>CM032892.1:5750000-6350000 GCA_019176425.1 Megalops atlanticus | reverse complement strand
GACATCACTACGGAGTTATCCGGTTCAAATACAAACTCAGACTGAATAGACAAAATCTCACATAAAACTCTTCTACAGCTGTGGGCGTTTTACTTATGTGACTTTAAAGTGTGGTTCTAATACTGCAATTTCAGTATCCATCATGAACATTGCTCGCTAACTGCAAAGAAACACCGGGCACCGCAGTTGGCGACAAACAAAGCCGCGGGTATAGCGGCAAAAGCTCGCGACCGTTTCGGAAAGGCGCGTGGATACAGTATTGTTAGCTGCTCGTTTCATTGTTCCACAGTGTAATCAAACATCCCACACAGCCCTTTAACAACAGCAAGCGCGATTTTTCATTCTGCAACGAGAGACTGCCCCAACTCTGCACATACCGCCGTAATATGGGCAATGTAGTTGCCGCTGCAGAATCGCTCTTTAGGTTCACTATCAAAACCTTTTAGTGATATCTAGTATAGCTAGAAAACAGCATATTCACTATGCAGTGCGAAAGGGAATTGCACAGCTAGCAAAAACTGGAAATGCAATCATTTCTTTATCAGCTTGCAACACTGTATTGATCCAGCTAAAGACATATGTGAATACTGTACGATCTAATCGGTATATAGCTGGCAAGCAACAATTTGATTATCTAGCTGCAACGATCTCTGCTTATTCGACCGTAATGCCGTAGTGCCCTGTGACTAATGTTTTCGCGACCAAACTGCAGCTGCATGTGTTTACCATTCCGTATGACAACTGACGGTCAAGCGTGGCAATGTTTTTACAAACATGCATGTAACTATCCGGTGAGAAATGCAGCAGTTGCTAAGACTGTTGGCTCACCTTGCAAACGAAGTCCTCTCCGCTGTGCAAATGAATCGCCCTGAAAACGTGGTCTCCCTCCAGCGGCTCCAACAATAGGTATTTCCCAATGCAAGAAATGCAGTGCGATGAATTGGGAGTCTCGGGGGGACTCGGAGATCCTAAATTGGGGCTGAAACTCTGAATCGATTCTGTAGTCCTCAGACAAGATAACTCCTCGAAGTCGTGCGTTTTATGCCTTGATCTCCCATAACGTGTTATGTTAATGGGATTTGACCTCTGTATGTTCATGAGTGTTCGGTATAGTATCTCCTACAAAATTGGTCTTCTTCTGAGAGGATTCCAGAGGGGTTACCCTTGAACGTATCAGTGCGGTACGGCCGATGCCCGAAGCACTTAGAGTTAGCTAACTCTTCAGTTAGCAAGCTAAAAATACAGATTTTTTGAAAAGAAAAACAATGTAGCTAACTTGTGAATATAGCTATCAAGACACAATGTCGAACGCTGCACCTAACTTAGCTAGCAAACTAGCCTGTTAGCTATACCGCACAAAATTCTTAACGTTATCTCTAGAAACAATAACACTGCAACGAAAAAACATTATATTATAAGACAATGTCGGTTACCTAAAACAATGCATGCCTGACGGAATTTATGTTAAACATTCATGTACTGTCTGCTGGATACTTTGTATACACAAATTATAATTCTGCCGTTAAATACCGTATCAATATCAATATATCAGTGCCAGTGGGGGAAAGAATGTCGTTAACGTTAGCAAAACTGAACTATGCAACTAGCTGTGAACCTTATCTATCTATAATTAGCACAAAGTAATTCAGGCAACGAGCTTCATTGATTCAGAACACGTTAGCAAGAAACAAAAGCCCCCGGACAAACTAGCTACACAGCTAACTGACTAGCAAGCCATGCAGCTAGTAATAGTGGGTTGCTAGCGATGTGTAGGAAAAAATATTAAGCTACGCAGACAGATACGAAAACCGAAAAGCGCAGCAACGTTAAGAGTTTCAAACGAGAACACCACTAACTAGGTAGCTAACTTGGCTAGACTAGCTAACTAGCTTGACAGCCAGGGGTCGAGGATTTCCTATGCGTGCTCCAGTGGCGTTCGGGGGCCTCCCACAAGTATTATCCATGTAGCTATAGCCTGCAAACTCGGACTGCAAAGCGATCCAGATTACGTATCCTTCCTTTGCTTTGTTTGGAGACCGATGTCTTCTACGGCAGATTCACTTCGTCCAAAAAAATGTTTTAGCTGAATGCTCGAATGATCTAGCTAGCTAGTTGGGTTGGCTGCACGTAAGGGATGGCCGATCGCTCCCGGGCCTATCCCTTTTTCAGCAAGGCATCATCTCCCGCGGTTGTAGTACTTACGTGGCTGGGAACCCTTACTCCATTCAGTCTTTAGTCAGCAGCACACTCACACCGTGCTCCAGTGCAGACGCTGACTGACTACACAGACAGCTTTTTTCTCACATCGCCCCAACCTGATGCGATCTGACCCACCTCCAGAACGTCACGCGCATAGACGACTCCTATTGGGCTTTGGTCGATGGCAATGCAATTAGCTCGCTACCAGTTATAGTGAAACGGGCGCAGCTATGTGGAATATGCATACCTACGATATACGTCCACGTATTCATTAAAGGTGCTGGCGGTATGGATTAGAAAATTCACATGAAGTCCCCCCCCAGAGGCGCAAATGTAGAAGCAACGTGATGCCGTGCCTAATTTGGAGATGAAGTACTAGCCAGCCAACAACCGAGAGAGAACGCGCTTCTGACTACCGTTCACGGAAGGCATGCAAGATGGTTTGTATGAAGATTAAAAGAAACACCAGAAAGCATCATGAAAGAATGACTTCTGTAGCAGAATAAAAAAAGAAACAACGGTCGGGTGTCCCCAGCTGTATTTGGTTAATCCCCAAATATTGCACAGCATATAGGCTCTCACGGGTAGCCTAATTACGAATGCAGCAAATAAATACACCTATAATCTTTGCAGGTGCGCAAAAAATCGATTTAGCGCAAATTAAGATGAATACCCCTCGGTGCGTAATAGTACAAGAAGTGAGTACTTGGCAATCCGCACAAATGCGGATGCGTTGCAAGGAAAACCAAAATATGCGAACCGCCGAGAAGAGGGGGGAAATTTGTGCACGGAAGGCTATGCAGCACTTGGTGCCTGCTCGTGAGCTGGTTACTCGAAGCTGTTACTGGCTTTTCGGGGCTGACATTGCACGGGGTGGGATTGAGCAATAGCCTGCATTCTGGAATGTAGTAAGAGAAAAGAATGCAAGCAGCTGGATAGGGGACACGGGAAATATAGCTTTTTTTTTTTTTTTTTTTTTTTTGCGAAATTCCTTATTGACAGTGACGCGTTGACAAGGCACTGCGTCGAGTTTAGTGTTCTCAGCAATTACCCCCTTAATATACGAATTCATGAAACACATTCCTACATTTACGCACCACAAATCCACACATATTGTTATTGTTATTCTATAACATAAACGCAACTGTAACACAATCAAATGCTAGTTAGTACAGCTATAGGTCATGCTTTCTTACGTTGGGCTAAGACAGAAAAAACTGCATTAAAGCAGTTTCACAAAATTAGAATACATTTCTCTTCAAGAACACTGAATGTGCAGTTAATTATCAGTTTTGCTTGGACTAGTGTTTATAGAAACCTCCTTGATTCAACCAATCATTACCGTTGCAGTAGGGGTGTGAGTGGAATGCAAACCCATTATAACACCGTAGTGTTAGTCACAAGCCGTTTCTGAGCAGATGAATGGGTTGAAACGTGTCGCGGAAGACTCAAAAGGTCATCACAGACGACTAACCTTAATAAGACCCCACAGCGACGCTATTGCTCTTATGGGCCAATGGAAACGCGTGAGATAATGTGCCTCAAGTCAAGCTCAGATGAGTGTTGACAGGTTTTGTTGGGGAAGGGAAGGGAAACCTTGTTCCGTAGCTGGGAATTGTTCTCCATGCGGCTCTGCGTCAGCGTATCATATAATATCGGCTTCATTATCATAAGCCATATTGTCACAGGCAGTATTGCCATACGTCGCGCGCACACATTTCCCTTTCCACGCAAGCTCTCTGGGACCCGCTGATACAGATGCGGGATTAGGCTGCTGGCAATCCTCGCTGGGACCAGCCAATGTACAATGGCAGATGAACTGTCTCCTCGGATTTACTGCTCCTGCCATGCCTGGCTGATGCATTTCTCGTTCCGAATTCCATAGATTCACTGTCTGTAATTCAATCTACAGAATGCACCTCTGCAGAATTTTCCCAACCCGTGGTTTTGTTATGTCGTTTAGAAATCCTGTGCAGTGTTTGGGGGTAGTTGCCATATTTTTGCAAGCTGCGTCTCTCATTCCTACAGTAAACTCAATTTTGCATTATATTACATTAATTTAACAGACACTCTTATCTAGAACTACTTCCAGCACAAAAGAACAGAAATGTATCCATGTATATATCCATCCATCCAGTTTTGTGTTATCACCTATTGTTGGATTCTTGATATGGAATTTGTTTGGTAAAGGTTTTTCTTTATTTGAAAAGAGGCCTATGTATTTGACAATTTGTTTTGTACAATCTGAAGTTATCTAAATGTTACTGATGCTAAACTGAAAGTCAGAAGTGTTTTCACAGTATGTTCCCCTTGGTCAATGTTTGTGGAACACTGCAGGTACTCTTTCACAGATTATTCATAGATGGTCTGGGTGTATTGTTTTCTTTTGTTTGGTGTCATGAAATAAAGAGTAACGGGACTGATTAAAGTTGCATTCACTTATAATAATGTTTGTTTTCCTCCCACCTATTCTCTATATAGAATATAGGTATTCATTTCCTAAAATGAGATGTTCCTTGATGTGGCAGGAACCTTTGGCAGAGGAAGCTTAAATTATTCAGGAACCGATTCAGGGTATTGATTTGGCTTTAGGAAAAGGGGAATATAATGGCACCAGAAGAGGGGCATGTTTGTTGTTCCCTGAGGCAGCACCCTCACCCCCTAACAAACGCTACTATTCATCAAATTTAATATTACCACTTTAACATATTTCAGTTGGGTGGTGGTTTCGACATAGTTTTTTTTCTTTCTCATGCTGTACACCTACACCTGTGTATAACCAAACATTAGTCCTTTATGATGCCCTGTATTAATTTCACACTTTATTTGTAACACGGAATAGAAATTGTGGACGACAGACGCCGCCACATCCCCCCGTCCTGTTCACACACATCAGCATGAGCCGTACTGAGTAGGAGTGCTTCGTGTTTTCTTTTCTGCAAGCATCTCCCGGCGCGGTTGTCTTGGAAGTGCGGTCAGAGAGACAGGGTTTTGTCAACTGGCCGAGGTGTAATATTAAAGAAGCAGGCAGAGGTGCAGATGGAGGAGAGTTTCCTCATTAGCGGTGAGTAATCGCCAGCAGATTTCACGCTCCTGACAGACAAGAGGGCTGCCGTCCTTCACAGGGCTCCGACTGACTGGATGACGAGGACAGTCAATCTAATTTTCGCCGGTTGGGATGCTTTCCTGCTCCATTTCCTTTCTAATTAAACCTGGTTAAATACTGTTCAGAGTTAATGACTGCAGCACATGTGGAAAGGTGATTTCTCCAGGTGTCACCAGGAAGAGAAGAGGGAAAATACTAATGTATGTTTTTTTTATTAATATATTACAAGGCACAATTGCTCATGTTGGAGTAGTGCTGATTATGTTTTTTCCTATTGCTGAGGCACAATTCTTTGAAACTATTAGCATGTTTTTCAAAACTTCTATTACACTATACTATGAAGTGACAATGCAGTTTTTTAAAACAATTTCAGTAGTTTACATAAGAAATGAAACTGCAAGGCTCCTTTACAATGTTTTCAAATTTGCAGTCCATATGTTAATAGCACATTTTATATCGCATTGTCTTTGCAGGATGCAAAACTCCTAATTCTTATTTCTTTTAGAAATGGTGACTGGTCATTATTGAGATCCATATGTAAACCATGTCATACAAAACTGATGATCATGTCAGCACTGTTTCAATAGCTGAATGTGCAAAGGGAGCAGGCAGTTCAACAGAGAGGACGTTGTGGTCACGGTTGTGTGTGCGGTTGGGGGTGGCATTTGCCATGGAGGACATGTTCGTGCAGAGCATGCAGTTAGACCTATTGCTTCTCATGAAATAAGACAAACAGCAGTTGACCACATCATAAACAGTGGTTTGACCATGAGAGAGGCAGGGCTTGATGGTTCAACCACATCTAAAAAGTTCTACTATGCCAAAGCTCATTTGAGCATTTTGCACAAAGGAACTGGTGGGTCTATTTCTTAATGTACCTATACTGTGCGAACAGTGCACGTAGTAGCGTATACACTCATTGTGCAGAACATGGCTATGCTACATGTGCATTGACTACTAGGGTATGCTCTGTTTTCATAATTGAGAGGAGAGAGTATGCTTGGGACTCCAGTGACATTCGAGCAGAACAACAAGAAACGGCTGCTGTTGAGCTTGTCAGAGCAAGGAAAGAAATCTGCCTCAGAGAAATACAGAATCATCTGATTATGACAATCAAGCATGCCAGGGAATTGAGCATTAGTTTATACTATTTTTTTAGGCTGGCTTCAAGCTGGCCATAGATAGGGTATAAACCCAGCTGGTCAGTGGCCTACAGTCTGAGTGGCTGGCCAATGCAGAGGAAACAGCATGTGAGCTGCCAAATCTGATGATGGCATTATGGGTCACAGGGCATCAGCTGGACCCTGAAACTCTGCTCAGCTTCCTGGAACAAGTTGCATTAGACTATGGTCCAGTCTGGGGAAGACATCACATGTCTGGAACAACATTAGATTTCACCATGCTAAATTGGTGCATATACGGTTTGCTGGACACTACCAGTTTAGACGACTCTAATTGACATGGCATCTCTCTTTCATTCACTGAATCAAGGGTTTTTTTCTCCATCTGGCAGTGGAAGGTTTATGATCAGCTCCCTTACCGAAAAGCCACCCTTCTGGAAGGCTGTATTAGTCATACAATATTTTTTTTTTTGTGGTGCATCGCACAGGAAACCATTCATTGTGACATTGATAAGAATTTTTGGTCAGCCTCAAACGAGAGAAAACATCAACATGAATGATGGGGTTACACTAATAATCTATGTTTGTCTGATGTTACTATACTGTTACATTTCTACTATAATTAATACATTTAAAGTATATTTTCCTACTTCATGAACTTAAAATCCATTTTTACCATTATACTATATGTTTTTGATATAAAGACATACTGTGTGTTTTAGTTATTTAGTTGTAATGACATAATCTCATCTTGTTTTGATTATTAAATGAAAAGATTTCATTATTTCATTAAACATTTTTGCTTTGATGGAATGCAAGTTCTTTCTTTAATGTCTCAATAATAATGGACTTAAATTTGAAGCTTTGTCCATCCAACCAGCTTTTGTAAATGGTGTTTGTGGTTTTGAGTTCTGTGTAAACAGTGAAAATTGTGCCAATTTCTGTGTGTCAGCAATAGAAGAAGCTGAAATGTTGTTTTAAAACAGTTGGATTCTGGATGTTTTTTCAGGAATAGCTTGCCTCATTAGCTGCACAAAGACAACATGTGGTGTTTGCATGCCTCAGAATATTCAGAGTCCACAACCAGCGAGCAGAAACAGTGTCCACATATCCTCACCTCGGGTGTGGCTCGAATATGATTTTGCAGTTTTGTCTCTGCAAAAGCTTTTCCACACCTGAATAATTTTACAGAACCAAAACCTTTCTCTTCAAGACAATGCTCGTTGTGGGACTTTCCTAAGTGACTCATAGCATACATATCAAATGTCACTTCAAGCTGAAACAAATGAACCGTCTGCCAAAACAGGTTACATGCGCAACGTGTGTGTTCTGGACACAATGAATTGAAAGAGGATCTAAGCATCATAGTTCTTTTTTAATAGTAAAGGCTACAGCCTGCTGTCTGTATATAACATACTGGTAATGTACAGTATCGAAAAAGCATTGACATACTTGCATTTATAAAGTAAAATAATCATTAAAAGGATGAAAGAATTGTATTCTTTATTCTCAAATGTGATGTTTGGTGGAATGAACACACATGCTATTATGGGATAGAGTAGGATAGAGTAGGTATGGAAAAATCTTTACCTACAAAGGTCCTTGTTTCGCAACTTGCAGATACTAGAGTATGGACAGTGTACTGTTCTCATTCACTTTATGTCAGAACTTTGTCTCATGTCCATGTCACTGAACATGCCACAACTTGTTTTAATCATAACCTGCTCAAAACAATGAAACTCGTTATTTCAGATAGTTCCAAAACAATGCGCACGCTGGCATCTTAAACTGATATTCTGAGACATTTTAATCTCCAAGAAAAGTTTTGATTTGCTTTCGTCTAAATATTTATATTGCTGTTGCTCAGTGGTGAGTCATCAGAGGGATTCATGTGGAACAGAATTTGCCTTCTAGTCAGAAAAAAAAGTCAGTTCCTTTTTTATGGGTTGGGTGTAGAAGTATGGTACCACCTGTCTCTCGTAAGGCATCCACAGTGTGGTTTGCACTCCTGAGACTGAATTATAATAATGTATAATAATGCCTTCTCTTGCCCAGTGAACAGTGGACTTGCCTCTCAACATTACATCAGATAAAGTGATTCAGTTTCAGTTACCACAACACTGTTGTCATTATTGAGGATTTTCTTAGCAGAAGCCCTCATCCAGAGCAACATAGGGCACTTGGATACACCAACACCCAAATCAATGTTGTGCTTTGTATGTTGGTTTGGAACATTTGTAAAGTATTGTCCTCACGTATTCATACTTGTTTCAGTCTGTGGTGTGCTGAATATCAGATGAGTTGAGAGATACATACACACACACAGCTCTACCAATAGCTTGGATTAAAATATCTGTGGCCAAGACATCAAAGTAAACACACCACTTTTCATGATGCAAAGTCAACAGAGGGTTAGGTATTGCAGTAAATCTTATGGCAGAGAGCATAGAGGCGATGTTTTGTTTTGTGTCTGTAACATAAATGTTGGTGTTCCAGGAATAAGCACCGCATATCACCTTTCACAGTGACACAAACCAGCTTTTTCAGCATGTGTAAAAGGACCTTTACACTGTTTACATGTTATCTATTCATATGTGTTATTTAGCGCACTCATACATGAAAAGTATGAAATGAATTATTGTTCCTTTCTTAGAGGAAGCCTGCCTCGGCTTGAGTGAGTGGACAAGGAGAACATTTTGCTGAACAGAGGAGAGTTTGGACTGAGAGGGAAACAATTTGTTTGGATTAACACTGTGACCCTGCTTCTGGATAACTGGATAATTGTATTGCGTACTGCCCTGGATTGGATGTCAAACGTGACTCCAGGGAGAGATGTGCTGTTTTTTATCATTGGTAAAACCATACATGTACACACACACACACACACACACAAAACTACAAACACACACACAGGTATGTACAACAGGCCTTACTATGTTGGACTTTAACGTTTGTTGCACATTATGCTTTTACTGACTCCTCCACCCACCCACCCCCACACACACATTTATAGATTAGAAAGATATACAGTAAATATATTTCATATTCATTTTAATAGATATCAGACAAGTGTCCACAACAGCAATATTATTCACTGCACTTGAAACGCTTCATTTCCAAGCCGGATCTCTCTGAGTGTGGATCCGAGTCTCGAGACGCACGGCGGCCGCATCCTTTCAGCTAATCTGAATCACATGAGCAGAGACAGGAGGCTGACCTTTCTCTCCCCCCACTGACACCATGAAGACCGAGTGGGAGAGCGGCGCTCAGGAAGGCCGTGTGATTTCTCTGACAAGCCTGCGCGGGGACCTTCCCACAGCCACACAGCTTAACAACCGGGTCTTGTCAAAAAAATTTTGTCATGTGATGAGGAGTGACACTCGCGTGCCTGGTGAAGAACATCACAGCAGCATGCGTTGTGGCTTCCCCCCGTAGCCCGAAGGCCTGCCACAAATGCTGTATATTAAAGGATATGTGGCCTTTAAATGTCTTACGAAGGATGCTATCAGCTCGTTTATTTCAAAATCTATGAATGTGTCAATGACCAATATACACATTGAACGCCATGTACAGCAGTGTTTAGGAAGAGTGCTTTAGGATCTCTCGCCCAAAGCAACTACCATATCCTTGAGCTTGGCTCTTCACCTGAATTACTGCAACTGTAACCTTCACAAAATCCATCTGTACAAATGTCTGACATAGAAAAATGCAGGCAATGAAGGATGCACTTGATGCAGGTAAAGCTTCTGCTGATTATGACCATTATTATTTTCACAAACAGTTTCCTTTTACAAATGGAGAACACAATATGTAATAATGAACTGACTTGGACAGTGGTGTATGCTAATCAAATACACAAGCTATTCTTACAAATACATGTCGATTTGTGCGTAGGTGAGGAGCATGCAGTGTTGGGCCACCGGCATAAAAAGGGTTAACACCGAAGCAAGCCCTTGTGTCTGATACGCTGGGAGCCCTCGTACTGGAGAACCGTCATGGATGTCAGTCGTTTGGAATCCTTCCTCCTTGGGCACAGATGGCAGTTCACAGACTGTGGCTGCCACCATGTCTAACAGTGAGACTCGCATGTGCACAAACAGTCTGGAGCCTCTTCCAACACACACACAGTCAGGCAAATGAATACATACAGGCACGGTCTGGAGCTTTACGTCGATAGGAGAGTACTGCATAACTACAGAAAGGAAACAACCGGGTTGTAATTGTTATAAATTACCACGCACCATTAGTAAGAAATTATATGATTAATGAATGACAGGAGCCTGCATGGTTTACTGAACTCAGTAGCTGAAGAAATTGCAACAAGATAGGCAAAATATGTCCCTTTTAACAAATACAGAACTGATAAATAAGAAACATGTCAAGAAATACACAGTGGTGGGTATGGATTCATCTTTAGAAAGTTATGGATGTGACTGTAGGGGTATTTGTTGCAACCAGGGGTTTCTTTCCAGTTTCTGTAATTGGCTGGCATATGCCTACCCTTCATTTTCCAAAGTCTTCAAAAGTAGCATGGGGAGTGTAGGGATGATAAAGCATACTGCATCTGAACTGAAATGTATTAAATCATAGCTCTCTGTTTTTTTAACTCCAGTATGATTATTTTTGAAGTGGCACTTTCCTTCTATAGAAAACACCATGGGCTTCTTACCAGCCTGTTCTGTTGAAACATGTTTTGCGGTTTCGGCTGTAATTGTGTGCTGGAATGTGTTCCTTAAACATTCAGAACATTGGAGTGACACGAGGGAAAACGGAAACCAAACAGAACACAACAGAAATGAATGACTTGTAAACATGTGAGGCATTATTGATTACAAGAAGTGCAGTATGCACTGAGTGATTTGACATCTGGCCTTGGATTGTGGAGTTTGGGTTTTGCATTTTGCAGTATTGACTGTAGTTGGTAGGCACCATGTTATAAACATAGGATGCTTTCAAATTAGCCCAGCTTGTATCCTCCTTATCAAAAATGCTGGCTGTTTACCATGTCCAGAACTTCACTGAGAGCCATTAGTAAAGGATCTTTAATTTACCTGGCTCTGTTCCTCTGGAACTCCCTGACAAGGTCAATCAGATACTCAGACTCTCTGGACAATTTTAAATCCGAGATCAAGATTCACTTTTTTGAACTGCAATTTGACTCCTGTCTCTAAAGCACCTTGAGGCACTAGAGGGACTGAAGGTCCAGTATAAACGGAGTATAAATGTTGTACTGTGCACTATTGTAATATGCTAGACCTTTTAAGCAAGTCACTTTGATGAGTCAATTATAATACAGGCCCAGTATATCATTGGGGTGCATAATCAATGGTCTACCCAGTGGCCCTGCTCTCTCCTCTTCTCTGTAAAGATAAAAAAGGGAAATTGAAAAGGGCTATCCAGTGCAGGAGAGTCCCTGCTAGTGAAAGCAGTTAGCCTAGAATTTCACTGGCTTTTGCACTCATGGTCAACCTTCTGAAACTTTCTCGATACATGAAAATAAGGTAGATTTAAGGTCACTCTTAACTTCACCTATACAATTTAAATAATTTACTTGAAGTTTTCCTCTTTCACAGTGTGCACAAATTCATGGACAGACGAGTTATCTCTGTTAGGACCTTGAGTTGCGTTCAATTTTGAAAAAAAAAGAAACACTTTGCTACCATTTACCTCAATATCCTTCTAACAGCAGCTCCTATGTGTGTGTCAGGGGAACAACACCCCATCACCCTTCTGTGAGTGTTTTATCAGTGGCAGCGTGAAATATGAAATATAGCCAGACATGCTTGTCCTCGCCTGCACCCTTCCAGGCATCCAAACACACACCAGTTCGCAGCCACCACTCCGCAGCATCAATACTGCTGCCATGGCAACCAGCCTCAATATCCACGGGAACAGACTGTACAGAAACGTTCTCTGTGATGACAGTAGATACTTCAGATAGAACACACAGGCATTTAGTTTGAACACTGGTTTCTAAAAGGCGACACCCTGCACTGATTCAACCCCACAGGTAGTCTCTGTCATTCCTCAGCTTACGCATTCATTAAAGGTGATTTGCAAAGCCTTAGTTTTCAAACATTATCCACATAAAAAGGTGAATCTGTACTTAAGAGGTTCAGTTGAAAAACCTGCCTCTAGGGCACAATGGCACTGCCCTGTTGCACCTCTGATAGTCAAAATAAAATACAAAAAAAAACTACTTCCTGGTTACAATTCAATGTATTCAGTCTGAGGAACTGAGTCCTTCATTACTGAACTTCTGCCATCAGGCCCGCTACAGTCTGTAAGGCTGTCATTGGACGACATTGTTCTGAATGAAGTACCCCTTTTTTTTTCTGAATGAACTGCAGTGAGTAGGAATTTGCAGATCTTCGCAGCATTAGTTGATGTTCTATGCACATGGCTTCAGTGATGTAACCCAGCAGACAGGTTTTTTTTTCTTTTTTCTTTTTTCCTTCCTTCATAGCTTCTGGTTGCTGCTCACATTAAGCGCACATTAAGCAGAGCTGTGACCTGCTTTTATCAGCCAGACAGAGGCAGGTAAACACAGACTCCCCTCTCTTATTCCTGCCTTTTGAAGTTCTCCAGCTGTGACATTTACTTTGACATTGCAGGTGGCAGGCGCCCTATTTCTGTCTTTGTACCGAAATCTTTCTCTCGGTTGCCGCGCGAACCGGCAAGAGGGCGGATACGAACACAAAAAAAAAGATTTAAAGGAATCCCTAACTGTTTCAAGATGTGATATAATTTAATTCGAAACTGTCAGAGGGCATGGCTCTGAGTGGAAGTCATGGAACACAACAGCACATTAGAACAATTCATCACCCTGTTTGATTATGCTAGATTTGATTATGTAGATTGTTGTCAGCAGGCTATTTGGATGTAAATCAGTTTACTGGAGAATAGCAATGGGAGGCTTTATGAGCCCCAAGAAAAATGAAGCTACTGTGTGCTATTGATCAATAACTTTTTGAACTGATCAAAACCCTTTTCCCCATAGCAAAACACTATGATTGGCTCAAGGAGTGAGTAACTCTTGATAGCCCTATACATGTTTTAAGGTTCATAACACCTCTCTCTTCCATCATCACTGAATACAAAGCACAAAAAGAACCCTTTTGGCTTGTAGGGTAGTCTAGTGCCCTGTTTTGAATCTGAAAGCAGTCTTCACAGTCCAACAAACACACTGATCTACCCACCAGTTCACTCAAAGCTGCGAGGAGAGGACTGTGGGTAGATAGTGTATGGTAGATCTGATAATACCATGTACAGCTGGAGTGGCAGAAAATATGACCTCATAATGCATGAATGCGGAGAAAGTGATTACTTACCTTTTATGCCACTGAGGCAACACATTCAGTAAAAATGTGCACTTAGCAAGCATGTAAACCATGAGCTAACACTGTTTTCCTCTGGTGTGGTTTATTTCAGAAGGAAACCCAGATAGCATTTATGAAACAGTAATTCTTAGTTTCCTTTATGTATACTTTCAGTTATCACAAGAGTGCTAAAAGACCCTTTGCCTGCTTTTAAAAATGTTTTTGTACAATTACTGATGATGTATTGATGTCTTTTTTTTGATTGACATGATTATGGATTTCAGATATATCCATGTATTTATCACCTATAAAGGACAGCTGGGGACCTTAACAACACTCTCCATGCCCACGTACCGTCTTGCATCCGTCACTCATCCAAATTCCAATGCGGTACAAGCACCCAAAAGCAAACTGCAGTAACTGGGTGACAGAGCTTTCTTGACCCTGGAATGCTCTGCATACCTTCATCAGACAGTCTGTGCCTGTAGATATTTGTGAAGTGCAACGTTTCATTTGTAATCAGGCTTTTGAAGGTGTGTTTAAAAACCTTATTGCTCCTTGTGGGGTATTGCTGTAATCCTTCATTTTAACATATGCTTTGTGTTTCATCCTATGCATCAGTATTCTGGGTTTTAGACAAGCCCAAATAGAATTTATTATTTTTTGTTATTGTTGATTTTTTTTTTATACAGACACAAGCTTTTTCCATCTTTTCCCCATCTTACCAAGTTCTTGCCTGTAAGACTGTCCAGTTCCATCGCCCTCTGGCCCCTCGCCCCTCGGTTTTGGGAAAGCTGTGACCCTACTGCATGCCCCCAGTGGCAGGCTGTATACGATATTCCTCTTTTTTTTTCTGGTGCTACAGGTGGAGGTGACGTATGAATTTGATCTGAATTTGCTGTGTGCAATCCGATTACAACTTCAGTATAATGTTTTAAAGAAAGGTTAGGCATAAAAAATTTAATGCACTTTTTTTTCCTTTTACAGCGTTTTTATGTTCCTGTTTACTCATCCATGAATAAAAGTATCGATGATTCAAAATGGATGGCACTGTGTATATCACAAAACTGTGGAATGAGAGCAATATGTAAAGAACCCAGACCATCTTTATTTTAAAAGGCTTGTATGCAGATCTGCAGCAGCCATCACTGGAGAGTTCATGGCCTGCTCACTCTCTTTCAGTCTCACAGGCGGCTTTGAGAAGCCAACTTTCCCCCTCATTCTGTTTACATAAACAAAACTGTGAAACGGCCGTCAGCAAAGGTGACATTGCAGCATCCCACAATGCACTTCACCTGGTCTCCGGGGGATGGGACAGAACCGGTTTCCTTATTTTAATACAGACCTGCCTGAATAAAAATAATGCGAGTAAGGCATGCAACTTTAAGATTGCCGTAACTTTGTTCTTCTGACTTGCTTCATATTTGAGCTGAATATACTGATGACAAAGAAATCAAAAGAGAGTATTCTAAATCATTTCTTAATTTTCTGCTTTACTGTCTTCCATTCTGTCTTAAGACAAAATGAAAAGGCAAGTAATATTTCCTTTAGGCGGTCTGCTTCTTCAGAAATGGATATATTGTTATAATTTCTCTCAAAATATCCAAGTCAATCTACTTTCAACCACTTCCTGGTTTAGTGAGCTGCACCTTGTTTGAATGCCGAGAAATATTTTAGGTATAAGACTGAAAGTATGTAAGGGTATTATTATCATTGCACTTTGACGTTAGTTGTTGTAATTTTCATTGTTGTAGCACTTCACTTCAGTCTGCATTCAGCATGGCACAATCAATTTTAGCACCATGCAACATCTTGACACTTGTTCAGATGTTGTCTGTATGTGCCATTTATATAGCCTGATTATATACAAATAGAAAAAGATGGGTATGGGAGCTCTGGAAATAAGATGGGTAAGGGAGCTCTGAGTGGATATCTGCTACACAAATAAACAATCCATAAATATGCAAGCCATGTGCGTTTTCTGTATTAATTAATGAGGCTCAAACACAGCTACATAACTATCTCTTTTCCTGTTTTAAAAAATCATGTTATGACTTATGAATGCTGTGAAACGCCTGCAAATATTGAGTCATATTGCATTTTCAAGAAAATATAAAAAGCCATCTGCTAGCATAGCTTCAGCATCTGTTTTTCCTTCTCATTAGCAGAACTGTAGCACAGTACCAGTAGCTAATTAAAGAATATAGAGAGTTTACCCAAGTGTGCTTTGCTTTGCCAGTGTATAGCTTGTATTAATTAATGTTTCTGAAACAAAGTAGAAGGGTCAGTTTAGAGTAGCATGCTTTTTGATGCAGACAGCTGAGATTTCCTTCAAGGCTGTTAACACCGGGCCATATATAATTTTGAAATTCAAAAATGCAGATGATTAATTGACTGAGAAAGTGATGGAATTTTCAATCATATTAATGAAAATAATGTACACATTTCTGTAGACTGGTTTCTCTCAGTTGTCAGTGTTCATGAAATGATTGTAAATGACTACATGTATTAAAGATTTTCTGAACACTAGCTACATGGCATTAAGTATTGCTGCAGCGTTATATGCCATATTACTAACTAACTAATGAATTTATTTCAAACCAGCACATTGAGCTGAAATTGTCATCCACCAGTACTACCAATGCATCTTAAAATCAAAGCTAATTGACAATGCAAGGAGAGTGAGATATTGGTTCACATGTGTGAATTTTTATTAAGACATTTTCCTTGAAATGTCTATAAAAGCATTCAGAGAGCAAAGCTTCAAACCAGAAATATATATTTTAATACATATTTATGCACCCAAGGCTTCTAAAAAAGAGTAAAGGCATTAAATTTCAGATTCCTCTGCCATGCTTTGCATTTCTTTTAACTGCAGTTGCTGAATTATGAATATGTGTTTGAGGCAATTAAAGCAAGTCAGGAAACATATTTGTGGAGGGCAGTCATGCAATCCATATTCAGTAAAGCATTTCATAGTCTGACATTTAAACATGCAGGATGTCTGTGCACACGGCATGCTGTGGGCTCACGTGAAAATAAAACAAAACTCAGCGTGAGATGTCTTAGAAGCAATGTTACAAATGGCAGGAGTATTTACATTAGATCTTAGATCTCACATGTATGGATACACACATGCACACACACCATTGGTGTTTTACATTACACTGGACTGGACAGATTTTTGTGTGCTCTCCTGTGTTCTCTGGGAGTGTGGCTGTGCCCTGTGTAGTTCATATTACATTACATTATTGTCATTTAGCAGATGCTCTTATCCAGAGCAACTTACATAGGTTACAATTTATGCATGTTATCTGTTTATACAGCTGGATATTTACCGAGGCAATTCTGGGTTAAGTACCCTGCCCAAGGGTACAGCAGCAGTGCCCCTGCAGGGAATTGAACCAGCAACCTTTTGGTTATGAGCCCAACTCCTTACCACTATGCTACACAATGAATCAAAATGGAGGGCACTGTGTATATCACAAAACTATGGAAGGAGAGCAATGTGTAAATAACCCAAAAAGGTTGCTGCAGCCCATTTTATTCTGTCCACAAGCAAGACTGCACTATGCAGCCCCTCATAAGTCCTTCATAAATTATTTCAGCGCGTAAACCAATTGGCCTGTAAATGCCCTTCAGTATAAATCTACCAGAACCTGGGGATCCTGTGCACTGTGATGTATTCACATGCAGCACGAGCTGGTGCTGCTTTAAGGATTCTTCCTGCCTCTGTACATTCAGTTTACAGGATTATGCACCGCTGTTCCATATTCCTCACCCTCCAGTTCTGCCCTCTCCCATCCCGATGAACCAGTGTAGCCACTAGATTGGCTCCTGAGTTCTTCCTGAATACGATTTGCAGGATCTCGTCCTGCATGCAGCAACGTTCCGCATTTAAAATCAGAGCATGGACGAGGATCCACACACTCTGAGTGTGCGGCAGTACCTTTGTCTCTCCCATAAAAACGATTAATGTAATAATAATAATAATAGTAATAAATAATTCTGAGATGCTAGTTATTAACACACTGCAACATAATGCTTCCAGATCTGTAACTGTAAAGTTTGCCCACTCTAGTCAAATCTCATTCATTCATTCTCGATGCTCCTTGAGGACCATCAGGCATCCACAGTTCTAGTCAAATCTACTGTCTCCTAAAGAAAAGTCTGGTATTCACAATCACTTTGCTATGTATTGCAATACAGGAAACCTGGCACTGTAGTCTAGAACATGTTATGTCTGATATTGTGTGGCTCCTTTGAATTACCACCTTTTTCTATGTTTACCAAGTTATGGTGCACTGCAACAGAAAATACACATCATTACATCTTGGGATTAATTCATCAAAATCCTAAAATCTCAGCTGAATCCATTGTGGAACAGTAATGGAAATGTAATGTGGAAATGTAATGTAACAGGACATGTAAAATATCCTAATTGTATCTGTGTACCTCCATGTTTAACACTTGTATTCAGTGGAGAAACACATTACTAAAAGTCACAGTTATCTCTAATGACATAAACAAGGTGACCAGAGGAAAAAGATTGAGTTTTCTGAATCATTATACATAATATACAGATTCATAAAGATGCTTGGCCAAAGCTGAGTGTATCCCTAACTATGAACACAGACACTCTATTTGCCAAACAGATATTCAGCTGCATGAGCTTCTGCACTTAAAACCATGTCTCTAGCTGGCTGTTCTTAAACCTGAATGTGTTCTGATTTGCCATTCCATTAATATTAATGCTACGGTGTGGCTGAGGAAAGAACATTCATATCTAATATACCAGCATGGACAGCACCGAAATCTACAGGGAACTCCGAGACACGGAGAGAGCGCATAGCGACGGTCGCTAACAACACTGCAGAACAGCGAGGTAGAAGTTACAGTTTATTAGTCACTGGCTAACAAAACACAACATAGACAACTTCACAGAGTTCGAACAGGGGGCGTATAAATTATAAAGGTAAAATATGTGGGGGAGGAGGTGAGGAACAAGCACATGTGGGCAGATGCACACAGACGTATCTAAAAATACCGTGTTCATTAGAACAATGTGGCAAGAATATCACACCCTCCAACAACACTGGGAAACAGGAATCCGCTGACGCTAACTAGCCAGCATTTCCATCGGAAACATTCCTGTGAATATGAAAATCCTTTTAGTCATGGACATTCTGGATGTACACAGCTGTGTGGCAATCGGAAGGCATATTTTATATGACGAATTGCACTTCATAGAGAACTGTCTTTGGTGACCGATGGTGAGCAAATCTAGAGTTTTCTCTCATGTGATTAGGAATGTATTTGGGTCGTTTTCATGTTTCATGCACACATGCATGTATACACGAAAAAATACAGCGAAAAAAATCGATCATCAATCAAGGACACGTGGCATACATAATGCAACGCATAATGCAAAATGCACACTTTCTGCGAATAACAGAATGTACCTGCTGTGTTCCTGCTGTGAGACACGGGTGTATTTTGAGTGGCTGAGAACAGCAACCTACCATCAGCATTCTGAGTTAAAGTGATCTGATAGCCCTGTCAAGTAGGCTGGCCAGTAAGGACCTGGAGGAGGCCAGATGTGACAGTACAAGGGCTTCAGCCAGGAGTGTGGAGAGAGAGACGGATTCATGTTGTGTTGCCGAGGAAGAATCCACAGATCTGCAGATTTACAGAACCTGGACATTGCCTACGTCTGACACACCATATCTAATCACGCCAAGCGATAAGGCAAATACGAAGCAGTGAAATGCTTCTTTGTCAGGTCATTGGAAGGCGCAGGACATATGGTAGTATGATGCAGTACTAACTGTATGCTGGCTGTTCTGTATCTCTGTGCTTGCTCTTCTTAATGTATCTTGCCATACTGGCCTTCTGAGATATGAGTGGCTGCCTAATAAATAAATAACAATAATGTATGAACATTGTATCTGCCCAGCAGCAGTTTATGGCAGGGGACAGCTGTTGCCACACCCCCTAGGAAGATGGGACTAATAAGATTGCAGAATCAGGGGAGGGGCGGGGAAAACTGAAACAATCAGTCACAGCAGGAAAGCAAGCATTCAGGTACCATGCAGTTGCAGTTCATTGATTGCTTTTGGATAAATGCAAGCCAAAGTGATGAACTACAGACTGACAAACCAAAAATTAAGTTCCTGTCATATCTTTCACCTCCCTCCTATTTCCTACAATATGTGCTGGAACAAAAAAACTTCATTTTCAGAGGGGAAAAAAATAGGGAACACAAGTCGCAGTGCATTTTGACAGCAGTATTTTTGCCACAAAATTGTGTGTGTCAGTTTACAAAAGGTGGAGTGCAAATGTCTTGTCCTGTTTTTGCACCTTTTCATGTCATTTTATTAGATGTACCTTTAAGTTCAGGATAAGAGCGTCTGCTAAGTGACAATAATGTAATGTAATATGTAAAGCAAGTTTGCAACACCCTTTGCTTCTCTTGCTAAAGAATAATTTGACTGAAATGGCAACCAATTGAAGGCATCTTTAATATGCCAGTTATGCGCAGGAATAAGGCTATGCATGTAGCTTGAGAGGGCAGAGTAACAGAAAAAACTAGGAAAAGGCATTTTTATCAACTGAAGTTCAGCTTTTGGCAGATGAAATTCAGCAGCACCAAAATAGCAGAGCTATCTATTAAATAAATGATTTTGTGACCTGAAGCAGAGAACAAAGAAATAACATTTGATTTACTCTCAATCAGGTTTTTAGTTTTTACAGCTGGTTTCAGTCTTTACAGTGAAAATTTACATTCACTCTGTGTATCTCCCATCAATTAAGTGAATACATTCTTTCTTATGAATAGTTCTTTGTCATATTGTAATACATATATAATTAATGTTGGATTGTGTTAATGGCTGGCTTGCTAAATAGATAGCCTACTACCAGCATAGCACAATATCCTCGCTGACAATGCATACACTCCCTTAGGCAGTTAGCAATGATGACACATGGCATATTTGCACCAAGAGGGAGGCTTTCAGTTTCATTGTGCCACTGATTTTTATGTTTGAAAATACATCTTGACAGCTATCTTAAGCAGCAAAAATGTTTTTCACACTATGGTTGTGTTTTCACCTTCTGAAAACTAGGCTGAATATGTACAAAAAAGAACAAAATGAAAGTAAAAGTAGTGCCCAGAATGTAAGCTGAATTTGTGGCGTTTCTACTTGAGTGCGCATTTCAAGGTAAACTAAACCTGCTTCAGCCTGCTCCTGCTCGTGATGGAGTACACCTGATGGAAATTATGTAAATGTGATGTAAATTTAATGCTTATGAAGAAGGTGCACACTCTGTCTCATATGTTAATTATGTTATCTACATCCCTGTTGATGCAGGACAAATCCCTGAAAGGATGACTAAAACTATTCTACTCTGTTCTATTCTATTATTTTTATTAAGCACTGACTTCAAATGTTAGCACTCCCTATTGTGAACCATCACAGAAAATAAAACCTTTTAAAAACTCTTTTCTTGAAATTTTATGTATGGCACTTTTTTATTTGTGTAGGACAGATAAATGTGTGAATGGAGGTGCAGCTGTGGCTGATGAATAAACCACTGAAAATCTGTACAATGTACATTCAAGAATTTACAAAAATCATATATTATTTTTTACTGCAGTCTGAAATGATGGTTCACAATGAATCCATCAATGACTCTGTGTTTTTTTTTTTTTTGTGTGTTTATTGACTTTTTCAGAACTAAGTGGAATGGGGGTCTTTTTGCACTCATTTCTTGGTTCTACATGAGGGCATGTGTGGCTCTCTTCAATCACAGCGGCTACTGAGACTTGTTATTGTGCTTTCATCAAGCGTACGTGTCACAGAACACTGGAATCAGACGGTCTCACACAAACGGCAGACTCCAAGCCAGCTGGACAGAAACTGGTTCCACAAACTGGCCCAGCGTCGTTTTGATGCCATGTTGTCAAAATATTTAATATCTCAACACATTAACAGAGGCGAGGGGGGTGGTGAGGGCTTCATGGCATTCATATCCACCAGGAACAAAGTACTCTCACTTATAAAGAACAGACGCGACTTCAAGGCAAAAATATTATGAAATATCAGTATTTTATGGAAATATGGTAACTGGATTTGACCCAGCACCTATTACAAACACACACACACGCACACAATCAAAACACACTCACAAAAAAACCAAAAAGAAAAAGAACAAGATGACCTCCATCTCCAGTCTGTGTTTGTACTGCTCTTGCGCCATGTTTAATTTTAACACAGCTTTTAAAACAGAGACGAGAACTTGATTCCGGGTCCGGAAGCCCCGTGCGATAAGGGCTGCAGACCTTCTGAAGGTCACATTTCCATTCTGCCTGAGAAGTGTTGCTGCATGCTACATGCTGTATATGGTGCGCTGCATGTTCCGTGTTGGGGGCTACATGCTGTGTGGTGTGTGCTGCGTGCTACATGCTACATACTGCATTCTCCATGTTGCATTCCCCATGCTGCATGCTGCATGCTGTATATGGTATTTACATGCTGATTGCTACAAGCTGCATGCTGTATATGAAGTTCTGTGTGTTCCATGGGGGGCTATATGCTGTGTGGTGTGTGCTGCATGCTGTATGTTACATGCTGCATGCTGTATGCTGCATGCTACTTTCTGCATTCTCCATGTTGCGTGCTGATTGCTATAAGCTGCATGCTGTATATAGTGTGCTGTGTGCTCCATGGGGGGGCTGTATGCTGTGTGCTGCATTCTCCATGCTATATGTTACATGCTGCATGCTGTATGCTGCATGCTACTTTCTGCATTCTCCATGCATGCTGCATGCTACAAGCTGCATGCTGTATATAGTGTGTTGTGTGCTCCATGGGGGGCTGTATGCTGTGTGCTGCATTCTCCGTGCTATATGTTACATGCTGTGTGCTACAGCTGCTTGCTGTATACGGCGTGCTGTATGCTCCATGTTGCAGGCTGTATGCCGCATGCTACATCCTCTGTGCTGTGTGCTGTGAGGCACAGGTGGCTCTCTGTTACACGTTGCAGACACGGCATTAACCTTCAAAGCGGTTAAAGGTCAGCCTCTGTTTATCCAGCAGCGGTGAATACCGGGCTGAATCACAGAATATCAGCAAGTCATCTTTATACACTAGGCTCTGGCCTCAACCCGTCCTCCCTTACCACCTGCGCCGTTCAGTTCCTCACCACGCCCTCGCCACCACTCCCTTTATTTCCTCCTTTCTGTGCCCAGACCAGATCATATCTCAGTGTGTTATCATATTGACTGCAGCTGCACCGGTACAAAGAAAAACATGTGCATCCATGACAAAAGCTGAGGTCATAACCCCAGTCTTAACACAAAAGTATGATTGGTTCTCTTTCCTCAGAACCTTGGTCTTTAGCTCAGTTTCATATCCAGAGAGGTGTCATGTAATTGCACGGACTAGTTACACAATATTTTCACACACTTATAACAATTTTCTACTGAAAACACTTACAATACCAGCTATTGAAGCTAGAACGCAGTGTTAAATTTGTTGATGAAAATTATACTGAACACATTCATCAAGTGCACCATGTAACTGTCATCCAGGTGTCGTATTGCAATTCAGTTTGACTGAACTGCTTGATAATCTTTGGCTAAATAGTCAATCTTTCATTTCCATGATTAAACTTTTACAAAAATAGTGATTGTGGTTATGCTTGATATTTCAAATAAAATGAATGAGCATCACAGGATTAAAAGGTGACACAATCTAACAGACATTTTTGTTGACTTGTCTAAGACCAACTTAATCAAAATGTGGTGCACAATGGTCACTGCTTGGAAGAAAACAACAAAAGCCTGTTGCGTCTGGATTTATATATAAATGTGAAATAAGCACATGACCAAGCCAAGCTAAAATAAGATTATGCAACCAATCAATTTGCTACTAAGCATATCTAAATTGTGATATGAAATTAACATGGTATTAGTGGTATTAACCATGATATCTACAGAATTTCAGTTAACAGCCCTTGGTTTTATTTTGCATGATATCATCACCTTAGGTAGACTCTAGGCAGTCTGGGTGTCATACTCAGTTCCTTGAGGGTCAGTGTGTTTCCTAGTTTGTGTTCAGTTCAAAGCAACTGACTTAATTTGTCCAATTATTTAATTTGCTGCATGCAGTAATACCTGTGCATTTAAAAAAATACATC
This sequence comes from Megalops atlanticus, assembly GCA_019176425.1. Classification (NCBI taxonomy): domain Eukaryota; kingdom Metazoa; phylum Chordata; class Actinopteri; order Elopiformes; family Megalopidae; genus Megalops; species Megalops atlanticus. Next base: position 6,326,055 of record CM032892.1, on the reverse strand, counting down.
ACTGTAAAATATTTGTTGAGTTGAATTAGTAGACTCAACATGTATAATCTACAAAAAACTAAAAAGAATTTGGGTAATGATTGGAGCAATTTAGTAATTCAGAGTGAACATCACCACACTCTTCAGGCTTCTCAGAGTTTGACAGCTTTATTGGGCTTTATAAATTACAGGTCTTTGATGTGTATCTCATCATTTACTGACAGTTCAGTTCTTCGTTCTAGAAACCATCTTGAACAGTTTTATCTGCAGACCAATGCTTGAATCTTCACATCGGTATGAATGATTGGATTTGATCCATTTAAAACAAAAAAAAGCTTTGGCACATACTTTTGATTCTCTTTATGGAACACATCATATCCAATCAGATTGTACTCAGATTTCAAAGGTTAAGGCTTGTATTTCCTTCGCACTGTCTCAAGTATCTTCTCTGAATTTGCAGACACCCTTCTCCTCACTGCGCTCCATGCTGAGTGAGAGTTTCCTGTCTCACGTTGCCAACAACAGGAGGGATTTAATACCTCCTTCAGAGAGCCCATTTCCAGACTAAACACAGACCTCAGCCTCAGTGCCCTCATCTTTTCTCCCTCCAAACCTGCACTTGTCTTAAGGGAAAACCCGCCAGAGCTGCAACTAAATGTTTCATCATTGTGTTCAAAAAAACTATTTGGGACTAACTTCTAACTGGTGCTTAGGGGTTCACTCCACCATTGATCATAGTTGGATATCATGCACAGAACTGCAGAGAATATTCTCTTCTCTGTGGGCTTTTGCCCGGTTTTACCCCCAGCTATTGCACAGTAAAAGAGGCAGGCAGGGGTAGAGTAAGCCCCTTGAGGAGACGGTGGCTCCAAAAGGAAAGGAAAAAATAACAAAAGCACAATGTGCGAATTACACACGTATCTATTTAGCATTCACGGAACTGTGGAAAAATGTAGCCAATTTAGACATTGCGGCTTCCACATAATTTTAAATTGCTCACGGTTTAAGAAGAAGCCATATTTCCATCTTAACAAATGGATAGTGGTGCTGGGAGAATGAGGCCTCATGGAGAGCATTATGGGTAGAGCTAACACACAATGTCGAGGACTGATTAGCATGGACCAATCAAAGATACCGTTCACCATGGCAAACCAATGGGATTGGTTCAAGTCAGTGACTCAGTGATGACATATTATACAGTACTTCTATCCATTTTAGGGTGGAGGTCTGAAAGCCTTTCTCACCCATCAGTACTGAAGCGTGGTCACAGATACATCCATGCATATTGCAAACTCATTAGCACCAGCCAACAGAACAACAGCATTTCATTGCAGACCTGTGTGTCATTTGCATGCAGCAAACTTCTATCATTTTAAAATGATGGATTTAGATTAGCATAAAAATTTATGGGAGTCTCATGCAACAGAGTATTCTTAATTAGTGTAGAATATGTTATGTGATCAGTCATCCTAGGAACGCAGGGGACTGGCTAATCATTATCACTAATCATATTCTTACTCTTTTCATCCCAATCCTATGTTTCCTCCTTCACACATGTAGAAAAAACTGTGAAACATCACACATTACTTCATAAAGTCACATATCTCATTTTTCACGAGGTATCACCAGGGCAATTTGCCAGTCTTCTCTTTGTACATCCCATACCCATTTATCTTGCTTTTTGCTGAGGTAAGTCAGGTCACATCCCTCGCTTATGGATACAAAAGCAGTGTCCCAGCTGGGATCCGAGACGGAAACCTTCCGACTGCACGCTTGCACTTTGTCTGAGAGGCGAAACCAAACGCCGCAGTTTATTGAAGAAAATGTTGCTCGAAATCAGCGTTCCAAATCAGAAAGCATGGCCTTGTGACTCAGCTTCCCCGCGGTCAATCAGGGAGGGGTCTCCAATCAGAATGCCACCCACGGCTCCACCTCTTCCTGTCCCGCAGTAGCCCTGCTGCCACCCGCTGGGGCCGTTTCTCCGGCTATAATCATGTGTTTCTGCGGGTGTAATCAAGTCCAGATGCAAACACGAACACACAAGAGAAAATCAATCGGAGCATTTAAGTCTCCATTTCCTGGCACAGGAGGCTAAATGCCCACACAAGACTGACAAGCTGAACAGGTCAAGCGAGAGGGATACAGAGAGAGAGGGAGGAAGGGAGGAAGAAAGAGAGAACCATAAAACTGTTAAGCAGTTGATTTCATAAAATATTTAAAAATTACTATTAACTTCATTTATGCATGGTGTTTATGAAGATGTAATGAGCCTTGGATATTATGTATCATTTATCATTGTTAAGAATTTAACTGATTAGCAATATTAATTTTTAAGGGTTTATTTATTATATTTTATTTCAAGAAGTCATAATGCTCGTGCAACTGTGAATGAACATTACTAATCTGCTGACAGCCTGTAAAATTTCACAGTGCATAAATTCCAGAAATCAATACATCTGTTTAGATTCACATTTGAATATGAATATTTAAACACTGAAACTTTGAATGAAAGCAATTGAAAATACATATTTTTAAAACACTTATACTTCATATACTTTATGAAACATATGTTTAAAGTCTTTTGCATAGACAAAATCTAGATACAAATCTGAAGCGTGTAAAGTGGTTAATAACTGATAATTACCTCATTATTTATGTGTGAATGACTGAGCAAGCCAAGTACATTACTATCTATCATCTGTTAATATGTTGAATATTACTGATGACATTCTGTGCAACTGACCTGATGCAGTCTGTAGACAGGAGTGCAGGGCTCAGAGGAACTCGAATGGCGGGGCTCCAGTGATGTGGAATTAAGCAACTGTAGCATGCGCATAGAGACAACTGACATTCAATAACTGCAGCTTGTACATACAGACAACTGACAATCAATAACTGCAGCTTGCACATACAGACAACTGACATTCAATAACTGCAGCTTGTGCATAGAGACAACTGACATTCAATAACTGGAGCTTGTAGAGACAACTGACATTCAATAACTGCAGCTTGTACATAGAGACAACTCACATTCAATAACTGCAGCTTGTGCACAGAAACAACTGACATTCAATAACTGCAGCTTGTGCATAGAGACAACTGACATTCAATAACTGCAGCTTGTGCATAGAAACAACTGATATTCAATAACTGCGGCATTTGGATGCAGCCCATAGACAGTAGAAATGCAGGGAAAAGGAGGGAAGAGTTGAAATTATGTTATCTGAGTGTATATTAAATACATGTGCAAATATGCTAACATGATGTATGTTTAAATTCATAATTTATAATTTGTGCCCTGCTGCTATTACTGCTGTCTGCTGTCTTTCTGGCACTGCTTTTATCTATTTGTTTTATTTATTTATCTTTTTTACATTGGAAGAAGCCATGCGAAATTTCATTTTACCTGAGTATAATGACAATAAAAATCATTCTATGATAAGATATATTTATATTTCCAAATATATCACAAAATGTCTTTACAGCATGTTCAGGATGAGGAAGCCATGGGATGGCTTTCCTTTTGGAATAACAGACATACTTAGATATTTATTGATACCTTAAAAAAAGTCTCACAATGGCGCCATGTTCAAATAGTTGTCAAATGAGGTTACTCTGCTGACTACCGTTAGAGTAAAACAGCTTGCCCAGGGTATGTTTTCTTTTCCTGTCTCTTGACACTCGACCCCCTGTCTAACTGTTCCCTTAATCCCCACATGCCATTGGTCAGGATCTCCAACATGTCAGGCTGATCACTGCTCGACCTTTCTGTGACCTTGTCTGTGGTCACATTCCCCTTACAAAAGCTCACCAGCCACAGTTTCAGCAACGTGCTGTTAAAATGTGTGGAAGATTCCTCACTGGCTTGAAACCATGAGCTGGCTTCAGCATGCCGGATATTTATCTATATACAAAGAGTTTTTATTTGTGGATGAACATGAAATGTGACCTTTGACACAGGGCATTGAAAGAAAGTCATTATCAATATGGAGTCTCTTTCACTACTGTCACAAGAGCTTGCCTGAGTAATGATTATACATTCTTTACAGTTTAAAAACGAGATGGAATTTGCTAAATCTGTGAGCTTTTTTACATTCACTGGAAGTAATTTCCAGAGGAAATACTTGCGTTTGATGGAATTAATTTACAAAAATGGGCAGCATTATGCAGACTAATGTAAATGGAGTCCAAAGGCAGAAATCACAACCAGCCATGTTGAACAGGTTGTTGACTCCCCTGAACATCATGATTATGAAAGTAAACAAGGGTGAAGGCGGGTGCCAAAAACTACAAACCCTGCAGAGAACAGGCATGTGGGGCAGGTAGCCAATGAAACAGGTGCTGCTGGATTCAGGTGATTAACCAGCTAGCTTCGCTTTCAGAAACTCTGATTAATGGTCTGTTTGGAAATAGGCATTAACAATGAGAAAAAAAATGGAAATAAAAGATGGAAAAAAAATGATAGCGATGGTGTGCAGGGTGTTTTGGGAGGATCAGCCTTCAAACCCCAAAGAGGTGCTCATTGGATCAAAAAATACCATGAAATAAAAATATTGTTTGAGATTCTGTGTCAAGGTGAGTAAGACTTCTTCCAGAAAATCAGCTCATTACAGCCAGCAGTATTAAGGTCAATATTAAAATGGTATCATTTTATAGATATAGTTCATTCGTAAATAATAATATTAAAATAAAAGCGAAGAAAAGCCAAAAGAGGGTACCACTCACCACCAAGAATGTAAACATATTCAAATAAATTATTTAAGTATAAAGTGCTTTTTGAAATAAACTGCTCAAAGAAAAGTGTCACTAAGCTTATGACAGCAACACCACCAAGCACAAGGCTCTACCTTTATTGCTTAACACATGACATTAGGTTTCCAGTTCACAAAGACATTCTACTTCCTGTCAACATTTCTGATAATGCTGACACAGTTAATCAAAAGCATGGAAAGCTGTATCTCCTGCTCAAGAGTAAGATAAGAACACATAGCTGTACAGGCTAGTCCAGAGCATGTTGTAGTTGTAGTGTTGTACTGTGCGGGGTATTTTATTCTTACGAATAATACTGTTTTGACATTAGGCCTGATTCAGGTCCATTTTTATTTATTTATTTGCATTTAAAGTACCTTCAGTTATAACTGAACCCACACTTAGGTTGGCTTACTTTCCAATATAATATTTGACTTGGCCATAACTGGCCTAATGCAAATAGATGTATTTACTGTAGCTTTTTTTTTTCTTTTTGCTTTTCTATGTTTAGTGTTTGAGTGTTTGAAGAAGGACAGAGTTTGGCTGGGACCCCCCCTCCTGCTTTTTCCATCCACACCCAAGTTTGACACTTGGAGAAACTGCGCAATTTGTACGCATCGTCTCCCGGGGAGACCGGTGAACCGGACAGACCTGTGCGCACGGACTCACAAACCCCGCACCCTTCCTCCACAATAGAAACGACAGACTTCCGCTGCTTTGCGGCTTGCGCGCCGGCTCCGGCGCGGCCCCACCCCCGGGGCGGAATAAGCGCGTGGAGTGTGTGGAGCTGCTCGCTGCTCGCTGCTGCTGCAGCAGCGTGTGCGCCGCGCTGTGCAGGGCCGGGAGCTGGCCCTAAGCCAGGCTTTCATTCAGGACGGCGGCTCATTGAGAGACAGGAGGATGAGCTCACACAGAGCCGGGCACGCTGGCGCTCCCCGGTCCCTCAAGTGGAATTGATCGCTTTGCGCCACACCGCCGAGGATGAGTCACCGGCCATGCAGGTTTTCTCTCCATTCTCAAGTTTGGACGCAATGCACTCATACAATGTACAGTGTTTTTCTTCCCTTTTTTAAAAAAAAATAAATAAATTTCTTCGCACCTAATATGTTCATCCTCAACAAAAAAAGCTTTCTGTATCTGTAAATCTGTGATCTGTGACACAGTGTCACAAACACGTGGTCGTGCGGTTTTATTAATACGTCTTCCCCGTGACTGATCTCCCTTTATTACTCTGTCTCCCCCCACCTTCTCTTTCCATCTTCCTCCGTCTTCGTCTCTATCGCTCTCTCTCCCTCTCACAGCTCATTTTCAATATCTCTGTCCTCCCTGTCGCAGCCTCTTTCCCTCCCTCTCTCTCCCTCAATACCTCTCCCTCTCCCTCTCTCTCTCTCCCCTCTCGCTCATCTATCTCTCGCCTTCCCTCTCCCTCGATTTGACATTACGGTGAAATTACTCAGAAGTAAAGGCGAGCGGTGTTAATGATGTCTGTAATTTACAGTCTAATGCCACATCGATCTAAAGCATTACATATTCCGCCTTTCCTTCCCGGCCGTTGTTGATGCTGCAATTAATTATATTATGAATAGATGCATTAATGCAGTGGTTCATATTTTTTTTTACATATTGAGCGTAAGAACAAAGGTAGGATGCTGCCATGGATGCTGCTGCTCCTATTGCTATTCATAGTAACACTCATGCAAGATGCATATGTCTGTGCAGTCTATACCATACTGCATCACGAGCGTTTGAAGCACAGATGGCACTGTATACAGGGCTGGACTGAGAATGCTGAGAATTTTATCAGTATCATTAGCCACAAAATAACATGTTAATTGGCATCATTTCAATATTAATGCGGAAATGCAAACAGACAAAGTTATGGTGAATAACTGGGGTAAAAAAATACACATCGTGTGTACACATGCTCTGTTTACTGTGAATACTTACTGTGAGGCCTGATCACTGTGTAAATATGCAGCTGGCGAATGCATTTTTTCATTTTTCAAAATGAAGATTAGGTAAACTTCTCAATTCCGCCTAAACAGAGGGATGTGATTCTAACACAAATAGTGCACTGCAAGTCAGATCTAGCTGCAGAACAGATGCATGTTACTTCCAAATAACACTGATAATAAGTTAATCCTTACAGAATAAGCTGCTTTTTTATTTGCAAAGATAATTCACCTGTATCAATAGTCTGCTGCTGCTGCCAGCCCAGTAACACTAAAAGGGAAACAGTGCAAGCACCAGGTGTATCCTCTCCATCCCTGTATAATTTCTGTAAGTCGTCTCGCTGTGATAAATACGTTCCCTAAGCAAATCTAACGCACTTGCATAGCAGTTACAGAGCGCTTTGCTCGCAGCAGCTCAAACAAACAGCCAAGGCACCCGCCGTAGTGGCAGCTATAATTCAGGTTTCAGTTGCATTAATGTCAGAAGTGCATTTTGCACAATATTCAGAGGCACCCAGGCAGAGGCGTCCACCTCCTCTGTGTAGTGAAGCAGCAACACTGTCGTTATTTCTGTGGTCGTTGTGATCTCACGCGGCTGTGTTCAATTTTAGCCCTCACTCCTACCTTCGCCTGTCTGCTCCTCACACCTACTCTTTGATTCACCTAATCTTGGTGGGCTCACACGGTGCTGCCGGAGCTGCAGGTTTCAGGAGGAGGCCAAACTCAAATGCTTATCTGCATGTCTTGACCTTCAACCTGCTGAATGTGACCTTTAAGACCCCCCCCCCCCGTGGCTGCACTGCTGAAGATTTATTTATTTATTTATTTAAAAGCAGTTGTTTGGAAGCAGGACTCACAACACTGCTTACTTATACCTCGATATTTTCAGCAATGCAGCGCATCGGTCTTTTGTAGGTGTTATTGGCTAAAGTTCACTGGCCCTTTAAATGTGTACATATAATATTCTCTGTGACTTGTGAGTGCAACTAATTCCATAGTCTGCAAGAATTAGTACTGTGTTGGACAAGGTTGGTATATGTCTCTGCAGTCACACAATCTCTCTTCTGGCTGTTATACTACAAACACATGACAAACCAATGATGTTATGTGTTTGCATTTGACTGTATTTACACACACAGGCACACGCACACTCACACACACACACACACACACACACACACACACACACACACACACACACACACACACACACACACACACAGGTTCACAGTGACACTGGATCCCCAAAGGTGCACCTTGAGGAGACTATTATGTTGCACATTGTTTGATGGTTACATGTTCATTTCTGTGACGTTGAATCTTTGTGTAAGTATGACACACACTGTTGTTTTAACTGGGACCTTTTCGGCTTTTTGGCTCTGCTGTCTCACATCTCAGAGAATACATGTATTTACACTTTCAGTCTCAGGCTCAAAAACTTACCATCATAAACACTCATCATAAACTTATTTCCAATAAACTCCAAACTCCAACTCCAATAAACACTTCAAACTAAGAATTACTTACAGGGAAAGTGCTAGAGCGCTAGAGTCTCTTGTTTAAGTGCCCTCCCTTTGTACAAGTCAGAATATACCCCTAGAAGTCTTGTCTACTGTGTTACATGCATACAAATCAGTTTCACAGTATTACCTGAGCTCTTGGACACCTGGCATTGCTGGTGTCGGATGCATTGCATCACTCGTATTAAATTCTGTGCAGAGAATCTGGGTGAGCAACTGCAAAAAAAAAAAAAATCTCTCTGGCACTGCTTTAGTGTAAATACAGGCTTTTTTCCTTTCTGTGTTTTACTGCAGAATGACTGCATGCCTGATCCAGTACAGAACAATCTGGAACTCTCCCCATAATTCCCTCACATTCCGAACCTATAACTCACAATCCCATTGTCACAAACACTGGACGGCCAGTCACTGGAAAAGTGAGACCCAGAGGTGAGCAGCAACAGGCAGAAGGTTAAAGTCAAGGTTAAGCTCGTGAACAACGGTTGAGAGAAAGTCAATTTCGTGTTTATCAAACATATAATCTGTAACCTTGTCAACGGGCTGCCAGGCGCCCTTCCCTGTACTAAATCTTGCAGCATAAGACATACCTTTTGTTAGCAAGAAGAGTGTTGCTGTATATTTGTGGCTGTAGTCTTTTCTAGTCATTTGAGCATCGAATTTCGTGTAGTCTCCAACTGCAGCGGTGAGTCTAAAAAAATGGAAAGAAATTCCCACACTTTCACTTTTTAAGACCACCCTGGTGTTTTTTTTCCCTTGAAGTAATTTTAAGTATTGTGAGTACTACTGTGAGTTATGTCTCTCAGTCGGAGTGTTTTGGTGCTAAAGCACCATGGAAATGTACTGCAGCGAGTGTTCTAAAGTCACACTGCCTGACTGCCTGTAAAAGAGCCCTGGAGCTTTTCCCACCTTGGCAGTACCTCTGTGAAGCTCAGGATCCATTTTTTTAGAATAAATGAAGGCAGCTGTCTTTGAAATGCATGTGTCGCTGTTTGGTTTCAAAGAAAAAATCCCCCAAGCAACTAAATACAGAATCCTGAGCCCACTCGATGTTGCACGGTGAGGGTACAGTTACCTACGCATGTCGCATCCAGCCCCCGAGCAGACTCAACATAGTTTCCATTCGCTGCCTTCCCTCCCGTCTCTCCTCTCATCTTTCTAATCTCTCATGAAAAATGGAATTTAAGAAAATAAATACAAAGACCATGTACCCTGCTGCCTCCATATGCCACAGAAAAGAGAATGTGTTAATCTGGCTGAAACGCAGCTTGTCAGTAGGATTTCCTCTCATTGTGCATACCACACAGATACAAAAAATGCACGTACCTCTGCACCTCACACAGACACACACACGCACGCACACACATACACACACACACACACACACACGCACACACACACAGGCACACACATATGCACCCACACCCAAGCAGACACACATGTGTACCCACACAGACACACAGACAGACAGACACACACACACACACACGCACCCACATGGACACACACACACACACACACACACACACACACACACACACACATACAGACACACACACATGCACCCACACCCACACAGAAACACACACGCACCCACACGGACACACACATACACACGCACACACGCGCGCATGCGCGCGCACACACACAGGCATTCACTCAGTCACTCAGGAAGCTCTGTGGTGACTCAGTTCTGAATTGATCTGGGTTTAGACTGACAGTGTGGAGTGGATGATTCACAGTTTCCATTGTGACCCCTGTCACAGCTGCTCCGTGGCAGCTGAACTTTACAGCACGGAGTCACTGGTGTACCATGCGCTCCCACAGCTATTTTTATCTGGCAATTAGGTGGCTTGTCCAAATGTGTGAAAGCTAGATTTGTGATTAAGCAGAGGTTCCCTGGGGACTCTTTGATTTATTTCTTTTTTTCAAGGAGAGGGCTGGGAAGTTCAAAGCTGCACGCACTGAGAGAGTTAAAACTCACACTGCACTGTAGTGCAGGTTTTAACAGCATGCAAGCTGACCCTTAGCTAAAGTAAAGGAATTGAATGACATTGAATTACAGCAGCCTGGTTAGCAGACTGCTTACACTGTTTGTTCCTTATTTATCTATTTGGCAGACACTTATCCAGTGTGTTTCCCTGTGCAAGGCTACCGTGGCAGTACTTGTTAAATGTTATAGGAACAACAAGAACAAGCACATTGGTACAACACAGCCAAGGACACAGTAAAGGATCAAAAACATTTATCTTGAAGAGCATTGTTTCCAATGTAATATTACACATTTCACAAATTAGAGTGAATTTGCACTGTGTGAAATATGTGCATGTTAACACCTATTTGACACCGTGTTAAAATTAACACACCACAAAAGTCGTGCCATTATAGGTGATATTTTTTGTAACCATTTTTAAAATAAGCAGCTCTAAATGTAAAGCAGTCATGAATTCTGAAAATTAGTACAATTAAGAAATAGTTCAAATAGTTCAAGGCATGTTCTAACCCAGATGAAAGGGTTTATGTTGTGTTCACCAATCCAAGTTACTTCTCAAGGCATTAGATGATAGAGACACAAATCAATAAGCAAGGGGCTGCGTGAAATCTGTGATGCATTCAGCATCCGGAACGTTCTCTGCCGTTATGCCCCGATGGTGGAATGACCTCCCACACTTTATCCACTCTGCCGAATCCCTCACTATGTTTAAGAAACCTCTGAAGCCACAGCTCTACCCTATTCATCTGATAACCTGAATCACTACCAGCTAAAGCAATTTCTTATGCCCTAAACTCTGTTTTCCTTTAAAAAAATTAATGGTTTCATACACTTGTGTTTCTACTAGCTAGCTTGTACCTTGTCTGGCCAACTATTGAAACTTGGTCATGCAGCACTTCTAATATTGTGACTTTGTGATTGGTTTTTGCTTGTGCTGTACTCTGCCTCACTTGTAAATTGCTTTGGATAAAAAAAATGTCTGCCAAATGAATAAATGTAAATGTAAATGCAGTCCTCATTATGATTGGATGTGAGCATAGGTATGATCAAATATGTCACCATTACAACATCCCCAGTATTTAAAATATATTCTCAGAACCAATTCTCCCATTTCCAATTTTTGAATTTGGTTTGTTGGGTGGAATTCAGTTCCAACAATGTAAGAATAGAGCAAGATTTACTTTTGCAAAAGGGGCATTTATCGTGGATTTACTGCAGACATTTCACTGGGCTTTTTGTCAGGCTGATTGAAGTGACAGATGCAGTAATTCTCAATGACATGTACTCGCATTCCAACATGGGAACAACACGTTGACCACGCTTCCTCTTACGATAACACAAAGAGGTTTTGGTAAGATCCTCGAGATTTCCCCCACACGGGGATTTTTTAAAATACCCATATACCTGAGACTACCATTTACAGAGGGGAGCCCCCCTCATGCAGTAATTGGCAACCCGTGCATACAATGCACTTGACTGAAATGCTCTGCATGTAGGGCAGGCTTTGAGCCCTTAGAACCCTTCTTTTGGCAAAACACAAAGCAAATGTATGCTCAGCAGGTCCTATTCATTTATGCCAGTAATGATTTGTGATGTTCAGTCAAACCGCAAATTTCCAGCAAATAATTTTCAGCTCATGGGTGTACACAGTGTCAGAAAACAGGTTCAGTTTCATCCTTATTCATTTGTGTGAAAACCTTCAATGTTAAAAGACTTCTTTAACTCGAAGCATACAGTGGGGTCCTCTGTCTAAATGCAAAACAAAACAAAACAATAATACTATGTTCATTTCCACAACCCTGTTAAGAGTGCAATTGTGAGCAAACTAATTGGAAGAGCCAGTTCCCCGAACACTTCATTCCTCTGAAACCTCCTTCCAGAAAACAGATGCTCTGGATAAATGAATGAATTAATAATAGAAAAACACCAAACAGGAGATTATATTAACTCCACACTGATTTCATGCCGTCCTTTCAGTGTGTTTTGGTAGGTATCCATCACAGAGGCGATCAGTCACCCATGACAGAAGTGCTTAATTACTTAATTGGGGGAAACCCTCTCATGGTAGCCCATGAAAGTGAATATTGTTGGCTGAATGATGTCATAGTTTTATGCTTTATTACATATAGCAGTGTTTCTCAACCCTACTCCCGGCGGCACCCTGTCCTGCATATCTTCTATCTATCCTTGCTGCTTGATTAAATCAGGTGTACTCAGCTAATAAAATGTGCCACTGATGAGTTTAGTCAGGTAGGTAGAGCAAGGATAGATAGAAGATATGCAGGACAGGGTGCCACCAGGAGTAGGGTTGAGAAAAACTGACATATAGCATCTAATATTAATAATATACAGTAGCCCAAACAGAACAATTTTGATATTTTCTTGAAGAGCAGGAAATAAGATCCACAAACTGAAAGAAAAACAAAATTAGAGCAAACATGAAACATGAAAAGGACTGTGTCTGCCAAATAGAAATATTAGCATATTACATATTTCATGTGTTTACCCCTGCATTTATTCATTGCCTACATGGGTACTGTGACTTCCAATAGGAAAGCATGCTGTATTACAGTTTACATATCTGTGCTATGAGTTCTGGGTTTCCTTTGACTGTGAAGTCCTGTCCTTTTATCGATGCATCTGTGTTGTTTGCATGCTGTCTCATTGATCCTCTCTGGTTTTATTATAAGGTGACTTCTAAAAGAGGGAGCAAAAAGTCAATTTGTTCCTAACAGATGGTCTTTGATGGAAAAGAATTTGCTCGGTCAAAGCTAAAAGGGAAAGTAAAACCTTTCTGGTCCATTTCCTGCTGTTCTGTGCACACTATCATGGCATTTAGTGCTCACCACAAAAAGACTGCAAATGCCTCATTTCAAAAGTATACATTTACAATGGTCATAGTTAATCCTGCTGTGTTCAATATTATAATAGTTCCTTCTGCTAGTATTACAGGATGAGGGTTCTCCATATTTTGATTTAAAACACTGTATCACCATATTGTCGTCTTTACTATTACTTCATTTGTCATTTGGTTATTATGTTTTTCAATATGATTTTCTTTTTTAAATTCTATCTTATCATGTCAGGAAATAACCTAAACCCTAAAAGATTTCAAGGAAGAAGTTTATTGTTATAGTATTTATTTGCTTGGCATGTGGTCTCATCCACAGTTTCCTCTTTATGTGCTATCTGTTATCCATGTAACCAGACCACTCTATTCTATCCACATAGTCAGATGACTCTGTTCCATCATAGCATCACGGTGCAATGACAGTGTTTCATTCCAATAATGCAAATGTGAACGCAAAATAACACCATCTCACAATGTATGCGTTTGCTGCGCAACATCAAAGTGGCTGTTCCTTACTTAGGTATGCATAGGGGCTGACTTTGAGTGGTAACAGGTGGCAGTATGGCACACCTGACACTGTTTTGCATATAGCTTACATAAATTTGCATACACTGACATTGAGAGGACAATGAAAGGTAAACTGCAAGCAGTCAGAACTGCGGCACCCAGCATCAATGCAAGTGTTTCTGTGCCAGAGTCCCCACCGGCTTCGCTGTTCTCAATTTCAATGTGTTTGTAACTGTTGCTGCGTATTGTGTAATTACTAAACACGTTGCACGGGCCAAATGTCAACCTTCGAAAGTATGCAAATGAACCAAGCAAGAGTAGAAAGAGTAGAAGGTCTGAAATAATCAACTTTCTGCAACGATCAGGGGAAAAATAGATCATTTAAAAGATAGTATTTGTGACTATACCTTATTGAGGATCATAACCTTACATTAACCAGTGGTGTCCAAAATTATATTGCAATGCTATGGCACAAAATGAAGTATGGTACAATTCCAGGGCTCAGGGAACACTGTATGTCGTTATTTTTTCAGTCGCACTGGCTAATTGCAACTTTGACACAACGAGGCTACATCGTGCATCATGCGTGTTAGCATGGGACTTCCAGAGGTGCAGATCATTTTTGTCTACACATGATGAATGAATCGTGTTCATATGTACAGTGCCTGTCATCCCTCTCAGGGACATTAAAGTGCTTCACAGTGAGGGGGAGTTCATCTCTACCACTTCTGATGTTGAGCCCACACAGTAGCTATTTTGTGCCAGCACACTCACCACATATCAGCTGAAGGTGGAGAGGGAGGAGTTTTATCCAGCCAGTTATACTGGGGGGATGATGAGATGGCCAGATTAAGAAAGACCGGGAATTTGGCGAAGATCTCATGTTAAAAACCTGACCCTTGCAGTAGGTGCCATAGGGGTCTTCAATGACTGGAATGAGTCTGGACCTACGTTTAACAAGTTATCCAAAAGATGGCATCTTCTATAGCATACTATCCTCGTCAACGTACAGAGGCGAAAGCTTTCTGCTTGGTCCAGAGGACAGCATACTATTTGCATATCAGTACCAACATTCATATATACTGGTAGCTACACATATATATTTTTTAAATGTAATGAACATAAAATTGTTTAGGGTTCATGCACAGCAAAATCAATAGCGTTAATTTACCACTATAAGTAACCCTGAAAAGTGTCTGTATTGTCCCGCTTTTACTGTTATAGAGTTGAAACACTATTGATTTTTGCTGTGTAGCACATATAAGTTCTGTTGTCATTTTTCCCTGCGCGTCTTCTCCTGATGAGAGTATTGGCACTGCATAATGACAGTGATTGAAACTTGCACTAAGACTATTCATACTTCAGGCACGTACAAAACAAAGAATGAAATCAGCCTGTTGCTAAGAGCAGTGTTCTGAACGCAGCATCTCTCACCCACAGTAAAAAAAAAAAAAAAAAAAAAAAAAAAAAAAAAATCACAGTTCCCAGAACATTCATTTAATTACTCTTCTGTACTGAGCACTGTGTTCCCAAACCTCTTTGTTGCACTTATTTGAAAGAACAGAACAGTAAAGCTGCAACTGTGACATGAGTCATCAGACAGCTGAAGAATACCCCCTCACAGTGTGGGCTTGGAGAGAGTGTACGGCAGACATGAATGTGAGAAAGGAACATTGCTGTCAGATTTTTTTTTTTTTTTTTTACAACAATATTATAATTTTCAAGCAGACAATTGGAGCACGGCTCACTTTGCCCATCAAATGGCATGCAGCAAAGCAACAGACATATGGGAGAGTCTGCATGACCTCCTCATTAGTTTTAACACATTTGCTTTCATCACCTTTTTTTAAGAAAAGCATCATCAGCATGGGAGTTGGTGGTTAAACGGATGCTTTCCTCAGTCTCTCTGTGCAGAAATCGTGCTTCTCTGTAGACTGCCACAACTATGGTGAAATTATTTTGGAAAATGTAGTGCCTGGTATAATCTGCATCATCCCTCCCTCCATCCCAGTCTTAGCGAGATTGATGGGGGTTGTAACCCCATGACGAACTGGCACCTTGCCCGCAGGGTGTTTTTTTGCACATCTGCCTGCCTGATGCCACAGGAGTCAGCACGAGCTTGAGCCCCATATGGAGTCCTGACCCGGTCTCGGCAGGCGCCTTTCTCCAGGACACTTCCACAGTTTACATTCTGCGTGTAATCCATTTATACAGCTGGGTGTTTTATTGCAACGACCCAGATTAAGCACCTCGCGCAAGGGCGCAGCGGTGCTGCCCCCACCAGGGAGATTGAACCCTGCGACCTTCTGGTTGCAGAGCCTGGCTCCTTAACCGCACCTCCTCCATGGCGCTAAAGCCCATGGGCACCACAAGGCGCAGCCCAACGGCTCGGCGCTCACGAGGCAGTGTTTGTTTCAGCTGCTCTGATAAACAGGAGAGCCTCATCTGGGCAGGGGACCCTGCGGAGCTGGCATGAGCTCAGCCATGTGACGCCGTGACCCAACGGTAGAGTGGGAGTGGAGCAGGGCTGCACACGCTAACCCAGTTCGCTAACCCAGATCCTCCTGACGTTAACATCACTGCTGATGAGAGAGTGAGGCCTCATCAAGACGGAAATAGGGTGGACCTATTACGTGAATTCAGCCTAATCGTATAGCGTCATGATGTGGATTGCAAAGTCTTTTGATTTCTTTGTACAAGTCTGTGATGAGCAGCACGTCATATGGGGTTTCAGGGAGCCCCGCTCTCTCCCGAGATGCGGAAAAGCTGCGAACAAAGTTAAGTTTAAGGTTAACCGAGTTCAAGCAGATGTTGCCGTGTAAGGATCAGATCAAAAGCACACATGGCTGACTGTGTGACTGAGAGCTAAGATAGTTAGCAGGGAGCAGTGAGGTGAAGCAGTGGGTAGCTCCGGCTTCAGGGTCTGAATCTGGATTGGAGTCTGCGTGGAGTTTCAGTGTTTTCTGCATGTCTTCATGAGCTTGTCTTCATTGCCTGACATCCTCCTGCAGATCAAAAAACCACGCTGTCGAGGTTTACTGGCGTCTCTGCGTGACTGTGAACATGCATTCAGATACAGTTCCAACTGAAAATGGAAAATGTATGTATGGATGGATGGATAATAATCCAACGGGGAAGGCCGCTGCTTAGCAAATCAAGTGTGAACATGGCTGCTGTTGTGTACGAGTGCACATTACCAGACCTGGGGACTGTGCAGAAACCGTGCTAACACAGACTTTGTAGTTCAGTCGGTCTCTCTCTGCTCGGCTGGAGTGGGACAGAGAGCAGGCACAGCTGCCGTTTTTGATGTTTAATTGACTTTTGGGAAATCCACAAGTGCTGTTTGCTTAATTATCTCCCCCTAATGCAGATGGATCAGGGACAGGGAACTGTGAGGACTAGATGTCTGCTGATTTCGAAAGTACAGTACAATGTGGTGGTATTGAATTAAGAATGAAATGACATATGAAAGAGCCTCTGATTTGACATCCTGTTTAGTTCATTTTTATGCACCAAGTCACCCTGGATGAAGGTGTCTGCCAAACAATAAAAAAGAATAATACATTAAGAATACAGAACAAACGACACCTGGCGCACAAGGACTGAAAACGACTATGCCTGGTACTGCTGGAAAAATGTACTTTAGAGAGATGGCTACGCTAATGCTCCATATTTGCGTGTTGTTATGTGTGTTCTGACCATTAAAACAAACAGCACTGCATCTGCAATGGGACTATCAGGCATTCAAATCAGGTTACGTTAGAATTACTGACTAAACTGAAAAAAAAACCCCAGAGTGTAATGCTTCCTGAGCCTTTAACATAAGGACAGATTGTGTGTTGGCTTTATTTCACAGCAGAGGGTATGAAGGCGAGCACTCAGTGTTCTGTTTTGGTATCATCCTGTCACACTTTTCTCTCTGTGCAGGTTTCATACAATATGGGGATTGCAGATAATATCTGTGACACTGAAAAAAAAAAATATATATATGCTGTTAATTTATTTGTGTGAAAGCATTTAGCAGGCAGTCAAAACTGTGGGTTTACCATTTTAGGACTAATTTAGATCCCAGAAACAGAACACACAATCACATTATATTGTGATGTAGATCAGCGTAAATCAGACTTGTCAGAATGCAGATCGTTTAAAGGGTTCATTGCACTTCCTCTAGATACCAGCATTTGCTATGTTAATGCGTTACCCCATACAACAACAGTACTGTATCTTTAATGCTCCAAGCATAACAAGGCAACTTATAGCTGTAATCTATCATCATCAACATAGCAATTTATAGTCAGAATTTATCATTGCCAACATGACCACCATCATTAAGTGTGTTTGTTACAGTACATTTGCATTTGTGTTTTAACAATATTTGTGTTCAAAAAGCCATGCCCAGATATTGGTGCAAGCAACTTCTGCCAGCCCGTTTGCATCAATGGCAAGCTTGCTTGCGGACTTAGCAAAATTGAAATTGATTTTGAAATGATGACGTAATTTCTTGGTTGAGGGGGGTGGTTTGGACCAAAAGGCAGACATCCTGCTAAAGACGTTCTTCAGACTCTTTGCACTAACTTAATGGGCTTCTAATGTCCTTTCCCAGAATCCTAGATTGATTCATTGTGTTTTCTGGTAAGTGAGATCAGCAAATAACCGCTTGGTTATAGTTAGAGACTGGAGCCGATGAAACCAGATATCCTTAAAGGTTCAGAGCTTTGAATCCAACCCCTCTAAAAGGACTCATCCAATATGCTTTCATACAAAGTGCTTATCATGTGGCTGACAGTACTTTTCACTCCCTAATTCAATATCATCTGTCTGTTTCCTGTTTTCAGTATGCTTATGTGGGGGTGTTTATTTTCAATGCAAAGTTCATCAAATGAGGACTCTTGCGTAAGCTTCGCGTTCCATTACGCTGAATAGGCCTGAAACAGTATTTCATTGCGTGCTTTTTGTTGTGTTGCGGATATTGTCACGTCAAGCCCTTTGTTACTGAGGGATTGTACTTTATGAGAATGATATGCGGCTTGGAAGCATTTTTTTGTGTTGGCAGCGTGATGCGGTAGATAAGGAACTGAGCTTAAAAGTAGAAGGTCACAGGGTGAAGTCTCCAATGGGGTGCTGCTGCTGTAACCTTGAATAAGGCATTATATATAATGAGGTGCGTCAGTAATTGTTCAGCCGTATAGAATAAGCAAAATGGCATGATAATGATTGTAAGGGTATTTGCAAAACAGGAACCCAGTGAAGCCCTCTATTGCTTTCAGATAAATTACAGGATAGTCATCCTTTTGATGTTCAGGATAGATAAATAGATCAATAGACAGACAGACAAACAGACAGATAGATAGATAGATAGATAGATAGATAGATAGATAGATAGATAGATAGATAGATAGATAGATAGATAGATAGATAGATAGATAGATAGATATTGCTGGGAATAAATATGCCAAAACATGGAAATCAGACAATAACTGTTTTTCCAGCATCACAGACCAAACAATGCAGGAGGTTATTAAAATCTGTCAAGTTGAACTGTTTTTCCACCTAGCTTGCTGTCCAGCTGCTATTGGGATAAATAGATGACCAAGCTCTTCAACTTGCTGTCTGTACGTAATTCTCAAAAGCAATTATGAACATATTTGAGAAGCAGATTGGTGACCCTGTGGGTGACCTCAAAACTAATCCTTTTCACACTGAACAGAGGAGTACTACTTTATATTCTCCTCAGCGTAAACTTTTTTGAGTGAATTTGCAATTTCACTGCATTTTGCTTAGACGATGTGTACTTGTGGTTGAGATTTTGAATAGAGTAATAAATTAGCCTCTTCTGGGACTGCAACGCCTAATTAATTGTATTTGTCTTGCAAGCAGGAATTAGAGGCGGCCAAGAAACTGTTTTCAGGGTAACTTTGTGACTCTCGGGAAGTTATTTCCTCCTCTGCAGTGCAACCCTGGAGAGACCTGTGCCTGCACATCAATCACAGGACAGATTTTCAACAGAGGCGTCTGCAAGAGTGTGCAGAACAACTTCTGGGAAGAAATCTGCCAGGCGGAAGGAATTCAAGAATAAATGTAATGAAAATTACTCCTGACACCACGCTAACCTCTCATCTGTGACCTCTGACCTCTGGATGCTATGCCATTTTCTCTATTGCTTTCTCCGCTTCTGTCTTCCAGGAATTTCTGAGATTAAATGGTAACGGTCTCAAAACTTAAAAAACATTGTTTAAAAACTATATTTGACTCTTGTGTACTTAAAAGCAAGAAAAGACAGAAACTCAGAATCAAATTTCTTTATTAAGTAGTTGTATTTTGAATATAACTGTAGGTAACAAAATTAAGATTTTTCTGATTCTTACTCATCATAATACATTAGATGGTCAGTTCTTGCTGGTGAACAGTACTGGTTCAAATTCATCACTGAAAGTTAAGCACAAAGTCCTTAGTTATTAAAATACCTCATATTATCTTTTCAAAATATATAATATACAGCATCTTTGGCTTTATGATTCGCTGGTACATTTGACCCAGGAGACAATTAGAAAAAGAGTTGGCATGATACTACAGCTTAATACTGGGAAACTTCCTATTTTCAAGCCATCTGTATGCACCTGCCAGGTTTCACTCTTTGGCACCTGTATTGTTGGATCTTCCATGTACTGTCAGTAACTAACTTGTCTGAACCAATCAAAGGTCTTTGTTCTTCACAGAAGAAAAAACAAAATGTTCGGGTCAAATCAATGCATCACTTACAACACATGACAGCTTCACAGTCTGAGGGGCTATGAAACTTCACACTCCCATCACTAGACTGAAAGATTCTGAAATGAACTCCCAAAGTGTCACACAAGTCAGGCTGCTACCAGTTTTCGGTTTTAATTTTCACTTGCACTTGTGGATGGATGGATACAGGAATACTAAGAGCCAACTGCACTACCAGCCTAGCCTGAGAGTGTTAATGCCACAACCTGAACCTAAAGTCAGTTTATACATGCCATTTGCAGCGTGGCAATTCATAGAATTATTTTATTAACATATTCTGTTTAACAGGATGTCATTTGTTTAGTGTTTACAAAAAATATACATATATTATGCATTTCATGTCTCTGTATGGAAAATGAGTATCCCAGTGTGTAGGAATGTGCATAGCTTTTACATGAGCTGAAGTAACACCTTTACATTATAACATTACAGCTCTTACGCAATTGCCATTTCTGTACAGGGGTTAAATGCATGAAGACAAGGTCACCAGCTTTTCAGCATTTCATAAATCAATGTGAGTTCGCGAGCTGTGTCACACCGGCCGTGACCCATTTGCTGATCGAATGGAGTGTTCTCTGGTATGGTTTCCATGGTGAAGCAGTCGGCCAAGAAACGTAAAGACAGCGTGGCAGCCCTGCCAAGCTCAATGCGAGCGGAGTCCAAAATTTATCGCAGTCAGAGGAATTGGGATTTATAAGGGAATACAAGGGGACCTTCAAAACCGACCTGGCAAGGAATCCATCAGGAAATGTTGGACAACAGAGTCGTAACAGACGATCACTGTGTCAAACCTGAAGTGAATTTCAAAAGCTCCCTGGCATGTTTAGGATTGCAAATGGATTTTTCAGCTGTATGTTTTCTTTCCTTTTTTTGATGAGTGTAGTTACAACATCCTACATGAAACAGCATCCTAATCTGCAGGTATTCTACTCTGAAACAAGGTGTATCACATGACTCAGACAAAACGTTCACGGCCCTGCATCTGTTATATCAATTCCGTTGTGGCTCTCAAAATTTGCATCTCCTCAGAAAATGCACAAGAATAAAGTTTTGTTAACACGATAATTCAAAAGTAATTTATATCAAGATCTTATTGTGTATCCTTCTTATCTACAGCAAAACAAGATTGTGCTGAAACAGGCTGGGATTTGTAAGACATGTTTATTCATATGGGTGGCGGAGTGAAACATTAACATGAATTTACATATTTTGGAGGAATTGTATCCGAATGAGAAAAAAAGTATTTGCTTCTAATATACTCGGGCTCATGACAGCAGAAGGAATAAAAGAAGAAGAGAGGGATAAAACTCCAATATACATGCAGACTGTGGCTAATCAGGTTTCGCTGAGATCTCAGCCGTGGCCAATTTGTGGAGCCCAAGGTGACCCAAGGGATTTTATCTTAGATACACAGAAACATGTTGGTGCCTTAATCCAGAGCACACTGGCTTTAGACCATTAGGTTTAATTTTTCATAGAAACATGTTCCTTGTAAAATTTAAGCAACTCCAGTTGAAGCTGTCGGGACCCTCCTGTGAAACTCATGCTGATAGGTTTACATCAGCTCAAATCTGCTAGGCTGGTTAATCGCTGCTCAATTATGGACCCCTCACTTTGGCAGGTCTCAGAGGTAACAAAGCTATTCACTAACAGACTTGCTGTGCCGTAATTCCTAGTAATAAATCAAAAATGGCACGCATAATATGTTTATGTGTACAGAGACAGGATAAAGAAGCTAAGTGTACTCTTGCATCGAACTTCTGAAATTCATCATTATTTATTTTGTCTGTAATGACAAGGTATTTTCAGGTTTTTACTCCACAATATTAACATGTGAAGTAATACAAACAGTCCTTTCCAAAAAATATGCAATACAAAATATATTTAAAAAGGATTTTATCTGTGCACTGTGCAATTTAAATGGATAGTAAGTATTAAATTATTCAAAATTAAGCTCTCATTTATATATTGATTTATATAAATAAAACATAATTAAATTTGAATGCATATTTGTCAGTTATTGTGTTTACACAGTGTACTTTGAGATAAATTAAATTCTTATATGTATTGGATGCTGATGAATTACAGTACATCCTCACCTATTCCTGTTGAGAATCTCTTTGACAGCTGAATTACATCCAGGGGGAATTTAAATCAGATCTCTTAAGGCAACGAGGCCAATGCTGACACGACATTTTTTAAAAGATTAAACGGATGATTATTGCGCAAAGCAGAGACACAAGTTTCACAGCTCATTAGACTATGTGTTGTATATGTCTTACTAAGCAATTTTTCGCTTTAAATTATAAGTCAAGTGGAGTTGCGATTCGGTAAAATGAAAACTGTGCAGAAACAAAGGTGAATTGAATATGTGATCATTATTCATACACCACCACCGAGAATTTCATCCGCTGAACCTCTCATCCAAATTTTGTCTCACGCTTTCTGCTCTCCAGCACTCCAGTACTGGAATGAACAGTCCATCAGAATAAGGACCGCATAGGTTTTGTTGATGTTCCAAACAAAGATTCGGGTGGAGATTTTTTAGACCAGTGTTTCTCAACCCTACCCCTGGCGGCACCCTGTCCTGCATATCTTCTATCTATCTTTGCTGCTTGATTAAATCAGGTGTGTTCAGCTTATAAAATGTGCCACTGATGAGTTCAGTCAGGCAGGTAGAGCAAGGATAGATAGAAGATATGCAGGACAGGGTGCTGCCAGGAATAGGGTTGAGAAACACTGTTTTAGACAATCCTCAGGAATTACCAACCCTTTCCCCATCCTCAAGTATACAAACCCACTCACCACTTTCTTCCTTCATGTCAGCTGTTCATGACATCCCTCCTCCACCACATCTCCTCCTTATTCAATTCCTATGTATGATGTCAAAACGGGGTGGGGGGCAACCTCAGCCTGTAGCAACCTCTTTCTCAGACTCCAAGGCAAAGAACTGTACCCCTATACCTTCATTGGCAGCATTGCTTCATAATGTATTAAAATTCATACCTACTAGGTTGACCTATATTGTCTCTTATTACTTCATGTACAGAACATGTAGTCTTACCATACACGCATGTTCCCTCTTATTTCCATCATGCATGTCTCTTATTACCTCTATGCATAAAAAGAAAAAAAATCACAACAGATCAACAGAGCAGGTTTCAGCACCTTTGGTACTTGCACACTGATTATAAATATTATAGGCAATGTGTGTTGTTTGTTTATTTGGCATTGTGTGACATTTGTTATTATGTTCAACGTCATATTGTCACAAAGTCATTAATAATCGCACACTTTCTAGAACCCTAAACTTTCACTTGAAACAATGCCATGAGCTGATTCAATAAACCACCGCAAACACTGTTCAAATTACTGAATGAAAAGAGAACAAAGAGCTTCTCTTTCAGACGAGGGATTCTGGCGCTGACTTCAACACAGTGAATGAAGTGAAAGCTGACAGTCTCTGTTTATCACTGCCCTGTTTATCGCTGTGTATCTTTCACGCGATATGCGAGTTCGTCAGCTCAAATATCTGTTTTATTTATTTATTTTTTCTGGCCGTGAGTTGCTTCAAAGCTGTATCCATTGTTTAGCCCAATGGGAAGCATGGATTTTCTATGCAACTGTGGAGATGCAACTGTAGAAAACAACACCGCGGCCGAGGCGGGTTGTCTTCAGAGGGTCTCCTCAGGGCCTCCGCTGATTGCACACAGAGAGAGCTCCAGGACTGTGAATCACCACTCATTTGCACTGTCCAGAGGGTCTCCAGCAGCGTGAGTCATCCTCATTAGAATCCGGCAATCCAGGAACATCTGTGCGGCATGCAAACTCAATTCTCGCTGTCTCGAATTAGATCCCTTTTTCGACGTGCGTGACAGGAATCAATCACACATGATGTATCGTGCAGAACAACTTGAAATTGAGATTGGAATGGGAGCATGTGTCTGTGTGTTGTGGGTGGGGGGGGGGGTTGGGGGCAAATTACAAGGTCTGAATGACAGAGGGAATAATGCAGCCGGCAACATTGTCGACTATGTTAGGAACTAACAGGGATGGCTCAGGGACTTGTGTATCAAAAAAGCAAAGAGGAAGCGCACTCCATCTCCGAGCCTGATTCAGTTTGATGCAAAAGATGTAGAATGTGCTAACATCCGTTGAAATTATCTTTTTTTCCTCTTTTTATGATTACACTGGAGACACAGGTGTTATAATATGCAATGCATATCTCATTAGTACAAAAGACCAGCAAAAGATAATAACTGACATTCATTGCAGTGGCAATTAAAGTGAACAGCTGCTGACTAGCAAGTACTTACCCCGAAACACTACAGTAAAGTAGTCAGCTGCGTAATTGGATGATATACAAAAATGTAAACTTTGCAAGTTACCTTGTATGTGTACATCTGTTAAGAAAATAAATAACAAAATGAACTTACAATTGTATCATTTTGTGTATCTGATATGCAGGGTCTTCTTTGACTCAGATAGTTGGCATGTTTTGTAGCTGTTGGCTCCTGCTTTTTCTCCCCCTGTAACCAATGGACTCAGGGTTAAATTTCTGTTCTGGCTGTAGCAGCTCTTTGATCAGGCTTGCCTACAGCAGCAGTGTTCATACTGCTGTGTTTTTAGGCCCACAAACAAAGAAGGGGACGTAATATGGGGCAGTAAGCAGGCTCAAATTTAGCCTAAAAAATTAACATTGTTCCGCAGTGGGATTAACAGAAAGGGAGCAGAGAATTCTGATGCGTTTCTCCTGCAGACTGAGGCAAATTGTCTGTGTGGGTTCACACCCATAAATTTCAGCATAATCACTGTATGTGTTTTAGTAAGCGCCGTATGTGTTTTATAATTAAAGAAATGAGGCAGCTTTAAAGCATATGGGCTGCGATTTCAATTAAAAGGCTGCTGCTCGAACCCCCTTTCAGCAGGTATAGTGCCATCGTGTGCTTTTCACAACACAGCCAGCGGTCTTTCGCAGACAGAAATAGTCCTCTGTGTTTTACACCACGGGCAGTAATGAACTTTTAGCGGAATGAGGGGAACCAGGGCCTCGTTATGACTCATCCAATCAAGGCGCAAACAGGCCCCTCGCTGTCAGGCCATTTCTCAAAAGATCTTTTGTTTTTAGTTTTGGTCACAGTCAATGTGCAGGCTTTGAGAGACCTCACGTAAGGGCACTACTGGAAGAAATAAAGACAAGAAAAATTAAAACTGGGGACGGATGTTGGAAGCAGTGTATGTATATATATAGTCTATATATAAATATAGATATAGCAATAAGTCTGTAGCAATATAACTTAATTTAATTACATCTCATTCAGTATTTTTTTCCTATAATCAAGATTAATATGAAAGAATTTTTCAGCACAATATGTAAAGTTGATAATGGTGGTGGCTGACTGTGCACTGTGGGAGCGTGTACAGTCACGTCCGATACCATGAACAGACAGGTAACAGAGCCGATTTATACATTCTTGGTACGGACCCAAAAAAAAGTTGCTAATTAAATAATTAATGCGGCACAAACCTCCATATTATTCTGATCACACCTTGGCACACATGACTGCTAGACTGAGGCTGTTCAGATGCAATGAGCTGAAAGATGATCTCTCGGTGGAGAGAGAGGATTGATGTTTCATTCAGACAGGCTCATCCCGGGAGCTCTCTTGGTGGGAGAACTGACTCTTCTGTCTTTAACACAGCCAGTGACCTTGACGTGAAGACCACGCTTTTAAAAAAAAAAGGCCTTTCAACTGCGGGGGCTGATTTCTTCTCGTTTAAAATGTGATTGAGCTGCCCAAATTGAAATGCAGCAGTCTGTGCTCTCAATTCTCCTCACTGCCTTAGCACAGGTGCCATGGAAAAGATGTTTGGTGTGGTGCAATGAGTGAGATAAATAAAGAAAAGAAAACCGTGCGTTCAATGAGAAAAGAGCAACGCCTCACCTTAGATGCAGCTTTGAAGCATTTCAGGTGCAAGCTTATCTCAGAATACAAAGAATGGCTCATAAAGGCTTTATTTTTAAAGAAGAGTAATCAAAACACACCTGTCCATGAATTTAAGACTATTTTCCAAGCCAGCTGACAAATTGAATTGACTTACACGAAGCCAGATACTGGGTTCCTTCCGTTAACTTGCCAAATGTGACATGTTAGTGTTGATTTATGCTCATCCAGGAAAAGCTAGCTGCACAGATAGTGGACATCGATAAAGACAATAACACATCCACATAAGGTAATGATTACTGGCTCTGTGCAGTACCTGGTTTAAACTGATGCCAGAAAATAAGTTTCATGAAAAGGTGTGAATCATACAACCAACCTGAAGAAGACTTTCTGTCAGTTGGACACTTTTCCTGAAAACACCTAAAAGCGGGAGGTGGGAAGTGTTGTTTACCAATATTCATTAATATGCACGAAGTCCATTTCACAGTTAACGACAATAAGAGACAGTGAATACCTCTTTAAAGATAAATATAACTGTCATTTATTTGGCCAATGCCCTTATTGGGAAAAACCTGCAGGACGGAGCTCAAGTGGATACAAGTGTACAGAACAAAGTACAAAATACTAACTACATATAAACCATAAGCTGAATATACAAGGAACAATGCAATTCACAACTACTAAAACTTCATGACTTGCACCTGCCTTCATCTCGTAGGTCATAAGATAATCCTAACCGCTCACTGGTCAGGTCCTGAAAAAGGGAAGTTACAGTCTGAGAGAGGAGTGACAGACAGGGTGTGCAGGTGGTGTGTGTGAGGGCAGAGTGTGTCTGTTCTGGAGGCCAGGCTGCAAGCAGGGGCTGGCTGAGGGAGGAGATGAGGGAGACGGGAGAGAGGAGCTGTGATGTTGGAGGGAAAGGAGGACATTATGCAGGCGGCAGTGATCTGGGTGAATTGGTTCCCGGGAATAATTAGCAGTCGTTCAGGTGAGCTGAGCCAAGCTGAGCAAATCACACAGAAGGGAAACGGTCATATGGTGACAGTGGGGGCCGGGTAGAAGACATCTTTGACTATAGCGGAATGTGACTATTTGAAATCAAGCAACAGTCAGATGCATGGAAAACATGACATTTCACTGGTCATTTAAAAACGGCTGTCTCCTGAGAGACCAACATAGAGGCCACACTATTTGGGGCCCCAGAGATTGTCCTTTAAGGGGGAAGAACACCATTACTGAAGGACTTGCTCAACTCTTCCAGAGAGCAAGGACAGGACGGACACTCAGGGGAAGTCTGCAGAGATGAAGGCTCAAAAGAGGGATTTTCGAAGAAGGAGCCTCTTTGCAGTCTGGGGGGAATTAATCAGTGATGAGAGAGAAAGGGAAGAGTGAGGCAATGAAAGGGAGAATGTCAAGGGTTATACTGTATCGTAGAGGAGGACTGGCAGGGAAGCCTCCTGTGGTTGCTGGTGGTCCACAGAGAGCTCCCATTTATTTGGTAAGTCTCCCCATCCTTTTTCGGATTGTTTTGCATGTGCCACCGGCTTTGGGATTTAAAAAAGATGGATCATCCATGAGCAGGTGATGCAAGCTTGCTTTACCTTGTGCCTAATGTGGCGGTCTTCACCACTGTAGGAAACTTATCTCAGAAATAATGTTCAGTCTCCTTTTTTAACTGACGTAACATGATAGCCTTGTTAGAATAGGTATTTATTAATGGGAAGTGCACAAAGGCAGTGCAATGCTAAAAAAAAATTTACATGATTTAGTAAAAGGTGAATACTGAAGGGTGATCAGTGATAAAACTGTTTATCACAGAAAAACATGTCCAGCACCATCACCAGTCTAAAGCTAAGTTCTCTTCCTCCTCACTTTGTAGGACCCCCCTCCCCCTCATACACACACCATTTTAACCCTTCCCCCCCTTTAAGACTGATAAATGATTAGTTATTTTACTGTTACCTTTAGGAAGAACACTACATTTTGAGCTGTACTGCAGGATTCACTCAAAGCTTTTTCCCGCCGCCTGTCAGAGTTCATTACAAAACACTGAGTCCTCTCAGCCTTCGAGAGGATCACCGGCTCACGTGTCGGAGGTCTCTCCTATCAGTGAAATATGCTGACATTTTTCAGTCGTTTCTGCCTTAAACACCACTCCTGAAAAGCTATTAGACCCGCGGAGGCCGTGAGAAAGTGTGGAGCGATCGGTCGTCCATCACCCTCCCCGTAACGGGGGTTGGTGGGAGGGTTAATAGGCCATTACAGTTACACTGCGCTCCTGCTCGGTGCATCCATAAAGAGGATTTGTGTTGGATCGGGAGGCCCCCAGGAGTGAACCACCAAAGCCCTCAAAGCATCCGTGGCCTCATTTATCTGCCCCTGCATACGCATAGATCCCATCCCAAACTGCGCGTAAGATCGTTATTACTCACGGTCCGCCATTCATCGTGAGAATGTTCCGGACTTTCACTTCTCTCTGTGGATATGGGAATGGGAATGTTTCCCCTGTGGGAGAATGGTGGTAGTGCAGGAAGCACGAATGATCCGGTTTAGATGCTGCCAGGAGCGGCCAGTGGTCTGCATGTTGGAGTTCATTTGTCATCATTTTCAGGTAATATATTAGGCAAAGCACCGACACAGCAAATATCAAACCGTAAAATGTTAACTAATTATTTCCACCTTTCCACCTGAATCTTTTGCTCTTCTTTCCACCTAGATGATTGTTTTTTTACAGAGGCAAGAAATAATTTCCCCCATTAATTTCAGATCATACTATCTAAATGTACTCAAAACATATAGCAGAGTAAAGACTTAAATGCCATCTATCATGCCCATAATCCAGACACTATTTTCATGAATGCCATAATATATAACAGAATATGCCTTGTTTCAAGCTGTTGTGGTTGTATGAATCAATGGTTTTGTCATACGGCCTACTGCTCTGAACAACCAGTGATTAATTATACTATAAATCATTTTAATTGTAATTATTATCTTCTAGTGTGAACCATGTCGGTCATGTTTTGCCAAGCAGTAGCTTTTGACTTGTTTGACATACAGTTTCCTGAGCTGAAAAATGTTATATTTGTCTTTGTCCACCTTGGATACAGTTATTTATATTTGTCTCATTTTTTTTTCTCGATTCTTTCCCACAAGCACTTCAAGCTCTCAACCCTTGAAGATGTTTTCCTTAAGGTATTTCAGAGGATCAGATTTCTTGTTTCTTTTGAACATGGTTAAATAGGGATTTGTTTTACACTAAACTCTCTGAGTATGTTCATAAGAGCATGATAAGAGGACAATATGTGATCCAAACTTTATATTAAAAGCTTACATAATCCTGATTGACACTTCAGACACAATAATGTTCTCCTCTGCAAGGGTAAGAACAAAGTTGGGAGTAAACCTACGCACATGTTCTTAAACGAGGCCCCTGCTCTTTTTTGGAGCTGTTCATACACTTCCTACTTCTGGCAAGAGGCTGTGTTTACCTTGGAGCTGTGAAAATTCCAGCATCGATCAAGATGGCGGACAGAGATTTGTATCATGCTTGTTTGCCTTTGCCTTGTGAAGCATGGAAGAAAGGGGGTAGGGGTGGTTTTGACAGGAGCTGCAGGAGACGTTTCTCTGTGAGGTCATCACTCTCTCGGGGGAAACGGAGGAGGCGCGGGGCTGAGGTTCACGTGAGATCGCGGAGAGACGGGGGATTAGTCTCCCGCAGCTGCTCACGTGTGGCTCAAGGAGGCGCATTTCGATTCTAAACCTCGGATAAACCCAGCATCTGCTGTACTTCTTCCAGCGGCAGATCCGCTACTGGTGTCAGAGTCTAGCCCTCGCCGTTCACTCGGTACAGTAAGAGATAAGAGTGGCTTGTTGAGCGGAAGACCCAGGTCCTTGGAAGGGAGCCCTTCCTGCTCTAGCTGTTAGGTCACCCTCTGATGCACGTGTACCCTTCTCATGCCACTCAGGTCCACTAGGTTCTCCATCTTAACTCCCACTGCAACTTCAGATGACTGACAGGCCTCACTCCTCCTTATTGCAGCCCATGTCCTGGCAACACTATGAAGGTAGTGGACCTGTTCAGGATTTGAGTGACAGCCCCTGCCATCCACACAGCACGCTGAGATTAAAAATGCCTTCCTCAGATAAAGACTCAGGCCCCTACATTACATTATTTTAATGTCATTTAGCAGATGGTCTTATCCAGAGCAACTTACATAGGTTGTACTTTTTATGTGTTGTCCACGTATGCAGCTGGATATCTGCCTAGGCAATTCCGGGGTTAAGAACCTTGCCTGAGGCTACAGCAGTAGAGTCCCAGGAGGGAACTGAACCAGCAACCTTTTGGTTCTGAGGCCTGCTCCTTACTTCTATGCTACACTGCCGCCCCTAGCTGAGAGATTTTGTTCAGACTCCATGCATTTATATCTCTATACATTTATCTCCAGTGTTATTCGGTGTGAAAACGATGAAAAAAAAATTGCATGCCATTTGTTTTTTTAACACTTCTTACTTTTGAATGAAATGCAGTCTATACGTTTGCATGAAGCTGAAGGGGTTAGTACGTTCTTGGCACTGAAACGAAAACAATAATTTGGTTTAAGTGCCTTAGTGCCTTTGGTCAGCGCTTGACAGCACAAGACAGTCATAAATTAGACAGGCTGGTTGGTGGTTTAAAATTGTGCTGCCTACAAGCATGATCTGATGTGGAAAAGCATGATGGGGCTGTAATTTAGGCACCGTACAAGAAGCTGAGGGGAAGATGGAAGAAGTTCCATGGTTGGCACAAACATGCAGAGTGGATAGGAAATTATAAATAGCCTTGAGTGCAATGCATTTTTACAGCCTGCAACACAAAGACTATGCAGGGCTGTACACTTCACAATGCGGTATGTATAGCACAGCTTAGATGAGTGTGTGATCCCCCTCCTCTCAAAAAGGACAACAGCATGATTGGTTCCTTCATCTCAGGACCTGGGTCTTTACCAAACAAATCATACCCTTTGTTGTGCTGTGCTGATGGCAAGGACTTTGGTCCAAAAACCTGATACATACTGCATCTCTTTATTTAATTGGAGTTATTGTTAGGTTTAATTTGCCCTACAGTTGATTATTTTCAAACACAGGATCCTATGAACACAAAGGACACATGTAAGTGATCTGTGGCTTTGCATTCCTTGGGGGTTAGACAGTATAAAACAGTAAAACGCTCTTTCACTTTGTTCTCCAAGTAAATGTTATCAAAGCATCCGCAGAATGCTGTTCCAGCTCTCTCAACCTCCCTCTTTACACAGGCAGCGTTCGGTCCTCAGTTTCTAAAGCTATTCCGTTTACGACAAATCTGACAAACCGCATAGTTTCCACTGCGCCTTACGTGCGAGGGTCGCCGCTCGTTCAGATTGCCATGGCGATAAAGGCCCCGAGCCCCTGGCTTCCTGACGCAGGTCCGGTCAGAAGCTGGAGTCTTGGTCCATTTGCTGCCAATTGGGCTGAGTCTGTAGCATCTGGTTCTGCCCTGATAAGTACACAGCACGATCACAGATTATAAACAGCACTGGCACAGACTTAATCCAGCACCTTTTCTTTTTTTCCAAGAAGATAAAACCCAGAGACAACAGCTGCAAAGAGGCAGGTCATTTGTTCCCCAGGACATTGGATTTCACCATTAATACCACACAAATATGCATTATGCATCTTTTTTTTTTAGAAAGAATGTAATTTCAGTCCACAGTTTGTCTATATTTAAACCTCCATTTCCTTATATAGTAATTTTAGATGGATTGATGAATGCCTGGATTTGACTTCAGATGACTAAACTCTGTAATCTGATCCAAACACAGCACAAGGGCTTCATATAAGCAAACTGCACCATGTGATGTGTTTATGCCCTTGGGAAATCCTCTTCCCAGAGTCTCCCACTCCTCCATTCATACCGGGCTTCTGAAAGCCTCAGCTGGCCCCACCCACCTCTCTGCAGAGTGGATGTGCTGTGGCCCTGACTCCTAAATTAGATTCGGCTTTGGGGGAAGCCTCTGCAGTTAAATAAAGATCCTAACGGCATCCGTGGAGCAGCGGTCCCAACACCTTACAGTCACCTGCGTTCTCATGCTGAGGGGCAGCATCGAATCACAGTGAAAAAAAAGAGAATAAAAACAGCAACATGGCACAAGTGTGACAATATGGGTGAATTGCTATGGCAACCCGATGAGCCGAACAGTGGAGAACAGGGAGCTGTTATTTACAGAGAAGAGGAGAGTGCCGTGCACAGAGAGAGAGAGGAGAGAGAGAGAGAGAGAGAGAGAGAGAGAGAGAGAGCCATTACTGAATGGCTGACACGCTCATTCTACAACACGCTCACATCGAGATGGGATCAGTATGTGCAAAGTAAATAAAATCAGAAAGAAAAACATGACCTCAGCATTGCGGCAAGAATGTGAATATTAGAAAAAAACATACAGTAAATGTAAGATTTTCAGCTGGGGAGGGGTGGGCTATTGGGCAGTTATACAATTCTAGCTCCTATTGTGAAAGCCTCAGTCCATACCAACCATGCTGTTAAGTTATAACAGAATTTGTGTTTATATTTCTCAAGTTTTCCTTCAATAAACATTTACAGAAACATTTTTTTGATTTCTACAAACACAAATCAAGCTTAATTATCCTGACCTGAAATCTGGATTAAAATCTGAGGAAAACAGTCAGCTGAATCTTTTTAAAAACCAATTAAGAAAAAAAAAAAAAAAAAGATTATGCACACATTTTCAGAAAGCAGATGCAGCTCTTGGATCCCTGATTTGAAAGATCTTTGGTTGCATGACCTTTGGCGCTGGTGTTTCAGTTCTGCATTATTTACTGACTTCAGATGACTCTCTCGTCCAGGCTGAAACACACGGCTTACATTTACCCTTCATCCACGTGTGCCACTGCATATTTACCAAAACAGCTTGGGTGGTATAGCAGCAGCGACACATCTGGGAATCAAACACAGGTACAAGCTCACATCATATCACTTACAGTGTACCACACCGTTCTGTTCCTTACCACTGTTACTCTGTGCCACTCATCAGATACAGTAATAATCATTGCACTCACAGGCATGTCATCTTGTGCTGAATTTTCAGGAGCACATTTGCACTGGCATGGAGCAGTGGCCTAAAAGTGAATTACGAATTTATTTAGGAGATTGCTACTCTCATCCCTAGTGACATACAAGGCCATCATGCAAAGATACATTAAATATAAATCACAGGAATGGCAAAACAAACTCAAGTGCAGGACAGCCAGTAACACAGTGAGTGAGCCTAGAACTTTCTGTTAGCACACATAGTACCCAACAATTACATAATAATTATTGTAATAATTACATAATGTCATAATAACACAATGTTGTACATTTACATAGGGCGTAACGAGTATCTCTGACATGTGACATTGATTCAATGCTAAGTTGAGATCATCCGTAGTAATCACTGAGGTTGTAACACATAATATAGGGAGTCTCTGGGGACCAGTAAAGGCTGGTCCCAGGTCAGCCACATAGCAAGAAGGAGGTTATTTATCGATAGAAAAGTGTGAAATTTTTGAGGTCAGTTTGTTCCAGGTTTGTTGCAGGTTCGCCTCCTGTTATTTCAAGCCTGTTTCAGTTTGTTTCAAGTTCATTTCAAATTTGTTTCAGTTTGTTTCAAGTCTGTTTCAGTTGGTTTCAGACCTCAACAGGCTACATCAAAACCAGCAATACAACAGTGCTGTTGCAGGATTTTTCTGAAGACCAAATTTTTACCAAAAAGCCTCAACATCCTGTTTTTAGCAGTCTAGCAGTAACAGGGTAGTTCAGATCAGACAGTGGCCTCGTCCTTTAAGTGAAATGTGAGAGTTGTTGCAGGTTCAGGTATGGGAAATTCCAAAATGCAAAATGGTTGTGAGCAGACAGTACGGAGCAGATATTTAATGCAAATTAAATCTGTGGTACTCTGGAAAGAGTGTGATTATTCTATACCTTGCATTTTGACAACCGTCTGATCTCTGCAAAACTTCAGATTAAGTGCATGGATGCCCCTAACACAAACGTGTTACAGCTTCAGGTTCTTTCTTCTTTTACAATGCTGGGATACATTCTCGGCTCTCTTCACTACAACTGCAGCATAAAAAAAACACATTTTCGTGTTTTATATGCTCAACGATTTGATTTACAAAAGGCGTGAGAGTATCTCTGTACGCAGGAGAACACACGTGACACTATATAACTGATAACACACTATTCTCCGTATTTTTACTGTCTTGGCTATTCTTAGCTCTTTGACATTTGGCGTTGTGCTTCTACAAGTACAGCGAACCCAGCTGTAAGAAAAGGCAATGTGATGAACCCATATGAAAAATGAGACAAAAAAGCAGGGCATTAGCCACTTTTCGATCATTATAAAGGAACAGTTGAAGCACTGTCTTCTCTTCCAGTCAGAACAGCACGTGGCAGGGGGAGCTGGGTACGGCATTGCAGTTTAAATATGACTTATCATAGATGGTTTATGGTTACACAGCAGAATATCCCACAACAGCAGAAGACAATGCAAACATGCATCACAGTGTAATACGACTAGAGGGAGTGCTAACACCCCACCACAGTGAGGCATCGTCTTCATCGCCATTGTATTTTGTAAACTAATCTTGCTTAATCTGTTCATCACGTATGAGGGCTTGAAAAAACCATGACACAAAAAGAGCTCCAGAAACAACAACCTACTGTCATTCAGCCATGCTTTCACACACTAGAACATGAACAGATATGCCTGCTAAGAGAGGCCTCTTCCACAAGGGATTTTACAAGCAGTTCATTTTTTTATTTGTGCATTTTTATGTACATAGGTTTCAAATATGAATAAAATTAGTGCAGTGTTTATAATAGAGCTGACACAGTACTGAAAAAGTGGCATGCTTTTTATAACCATCACTGGAACATTTTATCTTTGAACACATTAGTCGATATCCATTTTTATCTTACTGTCTTTCTTTGCCCACAAATTTAGTCACGTCAAAGAAGATCACTTGCCCCTTTAATATTCTATTTCTGCTGGGTCATACTGAGACAAAGCCTTGCTGAAGACACCTATTATTAATAAATCTATTTTTCCAGATGTCCACCTTGATTTCCCAGTGACTTCATCACTCGAAGAACCTTGTCATATCCTGTTATTAGTTATAAAACTGCCACAGTGGGTTTTTTTTGCTTTGTATGAATGAACTTTCTGAGCATGGCCGCAATGTGATTTCTCTCAGAGCTGCTGCGTTGAGTCGCCCGTCTCTCTCCCCCCCTCTCTCTCTGTCTCTCTCGCGCGCTCGGCTGATGTCATCAGTATTAAATTTCTTTGTCGGAGGATGTGGGAACCCGCCAGCCTCTGTAATTACACTCTCTCTTCCGAAATGGCTCCGTTTGGTCAATAATGTATTTTGAGAAATAACAAAAGCAGGGAGAGAGTATGAATAGCGCCTCATGTAAACAGCAGGCATGGCTGCGAAAACTCGGCAGTGTGCGGAACAGCAATCACCCTCCCTGCGACTCACCTCAGTCACTCCTCCGGTCTCAGTCACACCATTCCTGCACGGCTATGATCACAATAATTACAAACTCAAACTAGTTTCTGTAACAGCGACGGCCTTCAGAACAGCTTGCCACATAGTTCATCTTTATAAAAAAAAAAACGACTTTCATTTACCATGAATTTAACCTATTGTAGTCGTTTTGCAGAAGACACTTAACCTGAGATGCATCAATAAATTTTCAGATGTATAAACATACACACACACACACACACACGCATATTTATTTTTGTTTTGAATTTAGTCTATTGCGCTTATGTCCTCCATGACACAAGCATTACTTAATTAATAAATAATATGAAGGCATTAAGTCTGAAAAAAGCCCAAAGACATTGTGAGGAAGTTAGGTAGATTTCATGAGAAAGACTTCATGAATAGGGTGCTCAGCTAAAAAAAAATTGTGGGACCAGTGCACAGTTCAGCCTCTGGCCATGAAACCTCCAGGGAAGAGGAAAGGGATCAAAATGACTGAACTCTGAAGAAGATTTACTCAGACACCAACCTCAATTCTCTAATTCATTAAAGTTAGGCCACATTAGTAACGGCAGGGGAAAAACACAATGGCGCTGAGGTGTTTCAGCCCACCAGGGTTCTTTTCTGTGAGCCTAATTGGTATAGGTTGAACTGAAGACATGTTGTCCCTTTGAAAACAGACCCTGACTTCACAACTCACTGCGGTTCCCCACAATTATCGCTGCAGTATGTCAAACAGGACACTGATCATGGGCTTGTGTTTAGAGTCCATACGTGTACAGAAAGGGATATCCTATAATTTGTCCACAGACCAAGCACACTATTTTTATTCAGGCAGCATGTGGTCTATGCAGTCATCTTGAAGAAAAAAAAAACACTGGACAGTGGGTTGGTAAAAGGAGATTTTTTTATCATTTAATGTTATCATTGCATATCTTTTTATTGGCTCGGCTATTCTTAGCTTGACATTTGACATTGCGCTTCCATGAGTACAATGAACCCTCCTACAGAGACACTGAGAGGGAATCAAGAAAAGGTATAACATAATGAGCATAAAGTAACATGAGGAATGCAAACCATGAGTAGCATGTGAAAACACCTGTCTGCAAACAACACTTGTTTTAAAATAAAAACATGGATTTTCCTACATTTTCATAATTATACAGGAATAAATGAAGCACTGATTCTCTTCCAATCAGAATAGCACATGCCAGGTGGAGCTGGGTATTGACACTGCAGTTTAAATAGAATATAATTAAATAAATATGCAGTTTAAATTCTTACAACATGTTTTATTATTTCATTTTATTACTACAAATGGTTATTTATGTAATCCAGTTAACTACCCTTATTATCAAAATAACCTATTAGGGAGAGAATTCAGGGCTAGGGGTAGATGGTGGTCCTTTTTGCTAGACTTTGTTAAATCACCATTTCTATTTATTTAGTCTTTTAATAAGGTAACTGAGAATGTACGAGCTGGCATCTGCTACATAACACTCCTAAGAAGTCTCTACGCAGAGCTTTTATGGGAATTTGGAAGAAAAGTGTTTTGGCACAAACACTGATACATCTGTTCTCGTGCACCTTTCTTCCCGGGATCAAATAGAATTGGAAAGCACCTTTCCTCTCTTTTCTCTCTGACAGGCCAGTATGCTGCGCGGAGCAGCGTGAGGGATGTCTACACTCAGCCTGTTAGAGGCCAAATAGATTGGCTTTCTCCTGAGAGCGGGCTGGCTATCGCAGGACTCGGTGAGGTGGTCGGGGGGGGCATGATCTGAGCGCTCTCTGTTTCCTGGAGTGATGCGCAGGATGTGGGAGATGTCGCCATGCTGACAGGCGCAGGCAACAGATTTTCAGAGATGGGTATTAGGCTGGTGGTCTGGGCCCTGTCCGAATTCAGCTGCGAGGAGGCTTATTGAACTGTGAATGACATGACATGATAGGGCAAATTGGTTTTCACTTTAGGGTAGGGGAGCTGTTAGATTTCTGTTGTTTGCATGGCCTCTTTTTCCCTCCTGCCTAAACCTAAAGCTGGGCCGAGTCTTTAAATGCACTGTGAATGGGACTGTATTGAGTGGCATGACACAGTAAATAGGGATGGCTTCGCTTGTTTAAAATGCCCCCATTTGGTTTCGACCGTCAAGGTCTCGCGTATTAGTCAGTTGAGTTGAAATGAAGTGAGCTTTATCAATGTTTCTGATGTCATTGCCAGTAAATGGGTCATTTCATTATCTTCACAGCTTTCTAAATGGGAAGGCTGGTTAGGAGGCACTGAGCTACGAGTGGTGTTTAAAAATAGCGCCGGGCCCCGTGGGACAAGGTGGCTCTTCTCAAGATGAAATGTTACATGTATTAGAGTGGAACCCCTCTGTAAGCGGACCAGAAAAGCCCTCATCAGGACTGCAAGCCTGCATTTCCATTACGTTATGGGGATTGCTGTTCAGAGAATGTAGTCAGAGAATTCTACAGGATTTCCACAGGACATCAAGGATTGTGTGCTTGTGTGTGTGTGTGGGCAAAGCTCAAAATGTATTTAATGTAAGTACTGACCAGCCAAGATCCATTAGGCCAGCTGTAACAAAATGCACTGAACCAATGAAATTGCATTGAACAAATTCTAGTTTTATTTTACACATCTGAGTTTTCTTCCTTTTCTTTGCGTTATCGATGTTCATTTCCTTAGCTGAACCTTGTTTGTGTGGTCAAATGACACGTACACTGTGCCTTCATAGTCTTTGGATGGCGTAGAGCTTTGGAAGCTTGAAAACACGTGGACGAATCCATTTTGTCTGGGTATGCAACACTGTCAAACGCAGGCTCGGGAATCACAGGACCCTGCATCTGTTTTCTGTGAAGGCATATCCAGAGGGATCAAACCTAAACCACAGTAGATTTTTGACCTCGGGGGTGGGGGTGGGGGAGGGTGGAGGGGGCGGGTGTTTGGGGTCTGGGAGCTGCAAAGTGGAAAGCAGCTGGATGGCTTCCAGCATCCTCGGGCTAACCAGGCATGAAATTCCTGCCGCGGTCACACAAGAGGCTGTGGAGGAAGCACTGAGGGCGTGTGTGACCACGGGAGTCGACTGGTCCAAGCCAGCGGCCGAAATGATGCAATCTACGGAGGGTCAGCTAGGGAGGGACAGAGAAAAATAAACTGGGGTGTAGGGAGAGCTCATCACTGGCTTTGACCTTCCAGGAATGTGCTGATGGACAGGTTTCACATGGAGGAAATCCCTGCCAAAGAAGAGAGGAAGCCGTGTGGGGATTTCTTTTCCAGTGACACCACCTGCTGTCGGACAGGAAACGTGTCCACTCATTTAAGCTCACATGGAAACACTTTCCCCTATCAAAGACAGGGATGTCTTGCTAAGTCTCTTCGCAAACAACGAGGCAAAAAGATCAATGGTGCTGAACAAAACAGCTTCTATGTCTGCAAAATGTGACATGTTTTATTTCTGAAGTGAATCTTTTCATGCCTTCAGCTGTATGGAGGAGCCGAAGAAATAAAGAACATATATGTCCCTACAACAACCATTAGCATATTCTCACCATCTTAGAAAAGGTTGAGATGTTTTTTTTATCCTAGCAAGAATAACCTGATATGCCATACTGGCCCAAATATAAGCAAGGATTTTCCCTAAAATATGTTTTGAAAAAAATATTTCACCCTATATTAGCAAACTAATCAGAATCAACAATGATAATGATAAGATGTGAAAGGGAGTCATTACTAGCTAAAGCATAGTCAGCGGATGGTGAGTGCATTCAACTGGCATGACTTAAATTTTTAAATAAGAGTTTTCCCTCCATTCACCCCAACCTGGAGTTGCTAAATGAGCATTAACTCAAGCATTGAGAGGTTGAATCTAGGGGTGTAATAAAATGAATCCTCTGATACACTCACCCACAGAAAATGCCTACTTTGCATACTGTGTATCTCCCTGGGGAAACCTCTTCCATAGAAAGTGTCATCAATCCAGAAGAGTTGGTGTCTGCAATCCAATAGCAGGGTTTGAAATCCAATATGCTACCAAATATTGTTTACATTTTTTGCAAAGGCAAAAACTGAATTGTCTTAATTAAACTGTGAAAATAGGTACTGAGACATTATTTAAACACTTATCTTTGTCAAGGGCCTATGGGTTCAGTGTATAGCACCATTTCCTCCAATAGTGCTGGCTGTCCTTGAGTGCACTGTGGGAGTGTGAAAAATAGGCCTAACTGTTGGCTGTGAGTGTATCTGATTGGCTTGTTGTAATTAATCAAATGTTGCATTGTTTTCTTGGTTTGATAAAATGTATTGTGCTATTTTTCAAGAACTACCTCTTTTGCAAAGGGGAGGATGCCTTGTAATCAGGGCCACCTCATAACTGGGCCAAAACGGTATTGTAATTCTCCCAATATTGCATGCTGAGAACCACTCATGTGATGACAAAACAGCTGTCCTTGCCACATCAGAATTTATTATCCTATCAGTTCCATCTGTTGCAGAATTTTTTTCTTCCAAGAAGTCATCTCTTCTTTAAATCTAGTTGTTCTGGGAAAAAATGCACGGAAAGTGTTTGGTGGGGCATTTATAATTCAGCCTCAGAAGCAGCAAAATGACATGTTATGCGTTCAGTGCATCCAAACAAATGCTTTCTCTTGGGTTCATTCTAAAACAAATTTTGATGCCATGGTCCAACTAGATGTGGATGTGAAATAATATTTACAAATTAAGGGAAGCTTCCAAATACCTGCCAGTTTATGCATCCCTCTCACTTTCTTAGCAATGATGCATTACAACGCTCAGAGATATGTTACACTTCAGGATGAAGTCATCTGAGCAACTACATTCCATATCTCCCTTTTTGTTGAGTTTTTTTCTGGGGTGTGGGGAAGGGGGGGCTTTTTCTTGTCAAACCATAATTTACGTCCCACAGACACTAACCCTGTCCTTCCTCCAACATGGCCCCAATTCAGTCACATGGGTAATCACAGAAATGGATGTTCTCAAACGCATCCTGCCTGGAATGTGTAATATAGTGTATCCATCACCACGGTTTATTGGTAGTCCCAGAAATGGGACCCATCTAATGTCTCACATAAACACAGATCAGTTAAGCATAATAATGCAATAAAGGTCAGTATTTAATGATGAATGAACGCTGTAAAAGGGGCTCTGTTTCTCACTGCACAGTACGTGTTTGTGAAAAGCGATTGGCATACATACACAAATGGATTATTTATGGGTATTGTGAGTACTGGCAGTTGTTCTAGAGTTCACTTTTCTAGCTTCTGAATGGCCAAGTGCTAAGTGCTGTATACAATTACACTTTAGAAATATCACCAAGGGCAACTCAAGGAGAGACCGAAGAGCGCTGGAAATAGCCAGTGATTAAAAACCAGGGCTGAAAGAATGGATTGAGAAATCTTATCAATGGCTCATGCTGGAGTTTTTATCAATGGCCTGAATTGTATTCGTTTTCATATGAAAACTGTGTCCTTTGATTCCAAGGGTTCTATTCTTAGAATGTGGGAAGAAAATTCACATACAACATATTCTTTTTTCTATTCATTGAAATCAATGTGATGTTTTGATATTAATGAAAGGGCAAAAAATATGAAGGCTATATCAAAAAAAAAAAAAAACAGTGTTGAATGGCCATTCATACATCTGTTTCATGGTTATGGTACTATAACTTTCCTATCTATGAACTTGAAGTGTTGCTGTTCATCTTAAAACTATGTATTGCAAGAAGTAATTTATTTTCAACTCAGGTTAACAGCAGGCAAAGCAATTCACTCTTTTCCCCTGTACATCTCAAATTCACATTTCTGTTTTTACACTGTTTATGAGTTTTGTAATTTTCAGCAATTTTCCTGGATCGCATCAGTGCGGTTTGGAAGTCCAGTCACTGAAAGAGCAATGAGTTGGAGACGGGGGGAAGCAATGTCTGGAGGCTGCCAAGACAGGGGAAGAGCAGTCTGGCTGTATCAGAGGTATGTCCTGTGTAACAAAGAGGCTTGTAGCAGGAGGTGACCATTTACAGGGCTCCCAGACCAAAGTCTGACTGCCACAATTTGTTTATGCTAGCTGTGAATTTTGCATGGTGTTGCCATACCAGAATTGTGTGGTTTAAGCTACATGGGTGCGAATCTGGGTGTTGCTTTGTGAGTGCTGAATAGCGATGTGATACAAAGCTAACCATGCCGGGGGACCGTGCAGCAGGGAGAGGGCTGACTGGAAACGGT
Source organism: Megalops atlanticus (assembly GCA_019176425.1). Taxonomy (NCBI): domain Eukaryota; kingdom Metazoa; phylum Chordata; class Actinopteri; order Elopiformes; family Megalopidae; genus Megalops; species Megalops atlanticus. The sequence continues at coordinate 6,283,996 of CM032892.1, read as the reverse complement.
GACAGCAGCATGGAAAGCACCATTGTCAATAACGGCATGCAAATTTTTCTTTTCAAAACCGAGTGAAAATTGGCTGTTAGTGTGAAAAGCCTGTCAATCTGCATACCAACGTTTGCGGTATATTTCCTGAAAGTTCCGTTCACTTCTCAGTTCTCTGTTTCTATCACTTTCATGCAAAGAGATTATATACCAGGTATGTCGTTTGACAATCTAATCAAAAGGAAACTGCACACTCAAATTGGGCCCAGATAAATTGTCTTTTATTACTTGAGTGCTTACGGTTAAGCTGGTACCTCTGTTCCACTAGGCAAGTGCTGCAATTGACAGACTTGACAGTATAACACCTTAAAGACAGTCAATATGAAGTGGTTTGTAAAAGCCACCCACTAAACTAATACTTCTGCAAGCATTGCCCATAAAATAATATGTACTAAAAGTTAAAAGGTTATTCATATCTAAGAACGATATTTCATAAAGAACTCTTTATAATCTACTTTTGCTTTACAAGAACAGAAAACACTGAAAGGAATAGAAATGCTACTTACTCGCCACTCAGTGCTGACCAGTACAGAACTTGAATTTTATTACATAAACAGCTGAAAAAAGAGAGAAAAAAAGAGAAAAAAAAAACCCCCAGAAAAACAGAAAAAATGTGGTATTCACACTGCCGAGCAGGGCACCACAGCCCAGCATGTTCCTGGTGTTTACCATCGCCAGTTCAGCGTCTCGGGGAATTGATTTAATGGATATTTAAAACCACAGAGAGTTCGTGTGAGGATAAAGCTGTCCTGTGTTAATAATTCCAGGCAGCCTGCGCAGTGAGTCAGACTGTCTTACAGTCAGGCCAAAACTTTCTCTAACTACTCATTCATTCATTTTTCGGGGGTTCAGCATTTTTTCCAACCAATAAAACATATTTAGGCTATTGGCTTATTATGCTTTTTTCCTACATTAAATGTTTTTCTTGTGTTGTTTTTATCCAACACCAGACCAGAGTAATATTTTCATATGTATGTATTTTATATTCACCTTATTTACCTTATATTCATAAATGTATGAAGACAGCACAATAATTCATTTATTTACATTGTTTTTGCCATTAATGCCATTTGCATTCTATTAAGTTTAAATTTCAGTCTGGATTGATTCACTGGTGATTGGAAATCTCTCATAAACTCTCATAATCTGTCATAAACTGATAATAAATGCAGAGAAGTAGAAGGTTTGGTAAAAAGTGACTGAAGAGATGAGGCATGGGGTTACAGGGACAGGAACCAAACCATTGGGTGGGGGAGGGGGGTTGGTGGGGGTTAAGGATTTGGCCCCCGTCCCTCTTACCCCACAAAGTGAACTTTTCCCTCCAGATACGCAGGCACTGCAGAAGAGTGCATTTTTGAAAGGCAGAGACAGGCAGAAAATGCAGCACAACACAAACAGGGAGGGCTGGACACTGCAGCAAAGCACAGTCAGAAAGGTGAAACACAGGCCGACACTGCACTGCGGTGGGGCACGGTTCGACCGGCGCAGTTGCGCAAACATTCGCGGCGGATCGCAGCGAGGATCGGTGCAGGCCGGCGGACATTGCAGCGAGGCAGAGTCTGAGCGGCGCAGACAGGCAGACACGGCCGTGGCATTCCTGTGTGAAATGGAAAAACCACAACCTCCGGTCTGCACGGTGCAGCATGAGTCATGGGAGGAAGCTGCGTGCTTGCAGAACTCATTAAGGGTAATGCAAGGCAGATGGATTTCCTGGGTCAATAAAATAGCTTGGCGGCTGCCCATGATGAATCTAGAAATCACTGTTATTAGAAACACATAATAACAGGGGAAACATGAAAGAATGTGTGAGGTTAACACTATTAAAAAAAAAAAAAAGATATGAGCAGGTATGGGAATCTCCCTCCCTGTCACTTGAGAGTAAACTGCAATTCCCCATAGCTGCTCCTGTTCCCTGAACATGTGGGATGCACATATTCAGTTTCTGCATGATTTGCAAATTGTGAAGTAATGGATACTTTATAAAAGGTACCACTGTTTTCCACGATATAAAATCTTTAAAGAGTGCATAGTAAACGTTCATGTAGACATTGTTGCAGCTCTTTCAGTGTAGCATTTCTATGCAACAGCGCCACCCTATGGAAGTTAAAAGAAATGACAATTTGGAATGAGGAAATTTAGAAACGCTCTAGGAAATTCTGAGGTCTGGAGAGCACAGTTACGGGTAAACATTTGGGGAATATTACCATAGTATGCATAGAGACTCTCTCCTTTCTACTCTGCTATGGCAACAAACATGGTCCTTCTGTGGAACAGGGCATCAACCAGTCCTCTTTCTCAGTTCGAGTCTCACCCTGGAGTGAAAAATTAAAAGATGCCAAATGATCCTGAAAATCAAGAAAATACCTAAAATAACAAAAACGGCTTTACTGTTTACAAGTGCAATAACTAGGTGTGATGACAGCATTATAATAGCAGTTGTTAGCATTATAAAAGGAAACATTATAAAAGGAAATCTGTTTTCCTTTCAAGAAAAATTAATGGTTTAATGCACTTGCATTTCTACCAGCTAGCTTGTACCTTGCCTGGCCAACTATTGAAACTTGGTCATGCAGCACTTCTAATATTGCGAGTCTGTGTATGTAAATGCAAATGTAGCAACTTTCGCAGCACATATTTAGCAGAGCCATTCAGGGTGAATACTATGCTCAAGATAGGAAAAAACAGTGCCCCACCCTGGGTTTTGAAGCAGAAACATTCTTAGGCTGGTAAAATTGTTAAAATGGCAGATTCCATGGCCACATACTGCCGCCACTGTAACCAACCACAATATGTTCACTTAAACTGAACACTAAAACTCCGTGGGGAAAAAAAGTGCCAACAACAAAAAAAAAAAAGAAAAATCAAAACATACTGCAGGGTAGCTCTATCCTCTTCCAGGGAGGAAAGTATTCTATTAACCAAGCTACAAAGCAATTACTGTTACAGCATGTGTCTGCTGTTGAGCAGCCTGCCAGACATCTGGTATGGCGATTAACGTCGCCGCAGTGTATTCAGGTCATGCTCCTATACTGCAAACACATGAAGCCTGTGCCCGGCCTGGACTTCCGATTCACGCTTACAACTGCAAACGTACAAAATTCAGCCTGCTGGGATGTCATGAATGGTCACTTTGGCAGTTTGTGCGTGATGCTGTAGCCAATGGAAAAGGGCTTGGAGAACAGATCAGCCTATGCACTGGTGTGGATGCTGCTTTTGGGAGCCTACAAGCCTAAACTGTGTCTTAAAATATAACTTAGTCATTGTACATCTCAGATGTATTTATTTAATCAAGACACCCTAATAATTAATTTATCCATCCTCTTCTGTGCTCCTTGCTTTAACTTCTGTTTGACAAACCAATTTTTTTGTTGTACTTCTGTGCAGATTACACAAAAAATAATTTACTGTCATACACTTGATATGCCTGACATGAGCTGGAAATGCTCATGTGACACTGCCAAAAATGACCAGACTTAGCAATTAGTGGAAGTGAAACATGACAGTACTTGATAAGAGTTTCAGTACACTATCTTTCTATTAATGGTTTGTACACAGTAACTTGTGCACATTGAAGTTGTAAAGCTATCTGAACACCTCTCACATGAAAAAAAACAAACACACTGACATTCTCATGCACACAAACTACCAGTCAAACCAATGTGTAACAGCTTAGTTATTGCAATACTTATTGCAATATAATCCCAAGGCCCTGAACACATAGAAATGCTTGGAGACAGTAAGGACAATGACATCAAAATTTGCTAGAACAGCAGTCAATAAAGCCTTATTCCCAACTGCTATCACACTAATATGGTGTCAAGGGCCCCCAAAGCTGCCTCTTTCATAGGCTATCATCAGAAAAGTAGATTTTTACAGATTTTTACAACTACAACAAGTAAAGATTATGGGAACTAATACAGTGCCCTAGGTGTTTTTCAGAATAACATGATATTAAGGGTGTTTGATGTAACCAAAGATAAGTATTGTCAGTGCACATTTCTTATGGTGGTGCACTGCAACCAGAGATTAAGGAAAGACAAAAATATACCTTACATTCCCAAATGCTGACAATTACATTTATGAGTAATAGTGCACAGTCTCTTGTTACAGCTACAGCTAGCTATTGAGGAATATTCTTCTAAATGATAACATGTTATAAACTATTGGCTGCTCACCGTGTATTGGTCGCATATTCCACAGGCTGGACACCCATGCTGATTTAACCACTGGTGGCCTGCTGGCACCCCTGTGCAAAGCAAAGAGTGGGCCAATGTGACACGAGCACCACGTGCAGTTCTGCAACTTTAGCTAGCTAACTGTGCTCAGAAAATGAAATCAATGAAAACCTCAGTCAGCCAAATTAAGAGAAAATATGCTGCTAGTACGACCTGTGCAGATCCACTTTATTGTTTTACACCATGTATATGCATTAATAAAAGCACCTGTAGTCGTGGCTTGTTTTCTAAAAAACAAAGCACTAACGTTTAGTACAATAAATATTCTTAACGTTACAGGCAATTACGGGTAACAATGAGCTGTGGATAGTACCGCAATTAGCTATAGCGGTAAGTGACTTCTCTGACATCGGAAAGTAAGTGTATGGGCTTTTTGACAGTCTGTGTTCACAGCTCATTAACTCAAAGCGTTCACAGCAGAAGTGAAACCCTCACCTAACGCAGAGACTTTTAAACAGAATGACTGCTTGCTTCCTCACTTAGCGCACGCCATGGGCGTACCCTTACGCTTCAATCTACCGATGACTCTCCAATATTTTCCCATCATGAACAGAAAAGTTAAAAGAAGTTAAACTGGAAGTGCCTACTCCGAAATGATGCCCATGAACAAAATGAATGCCCTTTGTGAGGCTTCAGAGTTAGGCTATTAAGTTCCGGTTACGAGAAATTCCGTGAAAAAAGAGTTCCGGTGGTCAACCGTTTGGTGACAAAGAAAGAATTTTCACTTTCATTGTAAACCAGGGTGTCTTGTTTTCAGAGATATCCTTTGATACAACAACAATACGCATGGGCAGGGATGACGCGCATGTATATGTTGCATGTGTTCATTGTTTGGGTCTCGTAACGTATGGGAAGGTCTAGCGGCTGCTGTCAAACAGCCTAGTGTCACAGTCGTACACCTGCTCTTAGGAAACTGGAATAACATTATGTATGAACAGCGGTGACATCATTTTATATTTATTTGCCGTATTAACAATTACAGCTAGTTACTTGCAAGGTGATTTGCGGTGATGGATTCAAAGAGCAGGTCAGCAATGCCGTTCTTGCTTTGCACCCGACAAAGACCTCTGTTTGAATTAGCTCGCTAGCAAGCTAACTACAATAGCAAACAGTACATTAAATAGGGTGAGTGATGGTCAAATTTTCAGAATTCAGTTTTGATTTTTAGTCGTATTATTATTCTTTTATTGCATGCTGTATCTTCGCAAACCTAATATAATGATATTGTTTATAACTAACTGATAAGCCGTCAAATAATAACGTATTTTAATAACATGCACTCATTAACTTTTAATGTCGAAAATAAAAGGTTGATTTTGATGCTTCCTAGGTGTTTTAAAGCCCAGAAACAATTAATATTTGCGGCATTCAGCAGTAACATCAGACCTGATTCATTTATTGCAGAATTTAATCAAACGTCCTTACAATAGGTGGGTATGCTGGATTGAATTAATTGTTGTCCTCCAGTTGTTCTAATGGAATTATGTTTTATTAGGATGGAGGTGAAGATCACTCTGGAATCTAAAGTAGCTGCCTCTAACTTGCTGAGGTCCCTCCACTCCCAGTACCAGAGGGGGTACCTTTGTGACATCATTGTTCAGACAGGACAGGAAGAAAGCCAAGCTAGTTTTCCAGTGCACAGGGTGGTGCTGGCTGCATGTAGCAGTTATTTCCAAAATATTTTTACCCTCCAGAGTCCTGGTGGGGCCCAGCTCCCCGCTGTGGTCGTGCAGAATATCTGCTCAGAAGACTTTGCAGCTTTTGTGCAGTTTGTGTACACAGCCTCAGTGGAGGTCACACCAGACCAGCTGCCTAGACTGTTAGACGTGGCGAGAAAGCTGGATTGCAAAGACCTGCTGGAAGCTTGCAAGGCTCCAACAGTGACTTCCTCATGTTTGGCTGGCAAATCTTTCCAGACTCCACTGACAAAGGCTTCTCCTGAGCCAGACAGCACTCTGAGAGACGAGGATCCTCCCGCAGACCAGATCTTAAACCCGGACATCAGAAAATGTGAAGCTCAAGAAAGCAGCACCATAGTTTCGGTCAGACCAAACATTCTGAAGCGTGTGCCAAAAAGCAAAGCAGAAGAGACATCGCAGGCGTGCGAACCTGTTCCAGCAGATGAGAGTACAGACACTCCAGCAAATGCATTTGAGACCAAGCTGGTGATCAGGAAAGTGCATCTCGAGGAAACAAAGGCCAGAACTAATAAAGGGAAGCCTTTTGGAAATGCCAAAAAGCAACATCCTGAAACCTTCACGTGTGAGAAATGTCTCAGGGAGTTTGTGTCTGTCAAGCTCTTCAAAACACACATGGAGAAAGTGCACAAGGTGAAACTGGTAGTAAAGTACAGCTGTGACCTTTGCCCCCAGCTGGTCTCCACCCACCAGAACCTGCGGCAACACCGGTTGGCGGTCCACACCAGCGAGAGACCCTTCGCCTGCAGAGTCTGTGACAAGAGATTCAAGTGCCCCAAGGACCTCAGTGACCATGCGAGGCGGGTGCATACCAAGAAGACCCCACAGATGTGCCCGTACTGTGACAAGATCATCAGCTCCAAAGGGGGTCTGGCCGTTCACATCAGGACACACACTGGAGAGAAGCCCTACCGCTGCGCAGACTGTGGTGCCCGCTTTGCTCAGAAGTCAGCCTTCAACACCCACATCAGGTGAATCATCTGAAGCAGACACGTTTATGCTTTATTTAGAGGCACTCTTCCTGGGTTTTACTTATTTATAGAATCACCCTAGGTGCCCTTGATATGACAGCATTAGCTAATGCTCATTACAACCCATTAAAACTGGGGCAAATATAAATGTGTTCAAGTGCTCAGGTCATACTGGGTTTAAGTGGATTAATGGTTGATACTTTAAATGCTCACACATCATATGTCATTTAAATGGTTTTAAATCATTTTTAAAGTCTCAGCTATGTTTGAGAAAAAAATTGTTGTACTCCTTTGCCTCTTATTTTAGGTGAAGATAGGTGATCATCTCATGTCTGTCTAGCTCTGCCTCTAAATGTGCATTTGTTTTCGTCATCTGAATTTTTTTAAAATGCAGAAAGGTTCATCAGAGCACAAAAGTGAGGAGTTCTGATGGACCTGCCCACTGTAAAAAAGCTGTTCCTAAGTGTGGAGCTGAGCCAGAGTCAGGAAATCCTCGGGCAGACAGTGGAGAAGCAAACCAGACTGTAGAGCAGACAGAAGTGCCTGGGATGACCGAGGTAAACACTGTGATAGAGGAGCAGAGTGTGTCGGTGGAAGAGTCGAACAATGTCAGAGAACCGGAAGGCTGGACAGGCCATGCGCCATCATACGATGAACATCACAAAAGGCTGGAGAACGTGATGAAGAAGAAGGAGGAGACAGGAGCAGCAGAGGATGCTGGGAAGGAGACTTGCGAAGGGCCGAAAGATGAGGGAGAAATTCAACTTGCACAGGAGGATGAGGAGGAGGGGGAGGAGGAAGAGGGGGAAGAAGACTTTGAATCTGATAAGAAAGATGGCGGATGTAATTTTGCGGATAAATCTGACCAGCTGCCTCATCACAAGTGCAAAGAGGCTGGCGGGACAGGGGGAGGGAACCAGCAGAAGTCCAGAGGGGAAAAGACCCCAGAGGAGGCTGTTGTGTCTCCTGGAAAGGAAGGCTGTGTTATCCAATGCGACAGATGCAACGGGCAGTTCCCCGCTCGTCGGACGTTCGTCCTGCACTACCGGCAGGTGCACCGGGCCCAGCCAGAGAAGAAGGTCTACAAGTGCGAGACGTGCGGGAAGGCTTTCGGCAGCCTGCACACCTGGCGCGAGCACCGGGTCTGTGTGCACTCGGAGGAGCGCAGGTTCGCCTGCAGCGTCTGCGGAGGGACCTTCAAGAGGAAGCGGGACGTCCGCACCCACTACGTACGGAAACACGAGGGCCGGGTGAAGAGGCCGCTGTGCTCGGTCTGTGGGAAGATGCTCAGCTCCCAGACGGCCCTGCTCTTCCACATGAGGACCCACACGGGGGAAAAGCCGTACCAGTGCTCTGTGTGCCACACCCGCTTCGCCCAGCCTTCACAGCTGAAGAGCCACACCAGGTAATGCTGCCGACACACCTGTCAGTCAAATTCACCCCTACAGGGAGACAACAGCAGGTGGATCTCTCACATCGTGCCTCTGGGAAGGTTCCTCTGGAGCAGCGTTTCCCAAACCTCTCCTGGAGGACCACTTGTCCTGCATGTTTTAGATCTCTCCCTGCTCCAACACAGCTGATTCAAATGAAATCAACTCATTATGAACTCCTGAAGCTGCTTAATAACAAACTGATCATTTAAATCAGCTGTGTTGGAGCAGGGAGAGATCTAAAACATGCAGGACAAGTGGTCCTCCAGGAGAGGTTTGGGAAACGCTGCTCTGGAGGAAAAAAACATCCATCAATTAGTGTGGATAATACACTGGAGACAAGGAAACAGTGGGGCAGAATCTGTGACTGGATGAAGTATGTCTCAAATCATGGTTCACAGGCTGACCAAGCCAGCTGTATCCATGGATCCTATAACTATAACTGTATACCAGGTGTTATACCTATAGTTAGGTATAATTCTTAGCACAGATTAAGTATTAAAAACTGCCATGTCATAACTACTGAGCAAATACATGCACATGTGTTTCTATGTTCATGTCTGCATGTCTGGGTGCCACCAAGGAGAGACCTGCTGTTACAATCTCTGAGACTTCTGCTCAGACCTAGTTTTTGTTTTTGCATGTCAAAAATGTTGGCTAGTGTTTCAATCAGTGGTCTCACTGATTCTGTCACTGGAAACAATTCCCTATGGTTTGTCATTTCACCTCTAAACTTTGTGATGTGCGCATAACAAAAGTCCTTTAGTGTTGACTATATTGTTTAACTTTTCTCTGAGGTGAAAGAAACACAATCTCTTTAAAAAATTACTTCTGTCTGTCACTTCTTTTCGAGTAGCATTTAGTAGAATGTGCACTAACTGCAAACGTTTTTTATTTGCCCAGCACCACTGCAGCCTGGGGCGAAGAGATTCCATTGTCTGTCACGCACCAAGTGATGTTGTGTGCTGCACTCCAGGCGCTGAAAATGTGGGTATTGACTGAAAGCTGAAAGGGATTCATGTGTTTTTTGTTTGGAGCGCAGGGCCCACACCGGAGAGAAGCCATACATTTGTGAAGTGTGTGGTGCCAGCTTTGGAGACTCAAGCAAGCTGACCACTCATCGGCGAACACACACAGGTCAGGGGTCGCAGCCCGCATGATTTTTCATTGCTGCAATGTAGCGTGCCGTTGAGGATGGTGCTTACAGGTGTAGGTGGAACAGTAAATATTCGGCTATACAAATTATTAATGTGTGAAAATATCAATTATATAAGTCCTGGTTAAGGGCATCTCCAAAATACATAACAATAATAATGTACATGTTGTTCAACAATATAATATGAAATAATCTTCAAGATAAGGTCAATATATGATTTTAGAAATTGTTGTTTGCACAAAAGTTGAATGACTGCTATTCCACATCACTGCAAAATCTGTTTTACAAATTGTCCTAAACCAAATGAATGGGGTTTAGTTTTTTAAAGAAGCAGCAAAAAAAAACCCATTCATTTGCAGCTGATATGTGCTTCTTTGAAATACCCTGTAGTTCACACAGGCTCCCTCTGTTTAATCAAGGTCAGCGTTTGTTTAAATGCGATGTGTGCGAGAAGAGTTTCACTTCCAAAGAATACCTGAAGCGCCACAAAATCTGCCACCTGGGAGTGAAGCCTTTCAAGTGCGAGATGTGTGGGAAAGCGTTCGGCCTGCGAGCGTCCTACTTTCAGCACTGCAGAGTACATTCAGGTCTGGGCTGTACCTCACTGTACTATTAAAGATAGGATTTGCTCGTTTGATACTTTATACATTGTGTATAATAATATATGTAATGTGTGTCACAAATGTATTCTGTTGTATGTGCTTATATGGCGTTGTTTTTAATGCTCTTGATGTCTTTTGTGTTGTTGCCACCAGCATGTTGGCAAAAACCAATACAAATTCGCTGCAGTGACAGGTTGATATGGCAATATCATGATTGATTGATTGAATGATTGATTGTTCTTTGGTGTGACAGCCCCTCGCTGTATTGTTCAACAAAACAGAATGACAGAGGGTCATTCAGTCAAGTCAAATCAGTCTCAAATCACTCTAAAATGTATTGACAGCATCAGAGTTCTAGCACCAAGGTGCCCTTATCAGGGTGATGAACTTGTGTTGATTCTGCTGTATCAGTGCCTTTCTGGAGTCATTTGAGTACATGATCTCCCCCTTTTATACCATTCTCATACATCCCCCTCATTATTTATATGAATGGTTTGCCCTGTCTTTTCTTTGTATGTATCTGTTATGTTAATTGCTACTCTAAATTTAGAGAAGAGAGAAAAATCATTGATGAGAGAGTAAAAATTTCAAATGCGCATTCTTCTCCTTAGATACGCGCCCTTTTTTCTGTGAGCAGTGTGGGAAGTCATTCACACAGCAGGGGGCGCTACGGAGACACCAGAGAATCCACACAGGAGAAAAGCCCTTTAAATGTAAAGCTTGTGAGCGTAGCTTCACCGACATGTCCACTTTAAGGAGACACGTGGCGGTAAGTGCTGCTTGAACTCATACGTGTAATGTTTCTGATAATGTTATCTTAAACTACATACTCCCCCTTTTTTATTACTATAATCCCCTGCAGGTTCATGACAAAAAAGCACAATGGAGGACCTATGTTATTGACCTCACCAACAAGAAAGAGCACAACTGGTCCAAGATTAAGGTTCTTGGAGGTAGCCGTGTCGAGAGCAGTCATGGGGATGTTGTTTCCTGAATATCAGTACCACGCATATAGGGACGGGGTGGAAGAGACCAGTCACGGTGCTCCAATACCGAAATTGTGTTTACACAATGGGGACATTCCTGATTAAAATGGTGCATGCAGTACCTGCCTGCAAAATGTGTTTTACTCTGCAGCACTCAGATCAACTGAATTTTTTTTTTCTTTGTTTTTACAAATTCACGTTTTTTCAGTCGCATTCCACTGCCTCTAGCCTGATTGTGCCATTGTGCAGGTTCTTATTTCATAATATTAAAGTGCATTTATAAACCAGATATATTCCTTGCTCAAGGGTTGTTTGATCAATTGCATTGATTGTTCTATTGATTGTCTTTTTAAATGTAATAATATGACAGCCAAAAATTTGTCATCTGTAATAAATAAAACTACCACTGTGTACTGAAATTGAGTCATTGCTGTGTGCAGGTCTTGAAAAACAAAGACTGGTTACAATTATTGTCACCAGAATACAGTCCAATGAAATATACTGTGAAATAAACTGTAACATAGCTAACAAGGAGTATTTCTCTAATCATTGTCATAAGTGAAATTATGCATATATATAGAGTCTACTATACCTGTTTTTTTTTTTTTTTTTTTTTTTTTTTGGAAAAGACATTGAGCTCTAGCTGATTTGCAACCATTTTGAAAGGCCTCCTTTCGGAGCTTCGAATGACCCGTATCCAATATGGCCGCCGCTGAGAGCGAAGGAGTTCTGGGTGCAATTTTTACAGGAAATACTCTCAGAGAATCGGATTGCTGCATTTGTGTAGTGCTGCCATTTTACCGAGCTTACGGTAAGAAAGCTCTCAGGGAAATGTGCATATGTTTGTTGGATCTTTCCCACTGTTGCTGACACTAGCATTGAAATGAGCTGCTTTTGTGTTAGAAAATCTGTTCGAATTGAGCCTGACAGTGTTGAAGTAGTGCTAAGTTAGCAGGTTAATTAGCTATGCTAACCATCTAACAAGCTACCCAGCTAGCTATTGTGCTTTTTAAAGACGAACATCGCGTTGTTAGAAGATTTCTTGCTAGCTAACTTAACCGCCTATAGCTTGCTAGATAAATGCAACCTAAAGTTCTTACTTGCTAGCTAGCTAGTTGGCTAACCTACTGTACTCTATATGTAAAATATAAAAAATAAACAAACAATAGTCTCACCACCCCCCACGAGCTAGCTTGAGGCTACCAGCTAGCAACCCAGTACCCCAAACCTTTATAGTATGCATGCTAAGTCGCCAGCTACTGTTTTTTCAACTAGTTAACACAATTCATGATATAGCTAGATGGCACGTTCACGAATTATTTTCCAGCTATCGTGTGATTATTTTGACGTGCTTGCTAACTTTACCACTGGATTAGCTTTGAATGGCAGCTAGCTAGCATGCGAATAAGCTGGCTCACTTTGTTCAGTAGTGAGCGACCTCTCATCCGTGCAAGTTTCAGCTGAGTTGCGTTAGCAAACTGCGTTTAGGAAGCGAATGTCCATCCTAACACAATGACATAGGATTTTTATGTACTTCCATGTCAAATTGGCGTGTGAAGGTAGATGTGCACAGAAGGTATTAGTGTAGCAAGCTAGCTGCATATTTTTATTTATTTAGCTGGCTACCTACATTAGAAGTCGCGCTTTTAGCTGAAATGTTGAAGTCCCCTTTATATAAGAAGCAAAATGAACTGGAATGTTGTACAGCTGTACATTAGTGATTAAAAATAAATGTATTTGCTTAAGGGTGTTCTGCTGTTTTCAAAGTTTGAAAGAGCAACGCCTTGTGAGTACTGTTGTGGCATGTGTGTTTAATTTTGTTTTGTTTTCCCCAATATTTTCCAACAGACACGTGGAAACATGAGCAACTCTGTCGTTCAGCTGATGTCAAAGGTCTATCATGAGAATCTACTGGGGGAGATGCAACAGCTGAGGCTCATGGGAAGTCTCTGTGACGTCACTGTCCAGGTGGACTTCCAAGGAGAGCTAGAAGAGTTTGAGGCTCACCAGGTGATGCTCGCTGCTTCTAGCGGGTACTTTAAAGGGCTTCTGCTGGGCAAAGATCCACCCTCCAAAATATTCCTGGAAGCTGTGCCAACAGCCGATTTTGCAAAGTTCTTAGAGTTTGTGTATACTGCTAAGTTAGAGGTAGAAACAATTAGGACTGGTGATATTCTACAAATGGCTAAGCTGTTAGAGTGCCGGGATCTCATAGAAGCTTGTAAAAGGGTAAGCGAGCCTACAGATGCTGATGCAGATGGTTCAGGCGCATCACAAACAGACCATGTGGTACAGGATAGCGAATCCTCTGAAAACTTGCAGCATAACATCACACCAGAGCTGGAGTTTCTAACAGACAGCTTTGGACAGGAAGCATCCGATGGGGCATCAGCTTTGACTGAGAAGCCCAGCCCCTCAAAAAGGGCAGAAAAGAAGAAAGAGGCAAAAATCGTGGCACCAAGCAGGAGGCTAAGCAACAGGTTAGCGGGCCGCAAAGTGTTTGTGGAAATTCCCAAGAAGAAATATGTGAGGAAGCTGAAAGACCAACGGAAAGCGCCTAAGAGTTTGGGAGGCCAGGAGTCTGCTGACAAGATCCAGGAAGAGAAAGGATCGCAAGAGCCTCTGGTCTGGACAGAGGAAGTTTTGGAAAGCACAGGAGAAGCTGCGACTGAGGCGCTGGAGGAGACGTCGGAAATCCCTGATCTGGAAGACCAAGAAATGCCGTCGGAAGATGACCCTGCCGCCTCAGACCTCCAGGCCCAGAAGGAGGAGGAAGAGGAGGAAGAGGAGGGCAAGGACGCCGACGAGAGGGGAACCAAGAGGAAGAGGAACGGGCAGTTCAAGTGCGAGAAGTGCCTGCGGTCCTTCCACTACGAGAAGAGCTACCTGAAGCACATCAGCGTCAGCCATGGCGTCCAGCCCGAGGTGACCTACCGCTGCGGCACCTGCGGCCAGAACTTCGCCAACCGCTGCAACCTGAAGATCCACGAGCGGCACGTGCACAGCGACGAGCGCCTCTTCCCCTGCGACGTCTGCGGCAAGGCCTTCAAGCGCAAGAAGGACGTCAAGCGCCACTGCCGGCAGGTACACGAGGGCGGCGGCGAGAGGCACTTCTGCCCCGTCTGCGGGAAGTCCCTGAGCTCCAAAACAGCCCTGGTCCTGCACCAGAGGACCCACACGGGCGACAGGCCCTACGAGTGCTCCGACTGCGGCGCCAAGTTCTCCCAGAGCTCCGCGCTCAAAACGCACCGCAGGTATGGGTAACTGTGTGTGTGTGTGTGTGTGTGTGTGTGTGTGTGTGTGTGTGTGTGTGTGTCTGTCTGTGTGTGTGTGTGTGTGTGTGTGTGTCTGTGTCCATGTCTTTTTCTGTGTGAGTATGTGTGTGTGAGTGTGAGTGTAGAGAGAGAGAGAGAGAGAGAGAGAGAGAGAGAGAGAGAGAAATAAAGAGCAAATACCCCATTACTAATGCTTATAAATGTAAAGATATAACACTAAGATTGTCTACTCGGCAAGAAGTTAGCCTAATAATTCAACAATGGCTGACAGTTAAAGGGACATAAATAACGTCAAGGACAGTTTTAGTCTGATTGTGTCAGTGGGTTTATTTGATGTTTGTTTATTTGCATTTAAAAGACTAAAAAGCACATAATACGAGCATTTTTTATGGCTCAAGAGTATTTGGAATCTCAGATTTTTTGGAAGCATTCCAGCTACATATTAGACAGCAAAATTGCTTCCTCATTTTGCTGTCTAATATGTAGCTGGTCCCATTTTAGTTCAATTGAATTTATTTCCGTCTGTCCTGTGTATACTGTGGTTAAGTGTGTAATAATGCAACACTTCCACACGGCTTTGTCAGCAAGTGACTGTAAATGTAGATGCTGTCATGTAGATGCTTATTATTAATCGCACATTCTTTGTTGTGGCTTTGTGTGGCAGGACTCACACCGGTGAGAAACCTTTCTCCTGTGACCAGTGTGATGCGCGGTTCACACAGAACCACATGCTGTCTTACCACAAGCGATGCCACACAGGTAAGAGGCTAACAGTGGGACAGGTGCATTTGTCTATAGCATAGCTACTTAGCCCTATTGCTGGAGAGTCACAGTGTCTGTGAGGCTCTTTGACTCTGTTTCTGGATGCACCATCCAGGGCCAGACTCAGATAGCCCTGTGCACTTAGCCACCAAATTCAAGTGATTGTTGTCTGCTGTCAGACTGAACCGGTTTAACCTCCCTGCCCAGTTGTAAGGCATTAGAGGTATAAAGTAAGTGTGGAATACCTGTTGGATTGTTGTCCTCCAGGACTAAAGGTGAGTATCTCTGCAGACGCTGTGGTACTCCATAGCCAGAGCCCGTCAGCTTTGTTATGCAGTCTTTTTAATTTCTGTTTTGGCTACCTCTATCTACCATGTCTATCTCTATGAAGTCGTGTGACTCTGTGGGATCATTTATGCACCTTCCCTATATCAGATATGAGAAAAGGGAAACATGTTGACACTGCTGTATTTTAACATTCTCAATCAGGAGAGAAGCCCTACATGTGTGAGAACTGCGGGAAAAGCTTTGCATCCAAGGAGTACTTGAAACATCACGCCAGAATCCACTCTGGATCCAAGCCGTACAAGTGCGAAATCTGTGAGAGGGCGTTTGCCCAGAGAAACTCACTCCATCAGCACATGAAAATACACACAGGTAAACCCGTGGAATGGGAATTCTTACTGTTCTAAGCAAATGGAACGGACAGTGGTGATTTATGCAGTGTACTTGGTGATACATAATGTGGATTTTTCCAGTATGAATGCTGTCTTATTGTTAGAGATTAGGGATTTATTTTGAATTATGCCTGTTAAAGAAAAAAGACACCTTGCATGGAGAGTAATTCCAGAAGCCAGTTCGGCTGGCAGAAGAACAGCTCACTCCTGCTTGCGTTGACGCAGAGACTGCTTAACGGATCCTCTCTGATCCTCGCTCTCTGCCTGGGCCCCGCAGGTGAGCGGCCGTACAGCTGCGAGGACTGTGGGAAGCAGTTCACCCAGCTGAACGCCCTGCAGCGGCACCACCGCATCCACACCGGGGAGAGGCCGTACATGTGCATGCTCTGCAGCCGCACCTTCACGGACAAGTCCACTGTCAGGAGGCACACCATGGTGAGGAAGGGCGCAGTGGGGCGGCTTTGTAGCGTAGCGGTTAAGGAGCAGGACTCGTAACCGAAAAGGTTGCCGGTTCGATTCCCCGCCGGGGCACTGCTGCTGTACCCTTGGGCAGGGTACTTAGTGACATATTTTTTCGTAAGGTCAGAGAATGTGGTTGTATTGGGGAATGTGGACTGTGACTGAGATATCCAAAGTGTGAAATGCTACAGAGGTGATCTGAATTATGACAAATATTTATGTATCTGTACATACAAGCTTAAATGACCTTATATTACAATTTCACGACCATTTATTACCTTAAATGTTTTGATTAAAAGTGCTAAGTAGTCTGTGAATGCATAACCAAGAGAAATGAGGTAGTTTTGTTTTTCCATTAGAGATTTAATAATTTAACTGCTGCAGACAGGCACATTGGTCAGGTTTGTACATCTCTTTAACTGTGAAGGATCTGTACTTCATCTGTCCCATGTTTATTAGCCTTTCGTGTCCACATCTGTCCTGTTCATTTATCTCATATCCTGCATTTGATTTTGGTAACTGGAATTTGAGGCCTTGTGCTCCAGTTTTAAGTGTGTAATTGAACTGGTGTGATACCTCTGCCACGCTAAGCCTTCAATTACATCCACAGACACACGACAAAGACACTCCGTGGAAGAACTACCTGGTGGTTCTGGAAGGGAACGTGGAGAACAGCCACAAGAGGATGAAACACGCAGGCGCCGGCGAAAAGAAGGAGGAGCAGGACCGGGCCGCTGGGGCAGAGGGCGCTGAGGACACCGCGGGGGAGCAGAAGGGAGACAAGGGAGTAAAGCTGGTGGAGGAGGAGGCAGCGACAGTGCAGGTAGAACCTGTCACCATCTCTGGAGACTGGAGCGCCCCTGGTCCGGGTGCTATAGCCCTGCTGAGCCACACTGCCCTGGGGAGCTTCACGGTCATCCAGACGGACCTGACGGGAACCCAGCTCCAGCCCATTGTAAATACAGACTCTACCAGCGCCACCAGCACACAGGTGATCTCCCTGGAGACCCCTGCCGTGGCCGTTCCTGTTCAGGTCCCGGTGTCGGTCCCGGTTTCAGTTTCTGCTCCCCTTTCTGTTCCAGTTTCCCTCCACGTTCCTGTTTCGGCTCCCTTTTCAGTCCCCGTCTCAATTTCCCTCCCCGTTCCCGTTTCCGCTTCCCTCTCGGCTTCCGACGCTGCTCCGCTTTCAGGTTCCGATTCCACGCCACTTCCCGTTCCCGTTTCGGCTTCTGTCTCCGTGTCCGATCCGGCTGCTCCGCTTCCTGTTCCTGTTGCGTTGCCCATCTCTGTGTGCAGCCCCGTCTCTGCTGAGGTGTGCGTTTCAGTGCAGCCCTCAGAGCTTGATGCGGTGACAGATCAGACCCCCTGCATCACCTCAGACCCCTCTCCCACGGTGGGCGGCCATCTTGCCGTAAGCGAGGACGTCACTGTGGAAGCTATAGCCGTGGAAACCATGGAGGTCTCCTCTGAAAATGCGCCTGACGCAGCAGTGTAGATTATGTAACATGTATGTATACATTTGTTTGATTCTGTTTAATTCATATATGAAAGCAGCTTTAGCTGGTTACCTCACCTTCTCTTACGCAATGTAAAAAAGTAGCTTCTCAGAGTCTTCTACTCTTGTTTTAATACAGAGCAATTTAATGGACAAAATTACGAGCTTTAAATTTTCAAGATGCCAGCGATGTTATTTTTTTTAGGCTGTGACTGCAGAAGGACCACAAATCATTGACATATATACATTGGAAGTATTTATTATAGAGGACACTAAAACCACTCTTTGTGCAAACCTCAGTCATTCTGTCAGAAGGTTGCAGAAAGGTAGTAAGGTTTTTTTAGCTTCTTAACTTAAACTTTAATCTGTAACTTGCAGCACTATTTCTGTGTTGCTTCACATAATACATATTTGAGATGTCAGCATTTTAAACTTGTCGTATCAATGGCATTATCAGAACCTTATTATTTTGTGTTCATCTCTTATCCGATTCTGCTGCAGTTGTAGTCCTTGTCAGGTGTTGAAGGTGCTGAGAGGGTTCCTCTCCATTGTGGAACAGGAAGTCAGTCCCTTATGCATGCGAACACCGTCAGATTTTCTGTAAGAAAATATGGTAATAAATATATTTGTTTTAATACAAAACATGTTTGGCTTCATGAAAGAGAAGATCTTATGTTGGAGAAAATAAGAGCATTTTCTGGTAAAATTTTCAAGAAAATTCAGTGTATGTATTTATAGTCATTTTAAGAAAGGAAATTCATTTTTGCATTATGTGCTGCACTGTCCTAGAATAGCATTTGATGGATTGTAATGAAATGATGAATTAATTGTATACATTCAATTCCACATTGTAAAGTGTCTGCCATTTTTCATATCATAAATGTTAAAGGCAAACGACTTTTTCTATTGTTTCTATCGCTTCCAAAGAAGCTCAATGTTTTATTTTCTAGAAGTTCATCAAACGAATGAAGTGGTCTGACAAAGCAGTGAAGAATTTTCCAAAACAAATATTTGGAATGATTTTAATAGCCCTTTCGGTTGTACATACAGTATGTTCGTGGTTTTGGTACATTCAAAGAAATGGAAAAACAAAAGGGGAAATTTCACTTTTTTGTTTGCAATGTGCGTGTCTAAGGGTCTGCCGTTTTCCATCCAGAGAATATTTTGCTGCCTAAGTATTCATTGACAACGATTTCAGTTGTATGCATACATAAGTATACATATTTGCATCTGTATTAAGTAGCTGTGAAATAAGTAGGTTCTTTGTACTTGTACATAAATCACTGAATGAACATCTTACGAGTGAGTAATAGTACAGAAAAATATTACATAGCAGGACATAAATGAATAATGCTAAATATAATGCTGAATTTTATGTAAATTTGGTACAAATTTTCATTGCAGTAAAAGGTTAATAATGAATTAGTGTGCCAATGTCACCAATTCACCATATATTTTACAAAGCATTGAGTGTCATCACAAATACAGTTAATGTGGTTCATTGCTGTGTTACTGTGCTACAGATCCAAGTGTACTTGTAAGAAGGCCCTTGCCATTCTAAACCTGGGAGAATCATATGGAAAGGTTCTAAGTCTTTGTGCACACAGGGAGACTTGTTCTAGACAATATAGTAATGCAGCAACTGATCCATATGTAGTTGCATACAAACAATAAACAAGTGATTTTTTAGTTGAGTGTTTTTCTTTATTTGTATGAAGTCATGGACAAGGAATAGGAATGAATGCAGGAACATGGCCTTGTCTGCTAATCTGAGAACAGAATCACAAGTTTACACTAAATGGTTGAGTTGAAAGCTAACAAGATGCCATTGGATCTGTTTCGAGGAGAGAAAGCAGTCAGAGCATGCGAGTGCTCTAAACTACTAATACCAAATCTGCAAAGCTCTGCTGCTCAGTATATTCACAGTAAATGTTGCTCTCTTGCTTCCCCTTCGCTAAGGCGGGGTGTAGAAGTTGCATCTATTGGAGAGAGGGAGGGGTGGACAAGTGAGAATTGTGCAATTACACTGACACTTCCATCCAAGTGTCCATGTATGAGGTTCAGTTGTCTTACTCCATCAGATATTTAAATTAGCAAGGTTCAGTCTGCTCCAAAAACAAGTTATTCATATAACATTTGATGATCAGGAAGACTACTTAAAATACTGTTTAAAAACACTGCACCCCTGCAATGATGCCCATTGTGTGGAATCAATAAAATGCTAAAATGTTACAAGGGTTTTTTTTCAAAGATAGAAGGTTTAGAGAGTACTCTAGATTTTAAATGAAAATCATACCGAAAAACATTTCCAAATTAGTATTAAGATGACGGTGGGTTCTTTACAATGTACTGTCTACCCTCAGTCAAGGTGGTCCCCTTTATTTTTCATAATAAAAGTCAAACAAATTTGGAGATCTATCTTTATTACTGTACAGTAGCACAAACTGATGCATAATAATGGGTACAGTTACGCTACTAGAATGAATCTTCAGGTGCAGGTCGATTGTCCCTTTGTTGGCTTAAAAACCTTTATTTATTCCACTTCACAGTACTTTACATAACACATTACTTTACAATACACACAATGACATGCTGTATGCTGGATCTTCATGGGATGCAAAAGGTTAACCTCTAGAACAACACTATCACGACACAGACATTTAGAACATTAAAATGTGTAACACACAGCCATGTTAAATTTCGAAGTCATAAGGGACCGAGGGAAACGGATGCACCTCTTTCTGCAAACACTTCAGGTAATTGAGAACTGAATTTGCAAACCATTAAATGTAAACAGAGACAACCATAACAGAAATGTTAAATCAATATCAGTAACTTGATCGTGAGATTTTCTAATAACAGTCCATTTGGAAATGGGAACTAAAAAACAAAAACTTTGTCCAAACACATTGTCCAAATCACTGAAGCAGTACTGTAATGTCTACCATTAGAATTATATACTTCTTCCTTGTGATATTACAGAGTAACAAAAGCATGCCAGTAATTCAGATGAAAGCTTAAAAAACTTTTTAAATTATATAACATGACACAGCAACTACAGTAACTGTGGTGGTAAATAACAATCAATCTTTGTACCCCATGTGCAGACATTTGAAAACGTGATTCAAAGACATACCCCTCATCATCAAAAAGAGATGTGCAATTTGCCCCACCCTTTCTGCTTCAACATAAAGCCACAATATCCTTCACAAAGGTTCTGAGTATTTAACACGATCTATTTCCTGATGGAAAACAGACTGGATGTTTCAAATGAGTGATAAATTGGACTGAGCACCAAACTGCTTCCTTTTTGCTTGAAATCAATGTGTGTGTCATCTACAAGTCAACTCATGGTCTACAATGATGTGAAACGATCCAGTCTGCTGTTCCTTTATTAGATATGTGAAGCAACAGATTACAGAAATACTAGAAAAACTAAAAAGCAAGTGCTTTTACAGAAAACTTTAAACAAAAAAAATCATTTAAATATACATTTAAAAATATTTATTCCCACAGCGTCTCTTCAATAGATGTACATCATGCAAGACTTGCACTAGTCCCATATAATACTTTGATTATGTGAAAGTTAAAATAAAAAATACATTTCTCAGCTTTCCTAAAGGGAGCCTGGACTTCCACTGTGAACTGAACAAACACTATTTAAACTCATAATAAAAGTTCTGAAAAAAGGAAAAAAAAAAAAAAAAAAAAGATCATGCACTTTCATTGCATCCTATAGGCATGAGGGACGTAACTAGGATGGTGCTCATGTGATCCTCATTTGATTTGACAACGCAAATCAAAACATGATAATATTGGGGAGATATGGAATGTATATATTTTAAATATCTCTATATATATATTCATGTCTATTGCAGCAATTAGTACTGAACGTAAGAAGAACCTGAACCAGGCCATTGCACTAAAACAATATAGAATGATTTGGGTGACATGCCATGGCTATACTCCAGAGTTCACTTGAGGTCCCCAGCATCGCCCTGGATGGTCTTTTTTATGCGCAGAAGCATGGTGGTCAACCATTGGTCCAGACGAGAGACAGAGTCAAACTCCTTCACCTAATGAAATGCAGACTGTTAACAAATCCTGTTTGCTGATTGGTTGAGGAGTATTCGAACGGTTGACATAATCACTGCAACAGCTCAGCAAGTAAGTCTTCTGACCGTTTTCTACACACGAGCATCAATAAAACAATAAGGCAACAATATGGACAAAATTAATGACAACTGATCCCTTATGGCCAACCCTTATTAACATCTGTTTAAGAGGTGCCACAGGTGTCTAAGTGCTGTAGCATTCAGACAAATATGAAATATTGAAAACCAATAACCTTTGACAGCTACACTACTGCAAATGCCAGTCCTCTGTATCCACTTTATCTGACTCAGTTTGTAGCGTATGAATGCAAATCACCTTTTATTCCAGGTGTTAATCAGGAGCTACCTCTAACCATGCACAAGGTCCAAAGCCTCCATAATCATTTCATAAATACAGTGCCTACATAATCATTCAGCAGCTCATCATATATTGTAAGACCTAAATCGACGTGCAGTTGTTTGACTTGGAACATAGCTTGTGATTTTTGAGAATGCGATTTTTGGACTGGCTCACCTCTACGTGTTGTGTGGTGTGCCCGCAAAGAACAGTTTTTATCCACGGTTCACATTTTAACATTATTTTGGCATTAACCAAGAATTTCAGAGTCAGAATTTATATTCAGGTGTTTCATTTGGTGAATACTTACAGCTTCAGTGAAAGCGTCACTGTTCTGCTCCTCATGAGCTTCCAGCAGTTTCTGCAGAAAGTGAGAGAGTGTATGAACACCCCAAGATGCAATATATCCCTTCAAACAGAAACCCAACAAACCAACCAGTCTCTGGCGCTATGATGATTATCTGGCGCTATCCTCATTCTGGTGTTCCAACATACCTTCAGCAGTTTGCATTCTCTTGAGTCAGAAAATGCCGGAAACATATCCTCATACTTCTCCACAGCAAGCTACGAAGACAGATAGATTAAATACACTAATGCACAATTCAATAAAAGACTTAACATGACTTAACATCAGTTCCAAAGCAAGAGCACAGAGCAGATTCTGACTGCATGTGGAAATCTACTGTATGTGTATGAGATGGTGCCATGGTAACACTTACAGAGCTCAGCAAAAAGCACAGTAATTCTGTTTCTCCAAAACGTCTAAAAACTTGGAAGTCCTGTGTCCAAATCTGTTCTGTTCTCTTATCTAATTACATGCAGACTGAAAATTCATGCAGAGACTAAAGTTTCATGAACCAAATAATGGATGGTGTTACTGAGTGCTGTCAATCACTGACTCATACATAAACCCATCAGAAGACTATGCTCTCCACTGCACCAAAATAATTTCAATTAGTCATTGAATAATTACCAGCTGCATGTAATTGCACGCTTACCAGTTTTAATCAGCAGCGTTCAGGATTATATCTCAGTAATTTATTTTATTTACAAGTAACAGAATATGACTTGTCAACTACTGATTCTGTGCTACTTCAAGAAAAATGCTGAATCAAATATGCCAACTGACATGGTTAGAAGAAGTATAATGAATTTTTATTATTATAGAATAAGTACAGAATAATGGGAAGTATTTAAAATCTTTTTAATCCAAAATTAAGGAAGTATACAAAAAACAGTGTTTTTGACTGTGCTGCTACCGCTACCACCATCCGCTACCACCCACTAATTATACAGGAGCTTCAGTTTCGTCTGATATGTTATGAATGTAAGCTTTGTATGTGCATGTTCTATAATTGCGGTAAAATATTTGGCACAGTGGCTGCATTTTTAAAGCACTGCTAATGCCATTCAGACTTTCTTTTGCTAAATTTTGATGATCCAAAGCTGGTACTTCATTAGTGTCCTCTCAGTGGCAGCAACAACCAAGATGGCCAACACAGTGCCAAACACCATCAGCTTTATGACACTTCCAGGAACCCAGAGAACTACCTTAAAAGTGTATTGAAAACAATTTCACCCGAGATACTCCAGAACACATGCTAAATACACCCCAGATCCACTGACCTTTGCATTTAATTCGTCCACGATAAAGTGGCACAGAGCGGCTTTGAAGAAGTATTCTTTTGCACTGTATTTCAGCAAAGGGTTATCCATAGTGTTGGTTCCAACCTGGGGA
Organism: Megalops atlanticus; assembly: GCA_019176425.1. Classification (NCBI taxonomy): domain Eukaryota; kingdom Metazoa; phylum Chordata; class Actinopteri; order Elopiformes; family Megalopidae; genus Megalops; species Megalops atlanticus. Next base: position 6,260,022 of record CM032892.1, on the reverse strand, counting down.
CACAAAAATTGCTTTAAAATCAATGTGCTGTGGCCACATTCATTTCCACAGGGAAATCACTAAGAGCTCTGTGAAACAGTACACAAGACTTTGGCTTTTCATCTTGAAAGCTCATTGGTATAAACCACACGGATACACATGACACTGTTTAGGATCCTGCTCTCTTTAAGAGGGGAAACAATAAAACTGAAGGAGTGGCCCTTTCAGAGTGATGCAAGCGTCCAGACCTGCTCGTAGATCTCTATGGCCTTCTGATACTGCTCCAGCTGCGCGCTGTATGAAGCGACCTTCAGCAGACATTTGTTTGCAGAGCTTTTGGACAGAGGAGGAAAACACCAGTCAGCTCATAACCAGCTTCAAAAAACAATAAGCCTACACAGAGTAAACGGGTCAGCTCCCCAAAGACTGTCAGCCCCCCGGTCCTACAAACACTTTTAGCATTTCCAAACCATGAAGGTTATCCTGGTTATTGCCCTTGGTCTGAAAAGCATTAGTACTAATATAATTAGTTCTGACTACTGCAATTTTTGAATGCAGGAAGACCATTACATAAATGTCAATCTAAACATGACACGATAGACAGCCTCATGGGAAGATCAAAGCAGTTCTATTACCTGTTCGACTCCTCTCCTTTGTAATAGTCTGCTGCCTGTTCATAGTGTGCAATTGCCTGAAATGTAATTAAAAATGTATAAACTGTACTTATTTAAAAAAAAAATTACAGCACAAAGCCAGAAACATGTTCTGAAAACAGAAAATGAAATGTTGCTGTCTGTAGTAAATTTTTGCTAATCAAATGACATTACTGGTTATTTGTCAACTTTTAAATTCAGTAAGCCTGTAATGTTCCATTTGAGAATATAAGCTTGTTAGAATGATTTACTTGCTTCTCACACAATACAAATATCACATTTCATACATAAAAACAATACAAAGCTCCAAGTAAGAATAATTTTTAAAATAAGATTAATACTGAGGCAGCCATAAAAGCTAAAAGTGGACTGAAGTTTGAGAGTCTGAGAGCCCTCCTGCTGTATACAAATGGTTCATAATGGTGGGTCTACAGGATGTGGACTTGGATATACTCGCTATGCCTGTGGTGTGTGCTGCTTTGAGCCTTCAGCTTCCTATAATGCACACATGTTCTAGTAAAGCACATGGGTTGCGTGCTGTGCAGAGCCATTTAATTCTTTGTGTATGAGCTAAGCATGCAGATCAAAAATCCTTTTGACCTGAATCTGATACGTTAAGACCCAAACTACAGTGCATCACATGCACAGCATGTAAAAGCAGCCTAGGGGGGCCGGGCAGACGCTGACTGACACACAAGTTAACCAACCAGTCCGTTGGAAGCGACAAATGGTAGTCAGTGAAAAGGAAGCCTTCAAGCATGGAAGAGCACTAATTTGTCACACCAAAGATGGTACAGTATGACAAGATATACTCCTCCACTGTTATTTTTGGGTCCAGTTATACAATTAGGACTGACATTCACACAAAAGCAAGGGGACTTCTGCACCCATACAATAACAAGGTGTAAAAAAGGAAGTGAAATCTGACAAAAAATTATTAACATATTAACATAACTGTAAAGAAGCCATTAACAATGTTTCAAGTGCTGAAAACATCTGTAATTATCAGTGGGTACAATCTTGTTTTTTTGTTGTTCTTCTCTGTGTACCTTTTCAATGTCCACCAACTCAGACTCGTACACCTCAGCGATGGTGATATGGTGCTTGGCGGCAATAGTGAACCGTCCCTGGGAAAGGAAGGAAGAGAACAAAACTCAAATCCATGACTAATGTACAGTCGTATACAAACCCCTCTGAAACAAAAGCCAAATGAGTTTCACATTAACAAGTACACTGATCTGATTTGTTATTAGAGTTCCAACTATGACTCACTACCTGCTGAAGTCTAACTCCAGTGGCATTTTTTCCAGTGTGTTTTTGGTAAACATGTTGCATGAGTTTATTTAGAAGAGATACATGGATTTGTCAACAAATTAATACACATCAGACCAAATCAAAGAAATGCCTCCAGCTTAAAACATCACCCTTCATAACTACAATGTCTAAATAACAAGTAATATATTATTATTAGGTAAATATTAATTTGTGAAGGAAGTTATATGGGTATGTTCTCTGCTCCCATAGATAAGCCCCCTATCAGCAACCTGGTGCTCCCCCGCCCACCACCCCGCTCTGCACTTCGACCACAAAACACACACACATTCACAATTATTTCTGACACATTCTGTCTGAACACACATATTTTACCGATTTCTAAGCGCTAGAAAGATGCTTTCTTCTCCAGCGGTTTCACATCTTACCATATCTGTGTATATATCGATGGCTGCATTTAAGCAGTTGATAGCCTCTAATGGGTGCATTAGGAAAAAGGAAGGAAGAGTTAGATTCGGAGGTTAAGGGGGTCAAACAGAGGTCAGTCGGAAGAGGAGACAGCTGGAAATTAGCTGAAGCACTTCAGGTTAACTACTCACTACAAGACTTAAACAGCGGCATCCCAATCGTGACTCAAACACACAATGCAGGGGTTCTTAATTCAGTGGTTTAAAAACTACAACATATCACTTTATAGATATGAATAGCAGGCACAGTACAAATATGTTCAATGAAAATGTGCATTTCCCCTTTTGGTAATATTGGAAAAATGCTTACAATTTAATGAGATTACCTAGTACTTGTAATCTAATAACAATAAAAATATCATCTGCAGTGTAGCAGTGTTTGAGGTACTGGGGTTGTAAGCTAGACCGCAGGTTTGATTCCAAGGCAGGGTGCAATAAATGCATTCAGTTGAAGGCTTTTTAATACTCATTTTGTATTATCTGAGGAGAGACCAATATTGTGCATAATACCATTAACAACACTGGTGTCCTGTTTTAATCCTTAATCACAAAACAGAGTAACTCGTAAAATGATCGCACGTAAAAAGGGTATTAAAACTCTCAAAGGCATACTATAAATAGCAGCAGAAAGTAAACCATCACAGCGTGACTCTTTTGGATTGTCAAAGCTGATACGTCCGTCTTTGATGACCTTGAAAAACTAAAAGCTGGAGGACTACAACATTGTTTTGCTAAATGTCAGCAGCATACTGGCTCTCAACTCAATTCACACTGCATTATGTTACAACAAAATCCCAGCATTTTCCCACCAGTTTACTGACCTTGATGGTGGGATGTCAAAGGGAGTTGAAACACATGCTGGTATTTTTCCCCCAAGCATTCAGACACTAATTTCACAGCCTCTGCCCAGGTATCAGAAGTGGGGAAATGCTGGCATTTGTTTTACGTGCAATGAGAACCATGAAAATGGCTGCGTTTTTATGCCTTGAGTATTTGTATATGATGACCAAGTATCATGTAGACATGATTAGCCAATAATGGTTTGACTAACCAATTACAGTACTCTAAATACTGTGGAAATACAGGCAAAGAGCACTTCCTGTATCTCTTACATACCTTAAACTTATACACAACACAGTTCTTTCTAAATTCTGATTCTGATTCAGGGCAATAAAGGTCAATACTCCTGTGCTAACCATGTGCTACTCTAATCAGTGTCACAACAGAAGTCTACACTGTATAAAAACTCATCTCAGAAACTTGGAATGATACAGAGGCCAATTTTGCATGGCTGTAATGCACAGCAACTAGCTGGGTAATCAAGCTGCTGAGGCAAGATTCACAGGACACCTTCTGCTAATACAAAGTCAAGCACTACATTTAAATAAATAAATCTTTATAATTTACCGAGGGGTAGGCCTAATCTATTTCTACTGACGACATACCCGACAGCTGGTATGATATGATGCTGTATTAAGACAAGGATCGTGTAATTTACTACACATTTCAGGGGAGACGAATTACTGCAGGAGCATGCTTCCAAGTTCAGACGCATCACCAAAATGCTGAACCATCACTTTGTGCTAACACAGGGGCCGGTGGTAAATATATGACCTGACGCTAAAGGCAAGGGAACGCTCTCTCAGCCACACGCGGTGCCTGCCTCACCTTGAGGGTCGGCCTTCTTGTAGGCGTTCCCGGCGTCGACGAAGCTGGTGGCGGAGTCGTGCTTATTCTGCAGCTGCATGTGGAGCTTGGCCGCTTGACAGAAGGCATTCCCTGCGGCTGGAGGAGACGAGACATGCTGCACAGTTCCTCTCAGCGCTGAGGCTCACGTGCGACCAAACCGCAGTGCAGTTCAGCACTAACACGCAGGGGTGTCAAATTTACTTGACATGTTTTTGTTCTCCAAGAAAACTTATAAAAACAAACGCTCATAAACCTTACATTTGTGCAAAAGGAACATACATACCACTCCAATTCTTGGCCATCTTGAACATGTTGGCTGCCCTGGCATACATCTCACATGCCTCTTCTACTTTGTGGTTCCCTCTGATAGAAGAAATTACACAGATTACACATTATGTAGTTAAAAGTATTTTCTATTGGGAAAACACAGTTTGTGTATGCTTTATATACAGAATTTTTATACCTATTATACATATTATCCACTTAGTGGGTACAAAGACTGTGCTCAGCCTGGGAACTCAAACCTGAAAACACCTGATTACAAGCAAAGTAACCAGAGGTAATCAACACAGAGCACTACTGCCCTTAATGTGGCTATAATCACCCTTATAACCACATCCACAAAGTATGACCACAGGTCACTGCAAAGGATTTATTTTTCTTCCTTTAACACGCAGTCCAAGGTGACCTCTGGGTAAAGCCCCAGGGAGCAGCGATGTGCTATCCACATTCACTGCAGATGACATCATCACGGTCCACACAGTCCATCTCTGACATCATCATCACTCCACATTCCCTGGAGAGCAGTTTTGTTCCAGCTCACAGCAACACTACAAGAGGAACCTCTCTGCCTTCAAATTAGATGCATCCAAGTAATTGGCTCCCGCAATAAAAATTTTTCACTGCATTATATCATTAAATGCCTTTAGCATGCTATGCCAGCATTTAACCACCCTCTGCTTCTCACGACAGCCTACTGCAGGGGTAGGCAATGCCAGGGCTGGAGTGCTAAAGATGGAGCGTAGTGGCTAGGGAATACATTTTCCAACCACAAGACTGCAGGTCTGAATCCTAAGTGAGCAAAGGCAAAGTTGCTGCACCCTTGAGTACTTACCCTAATTGCTTCAGTAAACAGCCAGCTATATAAGATGTAAAAACTAAGATCTGAGAGTGGCCCTAGATGAGTGCAAATGCTAGATAAATATAATTAATGCAACTGCCTAAAGGTACTACATATTTTATAATTCACAGAGACCCAGAAACTCTATAAGGGAACTCAAAACTGTGGCACTCTAAGAACTGGGTTGCCCACCCCACTCTTTCAGCACGGTAGCCATACTTCTGCAGAAGAGGGATGAATTATGCATCTACTGACTGCAGACTGCCACAAACCTATAGACTAAACACTCTACATCCCAATCACACAGCAGACACCAAGGGGCCTGACAGAGGCCTGCTCTGCTCTGAACAAAGAAGGACACAGCCAGTAGTGATCGGCATCCACCCTGTTGGAGCCTGCGGTTTTGCCAAGATCTCTGCCATGTGACAATGGACAGGCACAGAGAGCCAACAGACCAACGACGAGGCCGATTTGTCATAAATACTGCATGGAAACCCGTACAGGAAACTGAATTCACCATCTACAGCAGGGCTGACGAAAGAAAGTTGCTCCAAAGATGCTAGATTATATCACTCTACATTACATCAGCACCAGGGTTTCTGCTAGCCTACGTATTAAAGGCTGCATACTTAACTTAAGTATACCAATGATCAAAATATAACATATCTCAATGGTTTTTAAGCATGGTTTTCACATTATATTAAAGGTAAGGATACATGTAGCTAACATACTCATAATCTGAGGTAACGTGTAAGGCCTGACAGAAATTACAGTAAATATAAACATAAAAAAGGTCAGCACCATATTCAAGGCCTAACGCGGGCACTTTTTCCCTCCTTCTAATTTGCCCAGCTCGGTGTCTTTCCACCTGGCAATTTCTTCCCTAGGAAGGCGAGAATCCATCGACAGCCTTAACGTCAGTCCTCTGACCCACCCTCAAACAGCGAAACGAGTGACGCTGGTGTCCAAACACAGGCCTAACGCGACATCTGTGGCTATCGCAAACGAAACGTCGAAGGGTGACTCCTGGTTTGTTTGGGAGACGCGTCAGTCCCGCAGCTCTGTACCGGACCTGAACGCCTCTCCAAAAAACTACACCCCACCGCACCTGTGTGCGCACCCCTCGGTGCAGGCCCGGCACCAACGCCGCAGGAACCACGGCCTGTTCCCTGACTGCAGCGGGGATGGCCTTCCTCCAGAGCATGGACTCAGCAGGACCAGCTTAAGCGGCAACTTCCATTTCACACCCCTGTGCGTCTGCAGCGGAGCCACTTCAGCTAACGCTCGACAACACCAACAAATAGAAAGCTACATTATATTACACTACTGTCATCTAGCAGACGCTCTTATCCAGAATGACTTACACTTGTACCTGTCCATTTACACAGCAAGATCTTTATTGAGGCAATTCTGGGCTAAGTACCTTGCCCACGGGTACAGCAGCAGTGCCCTAGCGAGGACTTGAACCAGCAACCTTTCAGTCACAAGCCCTGCTCCTGACCACTATGCTACACTGCCACTCTCCTTAGCACTAAGCTAAACTGCTAACCTGGTGAATTCATAGCATTACCTTCATGAGGCAAGAGGAGCAGGGAGCAGGAGCTTATTTTTTGGTTCACTCTGATGTTTCAGATGTGTGTAATGTGCAGTGCTGGCCAGTAAGATACAGAGCCAGCTTTATCCTGACCAACTGCTGGTGTGAGTAAAAGACCACACATCCTACAATATTGTTTTAAATTAGATTAAAATGAACTGGTGTCAATGGCTATGGGAAACATCACTTTAGTGAATTGATATGGCACACAGTTTGGCTGTCAGGTTAGATCATGTTGTGATTGTTTGTACTTTATTAAAAACGTTCTTAATATTTATCAATGTAAATCAAACCAGTGAAAACTGCACAAACAGCATTCGTAACATTTTTGTGATTTACATCTTGGTTATCACCGACCTGTATCTTTGTAACACGCTTAGGCCAAACAATTTAAACTCTCGAACCAACGCCATGCATGATTCACAAAAAACGTGGTGCGCATAACTGCTCTCTTCCAGATTTGTAAAATACACATTTCAGATTCCACACATGGGCAAAATCATGACAGCGAAATCGCAAATTTTACTCTTCTGTATATTACTAAAAATAAGCCTAATACTTAAATATTCAGAACTATGAAGCGTGATGAATGACCCAATGCACGCATATCTAAACTGCATTTGTATACCTACCCAACACAGAACAAAAGCCTCAACTCAGGCAATAAAAGTAATAACTTAGTAGTTAGACAAACCTCAGTCCCCCACACAATCATTACATAACCATCGTTAGCTAGATTGTGTAGAATACTCTAATGTGCAATTCATACAGTATTTTATTCTATGTTAATAAGCGTAGTAGATAGCTAGTGACCAACAATGGGTTGACAGTGCCAGTGACCTTTCATTGCGGCGTTATTTCATAATTTCGTTGCAAAAAATTATTCCTTGGCTAGCTAGTTAGCTAGCTAACTGTACCGACCTTTGCCAATCGGGCGCACTCGAATTTCTTTAACCTTGCGTTAGCCGGTGCCGACATCACGACACCAGATATGTCGATATCATGATACTGTATGTCACGACAAAGCGCGTAAGCAACCCATCAGTTGGCGGTTTTTACTAGCGCTACCTAACTGGCACAGACCTCTTCGAACCGGGATAACATTGCTAGCGAGCCTACGTTAGTTCAGACGTCTATACCCTTTACAGCTAGCTAGCTGGTTTCATTGATTGCTTGCTGGCTAGCCAACCATTTATCTTACGGTGCAAATACAGATGGTAAAACCAGCCCCAGTCTAATTAAGTAGATTGCCAGATGCAAAGAGATGGATTGTCTGAGTCATGACCTGGTATCTATAGAAAGCAAGTAAATACAAGGACCCTAGTCCCCATTTTTTCTGATCGTGTTTTCTCCGTACGATATTTCATTTGCTATTCCAAAATACTTAACTAGCTATCTCTTCCCACGCATTTCGCGTACTGACTTGCGGCGTAGTGAGCTATTTACCTGCCTACATACCAAGCTAACTGCGTCTGTCGGATAGGTACCCATCACTAATTTTAAACATTTCTATCCCCTGGCAAATAGCTAGCTAGCTAGACAATCTTACCCAAACATTCCTCCCAAGAACGAACCAGAAGACTTTACTTTCTTATCTGCCTCAGCCATAAGCTGAATGGCTTCTTTTTCTTTACCAGAGTTGTCCATTTTTGTTTATTTGAAGCCTTCTTATGGTATCAATTCGGCAAACAAACACTAGCTAGCTAGCTAGCAAGAATATATCCGCATCAGCCTGGTGTTGACAAGATTAGCTTCCGTCGATGGTTTTATCTAGCGTAGGCGTGCGGCTTTCAACAAAATGGAATCATGGGATTTGAAGTTTTTATCTCTTTAATTAAACCGCCATTCAATTAAAACGCAAACTACAAATCCCAGGTTAAAACACCACAATGATTCAAACCACCTGATTCTACCGACAGATTGTTTATTAGAGCTCAGTAGTAAAAGAGGATATGTGCTCTGGTATTGTATTCACATATTAACGGCTTATGTCACTTTGGTCAGGTTGTGCCTTCTTTGAGACTTTGCGGTCGTTTGTTTTGACAGTCAGACTATCTGAGTAAAGTTTTGTCATTAAACACTGAGCAGAGAATTGCAGTAACCGTTCCTGAAGTGGTCACCTCTTGCAGGATGACCCAAAGAGTCCGCGGTACTCTTCAAGTTCTCAGTAGCTAACCCTTTCGTACGGCTCATGTTTAGTGGTTAGCCAGTAAGCTCCCCCAGGGCTGTTTCAATTGTATTTGCGATTCAGTGGTCTAAACTGAAGGTTTAAAGCCCTGCTGAGGTGTTAAGTCCCCGTTGTGACCATGTTTTTTTATATATATATATATATATATATATATGTTTGTCTTTCAGATCGCGTATTGATGCTATAAATGAAACATGAAATGGACCTAGTTTTAGTTTTTTAATCACTCATTCTGGTTCTTGATAGTATCTCGTTAAAATGTCTTTTTGGACAGTTGTGGTCATGCAGCAAAGACTCAGTCTTTAGACGTGGGAGGTAATGAGGTAAGTGGGCGTTTCTGCCCCATCTCATTATTGTAAGAGACCATTTTTCCAAACGCTACAGTATCCCTTTGATGCTGCAGTGGGGATGATATGAAAGTGGTTTAGACCGTAGCATAGCGTTTGCAAAGAACGGGGTACTCATAATAGGTGATGTTTTTTTTAATCAAACCACAACAGCTCGCTCGAATGTCATGCATTTTAGATGAATCTGTGTCTATCAGAGCGCGTGCGTGACCGTCGATCAGAAACGAGAGGAGATTGCAAGGTTTGATTGGGCGGTCTGGAATGAAGCCAAGTCCTTCGATCGTGTTCCCCCCTTCAGATGCGAATAAACCACGTCCTGGTTAGCTTACCGGTACCATCTTACCATCGATATTAAAGGGAATAAAAATAAGACACATATAATTTCCCCAATAGCGTGACTCTTTAGCCTTTAATTTCCATGGCATTGTGATCTTATGGTAATAAGCACGATACCCCTTTTGTTCCGTTTCTTTCTATCTCCACAAACAGGGCCCATGTGATCTGTCTTTACTGATAGTGATAAATTCCCATCTTTTGTGTCGCTTTCTCGTGAACCTTTGATGTTAGCAGCTGATGACAACTTTCTGCGGCAGACGTCACAGACTGCGCAGCATACAATGCAGGCTGCAGTTACACACCAATTTAATGTGAGGCATATGTTTGCCGGCCAAGTGCTTTTTCTAAACCCGTAATTAATAGTTTTTGGTTAATTACTTAAAATGGTTTGGGGGAAAATAATATGTTCAGGCTCAGGCTTATATTTTAGACATACCACGTGGATCCTTATTAACTACAATTTACGATTCCAGTTCCGCACTCTCCTGTGATTATATTTAAGAGAAACACACTGCCTCTCCGTTGCTTTAGGAAATTCAAGTAATTTATGGCAACAAGATCATTTACAGATTACATTTCATTACAGATCATTTCAAATACTGTACACACCTTGAACCTTTGCTCACACGTTTCCTCGATAGAGGAAACACAACTTACACAACTTACACTAGGTGGCAGCCGCCAGCATTTAACGTGGCTGATTTTCTCTCGGCTGACAAAATGCAGCGTTAGCATTGTTGAGCACAGTTTTTTAAAAATGCATATTAAAACGGCTCTCTGGACTCAGGTTTCAGTTCACCAGGAAAAGTTATTTACTCCTATTCATAGGCGTCATTTACGCTGGGGACGCTGGGGACATGTCCCCACCACTTTTTGTCGTGGCCCATTTTGTCCCCACCCCTTTTTGAAAGCCTTTAGTTAGCTGAACCCGTTGTTGTCCCCAGCACTTTTCAAAACAAACTGACGCCCATGCTCCTATTCCATAACATACATACATACAAAGGTAAGACTGTGCCCTCCCAAGGAGTCAAACCTGCAACCTTCAGCCCAGTAGCATTTCTGCTGTGCCACACTGATTAGTACCTGTGTTCTCTCTGGTATTTGCAAAGAAGGTAAGCCTGTTTTTTCAGTTAATCTAAGCATGGCTTCACAGCAGGAAGAGACATGCATGGCTTTTAATACAGGAGTTAAAATATGATGCAGGAATTGCAATATGCTTTGAGGCTAAAACATCACATGTGGACAAATAATTCTAACACACCTTGGTCAAACCCAGCCACTTCCCTTAATGAATTTAACTCCAAAAGTGTCCAATTTATATGAGGTTAATTAAATGTTTTCCTAGTTACACATTTCAGAAACCCAAAAACCCAAGTCTTGAAACATAAATGTGTTATTGGACAACAGTGCATTGAGTACATGATATGTGTACAGTTCCTTGGGAAGCTATTTAATCTTTACAGTGTGTTCCTGTGGATCTCTTTCTGTCAGCGCCAAACCCATGTATGCCCATAAAATATTTCCAAAAAAAGAGATGTAACAGTACTTAATAGCTTTATTTTTTCACTTGAGCACTTCCCTCTCTGCAGGGAGGAGTTAGTCACACCTGACAGTGGATTCCGCAATCAACCTGAAAGATTCAGGCAAGCCAAACAGTCAAGACATGCATGGTTTTTTGCACCCTGCACAGAGTCAGAGTAGAAATGGACATTAAGGTTTACATTTTAAAGTTACTGTATAGTTATAACATACACAATTTACACTTCTGCTACAAATCAAGTTGCTCTTGCTTTGCAGTGTTTTAGGGAAAAATGCTATATGTTACGGTTGGGTTGGTTTAAGCAAAACCATATATGTATACTAAGAATATTAATGACAAAAAAAAACATTAACACATCAGTGTTACTGGAAAAATGCTTTGTGATACATGAACAGAGGTACATTTGTTCAGCTGGTGTTAAGCAAAACCTTGGTCTTTAGTGATTTTAATTTTTCGCTATGATGCTGAAATAGACTGCCTACAAGTAAAAATATAGACTTAACAAAACTAAACTGAACTAATACTCTACAGCGTCTGTTCAAGCTAATCACAATACATTTTGTCCTTCACTTTGAATAACGGATTGAAGCAGTTCTTCCATTTTTGCGTCTTCCACACACAATCATTTCAGCAACCACAGACCTCACAATGTGCATGTTGTGATTCTTGTGGGCCCTCTCACAGTGCTTCAGATGGTGTTCTTGTCAATATTCAATGGTGGACACAGATCAAAAGAGCTCTCATTGTACATCAGTACAACATGCTATTTTCCACAACTAGCCCCCCCTGTCCCCTTTAATTTAAAGACTCATTGGAGGGTTGTGATGAAACATCACATGAGACATTTGGCACAGGAGAGGTTCAAACTAAATTGGCTATATCTTTAATATTAAGCAAAGAAGATGCAAACTGATTTGTGGTGCTGTTACGCCTGGCACAAGAACACCCTTGCCTCACAGCCCTACAGTCTCAGTGATAACTAAAATAAACAAACTCCTTAACAAGAAGCAATATATACAAAAAGCTACTGTACAGCATTTTATTGAAATGAGGTATCGCTAACTGGCTAAATAAAGTTAAAGAAATATACAATACAATGGCAGTCCGAGGCTAGACTAAATCTAAGGGCCAAAGCCTCCTCCGTTTTGGGTGTTTATTTTTTGATTCTGTGCTGTTCCCTTAACTGTAACTCAATTTATGGGTTTAAAATGATTACTAAGCAAGTTGTGACAGCATGTGCATCTGAAAGCTACGGAGCTACATTCACTTCAGTATTTCCTCCACCAGAGCAGGGTTAGCTCTTATAGCCGAGCTGAAGACCATGCTCACAGGAAGGGAAAAAAAAAAACCTTTGTTGCCTGGTGACCTGAAACACCTCTTAAAAGTGCTTCAGGCCCAGGTGTGTGCGTCTCCGGTGAACAGAATCAAAAGGTATCACTGTGATTAGTAAGCAGTCGCATCTTAAGTTAAATAACAGCCATAATCAGAATAAACACATGAAAACGACAGGAATTTTTCTGTGCATAAATCTAATAGTCTTTTATATGATGTGGGCAGGCAGGTGCTCAGTGAATTGGAATGCAGACCTCACATTGGCACAGAGCCCTCTTTCCGTGAAACAAAAATCCTTCAAGTGAAAAAGTAAAACCTATGCATGCACCGTGCCAGCGCCGCCCGAGCGCCAGGGAGAGGTTTCTGGGCAGTTAAGAGGAGCTCAGCCCTGAGTCAGACTCGCCGCTCCCGGCCCCCGGCCGCCCTCCGCACGGCACTGAGGTGCACGGGATGCTGTAGCAGGAGCAGGCGCAGCTCTTCAGCGTCTCCTCCGAAATCACCTCCTGCAGAGACACCTGCTCCTCTACTTTGAAGATGTTTGGCTGCTCGACTTGGTCATCGCAGATTCTGCAAGAACAAGGAGAACAGTTGTCAGAGTTAGCAGATTCAAATTAATTGGCAAGGCTGGTCAAGTCCCATGATCTAAATAAAGTACTAAAATTTTAAAAAAGCCATACTGTGAAACATTTATAAATCAAAGCATCTAGGAGGGAAATAAAGATTATTTTAGCAAAAACAACATGAAACACAAGAAGAATAAAAATGTCAAAAATGTTCCAACAGTATCAAATGGTTCCAAGAACAAAGCTGTAGTTGCCCCCAAAAAAAAAAAACAACGAGCAAAAAAACCCATCATCAGGGGTGTATTATTAAACTCTTGGGTGGTTATCTACTTGATTTTCTAGACTGCAGTTTCACCTTCAGTCCACAAGGAGGTGATCAAGGCAGCAACACAATGGAAAAAATCAAGTCGATAAGAGCCCTGTTATTAGTAACGATGCTCAACTTCGAAAACACACAGGAATGCATAGCAAGGCCAACATACCTTTGAACTGTTGGACCAAATATATATATACTACACACAAGCACTGCTGCTTAATCTTTACTTCTATATAATGTGAGGTTTGCTTTCATGCATAACTTTTTATGTACAACACTGACAATACATAGATGACCTGAGGGAAAAAACAGAACCTGTTCAGGGTATGAAAAAAATACAAATAAAAAGTATAAGCCACACTTACATCAACAGGAGTTTTGAATCAATTACATATCATAATCATATAATAAAAAATTATTTGAATCATACTTCTAAAACATAATTGTGATACTGAACACTCCTAAAAATGTGTAGAAAAGGAAACCTAGAACTCTTTCAAGTGCCTGCTGTCTGACAACCCTACCCTTGTCAAGGTGTAGTACTATGGCAGCCGTATTATTTCTTGTGTAATGTTGACATATTACATATTTATTATTGACCACTTATTGGCCATTTTCAGCTGTGTACTCAGTGTCTCTTGTTGACTCAGCCTTTCAGTAAGTGTGAACAGCAGTGTTTGGTTTTATGGAGTCATGCTGTCAACTGCAGAGACATGCCAGCATTCCAGCAATGCGGGTGTCCTGATCTCTTCGCCTCATTTTTAGTCTGGTAAAGTTAAATGAGCGACAGCATGCACAGACTCAACAAGGGTAGAGAAGAATAAAAAAATTACTCAGGATTATGTGAAAATAAAAATATTAGCGTAGGTGATGACTTAATGTCACATATAGGCATGAGCTTGGGGGGACTTGGGAATTGTACAATGATGGTCTGGGCAGTTGACTAGTCACTGGTGTCATGGATGACAAAACACTATGGTGTCAAAGAGATTTCCAGTAAAACGATACTCTGAGGTAACCGATAAGAAAATGCCATGCTGTTTCCCCTCTAAACTGTGCTGCATGATTAGTCAAGCACCACGCATCATTCTTGTGGGAGGCTATGTGGTTCCCTGTGCAGTAAGTGAATAAGGTTGCTCAGGCATTAATCTGGAGCAAAAAGAAAAAAACAAAAACATCCAAAGTGCGGAACGCAGTCAGGAACTAAGAGAAACATTACTGGTGTCTGCAGAACTCGGGCCAATGAAATTTGGCGGCGAGCATTCGCAAATTCTGAAAGAAAGAGGCAGAGTTATCACAACAATTCCTCAATACACCCAAGCTCTTGGTCAATGTCCTGTGGGTATTCCCTCTACTGCCGCAAGGAGAAGAGGTGGCCAAACTTCTTCAAGCCTCTATTCTTGCCAATACAAGTCATACTTCTGAGTTCTCTGTCAGAATTACTTGTTGACTACACTGTTGCTGTCAGAGGCAAGCATACTCATTACTGGTTTACTCTGCTGTTTCTGTCAGAGGGAAGTATACTTGTCACTGGTTTACTGTGCTGTTTCTCCGAGAGGTAAATTCACTCGTTAATGGTTTACTGTGTGGTTTCTGTTAGAGGGAAGCGTACTCGTTACTGGCTTTGTCTTCAAGAAGATTAAGTGAGACGCATTCATCAACCATCTAACCATTTCTGCCACTTGTTGTCAACGTTCTTTCCACTTGAGTTTAATCTAATACAACAGGAAATACCACTCTTTTGGTGGTCTAAATATTCTCACGACACACACCGAAAAGAATTTTCCACATATGAAGATACCCGAAATTAATCCAACTGCTGTAACGTGTTCAAGACATTTGATCTTATTTTTCCTTATGATTTATCTGGCACCACCTTATTGCTGAGAAGGTGCCCATGTTCTGTGTCAACCAACAAGGGTATGGTCAGACAGGTTTGGTAACCTTCATTGTAAAACCTTCATTGTTCATTGTAATTTACAGATCATATGAAATGGGTGGGGTCTGCATTACAAAGTATTGTATGGTGTTTTGTCTTATGTAGGCCAACTGTATAGATTATTATTTTGCTACTGCTAACTTAAAGGTTTAACTATAGGGCCAGATCTGTGTGGCTATTTGTACAAATGTTAACGATACTGTTGTTGCATAGTATGTTTACCAGTAGTTACTCATTTACAAGAGCACATATACTAGTTGCTTTATTACACCATGCCTACCTGCAAAAGAAATAATTCAGCACTGTTTCTGTTAACTTTATTTAATTATTTTCGGTTATAAATAGAGTGTTCAACTGAAATTGAATGTTCAACGGACTTACATATTAATATGGAAGGTGATTTTACAACCACTTTAACTGGAATAATATTTAAACAAGTGTGTTTAATCTGTAATACATCACAACAATGAGGCACACGAGAATGAAAGCTGGTTTCAAAGAATATAATAGCTGCATCCTTCTATCAAGCATGATGACATGATGCCGCAAGAAGTGCATCTCTAATCCTTAGTACTATCATTCCATGTTACTGTCTGTTACTGTTAACAATCATTTAATTCAGTAAAATGTGAAGTATAAAACTTTCTGCAAAGAAGAAAAAAAAAAAAAAACAATGGATATGCAAAGTATGTGTGTACATGTGTGAGGGTATCTGTGATAAGATAAGAAAGAATTTAGATAATTTAAGTTATGCAGCTATCTCCACCTGTTTACATGCAGGCAGATCTCTCTAGAGCTGAAAAATCTATTACGGAATTTGAAATTAGAAGACAACTATATGACAAACAAGCAAACAAACACATGGCACAGTAAATGAGTATGACTGAAACGCTGCTATCCTCAGTAATCAGGGCGGATGCAGTTCTAGTGACTGCATGTGGATGCGTGATTGGGCGGACAGTGATTTCTGTGCACTCTCCTGTGTTCTCTGGGAGTGTGGCTGTGCCCTGTGCAGGTTATGCTACATTGCATTGCATTAATGTCATTTAGCAGATGCTCTCATCCAGAGCGACTTGCATTTTTTTTTTCACATTATCCATTTATACAGCTGGATATTTACTGAGGCAATTCTGGGTTAAGTACCCTGCCTAAGGGTACAACAGCAGTGCCACAGCGGGTATTCAAACCAGCAACCTTTCGGTTACGAGCCCTGCTCCTTATCACCGCGCTACACCGCTGCCCAGGTAACAGTGTGGGTTTACCTGTCGTAGATGAGGCCGTCGATGCCGTGCTCGCGCAGCTTCCTGCGGTTCTCGTGGTCGTTGTTGTCGTCGCCCCAGCAGAAGACCACCAGGCCCTTGGCGTGCGCCTCTTTGATGGCGTCCATGTTCTTCAGCAGGTCCTCGGTGTGGGCGCTGATCCCCTGGGAGAGGAGAGAGCGGCGTTACGCGTGTCACACGAAAACCACGGCCACTGCCATCCAACACTTCACCTGAACACTCACACAATTTATCTGGTTCTTGCTGTAATCCTAAATCTCTGCCGTCAACTTCCAATCCTCCAAGTATCCTTAAGAGCTCTGAATGGGTGAAAAGTGCTACACGATTTATTATTGCATTGTTTCGCTTTCGAGTTAGTGATGGACAGCACATGGCAGCTCCATCCATCATGAAGTTCCTGAAGCCTCACTCTGACATCCACCTTTCACCCATTCATGCAGTTCATTAATAAAAACAACATCAATAATAATTTTGTCATTCTTCATCCATCCATTTGGCAGATGCTCTCCTCACTAAGAAGACCATCATAGTTTGACAGATGCACTGATAAATGCATATCACAGTCACGCATGCAATGCATATCAGTACCAATACAGTGACTGAGAATCAAGCTGAAAAAGAGCACTAATATAACAGCATACAACAGTAATTGTTTTATGTATACACATGGTGCCAAACAATCACCTTTAATAGCCCCATACCTACATCACCCTGTGTATACATAACAACAGCAATGATAATATATTAGAACAACATTACCTTATATTGGTGGTTTACATGGTACGCAATTATCATCTGATTATTATGAACTTGGGTGTGCACAGTGGATTACTTACACAGTGTGCAATGCAGAAAAGGTCATTCAGGCGAGTGATCCAGTTCTAACTTACCAAGATGTCCTCACTCTGCGCAAAGCTCATTGCTATTTGAGTGGACTGGCAGCGTATGTCCATGAGCTCTGGGTAGGACTCACAGACCCCTTGAGTCAGAAACAGAATGGGGTATCTGTTCTGTTTCCTCCGCACCCTGCAAAGCAAACACAGTCAGACTTTCAGCCACATGCAACACAAAACCCTTTTCAGTGAAAAACTGCCATTTGGTTCCCTTTACATACATACACACACATACGCACACACATATGCACACACATACGCATACACGCTTCTTTGAAAGAGCTGGTTAAACTGAGTCTGACCTCTAACTATGGAAAAAACAAGAATGTGGCCCTGGAAAAACTGCTGGCGTTTCCAGACAGGTACACAGTCAGATTATATTTGTACTCAAATCTTAAGTTTTGACTAGATTCAATCAAATTTAAGATTAAGTCAAATCTTTTAACTATATTACCAAATATAATATTAACTTTACAGTACAGGGTTTTTAAATATATAATGAATATATTAGAAATATAACAGATAGACATTAAAGTTGATCAGGCATAGACTGATGTTCATGATGTATACACTGTATCTATATACCTACATTGTGCAAACATCAGGATCAAAGCAAGAGAAGACTATTCTTCTTTTTCCAGCATTCTGGTAGACACATTTCAGAACGATATCCAGGTAGAAGTTCATGTCAAAGTATGATGACAAGTTTCCCTCCCAGGATCCATCCTGTGCAAAAGACATGCTTTCAGACAGCCAATCACCATTCATCAAAGTAGCTACCATTCAGTGAATGTCATCAAATGAGCACAAATAAAGCAATATTATAATATTAACATTATAAAACACACCTTAAACTGTGTAATCCACTTCAATTCAATGTTGAACCCCACGTGTTCTGGAACAGCTTGAAAGATCTTTAAAAAACATACATGATTTTACAAAGTCAGTACAGTAACAGCTTGGTCATAAATCACTAAAAAAATTATAGTAGGACAAAATGAAACATATCACACAGCCTTATTCGTGCATGCCGTTGGTGCTACCTGATGCAAAGAGGGGAACGGCTGATGCTCTGCAATGTATTCCTCTTCATCCATAGAATCTGCGAAAAATATCCAGTCATTTCAAAAGCAAATCAATCTCAAAGCTTAAAACCCCAGGGCACAATTCAATCTAACTTTTACACATGTACACATGCAATGGAAATACAGAGCGTAGAATACACACATACTGTATGTAAATAAAACAACTGTATTTATCATTGTAGTTTCACAAAAGATTAAAGAATGGTCTTTCATCAAGGGAAGTCTAATGCATAACTAACCAGTAATTTTATATTTATGCAAAAAAATAATTTATAAATATAAACTTTCCAAAAATATTCTCCTTTATGGCTTTACCAGTTGTACGTATCTCAGCCGTATTAAATTGGATATATGAGACACAGAAATACTTTGAAGATTGGAGCTTAAACACAATCCTGAGCTTTGCATCTTGATCTTGATAACCCGTTTAGCAAGGTAATCTTGTGGTAATTATTGTCATGATCTTCACAAAACAAAATGCCAAGAAAATGTTATCACTTCTCAAGAAAACATCACGTGGGCCTGTCACAACAATAATGAATAAAAAATAACATCTGCCATAACAAGCAGTCATGACCAATGATGACCTATGGCAGTACTAGAAATAAGCGCTAGTGATTGGTCAAGTACTAAGGCTAGCAGATCAAGGAAACTAATAGCATAAAATCTACTGATAAATACCTTGTTCATTCACCTTCAAGGCAGTCACATGGGCCAGCTGCAGAACACAAAAGGGAAGCAGTTATGTAGCTGAACATCAGAACGCAGACAAATGTTTCACTAAAACTTGGACACAATTTAAACACACATGGGTCTTTCAGAAGCGCTGAGATTTTTAGCAATGGGTCTTCACCTTTAAAAGCTGTAGTTGGTCAAATGTGAGATCCTTCACAGGAACTTCAAATAATTCCAGAGAGTTTTTGTCATTTTTCTGCGAAGAACAGGAGAGAGTCACAGATAAAAGATGAAAAGGAAGTAACATGAGTGGAGGTTACAGCTTTTCAGTTGCAAATCAATAATTACAACTTAACACAGTATCCTAGCAATGTGCTTCGGGGCAACAGTGTAGTGTTGTGGTTATGGAACATGGCTTGTGGCCCAAAGATTCCTCAGTGAGACAGTCCTGTTGTTCTGTTGGGCAAGACAGTTACCTGAATTGCTCAATAAGTATCAAGCCGTATAAATAAACAAGCAAAAAAACAGAAAGGAACAAAATATTTTGAACTCTGTATTCAAATTAACTATGCAGCAGTTTACACTCATAGGGAAATTCTTTAAAAGAAAAAATTAAATCATTTTTTGTCTATTGCACCAAAAAGTTAAAAACTCCCCAAAATTTAAAAGACAAAATTGAAAGTAACAAAAAACTTGTGTTACTAAATGTGTACACTTTGACTTATCTTAATATAATTTTAAGAAGATTTGTGCTTTTGTGACCTTAGCAAACCAATGAATAATTTTCTCTGGGTGGGGAAGTCATCACTGGTTGTGTTTCATATATGCAGCATAAATGAAATCAGATTTTGCATTGATACACATTTTGAAAAGGCACGTATTTTATGCTTAGTGGGACAAGGATACAAATAAAACACCTGCAATTGTGTATTACTACAACTGTCCTCAAAACAATATGGCCATGTCAAACCATTTTGGACAGGGAGAAGCCGTTTTGGAATGCTGTTTACGCAAAACAATTGGATGAGAAGCACAATGTCTGGGAGGCGGCCATTTCCCAGCATGCTTGCTGGAACCTGCTGTAAAACAGACACCCTGCCACACAGAGCACCGCAGGGTCCCATCCCAGCAGAAAGTAGACAGTGATCATATGGGACAGTACATTTCCAATCAAGGAGTGAGTGTCTTTCACAGGTCCACCAAGTGTTACCTTTTTTGTTGAAATACAGCAGGTGAAGTCATGATACACAATTGGAACACAGTCTTTGGAGAGATGGACATCAAACTCCACGTACGCTGCCCCCTGCAAATGAAAACATTAAAAACACAACGTGTCAATGTGGCAGGAAGCAGTGCATTATCCACATCAACTGTGCAACTGTACATGTGAATGCATTGAGGTGCAAATGTGGAAGAAAATAGAACTTGTAGAACTTGTTTTTCCCTGTGTGATTGGTCAGGTTTGCAGGCTAGTATCACAGGTTCACGGAGTACAGATGAAAATGAGCTACTGGTTCAATCTGGCACAATTCATTAAATGTTGCAGTTCATGTTAAATATTGTATGTGGTCCCTAACAAATAATGAAAACACAAATGATTAATGTCCTTCACTCACGTAATTTGCAGCACTTTTGAATGAGGCGATGGTGTTCTCCCTAATTTTGGTGTGTCTGAAACAGGCAGACATACATTTCAGCACATGCACTTTAACAACACAGCAGTCTGAGACTGAACTCACTGTAACAGCATTTCTTCTCAGATGCACATACAGACAACGTCACATATACCCTTAACCGAAGGGACCTGCATGTACATAAATTCATTTTTTCATTCACGTTTCAATATTTTCCATTCATTTTATCCACAGCTGATGCATTAGTACTGATAAAACAGGAGCAGTATGAGTTTAAATTTATCACGCAAGGTGAAGGCAGAAGCATGACGTGGTTCAACT
The DNA here is from genome assembly GCA_019176425.1 of Megalops atlanticus. Lineage (NCBI taxonomy): Eukaryota > Metazoa > Chordata > Actinopteri > Elopiformes > Megalopidae > Megalops > Megalops atlanticus. Next base: position 6,238,799 of record CM032892.1, on the reverse strand, counting down.
GAATGGGAGCCCAGAGTTATATTGTGCGTCAGCTATTAATCTCTGTGCTGCTGGCACTTAGCTATCAGCCAGTTCCACGTGAGACAGCGAGACGCTGTGTGTGAACTTCACTGCTATCGGTCCAGGCCCACTGCTTATCACGGCACCGTCCTTGTGTACACAGCCACAACCTTTGGCATCCATATAAATGCTGACGGCTTCCAAACATACCCACTGACCGCTTTACATTTCTTTTTTTTTTTCTGTCAACAGCTGTTTATTGATTTTTCTTATCTGCGCCCCAGCCCAACACTTTCCCCCCTCGCTGCATCACCACTTCCCTTATCCTAATATAAGAGGGAAAGCCCGAACGGTCATGGGCCGGACTCCACTCACTTCGCTGCATGGTGAGAGCTGCCGGCTCCTCTGTGGCCCACGTCCAGGGCACTCCTCTTCCTCCAGTACTTAGTGAAGGAGGAACGCATGTCACACATGAAGTCCTTGATCGGCCTAATGACGATGTAGTCCACTGAAACGAGGTGACAACGCAGACAAAGTCCGTGATCGAACGCACACTGCAACAGATTTCACACCTGTATCATCTCTGAAAAAAAATCTCAGTGTTATCTCTCCTCTCCTATGGACAAACAACAGCAATGGTCCAATCACAGAAAATGCTCATTTAGAAACTGCTCAACCTGAATGCCAAATATTAACTTACATCTAGTGAATCTGTCATGTTTTTCCCACAATTTGTATCCAAGTCTAATTCTAATCTCTCATAATATGAGGGCAAGTCTGAGTTTAACGCAGTGGGAAAGAGGCCAGTTGTTTGACTTTTTAATAGAGTCTACACTCAATGTAGAAGCAAAGTATTATTTTTTCATACTTTTAAAATATTTCAAAATTAAACAATGGCTAGTGACATTCTCAAAGGTGACAAAGACTGAAGTCACCAAGAAAGCAGATTTTCTTTTATCATGTTCTTGATACCATCTACAGTCCTTCTTTAATCTCCAGGAAGCAGCTCACCTCGCACTTTCCCGATGGCCGGCCTGGAGTTGCGGCTCATGATGGGCAGGGTGACCACTCCTGTGTTCTTCCCACTCTCCATGAAGGAAGAGGAGAGGAGGCAAGCGGTGCCCACGTGCCCAGGGTGAACATCGCCCTGCATCACCTTCTCACTCAGATCCTCCTGCAAGGTCACACAGACTCATTAATTCACTGGACATTCACAGCACATTCAGTTGCTGCCAACAAATGTGGCACCCAGAGATGTGTTCAGTACAGTGCCGGGTGAAACCTACTCATATAGGAGTTAGGAGGGGCAGCAGTGTAGCATAGTGGTAAGGAGCAGGGCTTGTAACTGAAAGGTTGCTGGTTCAATTCCCCACTGGGGCACTGCTGCTGTACCCTTGGGCAAGGTACTGGGCAAGCCCAGAATTGCCTCAGGAAATATCCAGCTGTATAAAAGGGTAACATGGAAAATTGTAGCCTATGTCATTTGTTCTGGATAAGAGCAGTTGCTAAATGCCAATAATGTATTGTAATGTAAATTTGAATGGAGACAAGCACACACAGTAGGTGTGCACTGGGAAACACAACGTTGCCTTCCATTCAGATAGATTGTGGTCGCATGACTCACCTCAAAAAACTCAAAGGTGAGCTCCAGGTTGTCAGGGTCCATGGTGTGAATGCTATACTCAGTCCACTGCGCGGGTTCGAGGGCGTAGCCGCACTCTGGCTGGGAGTGGCGGGACTTGTAGCCACTCCCGCTGATCATGCTGGTCTCCAGAGTAGTCGTCATCTTGTTCCAGGAGGTCGGACTCTGCTCATCTTCATCCTCCTCTTCCTCGATGCCCTCCAGCATTAGCTTCAGCCTGTACCAACCAGGTTCACATAGAACTAATCGTAATAAAACTGGTCTAGACAACGGTGAAAACCATACAGTTTGTATGATTACACTCGTTCATATATTTTGAAAATCATACATCCTATACAAGATTTGGGTAGCTTGGGTGTGTCCAGTTAAATACGCCACAATGTTAGTACTTTGTTATAGTGTTATAGTTAGTATAGTGTACAATGTCAAGAGCACCCAAGGCTCATCTTCCCATCTTATCAACCTACTAGTTAACAAATAGAAAAATTCTTTTTGGAAAAATACACATATATATTGATTTTTTAAAATTCCCTGCCCCCAATTGTCACATTATTCTCACGGCTCCTGGCCTTCAGCTAGTGGTTGTACCTGAATCGTGACTTCTTGAATTTCTTCTTGGATATAGACACTGGGGACTTCTGTGAATAGTGTAGCCGTAGACGGATCTCTGTTTGGCACGTCAGCCATCCAGAATCCACACATTCTACACCATCTGCAGGGGCGCACAACGCATACGCATTTAAACATGGAACAATTTTCACATAGGTGAGTGTCAACTTCTTTTAACTCAGAATTAAACAGGAGAAAAAAGACAATAAAAAAACACCACTGCTTAGAAGAAATGAGAGGTCAAGTTTTCTGATGTCAAGTATTCATACAGGTTTCATCCAGCACCACTTTCCTCGCAAAAAACAATCCCATATAATGCAGTAAGTCATTGATTCTCAGCTAAAGTTCTTTGCAGCTAAAGCTTTCTGGCTAAATCTACTGACTCCTGTCTCAGTTTTCTGAAGGTCAGAGGCTTGACTGGGCAAGGCAACACATTTGCCAAAGACTGTAAGTCTTTCATTATCATTGCACTGTTGCACAATTCATCGGGCAGTATTTACAGAGGTGAATATTACTTACTGTAAAAACCAAACTCTCCATCGTCAATAACGAGGTCAGACTCTGAAACACAAGACCAGCATTACAACCATGACACAAACAATTACATAGTGCTTACTATACTTCTTATTACCTAAGTTAAAAAAGTATTACTTAGTGTAGAGCATTTCCATCTCTGTTTAGGTTCACCTTTGTTTTTCCAAATGTTTAGCCAAAAATTCTAATAGGCCATCCACATGGAATGCTAGGTTTCCTGCTGTTGTTTGACCACAGGAGAAGAGATGGCCTTTTAGGCCACACTTGTTTTTCCTGTGATTAAATGCAGACAAACCAGTGAAGCAGGAATGCAAGTGCTCTGCACCTGGTTACCTCAATAATTTTGTTATTCTGGTTTAGTTAATTGAAGATCTATTCACAAGACATAGGTCATTACTCATTGTCTCTACTGGTTCTCATAATCACTGTCTTCAACAGCTTTTGTCAGATCTCATACTTCACATCTAAGCCCCAAGGCTGTGCCATCTACCCTGACAATAGACTGGTATAAACTGGTACAGTTACATAAAACAAGGCTGTCCTGGCCTTGCTAAGTGGCAGTGAAAACATTACAGATAACACAATAATTAAATGCATGAAACACATCAAAAAGTAATATAATATCGATTATATAATAAATATATACATTTATTTGAGGAAAAAACTTCAAAAAAACAATAACAGGTTCAAAGAAAACCTTTATGACTCACCCATATACGCTAGTTGCGAGAAAACTCAGCATAGCATGCTGCTTATTTTTGGAAAAGGGAAAAAAAAAAACCCGAAACCTACAGTGTGTGTGTTCTGTGGTTTAACAGACATGTACTTGGCCAACTGTGTGGCATAATGGTTAAGGGAATGGACTTTCGACGTGAAGGATGCAGGTTTGATTCCTAAAAAGGGTACTACTGCTGTACCCTTGAGCAAAGTACTTAACCTGACCTAACTATAATGTGATGTAACAGACTAATATGTTAAAAAAATGTAAAGTGTGTGGGCTGCCCTGTACACAGATCTATGTACTAAATGCTATAATGCAATGTAACAGACCTGTCCTTCTTTTGTCAGATAAGCAATGTTGTGTTGGTCCAAGTGAGTCCAACTACGTTGCATTTCGGAGGCTGCAGCCAGTGCTTTAGTAGGTTATGTTTATTTCCAAACACAAGATGACCGCATTGCGGCACTTAATCCAACTCCCCCATCAAAACAGTGCTTCCCCTAATGTATCATAATAGCACATCCTCGCAACAGCCCACTCCGCTACAGCCAAGCAATGCTGCCTTCAGCAAGGCAGGCTTCTTTCACTTTCCCTCAAATGTGAGTCGCATCAGTGCTCCCATCTCTGGCTGACTGTGGACAAATCCAGGTGCCCCACACAAAGCAGTTTTGCAGAGTGTACAAAGACAAGCGTTTTTTACCAAAAGCGACACCTGCTTTTCTATTGCAACTTTACAAGGGTTCATTAAAACTGGCTTGCTGTCCAGTTTTGCTTCAAGTATAGCATAAAATTTAATAATACCAATTTAGCCTCCAGTTTTTTTCCGGTCCAGTGGGAGCATCCCTATACAAAGGGTTGCAGGTCAGGCCATCAGGAGAATAGCTCCATTACAAACAATGACTGATGTCAGCTAATCAACAGAATCTTCTCAGACAAAAGCGACAGGGGTAGGCCGACGCCACAAGACAATGCAAAAGTGACATCTGCAATTTGTCCACAGTAGCTGACCACATACTGACAGGTCCCCCGCCCTAACCCTGACCCGGCTAAACGCTGTAGGGGAAGCACTGTCATTGTTGCACAAGTAGAGTTATCTGTGTGTAATGCACTGAAACCAAATCGTGCAGTTCAGTGTCTGGGTTTTATACCTGAGGAGTTCAATGCTCTTGGCTGCTGATGCGTCTCCCACTTATTGACTATGACTTGACATGGGTCACCTGCATTCTGCAATTCCAATGTTTAATATAGTGTTAAGATTATGTACGTATATATATAAAAATCACTTTTGGTCTCATTCTTTGTTGTGGTGTTTTAAACTAAAAACACAGATCTCCAACAAATGTTTTGGGCTGGAAATATTCACCAATCTTCCAGCCAGTCTGCCACAATTGGTTGAAATCTGCAAAGTGGATTCATTAGTCAAGGAAATGGAACTTAGCATCATCTTTCTAAGAAATGTAACATTCTTTTATAAATAATAAAACAAAAACTTTTTAAACTATATCTTAAACCAGTTAAATCTTAAATTATAATGCTGAGCTAAATCCATCAAATGGTCCTACTTCTTCTAAAGAACTGCTTCTTTAGAAGTTTGACTTGATCTCTTAAGGCATTTAAATGAAATACCAAAACAACATTAAATGCCTAGTTTCCTCAAAACAGTGGTGTTTTTACAGTTTGCTGATCTCAGCACGTGAACTCCACCCGCAATATGCGGCTTTCTGCCCAGGGAACATAGTATAAACTAGTCATTTATGTAAGTTAGTTGTGCTTCTTCTTTTCTGTCTCCAAGTGTCTCAGCTATGCATACTGAAACTAAAAAAAAAAAAAAAAAAAAAGAAAACAAGTAAAAAACAATGGTCAGTTATACTTTTCCAATGACCACTGACATAAAAACCACATTATCCTCTTCACGGCGTGCAATCGTCTCATCAGATCAATGAAACGACAAGGTATGCTGTTTCTGACGTCATTGCTCTGCACTGGGTGAGAAGTGAGAGACTGAAACAAGATCCTGGGTACAAGGTTGAGTGTGCTGTACTGCACCAAAGGGTGTGGCTCATGTGCTGAGATTAGCAACGGGCCAGCTGGCACCCTGTCATCCCTTGGTTGTTTTCAAGCAAAAAATCCACTAAATACCTTAGTGTACATGGCAAAAAAAAAAAAAATTGCAACAAATTACTTCAATACTATGGAGAGCTAAGGAGCATTCTCTCCATTGCCATTCAAATGACATGATAAAACCCCTGTTGGGTACATTGTCCCAATGGGACAGCACTTGTACATTCAACTTGTAGGTCGGAGTACTAGTGTAAAATGGACTACAAAGACTTTGCTGTTTTATGCCAGAAAGGAAAAAAACATTTTAACAGTGGCCACCTCTCTAAACTGGCCAACCAGTCTCCTACTCTGAGTTTGCATTTGGGTTTGACCCTCAATGTACTTTTTAGAACTGGAAGCCTTCATTACCCAATGTTGAGTAGATGAAAGCCTAATGACAGATGAAGTACATGAAGTTGGGAGGAGCAGTCTTTCCTACAACAAAGAATGTACACTTCCTCTATGACCATCAAAAATAATAATAATAAGATAATACCTCCCCTTCAGACATTATGAAAAGACTGTTACAGCATAAGCTTCAGCTTCAAAAATCAAACATATTTTCACCTCTCACCATTACAAGAAACATCACAGTAGAGTATGAAATATGTACATGCCAAATGATTTTGATAATTGAGCATGAAGATGTGTCACTATATTCTGGACATACAATGAGTGAAAAGTGGAAATCAAGTCATCTCACCTTTGGTTCCAGAAAGAATCCTTTAAAATAGCGATAATTACATTCAACCCCTCGTGGCACACTGACAGTCCTTTTCCACACAGTGCTGGTGGCGGGAGAGAGCAGTTATTACCAGTATTGGAAAATTTTTTAAAAAGCCACTAGCAAAACTGACTAACAAAAATGTGCTGGTAATTAAGGGTAAACTCTACTTACCCATCATCTTCCTGGGGTTGTAAAGTGACTGCTTTTTGTGAACACCAGTTTCCCAGGCTATCACAGCTGCCAACCACTGCTATCACCTCGCCTAAGGGGACAGGTGTTGCTCAATTCCAGTGTCAGGTAATTTAGCCATACTATTTACTATTATTGTCAGTTCTTTGTATTATTATTTTTCTTTTTATTATTACTGGTGTTATTATTACATACATATTTTCCTCCGGATAGCACAGAATGTTGATAAACTTTAACTCGGCCACTTGGAAAATCTGTTTCTTTCAGAGAAAGTGTGTATTTATTACAACTATGCACCGTTACACATGCAAGGAATGCTCTTCACAGCAAAAACCGCCTCTTGCGGTTTTTTCACTCTCCCAACTCAATCAGAATAGGACAGGGACTTACGTGTGACCGGTCTTACCTAAAGACGTTGTTCCCCTCACAGTTAAAGCGACTTGCACGAAGTCCATGGCTTGATTAGTTTGTTACCTACAGGCTGACCTGAGGTCAGGCATACGCCAGATATGGGCCAACCTGGATGAAATAACGTAAACAAAAAATTACACGCACGCAATCTCCTTCACCATTGATGGTGACAATTTGTTCCTGGCTACCCCGATACAGAATAAAGATATTCTGCTACAAAAATCGGTACCAGTTTACCAACTAATGCACAACCTAACCAACAAAGCAGTCGCTAGCTAATCTTTACATCGAATTTAGTTATCTAAATTGACTAAGATAACAAAACCACTGAGAAGATTTAAGGATGACTAACAGTAACATTAGCCAAAGGACGAGCCGCAATGCTGTAGTTTACCTCGTTTGGCTGCTCTGTTTGTTGTAGCAGGCTTTCTTCAGCTGTAATATTAAACATTAGTGACTCAGCAGGCTGCGTTAACTGTTGTGGTTAAGATAAGTATTATTATAACTAATAACGCTGGCTACGCGCACAGCGAGCAGTGCCTTTAACCCTAATCAACGTAGCTTGCTAGCGTTGCCAACAAACGTGTTAGTAACACCAAGGTACAACGTGAACCATTCAGTCTTCGTTTCACAAAAAACACTATCACAGCAAATTCAATTAAATTTTTATGACGTTTGTAGTTATCTCGTTTCGCTAAACAGTCTTGTGTCAGTTCAAACCGCCCTAAGCCGGTTCTAACAACAACTGCAATGGTAGCTAGAGAGCAAAGGATGACGAAAAATTACAAAATATAGGTATCCACCAAAGCCTTTCCGCTAGAAACGGTTTTGCTTTGTAAAACTAGTATAAATGTTTTACCTTTTCTCCTGGAGGGAAATCCGTCCGATAACGGCTTTTGTTGTTAAATTCTTATACTTCTCCTGTTGACATCTCTCCCTCTCACAAGGCATACCGGCTGTGGATTAGGTCAAAGATCGTCAGCGCATACCAGATAACTAATTGCTGAACATTTCCATCTTCAGTTCAATATGTAAATAATAACATTATCAAGTGAGAAAGTGTAAAAAAACGGATCTACCATCATGTTACACAAAGGACTGACTTAACTATGACGACTTTTATGTAGGAGCTGGGAGTTTTGCCCAAAACAGTGTAACAAACAAAGTCGCTAGTTGTGAAGAAAGGCAGTCAGAAAGGAGGGGGGCGACTGATGCAATCCTAAACGTTGTTTATCGGTTTTATTACTTGAAATAGGCTACACATCCAAACAGATTCAAATAACTTGATCTTAACTCTGAAAAACCTTGATTTTACCAACACAAAGCAAGAGCTTTTCGATGGATACCACTTACCATAAAAGCATTGTGTCCGTAATCGTGGATTACACTGAATACGGGAAGAGGTGAGAGTTATAGTCTCGTAATCTTCACACCATCTTGGGTCTGAGTATAGAGTAGGCACCGCCTCTGCGCTGTGGATTGGTGCGTCAATAGCTCTCTCCCCCGTTGATTGGCTGATGAAAAGTCATCATACCGTTTTGCTGGGGACACTCTAGAATACACTCACGGAAAAGATGGAAAGCACCCGTTATTTTCTCCCGGTATATTAAAATCGGGTGACATAGGCTACATAGGGTGTCATTCTCTCAGAATGAGGGTGGAATGAAGGTAGTAATCAAGGCGGGCTTTTATATTCCACCCAACCAGTTTCCCCCAGTTGTGCGTTTCCTGTCCTTCTTAACAGGTGAGTTTATCCGGCAATATTTATGCTTCGTTCGGGACAGGCTTTAACGTCATTTGAACGATATTTGAAGAGCCACAAAGGAATATCAATACTTAAACGGCAACTTTAAAGAAATCATGCCTTCACCATAAAACCATATCTTCACTTACTTAACTTACTGCTTACCTGTTATGGCAGTATACTGCTTTTATAAGCCAGCAGACAGAAATTGTTAGAGAAAATTTCTTTAGAGAAAAGATCTATCTATCTATCTATCTATCTATCTATCTATCTATCTATCTATGAAGCAGTTAGAGGGATGAAAAACAATGGGCAATTTCACTGAAATAGAGTAGGAAACAGTGAGAGGGATAACGCACATCCAAGGGGTTAACAAGCTTGAAACTCACAACTGAAAACAGAGGAGACAGGGAAAGGGTTAGAAAGAATAGAAACAATGGCACACCCTCAAACACCCATTATCTCCACTTTACCAAGGCAACCAACACTTAAGCACAACCAGCGCCTTTATCTGGGTACATCTAAAATGAAGATTAGACCACAGACAGGTCAGCACAGCACACAGTCAAAGATTGTTCCTGTATTCTATGTAACAGTAAAAATGAGAATGCTTTCCTACAAAAACTCCCTTTTTAAAACACATAGTTACTCACTGTCCTTGGAATGTGGGGCAAAGGTCTAAGAATGGCACTGAATGGTAAATGTGCCGCTTTGTAACCTTCGAGAAAATCACTTTCTTGGAGGCATGGTGGACTCACACGTGTAGCAGCTCAGCTCACACATGGCCTTACAACCATGGTTCTCCAGTAGCCAGAGTGGAACCAGGCCTACCTCGTGGATAGATGGATTGTTTCTGTACTGTTTCAATAACTAGCGTTAAAATGCTGTTAATGTGTTGCAAGGATTTGGCCCCATTGTTCCCTCCAACCAGAGTTGTAATCTAGCAAATCTGATTAAAATCTCTTGAGCCTCAACATGTGCAGCACATGAAGTTTTCAGTGTCGTCATTTTGTTGAATGGTGAGTAGCTCTATGGGAGTATGTGCTCATTGTGCGCTTAAAAACTTTTTACCTGGGATGTTGCTTGTCTAAATCCTAGGACGCATACTGTAGCTGTGTACTTGCACAAGGTATTCATCCTGAATGGCTTCAGAAAAGATGCAGCCACATAAGTGGACAACATGTAAGATGTGCAGCTAGATATAGCTTTCAATGTAGTGCATTGTTTTAAATTTATTGACAAACCAATCAATTCTTCACAGGCTATGTCCAGAACAATGTTATAAATAGCTGTCTTCCATAGCCTAACCCTTCGATCACCTCAAACTGCTGGATTGCCTCTGGTATGGAAAGGTTGTATTAGCCAGTGAATGTATTTGGAAGCAGACATGTGACTATTCAATATCACCTGCATTAACCTTCAGAGGCAGTAACCTCGAGTGCCTGTCAGCAGGGAAATTGATTGGCAGCAGTGGCAAACAACAGCATAATTCTAAGCCAATCAGAATCAATCTTTGTCTCATTCTTTTTATTGCATTAAAATCAACCAGCTAAGCTCATGTAGTGTAGCAGCTAACAGTACTGGTAATCGGAAGGTTGCTGATTCATATCCTGAGTGTTGTAATACTATTGAACCACATAGGTAATTTTAAGTCAATGTAGATTTTTACAGAAAGCAAATGGGATTTTAAACACAATAAAGTAATAACAGGTGAGAAACAAGTCGTTTCTGTGAGGTCAGTCTGATCTGTTTCTAAGTTTTATCTTGGAAACATCTAGTGCACGGTACAGATCGTTCTCTCAGAGGACCCGGAGTGAAGCAAGCCTGTGACGATCACAGGGATGCAGCGCCCTCTAGTGCTCACAAAGTATCTTGACTGGATAGGGTGTTGGCTCTGTAAATCCTGTTACAATGGATGCTTGACCATATAATAGGCGTTTGATGTGACAGAAATGATTCGTAAGATTGATTTGACACGTTTATCCATATCATGAGTATGCATCAACACAGATAAAAAGAAACAACGGGAGGCTATCCCGGTTAAATGACACTCTAAGCAGCCTTTTATGTTCATCTCACCGTGACAACCGTGACAACAGGTGAATGCAATCCTCTGATACACACGCAACAGCATGATTAATTTTTGCGCTGCAAGTCCCACAGTGCACATTAGTGAAACTGGAGCTCACTGGAGTATAGGCAGTACTCCAGTGATGTCATCTGAACAACTCAGAATATGGCTTTTTGCTTATGCTGTGTTCTGCCTCATTTGTAAGTCACTTAAAAGTGCCTGCCAAGTGAATAAATGTAAATGTAAATGTAGGTACCTGACAGGTCACAGGGTGCTGAGAGCAGAGGTTCCTGGTTGTGTGACCCAACAACCCTGCAGCAGAAAAATGCCACTGCAGGCTTCCCAGCAGATGGACAGAAAAAATGTCCATCTGTGTCCTCATTTAGGGAATAGTGTTGTATTGTTGCTGAAAATAATTTTCTAGCATTTATCTTTTCTCTGTGCCTTTTTATTCTCTCTGGAAAGTTTAATACACTTGTATGGCTTGTATGTTACTAAGGAATGTGCCACAATAAAAGCATTTTGTTTGATTGACTGATACACAGTTGCTACCTGAAGGTTTGGACTCTCATTTCTCATCACAAATGGAAAAAAAAAACAGAATCAGGAGAATCGGAGATTTAGAAAAAAAACACATGCACAAAAGCAAAAAAGGAGATACTTACAGAGTTATGCTGATATTCATTACCGGTCCACACCTTCTCAGCTGATATGGCTGGCAGTGTAGTATGGTGGTAAGGAACAGGCCTTGTTTCTGAAAGGTTGCCAGTTTGATTCCCTGCTGGGGCACTGTTGTTGTACCCTTTGTCACCTGTTTTACCCTCAGTAATATCCAGCTGTATAAATGGGCAACATGTAAAAAACTGTAACCTATGTAAGTCACTCTGGATAAGAGCATCTGCTAAATGCCAATAATGTAATGTAATGATATGCAGAATAATATGTTTAATGACATCACTGCTTGAGGGTCTTTTTGAGTGAAAGCCTGGGGGGAGATTCTACCACAGCAGAAAGCTGTGGTAGAACTTGCATGTCCTCTTCTGTATGACAGCGCAGTGCAGGGGATTAGCAGTTTTATGTTGGTTTGATTTCTGCCAGTGGCATTTTCTGCAGAGAGGTGAGTGATGGTGATGATAGGGGAAACTGCAGTCTCATAAATATTTAACAAACACCTCACACAAATGCCTCCACAACAGCTCTTCTCCCTTCCCCTGTTTCTCTGACAACGTACACCAACAGAAATAAACAGCATAAATCATTCTTCCTGGTAATATGACTTAATGTGACAGATGCAAGGAGTTATTGCACAGTTCGGCAGAAAATTAAAAATATATGAAGCTCTATCAGTGTTTTGGCTAAAGAGGATTCATATGTTTATGAAATACATTAGGCACCAGCAGGCTTACTTGGAAAAGTACATGTATAGCAAGAAAAAAAATGTTTTTACAGATGCCTTAGCAGCATTAATCTTCTGTCTTCTTACCACCTAGATTAAATAAAGCATTGGTAGGATGTTGTGCTCATACTGCTATCCTCTGTTTGAACATTTGGGTTTGAACATTCAGGTTAGGTGTGTGTGTTCAGGTGATCATAGTTACTTGATGCAGTTCACACTGTAGAGAAGCTTCAAAGGTGTGTTTGGTTTTAAGGTGGGTGCCTTTCTAGCATGTGTAGTCATTTGGTTTCAACATATGTACAGTGGCTATATTTTGATTGCCAGTGTATGAAAAATAAACATACTTATCATTCTGTAAACACACTTTCAGTCTCAGTCAACTTCAGCTCATGCAGAGGAGTAATCAGCTAAAGGGTTGATCTGTAATTAATTTAATTCAAAAAGTAATTAAACAAAAAATTCTTCAAGAATATCATTTGCTTTTTCACTAAAATTCTGGCATATTGGTGTGTCTGAAAGATACATTCAGACCATGACACTGTAATGTAATTATTAATGGACATTGCACCTTTGATCACAGGGCACAGCTTTAGATCATATCTGTTCTTAGAACACCCTCGTCCTGCATTGTGGATTCAGAATCTGGAGCTAATTGAACGCTCTGGGAGTCCTGGATTACACTTGGCTCCCAGGGAACAGTGGAAGCCCTATTTTCCTGCCTCAGCATGGGTTAGTCAGTAAAGTTTTATGGCTTCTTCCTAATTAAAGTGCCGTTAACATTACAAAATTGTTTATTTATGAGAATTGATGTTTCAGCCTTAAGCCCCTGATTAACATGTTTGAAATAAAATAATAAAATATAAATTGAATAATTGCAAGTTTAATCTGTGCAGGAATAAAATAATGCCAAGGAAAAAAATAAACAAAAACATGACCTACATTTCTCATTAGTAAGTATTCTCTACTCCAACACTTTTTCCCCCATGTTGGTTAGTTTAAATCTTAGAAGTAGTCCCTGTTTAGGTTTTATGAATTACAGATAAGAATTCATAAAAGGGATTTTAGACAGCTGTGTGTTTGTCCAGTAGGGTGTGTGTGAATATATGTGTATGACACTAATGACCCCATTTCAGGAGCGTTGTTTCCCTGTAGGTTTGGCGTACAAGGCACACAGTGACTTTCTTGCCTCGATTACACACTGCGCCTGCTTTTGATGCTTTTGCCAGACGGCTGGTTTTGATTGCAGTCCTCTGTCACAATTAAGAGACCGGGGATGGTGTCATGCATTGGCTGGAGACAGCGGTGTCTGTCCGCGCCGTGGGGAGGGAACATTGATCCAAGTGAACGGAGCTTTTATTCTGCACCAAGACTGACACATACTGGGCCCATCACAGCAGGGCAGGGAACTGAAGTCCACAGCCTCAAAAACGGATTTTTTTACAGATGCTTCTCCACAGGACACTAGTGTGTTTGTCTGTGGGTTTTACAACTGGTCTGGGCCCGTTTCCAATACCAGGCCACAGGGCCTGAATGGACCTTGAGGCTCAAGAGTTGTGAAAATAATCATGCGCCAACACCATATACAGGACACGAACTGACAACAGGCCTACAACAAAGCTTTCTGGGGTGATTTAATGGTTGCAAGTAGGGCTGTGTACCAACAGCTGTCATATAATACAGTCTCGCTAAGCAACTTGCTAACCAGTTAGCCACATCACTACCTAGCTGACTAGCCAAGTTTATTTTCAGACAGTTTTCTGTCAGATAGCTAAGATGCTGGCTAAATCATTGGCTAGGTAGAGATAATACCACCAAAGAGGTTGTGGCAATTCGTGTACATGCATATGCCTATTTTCTGCACAGTGTATTTGACAAGTCTTATGCGAAAGTCTCATATTCTATTTGTATCACCTACCACAGTTGAAAAAATGACCCTCCATAACATAACGTGTACATTAGAGCAATAGTGCTACATTTTGAAGCCACATTTCTATACTCTATGTTTTAAGTGCTATTAAACTATGAAAAGATGTCATGAACCATTTTTTAGCCTCTTGCACCACAGTTGTTGTTAAATCACAACAATTGTCAGTACTATCACTACTACTTCCTTTTCTTCTTATTATTACTGTTATCTTCTTCCAACTGTACTTATTATTACTTTTATTCACAGCATTAATTTTAATATGTCTTGTACCACTTCTATTATTATTGTTAGAAGAATTTGGTCATGACACAAAGATTGAAAGATCCTGTTCTCTTCAGATGATGAGATTAAAAAAAAGACAGGGCCAAGTTACGTGGAAGAATTTTGGAAACATTGTGTAGGTTTCCTTTGGAATAGTGGTGTTCCAGGCAATTAGGTGATGCTGCCAAATTTGTTTAGCGTAACTTGGCTTCATTTAGATTTTACATACTCCAGCTCAGCATTTCCAGGCCTGTCCTTGGGGTCTTTTACATACACTGAGCCCCTTTTTATTATTCTGCCTTCTGCTCAGTGTTGCAGCTTTTTTGCTGAGGTTTTGCATGAACTTGCATTCTGGTGGGGAGTCTCCCCAGCACAATAAAACCTGAAATGGCACCACAACCTAGCAGGAAAACCACCTCCCCCTCCTGCATCCTGGTACTGTAAACTTCATTGTGACTCTGCTGATGTTGTTGGCTTCAGCCCTAATATTCATACAGTGATGACAGCAGTTATGCATATGCAGTCAGTTTAACACATGCAACATGTTTGAACAACAAGCAACAAGTAACATAAACTTACATTCTCACTTCATTCTTCAACTTTGTTTTGCAAAGTTCCTTTAGAAGTTGACTTTATATCATTTTATTTATAACATTCATTGTTATTTTTAACATCAAATATCATTGGTCAACCTAACCTTCAGTATACATACATTCAAACTATACCCATACATACTTAACAAACTACACCTTTCAGTATATTTTTTTCTCTCTGTAGAATTAGCATATTTTTCATTTACATTACAGTATTGTCATTTAGCAGATGCTCTTATCCTGAGAGGCTTACATAAGTTACAATTTTCATCCATTTATACAGCTGGACATTTACTGAGGCAATTGTGGGTTAAGTACTGTGCACAAGGGGATTCCCCAGCGGGGAATCGAACTGACAACCTCTTGGTTACGAGCCCAGAGCTGCAGTGCGCTTTGTCCTTAATCTTGAGTTCCTTACGTAGGTGTTGTTATTTTAAACACTTCCGCAGCGTCATTGCTTTGGGTGGATCTGAAACATGCACAAAACATTTATTTAGATTAAAAAACAATTAAACAATTGTTCTCACCTGCAGTCTTTTGTTTGTCAGAATTCCGGTGTAAATAACCAGGCCGATAAAACAGCCCGATAAATGTGTTTATTTGAAGATATTGCTGCAGTCCCTTACTTGCTGTACCACACACACACACACACACACACATTCTGGGTGAAACTGTTGGAAATGTGGATGAACCCACCAGCAGAGTTCAGATGTGACTAGAGGTAATGTTTCAAGATATTTAGGTCTTTAGTATCATTGCATATCAGTGTATAATTCTACATGTTGTTCATAGGTGAAGCACACGCTGTACTTGAGAAAAATCTGGATCTTGTGGTAATTATATATAAGTATATGTAGCATGGCAGCAGAAAGGGAATGGTTGTGGCTGGCTCAGCGTTGGCTCCATCCACTGGTGACAGACTGCTATGACAGGCCCAGGCAACCCGGCCAGCACACCTGTGGAGCAGGTTGATCTCCTGCGGCAGCAGAAGGGGGAAGCCCAGTGCTTGGAGTAGCATGAAGGTGAAAAGGTGAAGCATATTCCACAGAAGCATATTCCACTCATTGGCTGTAGGGTTACTGCCGCATCTCTGTAGTAACAACTCCCTCTAGTGGCCTGCAGTGACCATGCATTTACTGTTGCATACGCATTTTGTACTGTACTGCATCCTTACTGCCAGGTACAATAAACTATACCAAAACATCTCCCACTCGTGAGAAAATTTCTTCTTTGCCCCTGTGGTCTCTTTAGGTCTGGGAACATTACAGAAGACTCAAATTTATTATATTTATACCTTTTCTTTTACAAATCCTCTTTTTTGTTACTGTTTTTTAATAATTACATTGAAGTCACTTCATTAATGTTGAAACAGGAATATGAATTTGAACATAGTCATCATATGTTGAAAATAACAAACATTTTTCTTCTCAAAAGCAACACTTATCCAGAGAGATAATCATAATTAGTAAACAGTATTAGATCAGGAGGCAGGGCAGGATGTGATTGCTACCTCCTACCCCTCACAGATATGTGGTTTATATCCTTCTCTGTTTGTAGCGCTGACTGGCTGCTCTACCTAAAGGATCCATTCCAAACAGAGACCAGACTCTGAATCTCAGACAGCAGAACCTCTCAGTAGTTAAAGCACCGGACCCAAGCTTTTCTGCCACTAAGCGATCATACACGTGAAACAGCCGATGTTCAATGCAAGCACTCTCTCTCATGTGTGTCAGTGTGATGTTGACCGTAGGACGTTACCTGTGTGTTCTGATGACAAATCTCTCAGTGTACAGAATAAGTGAGGAAAGGAAATTGGGGTGAATCCTGTACCATTTATATCAATCAAACAGCACTCAGTCTCCTGGTCCCAGTACTCACTTAAAAAAGCAACACAAACACAACATGTTTTTTTTGTCAGCTGGAATGTAAATGTACTGTTTGATGGTAGTATGTATTTCAAAAATATTGAAGAAATTTATTATGTGTGCCACCATATTACATCATGGCCTTAGAGAGTACCCCTGCCCTGATAACACAGCTGTAATCAAATCTCACTGCTAAACCCCAGCTTAATAATGAAATATATATGAATCACTTTCTAATTAACATTTTCATTAAAGTTATTATCAGCAACAGAAATCTGAACCTTTCTCACTGATATAGAGTAATGACTGCTGTTTGTATTCAAACAGATGTCGACTTTACTGGCGAATAGACACGGACTTGACAAGCATATAAAAATCACTGAGAGATCACAGCACAGCAAAACTAACTGCTGATTGATAAATTGAAAGAAAGAGAGAGAAAGACGATTGAGAGCAGGAGAGGGGGAGGGGGAGAGAAGGCCAGAGGGTGAAAGACCATTTGAGTTTCTTCTGGGACACAGTCTAATAGAACCATTTAAATTGGCTGCAACATCCATTGATTATATCCCACACTTTTCCACCACTTCTGTCTGTGGTCATTAGCCATGATGGAGGAGAGAGGCTTTGCCGTGTTATGAGACAAGAATCTTCCTCGAGAGTAGCTTGTTACTGCCATGTCAGCCTATTGGAGAATGATCCCCAGGGGGCTACATGCATTTGCACTGACAGATGCACAGAGCACAAGGGAAGCTTTGAAGCTGCCCATTTGGTCCTCAACATTGAGTAATGAATCTGAGCAAGCATACTTTACAGTTTATACAGAACATTTGTCATTAATATCAGTGACCACTGAATATGCGTTATTGTGTAAGAATGAACAAACATAATACCTGTTTAAGTCTGTAACAGGGTTAAGTAAAAAGCAGCATAGTGGTTTGTATCCCCCCCCACCCCAAATCCCCAGAGTATCTGGTATATGATACTGGTGCATCAGACCTTAGAAAAGGTCTGAGGGCCCTGTTTAATCTGGCATGTTCAAGACAGCAAATGAGCTGCAGATAAAGCATTTATTCATACTCTTTCAAGTTTGTGAGCAGATAATGGAGTTACTGAAGTGTTAATATAACTGCAATACACTTTGTGAGTTACTGTTGCAGTGAGGTGCTGTAAGCAGGTGTTACTTTACAAAAAATGTATAATTGACAACATCATAAATTTGGCAGTCACTGGAATTAACACATTAAAATGGATTGCTTGGAACTGTTGCTCTAAAGTCAAGGGCAAAGGGAATTGTGGCTAAATAGATTTCTAAGAGAAATATATTGCAATTATCAGCTAGGAGAAGAAACCATACATACAATACCATGACTGCATGTTTACAGGAACATGTATTAGAGACACTACTCAACGGAGACATTACTTTGTATGTTCATTAGTGTGATTCTGATAGAAAGTCAGTAAGGATTATGAAAGGGAAATGTTTGCAGTACTCCTGGGCAGCTTTTAAGCACTGCTGATGCTTTGCCTTGGCTTGAGAACAAATAACGCAAGCTGTGTGTTTCAGCCAGAGAGAATTTGCTTGAGCCATTTATATTTCTGAGTAGAAACTCCCCCAGAGAGAGAAAGAGCAATAAAATATATTAATAAAATAAACATTATTAATACAGTTATAATAATTCATTTTTCTTCTTGTTCTCATATAAATAATCCAAACACCCCCGTAAACAACATTAATGTGCACAAAAAGCACACTTCTGTATATTTACAGGAGTGTGCCTTAGATACCTTGCTCTAAGGTGCATCAATAGTGCCTCACCCAGGAATCAAACCCATGACCTTCTGGATGAAGTCTTAAGCACTATACCCACACTGCTGTGGGACCTTTTTTACAGGTGAAAACTTGTTTACAGGTGAGCATACGCAGGCAAAAAGGTCACAAAGGTTTCAAACAATTAATATGAATAACAGTGTAACAACATGTTTAATTCATATCTGTAATTACCAGAAATCGTTGAACATTTGATGTTGTGTTCCCTGTTCACCCAGCATTGTGAAAACACGGATGGAATCACAAGTGTTTTGTCTGTGATCTAAATGCATCACAGACGAGTGTGACTGAGGCATCTGTGAGGCCTGATCACAGAAGGGTCTGACACCACAGCACTCTCCCCCTACCGCTGCGTTTGGGGAGAAGGGTACCCCCTCGACTGGGAGCGTCGTGGGACACGACGTTTCCATTCAGAGTCTCCTCCGTGGCGTGACGATTGCTTGTGATGATTAATTCAACAATATGCCCTCCTTGGCCCCCTTTGATTCGGCTCTCAGAGTTCCCAAACACCGCGCTGATTAGCGGAGGCTCTGTCAGTCCCATTCCCTCTGAGTGTATCTGCTTTCTGATCTGACATGAAAGTCTGCTTTTATACTCTGAAATGCAGACGGGCAGAAATGAGGAGGGTAAGCACTGTACATAAATAAATAAGAATCTCTCAGAGTGATTATCTTATTGTGTCAAAGGGAAATTGCCCCACTTCGACGGTCATATTGCTCTGTAATTTGCATGTATTATTTCATCATTCATTTGATAGATGGCCTGTTTCAGGGTGACTTGCAGAGCTTACAGTTTTAAATGTTATACATTTATACAGCTGGGTTCAGATGCAAAGCATTCGTAAACCTGACGTGTGCCAAAGATCCAGTTTTAAGATAAAGCAACAATGCAGTTTACACAAAACAGATGCAAATTAAGGTAATTATAAACCTGCAAGAGGGCAGTGTCAAGCCAGGTTTAATACATTTTAAGTGAATACATGAAGTTGGCAGCAGTAATTGTTCTCTTTGCTCTCTTTTTATATATACAGTAGCATACACACATTCTTTGCCCAGAAATGTTTTTTCTTTATTGACATTTTTAAACAGATTGATTGAAGATGGTATTGCATGTACTCTGGGTATAAATAACTGTATCAGGCTTTGCAACAGTTGTGAAGGGGGCTAAAATTTTATTGAGTGATTAAATGAATGATCGAATGATTCAATTGTGATGTATTGTACATTACTGAACACCTTCACATACAAACTAGGAACTGATCCTTCAACCTTCTGGTTACCATACCAGTACCAGCACATCCCACTACCTCCCTACCAACATGTACAAAGACGTATCTTGCCAAGTTGGCTCTGGATAAGATCACCACAACAATAAAATAAATAATATTTTGCAGTAATGTCTGTGCTTACAAAAAGGAAAAAAACAACAGAAAGTAGCAGAGACCCATTGTTAACCTGCGGAGAGTGTGGAAATGTTGCAATGCAGAGTGAACAGATGGATGTGGGGGGGCCCCTCTTCTAATGAGGGAGTGGGGACCGGACCGGCTCTGGAGCCAATGAAAAATTAATACCATGATTATAAAAGTATTCTTTTTGCCTCAGTCCCCTCAGCGGCTAATTTTCGCTGCCATCTCATACTTCTGCTACGCTCTGTTTTAATTGGCTGTGCTAAAAAAAGCCCTTCTGCTGCAGACCGCGGTGATGATGCGTGTGGAGACCCTGTGCCGCTACAGTTCAGAAACTGTGAAAATCCGAGAAGCACCGCAGTGACAGAAACCCAGTTTCAGCCCAACCGTGATGCACTTTCTCCTGCAGTTTGCGTAACAAGTATAAGAAACCGTCACTAAATCTCAAGGGTTTCACAAGTTGCCGAAATTACACTCATATGCTCATTACTCATCTTACTTTCATGTGAATTTTTAACTACCATCAAACTATTTGTCAAGGAGTTTCTTAAACAGATGATTGTGCATATAAAGTAAATTCAAATTAGGCAATCCATAATTAATAACGATTGTCAAATATCAATGGTGACTTCAGATAAACAGGAAATGAAAAAAGAATAATGTCACAAAAATAAGTTAAATAATGCTTATAGTAGTGTGAATAATTCTTGTTTGCTTGTAGTAGGAAGAAAAATTCTAGTTTGTTTGTTGCAGGATGAATAATAATAATTCTAGTCTGTTTTTTGCAGACTGAATAATTTTAGTTTGTCTGTAGTACAGTGAATAATTCTAGTTTGTAGTAGAGTGAATAATTCTAGTTTGTGGTTTTGTTCCTCTTTTTGTAATTCATTTGGAATTCAGATGGTTCTTTGGGAAAGCTTCAGGAAATGCGGTAATTTTCTTACTGGATTTTATCTGTTCATATTTTTCTATATTCAGCACATGTATATTTATTTTGGGTTCTACACTAATAAAATCAGTTTACAAGTACATATTATACATCCCAAGGATATATTGTGTTCACATGAAGATGCACATTTGCATGTATGTACACTTACTTCTAAGTGTGGCTACTTGGTGTTGGGTTGAGAATGTGTGCTTAAACTGTATTCACACATTGCTTTAAAAGGGCCACGCTCTCTGTATGTTTTCTGACTTCGGTTATAATTGGGGTTCATTTTTATTTTGTATGTTTCAGTTTTTCCTTCTCAGAAAAGCATGAGCAGGTGCATGGTTTCTTGGGGTTGATTCAGGCTCAATTCTATGCCGAATTAGCTTCTCTTTTAGACATAAAATATTGCTCCGAAAGGGATTGAGAAATTTTGATGGACGTAAATTAGAAGAGTGGAATTTCAGCCATCATTACTGTGCCATGTTCCAGCTCTGGCCCAGTGGGCAGTTCTTGCACCTGCACCTGCTCGACTCTGATGGTGTAGAGGGAACCCATGCCAAGAAGAACAGCAGTTATGCTTGTGATCATGAGCAACACAAAGACAAAATTCACACCTTGGCCTTACCTTAAATTACACGCGTGAAAACACCCTGGACTATACAGGCTGCATACGATTGCTGTTCTCGCTTCTGGAGCTGCTGTGGCAGATACGTGTCTGTCACTGCGTTTCAGCTGCGTCAGAGCAGAGCTCGGCAAATGCCACCCTCCATTAGCGCTCCGCGGAGCACCTGGCAGCTGCATTGCGGGGCGGCCAGGAATTAGCAGCGGCTGAGATGCTGCAGCGCAGTGAGTGAGTGAGTGAGCAATCCCGCCATCACCCCTCCGGCCAAAACAGAACGTGAGGGACACCAGCAGGCCGGATTCAGGCTTATGAATCATAAAGGCCGGAAGCGGCATTTTAAGTGAACCAAATCCCAGGAATACGAGGGTACTTCTCGAAAGTTGCACAATCTCTCTGACAGATTATAATGCCTCTCAGGTCTTCTGAGTAAGAGTACTTTTAATTCTACGAAAAAGTAATGGGGTCTTCTAATTCTAATTCTAATTTTTTTTAAAAGGCATTCAGCCAAAATTGTGACCTGCTGGTGGAGGGATGCATATTTTCATGCATGTAATTGTAGTAATGTATATGTAAGTGTGTTACATGAGTGTATGAAAGCTTAAGAACATCAAGCTATACTGTCTGTAATGGTGACTTGTACATTTTTTCCCATGATAAGGTACTAAAATCAATATGTTAACATATTAACTATACGTTAATCACAGAGGGAAAATCAGCAACAGAGAGCAAAAAGAGTAACATTTGTCTTTAAATTTTAACTGCTCATGGCTGCCATATTTTGAAAATCTTTTCTATGATTTTCATTCATGTTATTTCATTCCATTTTACGTTTGATTGAAAATACATTTTGACAAATAGTGTATTTTTACCATATTCTCATATTTTGAAATCCTCTATTGTGAAGTTTGTCATTGTGCTGATGAGATCTGTCTTTCCAAATACAATAACTGAATTGATGGCAAGTGATAGATCATAGCTATAATTGGCTGCATTAAGATGTTAGGGGCATTTTACTGAAGAGGGATTCAATTTAACTCAAGTCATGTGCTCTCCTTAACTTTGAGTAATGGATTTAAGTCTGCTTTATGCTTCTTTTGTTCTTGTTTTTGTTGGTTTAATAGATGTGAAAAACATGAAACTGAAGGATGCTATGATATTTGCTTATATTCATCAATCAAAGTGAAGGACAAAGCACCATGATGGTTTGATTGAATTCCCCCTTACTGTGATAAGAATATGTGGTACTTTAATGTAAGCTGTCAGTATTTCCTCTCTATTCCTCTTATGCAGAAGGCCTGTTTACATGCTAGAGGTACAGCAGTATCAATGCTGATTGCCATACAGACCCATGAAAATGCAAACTGAAAATCCTGTTTTCTCCTGTAAAAGCATGAAAAGGAAGATGAAAAACTTCGCGCTTTACAAACCAGATCTATTGCAATAATAGTCCAATTGTTTTCATGTGACTCATGGGTAATTTGCACTTAAAAAACAGCTCAGCCCACGCCTGCGTGGCTAATTTCCATATCAAGCACTGCATTGGACAAAGCGGGCCGCATGTTTTCTCTTTCATTTCCATAAATATTGTTTGGAACGCGTTTGGAACACATCTACCCACGAGACAAACAGGCTTTTGGACACCTGGCCGCTTCACTTATTTATTCTTACTTACATGCAACTAAGTGTCAGGGTTGCGGTGCCACGGATGAGGAAGCAGGGCTTCAGTCTTGTGTAGCATAGGACAGGACAGGAAAGGACAGGACATCGTATTCTGTTGATTTACCCAGCTCTCCTTTTGTGTGCATTTCTGATTGGCAGTTTGAGGACAAAAGTACCCACTGAGCTTCGGCAGGGATGAGGAGACTGATTGATTGGAGGAACTGGATATTCTCTCCAGCTGAAATCATCAGAGTCCTGTAACCAGAATAAATGCCCAAGTATGGGCAATAAGAATGGATGCCCTGCATCACTGGCCTCTGGAAAATAGCTTGGGCGACAATGACTCACGCTGTCAGGTTCCATTCCTCTCAAACTTCACCTGAAGTAAAGTGAACCAAAAAATAAGTGAACTTTCTCGCTTCTTCAGCAAGAGTATCATTGCACGTACTGTGCAGACTCTCTGTAGTATTTGTTGTTGGACTTAAATTGGCTTCCTTCAGTAAGTCCCCAAACATATCCACCTCTGTTGGTGGAGTCAATAGGTAGAACAATGCAGAACACCAGAAAATTCAGAAAACTGAGTGGTCTGTTTTGTTGTCGAGTGTGGCAGAGATAAAAAAAGCCTTAAAAAATATTTCAGGAAGTCAGCAAATTCTGATCTGATCTCAACCAATACCCTTAAAAATGCAGTGCTATGCATTAAACTGAAAACAGGTAGCACAGGTTGTCTTATTTGAATTTACAGTAGTTTTCTTTCTGTAAATTGTGTGTGGCTTTATACACTTGTAAAGACTTAAAAACTCGGATGTACAGGTTAAGTCAGCTAATAATGATATGCAAATAGACAGGCTCTTAGTTATTTCTGTAGCATTGTTGAAATATACACGTCACCTTCCTTCAAAGGAGTTCTGCGGGAGGCATACTCAGAAAATTGAAGGGAGTCATCAAAAATCATGTCCTGAGTTTTTTGGTGTTCCCCCCTGCTCCTTTATGCCTCAGGTTTGTCTCTGCCCCAGATCCAAACTTCTCCTCCTGCCTCCTACACATTTTTTTTCAACCTGATGCTAAAACCTGTCCTCTTTTCCACTGCTCTTTCTATTTTCCTTCACTCACAGCCAGATCACACAGGCTGTTATGTTCACCCATTCTCTCCTTTCAGGCCGTTCTCTGTAAAGCTGTTGATCTTCCTGTGGCAATAAGCTAAGTTTTTGATGTTGTGTTTACTGTTTTGTACAAAGGAATGAATTGCTGTCAATTCTCAATGTGCCTGAAAGTATACAGTTTCACCAATACAAAAGCTCTATCTAGCCTACACACAGGAAACGAGGGAGGATCTTAATAAGGTATACTGCATGTCAGCCCTGGCATGCAGCTATGCTAGGAAAGAACATGATCTCAATACATGAGAGTGTTTTGATTATCTTTCTTTTTTCAGACTTATTTTTCATTTCTCAAATGTCATAAAAAAATTTCATTTCTCAAATGTCATTAAAAAAAGATGCCTCTAATACATATTTTGACATGTTTTTTTATTTCCTCCGTGTAAAATGTAATAGAAATGTCTTGTGTAGGTGCTTGTGTATTGTTATAATGCACACTAGCTATATTTAACATTCTAAGGCTAATTTGACATCAGACCATTTACTTCTCCAGCTTTTTAGTACTTTTCTTTATTTCAGTACCTTTACCTTTCCACATTCAATTATTAGCAACTATTATAACCAATATCATCCACCTAAAATGATTTATGAGCTAAAGGATGGGGAAATAATGAACATTCAGAGCAGTTGTCCTTAAACTATGTCCAGTACGTACAGTACAGTTTGTTATTGCTACAAATATTGTAGTACAGTCAGAGGGCATTAGCGGTTCCCTGCAGCTGTAGGGTTAAAAGGGTTTTCCTTGGTATCGGGAGCAGCATTCAGGCAGTGCACCAGAGCTGTGCACTCAAGGACTCGACTCTTCTGTTGTCGCTCTCTCAGCCTTGCATGTTTCTCCTGCGAATGTCAGCCCCAACAGCGCTGTTGGGTTTCAGTAAACAGGTCTGGGATCATGCACTACAGTAACAGAACAAGCTGACACAGCGAGCGGGCTATGCTGTAGCCGGGACACTGACTGATCTCCAGCTCTTAGAATTCATTTCCAGATGCTTCAGAGCCCGTATGTGACTTATGTTGGTTTACAGGAATAATGATAATAATAACAGTAATAGTAATAAGCAAGAAATAAATATTGCACCCCAGACATAATCAATTCTAATCAGTATTCTACCCAAGGCTTTTCTGTTCTAGGGCTTAACAAAGAAATCTAATTTGTCCTGCTGCTTTGTTTGTGGTTGCAGGGTCATTGCAAGCTCCAGGCTGTGCAGATAAGCTGTCTCTCTCTCTAGCTGTAATCACTGCAAGATTACTGACCCTGTTGAGAATCATGGGATGCTTTGTATTGGATTAGATGTCAGTGCTTAAGGGTCAAAGACAGTTGTTTGTCAAGACTAAAAGCGTTTAACCTGGTAAAGACCTTTGATGCAGATAGATCTTCCAAATCGTAACCCCAAAAAATCATTGATTACTAATTACTGAACTCAACTTTAGTGTGTTGGTTGTTGTAAATGTCATCATTGATTAGGAAGCTGATGCCTTAAAATTTAAATGCAAACCTGTAACTGTACCTGTACCTGTATACCTGTATCTATTGAGCTTATTACATTATTTTTCCACATTAGCTCTAGTGTCTCTGATGGAAACCTGGTCATTAATGTTTGTGTGGCATCAGCACAAACAGAGTGCATAAACAAATCACTGATGATGAAGATCCTCAACCTTAAAAAAACTGCACATTTCGCATTTTAAAGTTTCCGCGAGGCACCTCTTGTCCTTGTTCTTGCTTCTTTCAAGATGAAAGAAAATGACAGATCAGACAGCAATAAAAGTAAAATCCCTATCAGAACAACCTGACCTTTACCAGCCACTCAGACATATATTAACGAGAATTAAGAAGAGACACCTCTGTGTTCTGTGAGAGGGTTGGCTGATGCCCGAGGGGATTTCTGCAAACTAAATGGGTCGACATCGCAAAAGAGGAGCAGCTTCGGCCAGTGATAAGAGAGTGAGGCCTCATGTGCCCCAAAATAAGTGGAGGTATCATCAAATCAGTGAATCACTGCTTGATAGATTTACTGATTTGAACCAACCATTCTGTTTGGGTGTCTGATTTTCTAACAAGACAAGGGCAGTGATTTACTGCTTATGGTGGCTCCGCCCCTGCCAGGAATCGTGAAGTCTCTCTCTAGTCATCAGCTTTTACCCCTCTTTGAGACCAATGGAGGAATCCTGGCCAAGAAATGTTTAGACATGTACAATGGGTCCTGATCTATATGCCTCATTTGTGTATGCTTTACTTTGCCATTGTTAGTATGTGCAAAGGATTGTGGGTCTGCTGCTTTGCAACAGAAGTGACAGACAACAAAAATGAACTGTATACAGGCAGGCACAGGATCTCTGTAAAGCTGCTTTGCAGGATGTTCATTTTATACAAATACAATTGAACTGAGTGGAATTGAATTGAACATTGTATGAAACTGCTGCCAAGAAAACAAGAGTCTCCTCCAACAGTAGAGTCATGCCGTGCTGGTATGGTCACTATGTTGGAAGGAGAGAGGAAGAATGATGTAAGCAGCAATAATGCAGTGATTAAGGCTACTGCGGGGCCTCAGGCGGGAATTAGAGTTCAGTTTAAAATTACAAAACAACAAAAATGGGACAAAAAATGACATCAAATAAATTGAGCCACAGTGAACAGTCCCTGAGCAAAACAGCTTGGGGGCAGGATGGGTGAAATGAGCAGTCATTCAGAACAGGGGACAATGAGGGTTAGCTGTCCACTGTTTCTGCTGAAAACTGCCAGAAAACACAGTCAGTCCAGAACACCCTCCCACAAAGCCATGGGGGTGATGTGCCTTTGTGCAGCTCCGTGTCTTAGAGATGAGCTGCTACTGCTGCAGTGTGCTTGTTTATAGGGCCAACACTGTCCGTGGTCCTGTAGGACTCATGTGAGTAGGGCTGGTGCTGTCCATGGTCCTACAATTCTCCTGTGAGTGTGCATGGCATGGCCCATGGTCCTACAGCTCTCCTGTGAGTGTGGATGGCATGGTCCATGGTCTTACGGTTCTCCTGTGAGTGTGGATGCCATGGCCCATGGTCCTACGGTTCTCCTGTGAGTGTGGATGGTGTGATCCATGGTCTTATGGTGCTCCTGTGAGTGTGGATGGCATGGCCCATGGTCCTACAGGTCTCCTGTGAGTGTGGATGGTGTGTTCCATGGTTCTACATTTTTCCTGTGAGTATGGATGGTGTGACCTATGGTCCTACAGTGCTCCTGTGAGTGGGGCCAGTGCTAGCCACGACCCTGCAGCACCACTGGTCTGTTGAGGCAACTGTGGTGCCAAACACACAGTGACAGAGAAGTCACAGACAGGGGAGTAACTGTCCCACTCTCCCCCAGTGTCACAACTGCTTTATTGCTCTAATCACACAGGCTTCGGTGTCCCACCATTGCATCATCCCGACCACAGACAAACAATCTGCCTAAAACAGCTGTGCCTGTTTCAGAGAGCTGCTGGCTTTACAAGATAACACATGGGGGATGCCAGAGACCCAGTCTGTTTAGCACAGGACAACCCCCCCCCCCCAACAAGTAAATTTTCAGTGCTAAATCAGATAGAAACCAGCTCTAATCAGCTTGCATTTAATAAAGTTACATTCATGGCAATTAAAGCATAAGTATGATTAGAAGGCAAGTCAGAATGCATAGTGACAAGCCATTAGGTTGCTTATAGAATCACCAGTTACAGCTAATGGTGAAATCTCTGGAGAAATGTAAAACTGAAAATTGCATAACTGTTCTCTCACAGAAATTATGTAATTCTTCTAAAATCAGAAACAAAACTGTGATTCAGTCCAAGTTATGATTCAACCAAGTTTAAAACTTAGTCAGTCTACTCTTTTTGCAGTCAAAAGGATTAGAAACTAACATGCAAATAGGGTTGTGTTGAGTAATAATGATGAATTTATTTATCTGAAACTGGAAATCATTCTAAACTATTATATTCTTGTATATGCTTTACAGGGAAATAAATTATTCATTTGGGACTACCAAGTTATTTATATAATTGTTCATAATAAAACAAAATCAACATGTTTGGAATAAAGGAGTAATGGTCTGAGAGACATTTTTTTTCATGGTCACACAG
Organism: Megalops atlanticus; assembly: GCA_019176425.1. Taxonomy (NCBI): domain Eukaryota; kingdom Metazoa; phylum Chordata; class Actinopteri; order Elopiformes; family Megalopidae; genus Megalops; species Megalops atlanticus. The sequence goes on along the minus strand of CM032892.1, from coordinate 6,210,319 downwards.
GGTCTGACTTTTTATGAAGAAGCGGACACAATTAAAGGATAATTGCGCAATCAGTCCCAGCAGAAGAAATATGTGTGGGTTGTCTGTTTTATAAGCAACTATTGTGGCAAATAATATGAGTAAGGAGCAGAATTTCGCTGCAGCACTTAAATGATATTACACAATTATAATGATAAATGACCTCATCTATGCAATTTGTGACTCACCACCAATTTCTCTCTTCATTATTAACAATAGGGGAGTGTGAATATGAGAAAAGCCTGATCAATTTTGCATGGAGTAGAATCATTTAGAAAGAAGCCTCTCTGCTGTTTGCGATACGGCGTTGCTGGGTATTTAATTGATCTACGGTCATATGTCTTGCCTTTGTTATGAACCAAATTAAGAATGAAAACGTCCGCTTTTCCAGTTTGCCACTTAATTGCAGAAGTGTTTATGTGTCTGAATAAATCTGGAGCAGTGTAATTGCTTTTTGTTTGTCAGACGTCATCATGTTTTATTTGCTCAGCAGATGTACTGTAGCTAACCTCCATAACACACCCATTTACACAGCCGTAAATTTACTGAAGCAATTTCGGGTGCTGTAGCAGTGCCCAGTCCTGGATGTAAATAGCAGTCCTCAGATCACAAGTCATGTTACCATGACACTGCAATGCTGTCCACTTTCCCAATAGTTCTACTACTCCCCTGCATCAAGTGTTGCCAGGGGAGTACCCTCAAGAAGAGCCCCTGCTCTTGTGGTACCGTCACTACTCTTTTTAGTTTTCTCTTTTGTCATTTTTTGCAAGGCTATTTCGCCTTGCAACCACCAGAGAGTTACTGAGCCAGCTGAATCTTAGAGAGAGTGGCTCAATTTCATCTCACTCAGGGGGAGCAGCTCTGCATTTGTCATTTTGAAGGAGCAATCGGACAAAAAAACAATGCGCCAATTTACAAAAGCCTGACAGAGGAGGACTACAGGACGACCCTTCCATGTTAATAAACCAATGGAAGGAAAGCTCATTCCGCAGGCAGTGTGGGCATTCCAGATCCTTCCTTTCAGGTTAAAGGTTAACGAGCAGAACTCAGACAGGACACTTGCACAGGCCTTCACTCCTCTTTTCTTTGAAGCCCAGGAGAAGAAGAAAAAAAACACAGACCACAAAGCAATGGAGCAGCAAAACCAGCCATAAAACTTTGATGATGTTTTCAACCACAGCAGCAGAGACAGGCACAGTGCCAGAATCCGATCTGGGCTACGCTGTGCTCAGTGGCTCTAATTCTCGACTATAATGTCAGACATGAAGATGTTGCACATGAGTAAGCAGGTAAGCAAATCACGAGAGCGTTGGCAAGGAACCTGTGGCATTGCTCACCTCCTCCCAAAGGCACTATATTACGAACATTAGACCTGCGTCGACAAAGGTGTCTCGCTGCTGGCCCATTCAGCAAGCACTACACAATGATTTTCATATGCAGCACGTTGATCACACAAACTTAAGGGTGTCTGCTGGAATCCTGCCTTGCAGACCACAACAGCAAACAGACCTTGCTGAGAATCAGCGCTTGTTTGTAATTTCTCTCATGTCCTCACTTCCTAATGAGCTCTCAGATATGGCTGGAAACATGCAGACTGCAGCTGGGGGCAAACTCTTCTCATGGGTTTTCCAATTTCCCCAATATTTTTCTCAGATTTATGACAGCAGTGCAAAAAAAGGGAAGACAGATGGACATAATCAGAATGTTTAAAAATAATACTTCAAAAATAGTTTTTATATGTATAATTTATGATATCAGTTACTTTGACACATGCAGCATCGTTTTTTAAAAGAGAATCTCAGTTCTCTAGAGAACTCCTGAAGGCTCTACTGGTGTCTCTTACTGTATGTCTGACTGCATAGTTATTTACTAATGAAATCAGACTGCTTGCATACTGCACATGCGTTGTCCATGTTTTTTTTTTTAAATAAATTGTTCATCACAGCTGAGACTCCATAAACATACAAATGTGCAAGCTGCCCTGCCATAGTGTCATCGTTACATGTACAACATGTGGCAAATTAATATTTCGAGAAATGTTAAAATATGATGGCAAATATTCAAAGAAATGCTCAAGCCGGGAAGAGAAGAAAGGCTCAAAACAAGATGCTACACAACAGGAGCTCAATACTGTGAACAGTGCATATGTCATTAAGTACACTGCATTTCATTCTCTGGGAATATATTTTTCAAAACCAAATGATGAACCATGATAGCATGATTTTCTCAAAATCCATGCCTCTACTTCAGAAAACTCAAGTGGCTTCTCTCACGAATTGTATTTATAATTCATAGAGCAGGCCTAGCAAAGATTTCACAGATCCTGATTAGCTCTGAACTAACCACAGCACTGACTCACTAATTTCTGAAAAGACATACAGTACTGGACTGTGGTGATTTCAGACTAAAATAGCTCTATTTCATGTAGCCCACTTAGGGAAAAATTACCTAGGAGGATTTGTTGGGGGGGGGTTAAAAGTTTAACTTTTCTTCAGTGATGTGCTTGAGCATATGATGGATGCCAGTGATTGGATTAAAGTTACAGTATGTCTCAAGGAATGATGGGGGGTGGGGGAATATTTAATTGCTGGTTTTCGTGCCAATGAAGAAGTATTCTATGTTTCAGTTACTCCAGGACAAGGCTTACCTTGAGATTCTGTTAGGCAATACCTGTGAAATATCCTTTAATGATACGAAGAAATGGGCATTTCATATCTGTGCCATTTAAATCGAATTGTACAGGTAATACTTAATGAGCTGTCATTGCCGTGTATTCAGTTAGTTTGAGACTGATGCTATACAGAGAAAAATGAATGAGAGGGAGAGACAATGATGACAGGACATGGGTTTAATCAGTACCAACCCTGGTCTCTTTACAGTGTGCATATGCAGAGATTCAGACAGTTCCGTGATTGATGGTGGCATTGTTCTCCCAGCCTCTTGTTCGGGGAGATCGCTGACATTTTGGAATCAAGCCCCTTTACAACCCCCCGCAATGTACAGGTTCCAGGGAGCGGTATATTGACAAGGCATTATAAATTGTAAGAGAGATTCCCAGAACAAAAGAAGGAGATGTGAACTGTCTGGCGTAGGAGGGAAAAGAGAGACAACATCTTTGTGTTCTACAGAGAAACAAACACAAAGCACCTTTGTTGCCATCTGCTTCCTGAATGTATAAGTAAGCAGAGATCTGAAAAGCACACCTGCGGACCGCTCCTTCGCCCAGCCACTGGGCCTCGCCTGCAAATTCGCTCTTTCTTTTGGCTGCCCCCTGCAGATGTGTGAGGGGGACGAAGGCCTGCAGGCTACCTGTAAGGTAACAAGTGAAGAATACTGTGATTTCGGAGAGAGGGCGGAACTCCCTGTCATTCATTTTTTGAGCAATAGTTGGGGAAATCTGTAATGTCTTTAATCAGATTGTGCAAACATTAAATGGCGGTGTACACGTTGAGTAACTCCTGACTAACTCTTAATAATCCAACTGTAGATGTTCCACAATGTTGATAACCAGATAAATACATAAAGAAACTTCCTGCATGAATTGTTTATGTCCCATCGTATACATATATCATTGCCTGTTTGTAAATGTATCATGATGTCCCCCTCTGACCACCCTTCATCTTTTTATCTTTAACAATAATAGTACAATATATGCTGTTATATAATACACATTAATGTGGTAATACTCAGCTGAGAACATCAATATTCAGTGCTCCAAGGTTATTGCGGCATATTACAGAAATGAGGAAATTTGTCATCTTGTATCACGGTACCAGTACTCTTTGTAAAATCAATACAAATTTACATTTCAGATGACGAGTAGGGTTTTGTAATCCCACAAAATGAATAGCATCTCATGTAAAACTAAAATAAGTTAGGAAAAAGGAATACATTTTACAAAGCTGTGTACAGGGCATGTTTTATAACAGAAGGGTGCACTTGTCCAATAACTCTAATAAATGTCTAAGGGACAGATGATAATGCAGTATATACATCAATTGTCCAGATGAAACATTCTAGTGGTTTAACTACCATCTCTTGTATGTTTGGTTTATTGACTCAAAAAAAGAAAACATGACCACAATAAGACCTGGATTCTTGTGTCCTGTACTCTGGCTCTCTGTCTGGTCACCTTGAATGTACTTTGTATGCATACGCTAACTAATCAACCTGGCCTAGAAACATGGCTGCAATGTTAGCACTGCTGTATTTTAAAAAAGGTTTTTATTCATTGAACAGATTTTATCTAGTTGACACAGTAAAAACTGTAATAAGGAAAGACATTTAAAATTCAAAATATTAACATTGTGGGATCTAGTGTGTACATATTTTTATCTGTCATTTTTCTTCTTCATAGTATTACAGATTATATATTCAAAACAATTTTGCACCCTGACAGGTACTGTTTTGACTGTAAGTATGCCCATACAGTACCGCCCTTTTCCTTCAAGAGTGAAATTTGAAAATCTCCATGACAACGGGTGTGCTGCCACTCTTTCTTTCAGTCCTGCCATGAAATGAAATGCATCTGCTTTCAGATTTCTCCCAAACTGTTTGCAGGTTATTCTGGGTCATCATAAATTAAACGTGTTGCCTGCATTTTTCAAAACTTCCTTCTTTAGTCTACTTCTTGAGTAAACACATTGATTTTACTTTTTAGATGTACTAAAAATACCAGGAATTTTAACAATTTATTACTATGTCACTGCTAATCAAGGTGAGAGTACAATGTACAGTGCATGGTATGATTACTGGGTATTTTACACTGTATATTTAATACGATGATGAGTCAGTGATATCATAAAGCACTGGTTTATATACTGGTTTCCCACATTACTTGTAACCACCAGTAATTACTATATACCAACACAGACATTTTGTAAATAATAACTGATGCATTACATATTTGTACATATTTGTATTACATAGTTGTAAACATTCCTGTCACCTGAACAGCCCTTGCAAGGAAGAGGCTGATCTTGGACTAAAAAGAAAAAAGTAGCACTTTACATGATATCTCCCCTTCATTCATTCTTAATAAAATATTAATTAACATAAATTATTAATCGATTCTTTTGCAGTGTATGTTATTACTGTTGATTATTTATTTTACAGTGAGTGTCTTACAAGTAATACTCACCCCCATTCAAATTGTTTCAACATTTAATTAGTGTTGACATTTTTTTATAAACTGACTGATTGAATGACAAAATTATACAGATGGAAAGTAGACAAATACATTTTCTGCAAATGTAGTAGCAAGTAATGTGGCTGTCCTGGCCTGATCCTGAAGGAGGTGGCCATTATTTAAAGACATCTTTCACTCAGTGGGACAATTTGCTAGGAAAATTGCTTTGGCACAACCAAGAAACTTGCATTTGGGGAGCTCTTTGTTTTTCAGATTAAGCAGGAGGAGTCCACTGGTGCATTAGCTGGTGACTTTATTAACTTTTAAAAAATAAAGTACATGGACAGAAATCCATGGGGATTGATTATAAATGAAAAGATATTTGAAAAACCATCAGGGCAGCATGCAATAAAATGTGTTTTACACAGAGCTGCATTTATATTTCATAGTGTGGAACAGATTTATGCTCAGAGTTCAAAATCACATACTTCAGATACTTAGAAAAATCTTCCTTTCACAGTTGAATATTTGAATGATTCACTTTATATTTCACATCGAATATTAATCAGCTTTTTAACATGATAAAGAATAAACTCAAGAGAGATAAACTGTTACCGTGGAAATGCGATGCTGCCATGGTTACTAAAATGCAAATAGATACATGTTAATTGATAATCTATTGTGGTTGCTTGTTTTTGAGATGATAATTAAAACATTTTGTATTTAGCAACACAAATGTGTAATATGATCATAGGTATTGTACATAATTGCTCAAATGTAAACACATAAATCTTGCCTTTGCTTTAATGGAGGGTTATTTCTGTCCCTGACTGACATAATGGGATTTCCAGGGCTGTCTCTAGTCTGTATTCATAAAGCATTACTGCTTTATCATCTATTCACCTATTTATTTACATAACAACTGATTTGTCAAAATGTGTTTTTATAACATATTTTTACCAAATGCTGGGTTGAATATGTTTTTAAAAAAATAAAAAGACCAAATAGTGATAATGATACTACAACTACTACCACTACTACTACCACTACTACTACTACTTCTACTACTATTACTACTACTACTAATAATAATAATAAGAAGACGAAGAAGAATTGCCAGTTGGGGAAAACTAGAAAATCAGGCAGAATAGGTTTACAGGATGGTCAGGGTGCTGGCTTTCAGCTTTTATGTACTGAGCCAACAAATTCTTTCAAGGTCTCAAGGTGTTATGTGAAACATTTGCCCTGTCTTCACATTACTGATGAGTCGATGTTACCTAACAGTGATGAGATTTTACGTAACATGGCTCCAGCTGTCTGTGACCCAGAAAAGTATTTGTGTTTTATGCACAATAACTGCCCAGCAGACTCCTTAATTCAGACGAAGACATACACGACAAGGCTGAAGAACATGACATGAAAACAGCTGCGGACAAATCATTTATATTATTTGTGTCTGAGACTTACCTAAAGGGCCCAGAAAGTAGTTTACAGTCTTTAGATGTCTAACCTTCAGTGTTATCCTGTGTGTTAACTGAAAATGAACCCTTAGTTTTGTAACTATTGTAACTATTTATTGATCTTCTAAAAGCAATGAATGTTTAGGTTTTTGAGTGATGAGCCAGAAGGCTAACACAAGCTTATCCCATGCTGTTCACCAGATTCATTGAAGGCGTATGAAAAAAAACCAGCATAGATTAAATCTGATGTTGTACAAAGCCTCAGTAGATGTTATATGTGTGTGAATGCAGTATTTGCACATATGGTGTCTAACAATTTTAAGGACAAAATTCTTGCTAACATTACATTATTGTGTATATAAGCCCTAATGATAATCTACAAGAGCAAGATAATTAGTATTTATATGGTGGGTCACATTCATTCAGAATGTAATTAAAATCCTTGTTACAATGAATAATGGGACTGTGATTGATGGTTATTAGGAACACTTTATGATATCATTATTGATTCATTACATCCATCACATTGAATTGCATGTGAATTGAGGGGGCATGTATGGTAGCCATTTGGAGAGACAATAGAGAACAAAGACATGAAAATATTAAAATTCCAGTAACACCATTATCTGCCCACAATGCTGGATACAATAAAAAGGGATACTTCATCTGCAGCTCGTTTGTTGGGCTGAACATGCCAAATTAACTCCTAAAATATGTGGATGCATTTTGGCATATCTATGTACACCAATTTAGTTTCCCTGACAACTGCACAGAGCAGTGAGGAAGTGGAAAAAAATGCACATTAATATACACAAATACCACAGGGCATATGTGAGCCCCTGTACTGGTAGCTTAAGGCCACTGAGGCCAGTGTGACAGCTGTTGCTTTGATCAGAGTTTCGAAATTGAAGCAGAGAGGCTGTCGTGAGGAAAATGGAAGGACATTCGTTGCTGTTACCTTTGATAAGGTTTGCTGGAAAACCAAACAAAACAAAAAAAAAATGCTCATATGCCTCTCTTTGTGATTAAAAACTATAATCCTGTTAGTTTTGACTCAGAAGAGTGCTGTGTCAGAGCACAGATCAAAGCTCAAAAGCTTTTTGGAGCACTAATTTTTTATTCCTCCGGCTCTTATTTTGTTCCAGCACACAAACGACCTTTGATAAAAGACAAATAATCGCATGTCCAAAGGCCTTGAGGGCAGCCTTCTTTTCAGTGGTAAAGGTCCATTTAAATATTTTCTGCTCTTTTTTCCACCATTGCGATGCTTTAAAGCTTCTGCTGCTCTTTATGACTCAATAAAATATTAATACTTAATAGGGCCCTGAACATTCAGAGCATGATGCCTGTATAATTCATTGCACTCAGCTTTCGAGATCCAGAGCTGGAAAACAAAGCTGTAGCCAGCCTGAGACTGCATACCGAACTGCAGTGAAGTGTTTCCTAGTGCATTTCTTTGGACAGTAAAGCGGAGGAAATCAACACTTGATTGATGGAATGACTTGACATGTAACCTGTGGCGAAAACAAGATTTAATTTGTAGCCACCGTGTGAAAAAGGCAAAAAAGTTGAATGTATTCACAACGTAACATACAAATACGTATGATCACTGTCAGCAAATTAGATTTGTTGTAATTCTAAATAGATTTTGCTATGCAAAAACACTGATGTGTACAAAATCAGAGATGTGTATTCTGTTAATTATAATTCAGTAAAAACTTGAAAATAGTTGAGAGATTAATTTGCTTCTGCAAACACAATCAAATCTTACAATTTTAGTACATCATATGTGTTAACAACCAATCAAAGCTTTGCAGTGCTTTACCTTACTGTGCTTCAGCTGCATTTGCATGTCTAGTTTGAAGTCCAGCATGTGGTCTGGAAGTTTGCTATAAGATAAATTAGCTGCTGGAGTGCAAGTATCATCGGCTAGACTGTATTAATGAGTATCATTTCTCTCGTCTGTCTTAGACTGCCCCACCTTTCTCCAGAGTCACAGCAATGCCCTGCTCCTCTGTCATACCGGCCTGAAATCCTACTCATGCAGCACACCCCGGAGTCTCCGCTGTAAATACCGCTGCCAAGACATCAAAGACCACCCGCCACTGTAACCTCCACGGCAACATGGGCTGGCAGGAAGCTGCAGTTGGAGTCTGACCCACTTTTCTCATTTTCAAGCCTTAAACTTGTATCTGAAGGACTATCTTTAGCTCTTTGTTTTGGGCGGGTATAAGGTTCGTATAGCATTTTAGCTCGAGTGAGGGTGGTTTAGCCATATGAGTAGACTGAATGTATCTTTCACTTAGGTGCATTTATTATCATTTTTGCAGGTTAGTCTTATATTGGCTCAAAAGCAAGGCTCTACAACAACAGGGGTGAGGGGGTTCGCAGTTGGAGGTACAACAAAAGCAATAACGTTTTGTACAGAACATGCTCTTTCACATGCTTTTTTGCATTCAGAAAAGAACATTATTCTCTGAAAACATATTAAGAGCATTAAAAATACAAAAATATCCAAATGGCTTTTGAGTGGACTGGAAGGTTGTTTCAATATCTGGGTGCCTTGCAACTGAAATTCAAGTTCAACATGTGTCCTTGGGATCTTGAAGGAAGTTCTGCAAGAATTACCACTGTCATCCTGAATCAACAAAAATAGAGAGCATGCATGCAGATATACTTAGGAGGGAACTGAAACCAATAAAGTTAATGTCTTTTCCAGAGGGTAAACAACTGTAGTTCAGAATACATCACACAGTGATGGTTTTTCTAATGACACTCAAGAACAAAACTGCAAAGGTTATTATAAACAACATCACTCCATATGTCCTAATTCAAACAGTGTGCTGCAGCACGCTGACTAATAATTACAAGCTGTGCAATACATTAATTGTTCAAATATTTCAGTATCTCATACAAATATTAACTATGCTGATAGGCTGGTATGATGTTTGCAAATATAGTTCCTTCCTTCTTTAAAACTCAAGACAGGCCTCTGAAGTAGGCCATTTAAAAAAATAAAATATTTCCATATTTTAGATATTAGGACTTTTAAGAAGTTCACTCATTACATATAATGAAGGCAGCTGCTTTCTCCCTTCAAGGTGGTGCTGCATATTTAATGCAATTCTGCTGAAGGCTCTGTGGTATTTTCACAGCATCGGGTTTACATCAATAACCCGTGAATTATTTAACTGTGGCTTATGTAACACCCTTCACCCAAAAATATCCATTGAGGAGCACAACTGAGGGGTGTGAAATCTGCAGAGTATGAAACGTGAGTCTCCCGATGGGTCGTGATTTCTCTTGTCTAATCCCGACTGTTAAAACCCTTCATTAAGTGGCCTTTGAAATTCCAGTTTGGTTTGGTCCTTTGAGTATCTCCCTCTCCCTGCTGATACAATTGTTTGTAACTTGAAACTATTGAAGAGATGATGCCAAGAAAATCTTCAAAGTAAAGACTCTGAAAAATGCATTTAAGAAAACCCTCAAGGCTCATCTGTCACGATCAAACCTTTTACTGTATGTATCAATACCAATACCAATACCAATACCAATACTGTGTTACTATACATACCAATTCCAATACTAATACCATCTCACCATTCATAACAATACCAATACCAATACCATCTTACCATACATATTTTCAAAAACAAAATACATACAGTGAATATAATATAGTTGAACGATTATTACAGTCATTTTCTAGTTTTTTTGAATATTCAGTGATAAATGGCATTGATAAAATCTATGCCACTGAACTATTTTCAAGTCTTTCTGTTACAAAGAAGTCAATCAAACTGTAGTCATAACTATGTGCCTTTTAAATGTTTGAATATCTGACACATTTACCCAACTTGCTATGATTCTCTTGCTGCATCAAGGGGGACTATACCACACTGACCCTACAAAGAGAACCACAAAGATTTTAAGAATACATCTTAAATTTTAATAGTAGTTCGCAGACATAGAGCAAGTGCATTTGGCACTCACACCTGCCAAGTGGGTGTACACATAGAGGGAATAACTAATGACACATTCAGAAACCTTTTCATTATCACTTAACCATCAGATAAGTCCCTTGATGTGACATAGGTTTCTTTAATACCTGCACCCCATGTATACAAAAAGACTTTTTTTGGGATAGAGTGTATCCTGACTATCAGTTCATATTTCTCTTGCTGCACATCATCATTGTAAAGGTCTATGCATAAAGAAAACCTTAAATGTACTTTATGGAGACTGGGTAGACTCACATTTGGACTCATTGGAATAATTTCATTGTATTCCCTTTAATGATAGTATCATTCATTGCAACAGGCAATAAGACCAGCCAAAAAAAGTGTGGATGACACAATTCTGAATATCTCATCACTTACAAAACACAGGCTCCATTGAGAGGGAGGGATGTTGCACAGCAACGATGCAGATACTGATGAAAATCAATGCAACAGCATGACTGTGGGAGAGAGGCAGGAGAATTGGACAGGAATACAGAAAACTGCAGGCCCGCTGTTGTGCATTTCAGCAAGGTACTTATCCAATTTTACTTCATTACATGCAGCCAGGCGTGTAAGTGGAGAATGTGCAAGGTATGTATGTCATGTTGGATTGCGGTGTCCGTTAAGCAAATCCGATCAATAACATAGAAGATCTGTTGTAGAATCACACAAGCCTGATAAGGACGTTACGGATCTGCACCTGCCTTTTCTACTACTTCAAATTCAGCTCCTTTAGCATGTTAATGAATAATCTAACACTGCTTGCAGTTTGAATTTACAACCAGCATCTGTTCATGAGAAATGACACTGAGCTCTAAATTCAGGAAATATGATACAAAACAACTGTTTCATTGTCTGTCACAAAATGTTAATGTACACTTGTTATTTTCGATTTTAAAGGGATGAAACTTGGAGGACTTGGACGAAACTTCTCTATTTTAAACAATCCTGAGTTCAATTCTCAGGTAACAATTTACTGAAATTTAAAGATTTTTTTCAAAAGTAATGGGACAACAGTTTACCACGTGATTGAATCCTCACTGAGGCCCATAGAAAATATGATGGAATTACAAAGGCATGGAAGAGACTCTTGTTTTCTATTTACAAGCAATTTATACTGCATGCTTCTAGTATCTAGTGCATCTCAGATGTACTATATTTCTATTTAATAGAAAATAAAGATATGAAGCTCAGTGAAAGTTATTGGTTGAGCATACCCAGGATTTTTTAAACAACCTTGCACAAGGGCCACTGGTTTACCTTTTGCTCGATATGCCCTACAAAATTGTTTCCCCTGGATTAATTTACAAATGCTTCAAAAACTTGTTTTTCATCCAGAAATCCTAAAATACATTTCAAGTGCTAATTAGATATATTTTAATTAACACTTGCGAGGAAAACCTGTGAGGATTATGTCTTCAGAGACCTCTCATAGACGCCAAAGTCACTTTACACATTTAAGTGAAATTCCATGAAGTATGACATTTATATTAGAGTGCAATTAACAATACTTGTATAAAAGGATACATGATATAATGCTTGAAATTAGTGATCATGTTTTGTCATGTTTTTATTCAGTGCCATGCTGGCTGAGTCCACGATGCTTTCTAAAACTGTTTCCACATGTATCCGTATTAAATTAGGCTATGTCTTCGATTTTTTAGCTCAAACTCGATGCACCCCCCAGCACTGACAAAATATTGAAATTAACGGATCAAAATCGCTTCTTTAAACAAAATCCCAAATAAAATAACGCCCCGGTAAACGTATGAGCACACTTCTCCAAAAAGACGATACTACTCTTAAGCGATGAAGACTTTAACAATGATAGTCATTTTCTTGTTGGGGGTATCATGACGCAGGCTCGGGGTAATGAGGACGTCTCCCACGCCTCCTCAATCTCGATAACCGGTTTTTGTGCCTCCCCTTTTTATACCGGAGCAGAATGATCCAGTCTGCCGTAGTGCGCTGAGCTGAGAAACCCGCTCGGCTCTGACACACTACGGGCGAGGACTTGGCGTCGATGAGTTTTGTTTGAAGTTGCTCTTTCTTTTTTTAATCAGTATTATTATCTTGTACAGTTGCGAAAAGGACAACTGATCAGCACATTTTCCACTATGAAACTTACGTTTCTTGTTGCTTTGGCGGTTTCTTTCGTCGGAGGTAGGCAAATGTTATCCGGTACGATGAGGTTTTGAGAGGGGAGACAGGCGTTTCAGCACCGTGGACAGCAGCTGTACGAAGAAGAGCTATATCGTCGGGTGGGAATGGGATCCATTCAAGTGGGAGTTTTATTCAGTGTTCAGACGTGTAACCCAAATGAATTAGCTATTCTGTCTTTTCTTTTGTCTCTTCCTTTTAAAGTTCACCCATGGTAAAAATATAAAATCATTCGGGGAAAAAAATGGTTATTTATAAGGATACATTGAACAAGCTACTCTTGATTTGCACTGAGTTTACCATGATTGCTTTCTTTCTATCTATTTTAAAGAAGAGCCTGCTGTACGTAGCGGCACTGATAATTGCAGATATACATCGGCATGCTTTGCGTGGGTTTCATACCATCTTGATCCCGTTTTAAATATTTCAATATTCTTACGTTTCCAGATAATTTATCTCTTCCTGCTGGGGTAGAGACGAAGAGGGAGGATTTGGTACGTGTTTTTCGATAACCAGCAAATGAAGATACTCGCCCTTCTATCCGACACAGATCTGCTACTTAAATTAATACGATTCACCAAAAAGTTACACACTATTGTTGCAGACATAAAGTCCAAGGAAAATGAGCAGAGTCTTTAATTTCAGGTGACACGCTGTATCGTTGAGGTCCTGTCGAAGGCACTGTCCAAACCAAACACCCCGCCGGTGGATCCAGAATGCAAAGACATTCTGAAAGCAGGTAAGTTCAGTACAGTCCGGTATTTGCTAACCTCTTGATGGAAACTGACAGGAGAACTTTGGGCTAAATCTGCGTACACCTTTGCAAAAAGTGTTCTGTGCAAGTTATCAGGCGGAGTCTTTAAAATGTATTCCCACTCCGTCCATTGATATTGCAGGTGCCTGCCGTCGTTTTCTTTTGCGTATATTTAGTGGCCATTCTGGCGCAGCTGTTTGGTTGTAATCACATGTAACAGAGTTGCATTTATTCGCCTGGGCGAGTTTCCGTTATACATGCTGGGTAACATTATACGAACGGCTAGCGGCAGGACATATAACGATTTATTGAATTCGCCCCATTGCATTGTACACCTCAAGATTGCTGCATTCGATTAAGATTAAATTTCCTGATAAATCACGAGATTTTGGCTGCATTGTCGTGATGCTGAGCTTCTGAATCGAAATGCTCGTGACATGTTTAAAGGAAACAAAACAGAGATTCTCGCACATGTTTACGCTCTACCATGCACAGTACAATCTATGACTTCGCGTACCGTAAATACTTTAACACAACATAAATGATCGATACACATGGCTATGTATGTATCAACAGCACAATTTACGCATGCAAAACGTGAATTTTCTGAAGGAATGTGGGGCGTATAGGTTGATGGCGTCTTACGTTATGTATTAAAAGTATAGTACCTATAACTATATGTACCTAAAATTCTGAATGTTAAATTCCAGATCACATAAAATTCAATACACTTTGCACTTTTTCATTGCTTCCTCAATCTTGTACAAACCTATAGATCTTCCAAAAGCTCATATATACCATGAAAAATGTGGGTTTCCTAGGCAAAGTATTTCCTTTTAAAGTTATTTACTGTGTTCAGTCTATTGGAAAATATGCAGCAATACCCTCTCCCCTTTAAACAGGTACCTATACCTTATGATTATGTGTAAATGAGCTGGATGTTATTGCTATCAGGAGCTAGACTTGCAGAAAGGTAGTTTTGAAGGGGGACTGATTGCCATTCTGTGCAGTCCTTGCACTGCAGTGAGCTGATGAGGTTTCATCAGACTTGTTTTAATATAATGCTGCTGGCATAGTCCTTTGTGAAAAGGCGAATAAATTTCTGTGTATGGACTTAAATGAAAACATACAGCTCAAGTTAATTGCTGTTGTGCACTACAATATCACAGTACCATATCCTCAGTGGAAATAATATTGAGGATGTATTTTATTATTAGGTATATTCACTATCTGACTTTGGTTCTCATGGTATTTTCTCCAATGTGCTATTCATCTTATTCTTTGCAGATATATCAGATATATTATTGTGAACTAAATCAGTCAGGTAGTCAGACATCAGTCTGTTGATGTCAAGAACTCAAATCAGGGAAATCAGATATTCTGGACAGACCTGAAGTCAAGATGTGTAAACCAACAGAAAACAAAGAAAATCAAATGCACACAACAGTACATTATAAACAGACAACAAAGATGAAGGAATCCAGCTTGCAAGAGGCTGCCAAACCCTAAGACATACCAAAATAATTCATCCCTTGTTGCACAAAGCAAAAGCAAAAAACGAACAGTAAGTCTCCCGTCAAAGTAAACATATGAAAGGTGATATTGCTTGCTTCATTAGTCTAGACACCTACAGTCTAATAGTGATCTCACCTGCCAGAATGGCAACAAATGAAAACTATTAATTGCTGACTGTTGACTCGAATATTAAACAGCAGCATGTCACAGTCAACAGAATTAAAAATATCAATTTTTAGGGAAAAATACAGGTGAATTTCACACGTGTAGCGCTCTTCATTAAAGGAGTAATAACAGACTATGGCTTACACAATTGTGAGGTCATCAGGGCAGCTGACAGAGTGTTTGAAAAGCTCTGACATTTCTGGCTGAACTTTCATGAAGTCTAATTCCAGCAGCATCAGATGTAGGCTCAGATCAGGAGGTGTTGCCTGAGGCAGGGAGTAGGAAGCATTGTGGGAGTCTTACATTAGTCAGAAATCCAAAACAGACCCATCTAAAGCAGATTGAGTTTTCTTCAGAGCTTTTGGAAACTGGTCATTTTACTCAATTTGCTGTTGAATGATCCTGACTGTTTATCTGCAGGCTCAAAACATGGATCAGAAGAGAAGAAGAATGGCGAAGAAGTGGTGCATCCAGAGATAGATCAAAGCCAGGAGCCCGAAGAGGAAGTCAAAAGGCATGAGGAGGAATCTGACGTCAGGGAGGGGGACAAAGGGGAGGCCGAGAACCTGAAAGACCTCCTGAAGGCAGAGGAGGAGAAACGGCAAATCCGTGAGGACAAAATGACAGAGGTGGAGCAGCACCATCACCTAGTGGACAGAAGCCACCATGTAGACAGTGCAGAGGATGAGGAGGAGGTGTCTAAGCGAAACCACCACAGCGGGTCAGAGCACAACATGAGGGTGGGGGAGGGACCAAGAGAGGAGTGGGCCCATGAGACTCAAGAGAAGAGGTCTGAGGAGTTGGAGGAGAGCGAGGAGAGAGAGAAACGAATTTGGAAGCCCTCTCACAGATATCACCACAAAAAACACAGGCGGAGCGGAGATTCCCTGGAGGATGAGTCAGAGGACCTGGACTCCGAAGAGAAGAGGTCTGAAGAGTCGGAGGAGAGCGAGGAGAGAGAGAAACGAATTTGGAAGCCCTCTCATAGATATCACCACAAAAAGCACAGGCGGGCTATTTTTTTTGAGCATGAGCCAGAGAATCTTAACTCGGAAGAGAGGAGGCCTGAAGAGTTGGAGGAGAGCGAAGAGATAGATAAGCGTATTTGGAAACCCACTCACAGGTACCACCATAAAAAGCACAGGCGGAGCGGAGACTCTTCGGATGAAGAGTCAGAGGAATTGAACTCAGAGGAGAAGAGGTCTGAATTTTCAGAGGAGAGTGAAGAGAGAGAAAAAAGGATTCAGAAACCCTCTCACAGGCACCACCACAAAAAGCTCAGACAGAGTGGAGAACCTTTTGATGAAGAGTCAGAGGAACTCATTTCTCAAGAGAAGAGGTCCGAGGAGTCTGAGGAGAGCGAGGAAAGACACAAACGCATTTGGAAACCCACTCATAGATACCACCACAAAAAGCACAGACGGAACGAAGAGTCATTGGACGAAGAGGAGAAGAGGAGCCAATCGGACGAAAGCGAGGAGGACGAGAGGGACGAGGAAAAACGACACCACGACGAGGAGGTCTCCAAGCGGCACAGCCTGGAGGAAGAGGAAGAGGAGCTGGAAAAGAGGCATCACCTGTCAGAAAAGAGACACCACGCCAGCGAGGAGATGAAGAGGCACCACGAGGATGAGAAACGTCACGAGGATGACGAGGAGGAGGAAGACGAGAGGGAGGCAGCTATGAGGTACCTCCTGGCCAAAAAGAGTAACGAAGCGGAACCGCACCTCCTGAGTGAGGAGGAGACGTATGAAAAGAGGTCTCCTTGGGAGTACCGGGGCTACTATCACCCCGCATGGTGGAAACGTGCCGTCCTGAGGGGAGGAGGACAGGAGACGGAGGAGGACAGGAGGCAGGCAGAGGGGGACTGGTGGAGCAAGAGACTGAACAGCGCTGAGGCTCTCCCCCACCGCCTCCAGGAGAAGAGGCCGTATCCAGCCAACAAAATGGACGAGCTTGCCAAGTTTCTCAACTACAAGAGAGCCGAGTTCAACGGCCTGTCGGAGCCGGAGGAGGAGAAGAGGACTCTTCATAAGAGACCTCTCACTCCAGAGGAGGTAATGTGGTGGAACTGTAAAAAAAAAAAAAGAATCACATTCATTAACCTGTTTTAAACAGCGCATTACTCATTCATTATTACCCATTTGCTTGACAGACACTCTCATCCAGGGTAGCTTGCTCACATTATTTCAGGAGTATCCAAGTGTACAGAAAGATTTGTTTTTACTGTTCCCTGACAAATATGGTACATTGTACACTTAAGCATTGGTTCTGGTATGAAATACTACAGAACCATGCGGGCTATTAACAACATGTATCAGAATACATATTAGACATTTAAAGTGAGTGTTGCATTTTCAACCCTTACACATCATTAGAAATATGATATATATCAGTAGATATTAACAAAAAATGTGGAGGGAGAATTTAAAATTGGAATATTTGCTTAAATTTGATACTTGAAGATCTAAGCAAAGTACTTAAAGTTATATTGAATGCCTCCCTTTGTGGCATACACTTTGCACACTGATCCATTTAGCACAGAGTGTTAAGGATTTAACAAATTTTTCATTAAGAAATAAACCCTGCAAGCACAGATGGTTTCAAATCATCTGAAACCTTTTATCATCTCACTTTCAATCTTTCAAAACTGAATTTCATTTAACACCATACCTTCAGGCCCTGTAGATAAATCACATTTAGTATAATGGTAGAGTTTCAACCAGAAGAATACCAGAAGTAAAAACCCAATCCTGTCTCTTTATTTGAGAATATATTTATCTGTCTTTGGGATATGAAATTTTTAAGGAGATAGACTCTCTATTGAGCAATTAAATCATATAAATAAACAAAATGACAATTCTAAAACAGTGGTCAATATTATAAGTTTATGCCAATAGCATACTGCATGCATAATTTATGTTCACCATGTTTTCAATATCAAGTGCTTTCTAAATTTTTATTTTTTTATTTTTCAATGTCTTCCATAAGTTCTTGAAAGCATTCATCTACATGGACAAAAAACGTTTGTAGATAAACTTAATGGCTTTTTTCTTGGGAGAAGCCGTAAGGTTTGTGTTGATGGATACTTGCATGCTGAACATAAATCAATCTGTAATTAAGTATCTTCACTGGCTTATTTAGTAAGCAGTACCTCTGAGATCATAAACTTTGTGAAAATATTGCGGTGAGACTTACATACCTTCTGCTGCCAGATGTAAGGCAGCAGCAACTTCCATAATGTCTTGAGCCTGAACCATCCGTCCTCCAGTGATGTGAGCTATAAAACTGTGCTGCTTTCTGTGGGAGAATGCAAGCCTGAAATCTGTGCACGGGCCCGTTCAAAAGCAGTAGGCACTGCAGCAAGATGGTTCTCATTCACCCCTCCAGCCGTTTTCAGATATTGAACATTTTCATCAGAGCGGAAAACAACAGGTAGACGACGTCTGAAAATGCTAATAGTTAAAGCTCCTCCGAATTCTCAATTTCCCTTATGTGGTGTTTGATTAATTGTAGCATCAAAGCCCAGCTCAGAATTAGAGGGCAGACATGCGGAGGGTGTGCCAGAGGCCAGACTAACTGACAGCTGTCATATTGTTACTGGAATGAAGGTGCCAGCAGTAAGGGGGCTGCGTCAATCAGCCAGGAGCGATACTGCTTTGCTTTGCTGCCTGCGTGACTGCACCAGACTCCTGTAATTACATTGCACTGCCACAGGTTCCACTGGGAATGGCAGTTTGCAGATCTCTCCATTCGGAACATAGCGCTGCTTTTATTCTGTTTTATTCTGTCACAGGGATAGCCTGTACCCTTATAGCGAGGAGAAAAAAAGAGTTATTCTTTCTTCTCTAGCCAAGGATTCACACATTAACACTTTACCGAAGGGACTTTGGGCAGTGGGCCTAATTGACCACCCATTCGTTTTCCAAAGGACCACAGTCAGATGTAGTCTTGTATGTTTCTGTTGAATTAATTGAAGTCTAATTAAAGAAGTTTCACCCATGAGGTCAAGCAGAAATGTCCATTTAGAAAGATTTCACATGCTTTGCTGTACTGTACTTTCAACCTTGGATGTACTGCCCATGAAAGAGGAATAATTAGTATGGGATTTAGCCCAATACTATACATCATTCTGTCTTCACAAAAACTTTTTTTTTTTGCTTATCCCTGCAGGAAAAGGAGCTGGAGAACCTAGCTGCCATGGACATGGAGCTGCAGAAAATAGCGGAGAAAATTCATGAGACCCGAAGAGACTGAACCGCGACGCAAACATTTCAGAGCTAGAGAACTTAGTGAGAACTACAGGCGTCATCTAACTTGCTGACATGTTGATCTTCAGTTTAAATAAAATTGAATGCATAAAAATAAAAAAATAAAGTCTTGTTCCTGATGCACTGGAGTAAACATTTGTATTTGTGCAGTTTTAAAAAAGTGGCATGGGAATTATTTAGAATTAAATAGATACTTATAAGAAAAAAAGTGTTTTGCTTATGCGTTAATTCTGAATGATTGTTTTGTGTTCTTGACAGATGATTGTTTTTCTGGTCTTTGCCTTTGCATTCAATAAAAAATATTTATTCTGGGACCAAAACTATTCTCCCTTTGAGGATACTGCTTTCACACAGTTTTAAAGTGAGAGAATTCACAAATCCTCTCCTCATTCTGTGAAACACTATCATTAGCAATCTGTTTCTAATGAAGGGAAAAAATCTAAAGGCAACAATTACAAAACGCATAAAATGTGAGATTAAGAGCTGCATCAATTATGACAACAGGCATGTTTTAAACCTCTTAGAAACAATTGAGCTGAGCAAGAGGCAACCTTAATGGCAACCTTAAAGGTAAATGACAAAATTCAACCTAGCCTGACTTCTGGCAATCCTATATTTAACGAGCTTTAATAAAACAAAATTGAATTCAAGGCTTGTTCACAATGATCAACCACCAATGAAACACCCCAAGAGCAAGTATTCACCTGATGCTTTATTTCTTCTAGCTGTTGGTAATTGTTGCTGACGCAAATCAAACTAGATCAATTAAATTTAATTTTATTAGCACATTACATTCAGCACTTTGTGTTTCAATACTTGGGACTTATGATCACACTCCATAACATTTTATTGTCAAATGGAATGCATGCTTTGTACTTGTTCCATAGATAGACGTCCAAGTTTGATATTCAAAACATAAAGACTTGAGAAAAGCACTGAGCCAGTACAGTGTAGCAGGTCAGCCTACAGACTACATTACATTAATTTAGCATACACTCTTACCCAGAGCAGCTTCCAGCATGAGAGAGCAGAGCTGGACTAATGATGTTAAAAATCCAGCTACAGCTGTGACATATGGATAATCCTTGATAACCACAATTACTCTATCCTGCCAAGTCATGGAACACCCCACCTGACCGCAGGAAAATGGCGCAACTATGGATGTTACCATGTATGGTTTAACATCAAATCATTGCAGTGGCCAGCACAGAGCCCCACCTCCAACCCGATCAAACATCTCTGGAATGAACTGGAAAACAGAATAAGGGCAAGGCCAAGAGAGCACTTCTCAGCAGTGGAGTTTTCTAATGCTTTAAAAGAGCAGAGCATAATTCCATCATCTTTTAGCCAGAAATTAGCAGACAGTCTTCTACAAGCCATTTAAGCAGCCATTAAGGCCAGAGACAGGCCAACATGCTATTAATTTCTTAATAAAGACATTATTTATTCATAACTACCCGTGTTCTGAGTTTTGGACCGTACAAAGCTTCAGAGGTATTTTCATTTAACAGAGTATAAACAGAGGTTTCTACCATCTATAATTAATCTGCACACAAAACTTTTACCCCCTTGAAACTGCTGTCTATACTTCTTAAACCTTTTTTGTTTTATGTTTTAAAATGCTTACTGACTGAAATGTCATGTGTGGAGGGAATTTGCAGACTACACTTCACTGTATTTGTTTAGTTTTGAGGAGCAGTGAACAGAGGGGAAAACGAACCACCCCTTAAAAATCCAGAATTTAAATCAGGAATGACTTTAACGTCATTTTGAACACCCAATGATCTTTAAATATTGGATGAATGGAACTAGAAAGACATTTCTGGTTTTACAAGAAGTCTGTGTAAAAGAAGAAACTGCATCAGGAGATGTAAAGAAAACCAACTGTATATGTTATTATAGCACAGTCTATGGGAACCATGACAGATGCACAACCTAAGGCAGAAGCTCTACAAGACATTCTGAATCAGAATCTGACCAAGTGTAAAATTTACTACCCATCTAACCACTGTGAAAATGCCAGATTCATTCACTTAAAATGATTAGAGTAACAACTCGCTTGTCCGTGTTTCATTTGATGCAAAATTTACCAATTACCAAGCATCAGTAACTGCTAACAGTAGTGTCTCAATGCCACATTCCCTGACGGCTTCAAGTGCACTGAAAATATAACTTCACATAACACGCTCCAGGAAAACAAATTTTTCCATATCATTTATTGAAAAGTCTATACACCGCTGGGTTTGAAATTCATTGTACAGGCCTGCCATAATGAAACACTTAGTTTTCTGCTTGGCACTTGCTGTAAAATAAAACAAAAATAAACTCCTAAATTGTTCGGATGATTGAAAGTTCTGTTAGAAACAGCTCAAGTGGGCGAAACAGACTCTGCATCGCCTTCCTTCCCACTCGTATCACAAAGCAAAACAGAATTTGGTTCTTTCTGCATCATTCCAGAAAAATAATAATAATATTAACTATTAAAAAACCTAGACAGTCTTGTGATATTAGCCTTCGGTCTCTGCTAGTTTTCTTTTGAGAGAAGGCTCTTCTGTTCTTTGCGAGCCGGAGGGCTGGGAGGCGTCGGCCATGACGGTGGTCCCTGACAGAAGATAGCCTCCTCCTCCACTCATCAGTAACACAGGGTGTGTCCTGTTGGGCAGCACCTGCAACACAATCACACAGTGGGGTCAAAGGTCACCTGCACACTCCTAACAGCTCTGTGGCTGCAGCGTGCAACACCCAAGTTCTTCTGAACTTGGGGAGGAACTTCTACCTCTTGCACTCACAAACTTAGTTCAGCATCAAATAAAACACTAGAAAAAAAAACTGGCACCGACTGTGCTTTCCAACGAGTGCCACATGAGATCTTTCTCACTGGCACTTTTATATATGAGTGACTGGAGAATGCTGCAATAAACACACGTTAATGCCACTGATTCAAATGGGAATTTGCTCTGTACCTAGCGCGAGCGCATTGCAAAAACAATGTTTGCATGCATCAAGCCCCTTCATTAACAGGTGTAATTATCGTTTCCAGCACGGAGAAGGCAAACTATTACAGTCTGATTATCAGAAACACTGTAAACCCACAAGTGGCTCTTCGTGACTTGCTTAACAGGACAAAATTTCTCAGTGCAGAAATCAGAATCAGACGGGCGGTGGGACGATTAAATTGAAGGTGAAGGGTGGAAATTACCTGGTAATGTCTGAGCCAGGTCTCTGAGAGCCGGAGGTTGATGGCGCCACCTTGTTCCCTGAGCTTGGTGTAGCACTCAATCAGCGGCTGCAAGTCGGAGAGAGAGCGAGAGAGCAGAGTTCAATGACAAACCCTGCAGGAAATCACAGTCACAGTACGAGTGGAGGGAAATGAAAATGACCTCTCTGTACTGGCAGTACACCACGAAGGGGCGAGACGGGGCCACAAATTTCAGCAGGCCCAGGAGAACGGGGCAGGGATGGAGGCGACTGGCAATCACCAACCTGGAGAACAGAAACAGCAGAAATAAAAAGTACTGCATTTTATACATATACACACACACACACACACACACACACACACACACACACATCACATCACGGCATATCATGACTAAATTGGAGAAAATTATGTGGCAAAATAAAGCACATATTGGATCTTTGTTTTGCCATAAAAAATGTTTTGCTTTAATCTTAACAGCACTGCACAAAGCAAAGCAATATTGTTCAGTTCACACATAATGAATTTTTATGAAGAAAACAAGGATCACACCTACTCAAATCTTTGTAATTGGCGTTTTGTAAATCCTAACTTTGATTTTAAGCAGAAAACAATGATCCAATATGCATGTTCTGTTAAACTGTTTGCTCCTATTTAATTAAAGGTATAAATACATGGGTATATACTGTATGTTGTGTAATTGTGTAAACCGACCTATCCTGAATCCACACAAACACAAACACGTGCATGCATGCAAGCACTCAGTTACTCTTTATGAATGTACATGTAGTCCACTGTAATGATGTGTGCTGTTTTGCACTTGTTTAATGTGTTATGTAATGTGCTATGTCACTTGTCATATTTTGCAATAAAACCTGACTAACAAAATCAATCAGCACCTATGACAACACTGCCACGGTTTGTCTACTACAGATCACTGCTGAGCTTACACCTCTGTTCCCCTCGTAATCCTGAGATGGTTTACGTCACAACAGATGAGATCAAGGTAACCAACAACACCTGGTGTACTCATCCAAAGGAATGAGCTGCCAATCAAGTCTAAAAAGTTTCGTACATTTGGAAGGACCGCAGTGCAGTAATGTTACACAACACCTCCATCACCAGCGAGGGAATTTGCATGCTATATCTGTACTGCACAGCCTACACTGGTGAAGCAGGTTCTTAGCTAGCAGTCCCATGTGGTCCAATGTTCTGAGTCAGTGTTGGTAGGGAGGGGATCAAAGTTGGCTTATTCTTCTTTAGTTAACTTTAGTTAACTTTGGCTCCAGTTCAAAAGCGTCAAAGTAAAATAAGATAAAGCGAGGAACTGTGCAAAAAAAAGCAAAGCTGACTGCGAAGTATAAATTATCAAAGACATGATGTAACCATCCTGCTGTTGTCTTTGAAATAAAATTTTTTAAATCTGTCTCTTCCTCTCTGGAGTCTGTAGTTTTCATTTGAAGGAATCCATTTTTTGATTTTCTGGTATCAAATAACTTATTACTCACTGCCAGGTAAGATTCAGAGTAAATACCTTTTTATATTCATATTCTATGAAACCTCTTTACTGGTCTTTGGTTATTCCTCGCCTTGATTACAGTAATACTCTCTCTGCTGGCCTTCCTTCCTAGGCTCTCCATCATCTTCAGTTAATGAAGAATTCTGATGCTTGACTCGTCTGCTTCTTTGCTCTCCTCCCACCCCACTCCACAGCTTAATTCTACCTGTGGTTCACACCTTCAGTTAGTGCTCCCGTTTCTAAGAGCGTGTTCTCATATACAGATCTAAGATACACTCCATGCTGACTTCTAATTCAGGGACAGCACTGAAACACGATTTTTTGCATAATGCTAGTACACAAAGCACAACTGAAGTTGAATCGGCTTGTAGTCAATGATGGGATTGTGGCCCAAGATATATCCTCCTTCTTTCTTATGTCAATTACAGAAGAGCACAACTGCCAAATATTAGAAAATATCAACAAGGCAAACAGGACAAGAGCCCAGAGTGAACAAGGTCTAACTATCTAATCATCATTTATTTAACACTTGAGACAATGCATAATGCAACCCAAAATGACCAACTTTTAGCTTAAGTTGATTGCGTGGTACAATTCCTTCTTCTCTATACATAAAACAAAAGCAAATCTCACGTCCTCACTTGATTCATCTGAAGACCGTGACAGCTCAGACATGAAGGGGAAGGGTGAATTTATCTGCCCCGCCTCCTCTTCAAAGCTAACTCTGCTTTTTTCTCCCCCCATATATGCCAGTGAGTTTGAAGATGAGACCATCTGGAGTTCCCTTTCAAGCAAAGTGCATATGTGAATACAACTTGAATCTTAGCCTTTCTTCTCTCACTCACCCCCTGTGGTGAAATAAAGTACTGCAGGCTCTCACTGCTGTTTATGAATCTTAAATATAATTTCTAAATCCCCCCCTTCCTGACTCTCATGTTTCTAATTAATAACTACAAATCCTTCACTGATTTTAACAAATGCAATGCTATCAAAGATTTCCTTTGCTACTCTGTTTACGCTAACATTTACCTAACATTATCTTATGAATTCACACTAACTTCCACACTGCTGCACATCATCACCTACAACAATAACACTAACCTCAGTCATATTTAAAACCATAATCATAATAATCTCACTGACCCATCAGCATCTCTCCCCTGTAACAGAGTGGCAGCCGCAGACAGTTTCTTCCTCTTCTCTGCCATCTTCACCTTCTTCTCCTGGGCCTGAGGAACAGGGTCATTATGGTGAGAATGAGACGCCTGGCCACCACCTGAAACCTCTGCCCCCCCCCCCAAAATAATGCCTTACATTCATGCTGTCCATCATTAACAAATGAAAAAGCCAGGGTACATTAAAAGTAACCATCATGTCAGATTTCCAGACACTATTTCTGGCCCCAGCGCTCTTCATTTTCTACAACTACTAATCTTACACATGAGCACTTTACAGAGACATTTGTAACAAACTGTTAGCTACACAGTGTTTAGACATTATATCTGTATGAATAGACTCTTTATGATATAAGCAACGGAACAGGCGTCGGTTACGTTAAAGAGAGAGAGTGATGCTCCAGCCTACTTTATCCTCCTTGCGTTTGTCCCTCTCTTCCCTCTCCTTCTCTGGCCTCTCTGGGCTGGTGTCCATGCTCTCCGCCTCCGGGCTCCCCTCCTCCCCCCCAATCGCCGTGGGGTTCGCCGGGACGGCCCCGGGGGCGTCCCCCGGCCCCCCGTCCGCCTCGTCCGCCGCCTCGCCCTTCCCCTCTGCGTCCAGCGACAGCTTCCCCGCCAGCAGGGCGTTCACTTTGCAGAGGGGGAACTCGTGCAGCGTTTGGTGGAAGTGCTCGGGGAAGCCGAAGCTCTCGGTGGCGGCCCGCACCGGGCCCCCCCCCCGGGTACATCTGGATCACGGAGCCGTGGCCTGAAACGGGGGAGTGGGAATATTCATTAGAACCCAAAACCACCTGTCAGGGTACTAAAAGCATACCATTTCATCGGTCAGCTGTGTTGACTGTGTTGACATATGTATGATTTAAACCCATTTGTAAAAACTTAAACTTTCCATCTTTCATTGAACTTTCCATTCAAAGCTTTCCATTTTTTGAGCACTACAGGCTGAGGGTTCACAACACCTGAATTGCTTAAGCACCCAATTATCTGAACTTTTAGTGAGAGGCACACTCGTACAATGACTTGAATGTGACAAACAACGTTATACCTTATTTTTAAATGAGCCACAAAAAGGTTTTACAATTTTGTATACGGTTTATGTTCAAGTACCTCCCATTCGCTCCATGACAGCCCCTAATACCAGACCAGCACACGTCTCAAACACGATCATCTTGGTCCCCGCGTGGACATTCGCCAGGGTGAGCATCTGGGCCAGGCTATCGTAACGCAGGTGACTGCAGAGGGAGGGGACAGACATCAGAAACAGACAATGCTGTGTGTAATGCTCCAAACTCAGCTGCACCAGTCTGTCCAACACTATGAGAAATTATGAACAGGAAACAGGCCAAGATGAGGAAGGACAAACAGAAATGGACAGAAAAACTGAAATTCATTTGTAACCAAATAAATAAGGAAAAAGGGTGTTCATAGAAGGAAAGGCCTTAAAGGACACAAACAATACGCATTTGAGCGTTTTTGGTTTATTTGCTATACGAGAACCAAAGCACGACTTTTCAATGTTACCGAATTAAAAAGCCCTACATATGTCATTAACAGAAAAAAAATACACTCAAATGAGTCACTACCTTGACCAAGGATTACCTTGGATTTCCCTGTAACTTTCTAGAAAATAAACAAGGTACTTAGAAGCACATCCTTTCACTCAGAAGTGGTAAAGCCATAACTCCTAATGCTTAACTCTCAGATGCTGAACTCAGAAACAGCACTTCAGTGTAATGTATTCAGTACAGCTGGATAGCTATATCCAGCAAAGTAAAAGATTTTGTGAAGTACATGGCTGACAGCCTCGCACACTGAGGGACGCTCCTGAGAAACGATCCCTGAATTTCAATGAGTGCTGAGTCAGACTGCGACAGGGAAGCTGTATCTCATATCCTGAGAGGGCTGATATTTCAACAGGCTCCATGGTTTCAACAAAAGGCAGGATATTAAGAGTACAATTCATATTCCTTATCAGGGATGTAAATACAGTTTTTAATAAATTTTGGTTCCGTAGCTCCTTGCCTGAAAGCACAGGCCCAATATTTTTTGCGTGGGTTTTTTCAAGGATGCTGAATGGTGCTTTTTTCATGGATCAGTTTTGCTACATCAAACAGACAAGGACCTAAGGGACCCCAAATAAATAAAAAACATGTTACATCCAAACATACCACACTATTACAATATCAGCAAATGAACAACAAATGAAACACCGCCAACAGACTGCCACAAGAAATTCTGGGTGTGCAATATTAAAAAAAAGAAGTTTGATTGTCGTAAAAGTATAAAGTACTTCAAAGCCATGAATGCAAAACGGTTTCTCTTGAAAAGCAGTTTAAGATGCATCTAATACATCTATAAAATTTTCATCAATTACATCAAATGTACTGATTTGCGACAAGAGGAAACATATTTTCCAACATATGCAGCGTCACCGTCTCCTATTTTTCCACACCAGTCACACATCAATTGACTTGTGGGTATAATTACTAGTGTTATTTCCTGTTAGTTTTACAGACAAGATCTTCAATTATTTTGATCTTTATGGAAATCAGCCAGTGGAGGTATGTGCTCAGACCTTGCTCGAATCAGTTTCTCAGTTCGTTATGGCCACTGCTTACAGTGCACTCCATCTGGCCCCTTGCAGACAGCATTTAAACTCTGAATTTTCGAGCATTGAGATAAGCATGTTTGCAATTCTGGCTAAATTACATTCTATTCTGGTGAACCGCTGTTCTCATTTTTCACCAGGAAAGACAAAAGTGCTCACCCACTGTGCAAAGAGGGACAACCTGATCACAGCAATCAGGTAGATAACTGTCACTTTAATATTTCAGCCAGCCATGAGCGTTCACTTGACCTAGTTAATCACTCAGATAAATCGAAGACGAACTACTCAATACTTTAACAAAGGAACAAATATTTCTCTAATTAGAGCCTTTTGCCATGCAGTTTTTTAAGCTGTCAGCCGTATTTTAAAAGAAATCACTTGGCTGTGTCTGGAGGCAGGTTTTCAAACTCTGCATAAAGCTCCCAGTTAATGTCAGCTTGCAACAGCTTTGATATGCGGTTGAAGCAGAGCTAGTCTATGGTTCTTATGTTACCTGCCAGAATAACAGTGGAAAATCACACCTAACCAGGATCCCTCTGTTAAACCAAGTCAAACAACCAGCTCCTTCAGTCAATTATCAAGAGAGTGAGAAGATCAGATAATTTGAAAGGTACCTGTCCAATTCTTGTTTTTTTTTCATACCTGGAAAGCTATACTGAAGCTTGATATAACAGGATTCTACATTACTTTTAATATTAACGTATTATAATGTATTAAAAATTTAACTGTAATGCAATTCTCCATATTAAACATACCAGATTTTCCCAGGTTCCCTGCCATGATACATCTGTGCTAGGATGCGAGTAGAAGGCTTGAGTATCGTTACAATATTTTCATACCTGGGGGAACACCAGACATGCAAAAAAATCATCATTATTTGTGAGAAACTCTTATTCAAAGCAACATACATGTCATTATGGCAAGATATTGAAAAAATCACAGATGCAATTAAAAACACAGCTAAAAAAAAAGGCTAGAATAAAAGAATACAACAGTAATTGCTTTAGTTCACACACTGGGCCTTCCAGCTCTTCTTAAACACAACATACCTACATCACACTAATCTGCAGATAAAGCCCAACCGTGACCTGTAGGAACTATATTACCAACAATGTTCTATAGGAGCTATTTACTTTTTTATTACACTAATGTGTACATGGACACTAACAATACTCTGCTAAAACTACATTACTCTGTATGAGATTTCACTCATTGGTAGGAGTGATTAGATACTAGAATGATGTATGATGTATGATGCGTCTAAAATGTGACCAATGTCAACTGACTTCAACAAACTGATTTTTTTAAGTAAATATTCATTTCTTCTGCAAAATACATGATATTAAAAAGTACCACCAGAGAAAAATACCTAGTTAAAACTCACTTTTTCTTCTTCTTCTTGATGTATTTCTCCTGAGCAAATTCTGTTTTATCCCTGAAGGTTGTGCTGTTTTCGACCAGCTGCTGTACAATTTCCTGGGGAGAGGGATCAGAGAGAATATGCCTACTCACCTGCACGTCTACATACATACAGGCTAACGAGAAACGCCTGTCAGCTCAATGTATAAAACAAGACAGAAACCAATTTACGGACCCATGACCTTGTTGTCCAGCACTTACTTGTCCCTTAAGCCCTTGTCCTTTTAACGTTTCTATGTCATCTCTGGTGAGTTTCTGAGATCTTCCATCGTCCACGATGTTCCTGTTGTCCGTCCCTGCCTCTTTGACTTCTGTGCAGAAGACAGATCAATGCAAAGTGAAACACCGAGCTGCTATTACAGGGCCTTGACAGTCATAGTTGTGACAACTGCCATGCAACGAACATCGATACGTATATTACAATTAAATAACCCATGCTTCTCACAGTTGTACGAAAGAACTGAGAAATGGTTAACACATTTAAAGGACACTCCTGAAACATCCGACACCAGATAGCGTAGTGTATGGAACTACAAATCCACATCCGTTTCATTCACATTACGGAGAAACTGAAACTCGTATTTTCAAGTTCAATACCAAGAGAAAATATAGCTGGATAGCAAGCTAGATTGCAGACTTAAGTTACCTGCTGAGCACTCATTATGTTTTGGTTTTAGCGGCTGTAGTGTTCCACCTGAGGCAACTTCAAATGTGGTTCCGTAAAGCTCCCCAACTGCATTGTCAAGGAGGAACCACTGCTTTTCGAAAATGACTTTCCTGCGAGTCAAAACAAGCGAAAACAGTAAACAGCAAATCAAACGACACGCAATGTTTGTTAGCCGTTAATTACTGCAGCATTAGCTAGTTAGCTATTTCAGAGGACGCCCTTATCCACGGCGACTAAGCTAGCTAGGTGGCTAACGTTACATATATTTGACCATATTACCAATATACACATCTAGATGTTAACATCAGCTAGATAGGTATCAAAACACATTAGGAAGCTGACTACCTCTTCTTTTGTATTTGCGCTGCTTTGAAAACATCTCCTCTTTTCAATACCACGCAATCGCCTTCTTTGATCGTAAACTGTGCGTCAGTTACATCATCCCCATTATTCGCCATTCTAACCCGACAACTAACTAGCTGGCTAGCGAACTTTATTTTTTGTACCCCCTGTTATATACACCAAAACCCCATGTAGAGCCCGGCTAACATATATCTCCCTTTAAAATGGACGTTTGACTAGCTCTCTTCCCCACGTGTGCCAGCGCTTCCCTGTGAAATAAGGAAACATAATCAATCACAGATCTGCGAGAGCACTCGTCTTCAACGAAAATAGAGAAAACATTCTTCTGCGATTGGCTTCTTTGTGTCTACGTAAGCATCTTAACCAATAAAAGTAGTTTATACTGGAGTTTTAGTTGCTAAAATCATCTCCTCAAAGCGTGCCGGGGAAAATCGATCACAGAAATGCACGTTGACGCTTGAGTGTTAACATAGTAACCCCGTTAGTTTGCAAAAGGTAATTAACTCGCATGTAGAAATAATATATTCTCCCTTAGTCAGTACACTCACATTTATGCAAAAAAGTAAGCAAAATATTCCAGGTTGATGCTGTATGAATTATTGAGGTTTGATGGCACAGCTTGATTATCAAATCAATGTGTTCGCTTGCTAACGGATAGATTTTTAAACCATCGGTTGGTAATACAATCAAACCCTTACTGCCATGGATGGTTAAATCTTTTTAACGCTTGTTTTGGCGAGTTATATACTGAATATTACTCAGTATATAAAAATATTAATACATCATATAATCTCTCTGCACTTTTAAACCTTTCTACAGAGTGACAATTCATACTGAGAGATATTCGTAATAACCACTCTCACTTGTTGTGTCTTCAGCGTGACAACTCACCAGGTGACAACTGTACTCTAAATAGAGATGCTGCTTTCTTACCCGTTCTGGCATGAAACAACGCAGAGGAATACGCATCATCCAAGCTGACGTCACTAGCCTCTAAGCCACTTACAAGGGGATGAAGCAATGATGTATGCCCAAAGACTGACCAGTAATAAGTAGTGAGAAATTCAGTCTGCATGCATTTTCAGCAATTCAAAGTCTGGCCTGATAGAAAGTAGGTATGTGAAGCTAGCATGCAGAGATAACTCAACAGGTATAGAAAGACAGTTTGGAAACCAAACTTTATTAGAGGCTGAGAAGTACCAAAACAGTTTTCAGTTATGCTACTTCTCTTTTAGTTTTGAAATACCACAGAAAAACACTCATACAAATTTTAAAGTTCTTAATTACACCTTTGCTCATTCAGTTTAGACATGGACCTTAAATATCACATTCTTGCCTGTGTTCAAGATGTAAATACTGGCATAGTATAGCAGAATACAGACTGGTAAACAATGAGATCCACATACACTTGAGAGGGCTTGCAGCACAGTATTTTATTACGAACTTATTTTTAAAAGAAATACTACAGTTTTTTGTAAACAAAACTCTTATTACTTACACCTCCCGTTTTCCCCACTTCCACTTTTTTCATGGTTACAAAGGCAGAGTAAAAACTCTCTCTAGAGACCCATTCATTATTGCAAAAGTAAAACAATTCATCTGGGAAAAAATATTAATAGAGCATATCTGTATTTAGTGTACAATGCAGCTACAAAGTGGTTACCACTGAAACCAGTGACACAATATTCACTTACCTTACCCAGATAAGCATGATTTCTGGCCCAAACAAATGTTTATGTCGATGATGCATTCTTCTAAGACATGGCTAAGACATAGCCTGTAACATTAAATGTGTTTGTGTTTTAATGTATTTTTAGTGCTCAACTACACGATCTTTCCAACAACAGAAAATTCAAACTCAATCCAGACTCTGTGGAGTTGATTTGCAGGACCTCAATGAGCACATGTCTAGGACTACCCGGCAAGTGTCTGAGTCTCAACATTATCCTGGTTTTGCTACACAAGCAAAACTTCCACAATCTTAGCAAAGTAGCCCACAGGTGGTCAGTCTTGATCATTCTTGCCCACCCGTAAGCTTGTGGAATAGCTCTTCATCTAAAGTCTCATTCTGGTCCTTGGACCGGGTCGACAGGAAAATGTACCCTCCGATGTACTCATGAACCACCTTGCAGTCGCAGCTCTGGCAGGAGAAGGCCACAGAAATTCCCTGGTCAAACTCTATGGCCACCTGGAAGGGAAAAAACCACCTTTGGATTAAAATCAAGTAAAATATGCACATCCAGAAATATATCAGGTGCTGGGCACCATAAATTAACCTCTGTTAATTAGCCTCTTTTTAAATTAAAAAAACACTTCTATAGTTCTGAGAATCTTATAGAATCATCATAAATCTTTATTTCATTTAGCTTTAATGTAACATGTAATCTATAAATCCATTTGTGCACATTGATGCATTAGTAAATGTATACATATTTGTATTTAAAATTACTTAATGCTTTGCCTTTATATATGCTGTCTTATTTTGTTAGTTATATGCTCACTTTATACATCAATTTGTGGGAAACTATACAAACAATCCAATTATATATCAAACTCCTAAGCAATGGAGAATCATGTATTTGCTTGATTACTTGTAAAATAAACGGACACAGAGGCAACCATTTTGCATCAGCAGGTGAGAAATGCTGTTCACCTGGCGGATCTCCCAGTTCACATTCCACTGTTTCATGTTGGAGAACCTCCAGGTGGTCACTGGGAGGCCTGTTGACATGTCGATCCGGATCAGCCGGTTGTAGGAAATTCCCAGGATCTCATCCTTTTTGCTCCCTCTGAATCTGTGATGTAAAAAACAAAAAGGACAACAAACATTACACCCCTATATTCTGTACTGAACTAAAAAGCAGAAATAATAAAATTACTGTCAAACCACATGTTTATCAATTCAGAGTCATTTGCTCTGTAGAGATACGGAGACCTAGTTGCCATACGTGCTAATGTTAATGTTGTTTTTGCTGATTCTGTGATGTGTATCTAATGAACAGTGCTGTGGATAATAGCATTTACTGAACAAAGTCATACCACCCTGATCTTGCCTGATGGCTGAAGCTGAGTAGGATTGGGCTTGGTTAGTGCTTTGATAAGAGGTCTTTGAGAAAAATCAGCTTGCTGCTGAAGCTGGTGTTGGTGGGCCAGCAGGGGGCGGTCTTCCCTTTGGATCCAACAGAGTAACATTTCTCCAGTGTAGTGGTGGGGACACTATATTGTAGGAGACACTGTCCTTCACAGGTGTAGGTAGGTGCTACACATTAGTGGTGGTTGTGGTGAGTCCACCCTGCCTTAACTGTAAAGGGCTTTGGGAACCTTGGAAAGTGCTACCTAATTGTAATCCCGAGTCATTATTGACATGTAGCCTTTATAGATCTGAGATATGAAATAATGTAAAGCCAACTGTTTTGCTGGATCTACATGATGATTTCACCATGTTTCATTCTATGTTCACCTGACGATGTAGTAATTTATGCCGAACTCTGGCAAAGACTGCCAGGCCTGAATAAATCTCATCTTTGCCTCCATCAGGGACAGCTGGGTGAAGTTTTGATGGGCCTCCAGAATCCGGGCTGTCAGCTGAAATAAACCACAATAAGAACAAAAAGACAAAAACTTTGACTAATTAAAAAAGTGTGAAAGTATGTGGGGTATTTAGGAACCCTATGATAGGTGGAGCTGCTATGTGCTCTCTACAACTGACCTGTTCATGCCAGTCAAAACACACAGCAAAAGATTATCTTTGCCTGCTTATCAACATCATATTTCACAAGTCTAAAAACATATTCTGCTGCAGAGTATTTATACGAAAACTACTTCACCCAATTTGTTTGGTGAGTTTATACACTTATACATATTCAAAAAGAAAAGGCCTGACTGATGTTCACAGTCACAGGTGGATGGGTTTACATCAAAGCTGTGCACAGTGATCTCCTCACCTGTTTGGTCTTGTACTTCTTGGCGTATCTGGGGGAGACGAAGCACTCTGCATTCATTTCCATGGCATCCACATCTGGGACAGCTTGGCCAGGAGGGGGCGCCAGATTTTTCATCTGCAGGAAGGACTGGATGTTTCGCACCTCTGTGCGGTAGGAGCTGTATGCCATCGTCTTCCCTTTAGAGGCCAGGAGACAGGCTGCTTTCCACTTGGCGTACTGGGTTTCCTTCATAAAAGGACATTAGGTTACAAGGCAACTATTACTACAGGGATAGCCAAAGGCAAACTCACATTTTAACTTTAAAATTGTGGCACTGTGAAGTTATGCAGCTCAGATGCATTAAACATGAAGTGACCATTGTTAGAGGACTGAGTGCTACATGTTTTTACACTCTGCTGGTAACCAGTGGTTTTAGGTTCAGTTCCTAGTGGGGCATTATACAGCTCTCGTACCCTTGAGGAAAGTGCTGAACCTTAAATACCTTACTAATTAATTATAAATTGCAAGCTAATTCACTTTGGATGAGGGTTTCTAGCATACAGATAAATAACATAATGTAAACAAGAAAGAGCGCTTACATTGTCACAGCGGATGTACACCTCATTCATACCGTCTGCAACCGGGAGCAGAAGTTTGATGCCGAACTTCTTGTCTGTTACGTTGACATCAGGGACAACCTCACACCCTGAGTGGCACATGAAATCGTCAAAATCAAAATGTACAGTGAGATCCTGTGAGGATTCCATTACGTAAGGCTGATGCTGTTTTTTTACCTCTTAAATGAAACTGCTCGATGGGTTCTCCACTGGCTGCCTCCTTGTTCTTGTAGTACGATATTGTAGTGTCTTTAAAAACAAACCAGTACTCCTTGTATGGTCGAAGTGTCAGTCTTTTGGGCCTGTTGTGTAAAGATAAATGTAGCATGAGCGGAGGTGTAGCATACGGATGCAGAGCAGCGGATCACCACTGTTTGAGTGCAGGTGTTTAGATCTTGTGTCATCACATATACTTTGCACTGTTTCATGCTTACAAATTGTGTAATATGTCCAAATATACAGGGAAAATGGTAACTAAACAATAAGTAGTGTATTTGTCTCAATTCAAAATGAGGAAATCATACAGTGTTCTCAGTGTTTTTGAAGTTTTTCCTTTCTTTTTCACTGCAAGTATCTTGTGTTGCTTATGGCTGTGTCAGAAAAATCAAAAGAAATCTGCCCCATTTTCTCAACAGAGTGAAGCAAGAGAGAAGCTCACAAATGCTTCTGTCCTCTGGCCCTCTAGATGGCACTATGAACATAAATTCTTTATGAAGGTTTCTTTTCATGTTTCATGTAATTGAGGAAAATTTATAATCTACTTAATTTTCATTCAAAGACACCCACAACTGTGATTACGAGTATCATCATAATTCTTATGATTATATATTTTTACCATGTATATTTGTGCACTTGATATGAAAAGCAGTCTACACAATTTGTTTCATTGCATGCCAGCTCACAATTTTTTAAATCTATTCAGTTACTCCCTGTAATACCTTACCGTTAGCTATAGTACATCAAAGCAAGCCAAGGGCTGCACTGCAACAATGAGTGTTTGCAGATTAGTAGATTTGGTTATACAGGCTGACTGTGCGCTCACCTGAACAGCCTGAGGGTGTCGGTCAGCTTTGGAATGTCTGTGATGTCTTCCTGTGAGGACCAAACAGGTGTCAATTTTCTGCTCTGTCTCATGACATCAAGTGCAAACACATCCAATCAAAAGACACTACCAAGTATGCAGTTACATGCAATGTTGTAATTGCACAGGTAGAAAACCTATAAAATGAATGCAGCTAATTTAAAAGACAAAATAAAATGCTTATGATTCCCCACTATAAAACATCAATTGCATATTAATTGTTAATAGGATGAAGGATAATATATTAAAAGGAATAACTCATTACTACATTTCTGAAGTATTTTTGTATTTAGCTTTAAATACGTAAAATCCCCTATAGCATAATCCCACTTACATGTACATACATACAGACAAAAATACTCTTATTAGTTTTCTCTCAACTGCCACATGTACCAGAATTCTGTCTGTGTTTCCTCCTTCGAGAGTCACTTCCAGGTTAGACAGGGCAGCTTCAACCTCATCGATTTCTGGTTCGTTGGAATGATCCAGTGGTTCAGATGACATGGTCAGTTTGCAGATGTGGTACTGAAAAAAGAAACAAAGTAATAACATAACACTTCCAAATGTCGTATGTATTTTTTTTAGAGAAATCTGGCTTTTTCTGTGGGCTCAGAATAAACCCCACTGCAAATGAAGCACTGATGAAGAAACAGCTTCTCCAAAGATCTGACTTCACTTCAGCCTGCTTCATCGTCATTATTATCACTTAATTACATAGATGCCTGAGCTGTCCCTTAGATGTGACACACTTATACACTACCAAAGCTATCAACACAGTGCCTCCCGGGTTTTAACCTACAGCCTTCAGGTGACAAGCCTATGGATGGCCTACTTTAGTTCTGGGGCTTCTAAATCAGAACAGATTTTTTCTCCCCTTCTGGAAGCCATAATTCTTATCTGCTGTATCTTTAGTTCATTATTTATGGAGCATTATATTAATTTAACTTTAGTTTGAGTTTACCCAGATTTGTAAGTCATGCAAGTGTATGCACATCTTAATGTTACATGTCTCACATGAGAATAAATACAGACAGACTAAATCCCACAAAAGCATGTCTGTCATTGTGATAAATCAGCACTGTGGGATTCTACAGCAGGCTTCTCAGTTGCAGGAACCAGAGTGGTTTTCTCCTAAGCACTGCTGGGCCAGATATCAGATTGCTCTTCTTTGGGGGAATGATCCCAGGATCTAGCAGTCAATGCTTGTCCTGACACGCCTCTCCCTGGATATCACCAAACCGGTTCTGGAGCAGCATTAAGCTCTGTGCCTGCAGGGACAGATATTAACATCTCCTCCCCGAGCAGTAAATCTCTCACCGCTGCTAGCTTTATGGCTCGCAGCTAGCTATGATGAAACTGGGTAGAATATGAAATAAAAAAAAATCCTAAATAGTACAACAGGCACTTCTAAAAGTCTGTGCAGCTCTACTGCAGCTGCTGTGACCACATGGTTTTAACTCATATACCTTGCTAAATCAGTAGATAAAATCTCTTGCGTGGAATGAAATGCTTTGGTCAAATTGCTTATTTATGTTCCACCACTGCCATATCACAGATTCCAATTGTGTTCATACAAAACTCATCAAATCTCTTTCACTGTCTATTTTTGTCAGTTTTGGCCCCATATTATCAACACATCACCCCTCAACAAACTACAGTAAGTGTAACACAACAGAGTGTGTTCCAGGAATTCTCAGGAATGGATCTTATGGAACCACTTCATCACCTGCAATGCAATCACAGTCAACATCTTTTCCGTGGCATTCCGTGGCATTCCGTGGACCAATAAATTATATAATTTGTCATTGTGTATCGTGGTGCTCCCAAAAATATTTTCAACGCACACTCTAGTCAATCAATGATACAGTTTATATTCTTTAAACCCAGACTATAATATAAAATTTTTCACATTAGATAGTGATACATATTAATTAGTACTATGAGCATGTCAAGTCTATTTTTGTTACAAACCAACACAACCCATTATAAGAAAATTTTAGCAAGTGCAAGAACAATCAGTCTGACAAAAGTTTAACATCCCAAAATGGCATATATTGCAATATGTTGTGAAATATGTTGCTCAGTGCAAGATACATTGCAAATACCTTTAATGCAAATATATTGCAATATACCCAAATGGCAACTGTTCACTTAATGTCAATATATTCATTGAGCTAAAACTATATTCTCCAAAATATATTGTCAATGTATTATTTTGTAGGGATTTCTCATGAGAACTACAGCCAGGTATCCCACTCATGCTCTGATGTGAAGAACAAAACAGATGCATCAAACTTCACATTCAGATGCATCAGGATCTTCGGATCAGCCCTTGCCGCAGCTCTCCCCTCCCAGGTGTTCAGATCAGACCGGTTCTTTGGTTTGGCAAGGCAAGACTCTGTACCTGTAAGGCAGCAAACATCAGCATCTCCTCCTCTGTACAGTCCACCTCCTCCAATAAGATTGCCCATCTCGCCTGTTCGAAGAGCTGGTTTATTCTTACTGCGTCATACTGCAGAGGGGAGAGAACAAGATTGCTTACTACTGCTGTAACACACCAGAATACAAGTACTTTCTCCTATTGTAACACACCAATACACAGGTATTTACTACTGCTCTAACACACCAAGATAAAACAGGTCTCCACCAAGCCTTCCCAATTCTATTAATTTTTATTCTGTTAAATAAATTGCCAATTGTCATATTTTACACAGCGCAGCATGTTTGAAAAGAGCCTGCCTGTCAGTACAAGACCCAGCTCCATTCATTGTATCTGCCTGTTTGCTAATTGGCAAACATTGTGTTGTGAAATACACAACACCAGGTGCACATAAAGGAGGAGCACATGACATTTTGTTACTTGTTTAAAGTGCCTTGCCCAAGATTACCACAGCAAGGCCACACAGGGCCATGTGTATATATTCTCACTGTTGTCTAAAACTGTGTCTGCTGTGTGGGTGTTGATTTTTGGCTGTGATTTCAGGATAATGAACAGTGGGGAAAGGTCCCTCACTTTTGGGTTGAGGTCAAAGAAGCAGTGGTACTTGAAGCGTAGCAGCAGTTTGTCTTCCTCCTGGATGCCTTGCTCCATTAAGGATCGAGACGAATCAAGCCACCTGAGGAACACAACATCCTGTCACGTGACGCACAGCTTCCTGTCACACACTGCAGATAGGCTATGGCATTGACAACACAGGGGCCTGCAGAACCTTCACTGTGAAGAAAACCTGGAGCCCAATGAAAGAATGAAAAAAAGTGGCCACTGGCCATTTCAGTACAGGCACAAACAATCATCAGCGATGATGTGCTCTTCAGAAGTGGCCCCCTCTCTCTCACAGACGGCGAACCCCCTTACTCTTACCCTGAGTTGATGAGCGCTTTGTCGGTCAGTGACAGGGGCTGGTACATCTTGGCCAGCTCTGCAGGAGGCAGGTTCGGCTGGCTCTGGGTTAGAGGGTTATCTCCGAACCACAGGCTGGTGGCAGAGGCAGGCGTTCCGTTGTCTGGGTCGTATGTAGGGGTCATGGTTTTACTGTAAAGCCCAGGACTGCCTGCAGAGCACACACAGGTTTGGTCTGAGTTCAAATTAAATTCTGTGTAAGAGATTAATTTTCATGCTAACCTCAGTTTCCAAACTTTTCTGAATGCCCTTATTATAGCTTGAATTATTGATTTGGCAGACAATTTCATCCAGAGCAGCTTAAAAGGTCGTCATCAAAGCAAAATACATTAAATGTGCACCACATAAGCAAAAAGAACAAGAGCCCGGATACACAGTGAAAGAGCATGAAGCGACAAACAAAACATAAACATTATTAATATTTTAAACCCCAAAACAAAAAGCAGACAATCCCCAATATCTAAGACTTAAAGATGATAAAAATGTCAAACAAAACATAGGAACAAAATTTAAATAAAATGAAAAGAACAAAGCATTGCATCTGTTAAAAAGACCTGCAATTAATTCAGGAACATCATAAAACATTTAATAATAAAAATCAACTGAGGAGATTGTAAGGAAAAATTAATGGGACAGGTTATGAGGCACAAGCAGCAGGAGAAAAAGAAGAACTACAAATTTAAATATGAAACCATAACTTATGCAGTAGTTGATATGTTAGTGTGAACTTAGAGAAGGAAGGTCTTTAAATGGCAGCATGGTTAACAGAGTGGTAGCTAAAACATTCATTTTAAAGTTAATATGAGCGAAGGTCAGAAATTAGGGGCTTTCAGATTCAGTTACACCTAAAACCTGGGCCATTGATACATGAGCTGAGAGCAAAATAATAGAAAGATACTGTATCAATGAGCAATTGAAGCACCTGGCTATGATTTAATGTGGAACAGGTCACAGATTATAACAGCACACTTAAAATAAATCAATACAATTTTACAAAATAAAAGCAAACCCAGTTCTGAAAAAGAATATGCCTACCAGATTAGAATCAGTGGGTTAGCAGCAGTGTTTGTAAAAGATGACCAGAATAATCATGCCTGAACAGACCTAAGACGACATAGTTTGTCCAGAATTTAATGGTTTTGTGCATTTATTATCAAGCTGCATGGGCCCAGGTCTGCGAGTGTTACCTGACATTCCCCCAAGGGCGTCTATGTCTATAACATCCTCAGTGACAGAGTCTTTGTTCTTGTCTTTTTTCTTCTTCTTCTTAGAGGGATCGTCAGGGGGCTTCAGCAGGGAGAGCTCCTCTGGTCTCCGGATATCTTTCAATAGATTCAATAACATCAGCATGAATGACATTCAGCGTTTTTGCGAAGACATAGAGGGAAAAGTTTGGTGGCAGCTTTGGAAAATTCAGCATGTAACCAGATGGTTGCAGGGTCAAAGCCCTAGAGGGACACAGGTGTTCTGCCACTAGACAAGATGAACTTCTTCAGCAAACATGCTGCAATACAGCATCAGTGTAAATATTTCCATAGAACAATTCATCAAATTTGTTTAATGCCAACATTGAGTTGAGTCATCTTTTGATGACCAATGACTCTTCCCTGGTGTAAGGGGACTATAAAATCTGGATGAAAAGCACACTGTCATGATTATCATAATTGTGTAGTAAAAAATGCCAAGTCTGTACAAATGTCAGGAAAGCAAAATATTTTAAAGGTATGGACTAGTAATCTTGATTCCATCCACAGAAAGGTTTAGTTATTTGTAAATATTCTGAGCTGACCGTATCTGCAATATCAATATTTTAGATATCAAATGTTTTAGACAGGTCTAAAAGTCTAAATCTAGTCAACCAAACATAGAAAGAGTATAGTGCACGTGTGCTACTCAATGTAAGTAATCAATGCCAATAAAAATCAGCAAAGCATTCTGGGAGAGTGAGATTGAGCAGACAGTAAAGGTATCTAAGATTCCAAAAAGCTTACTAAAAGACATTTTGCAAGATAAGATTTACCTGTCCGGACCTGTGTGGACTGGCATGAGAAGAGCAAAAAAAACCTCTGTTACATCTTTTCAGCAATGCAGTTCATGGGCGTGGTACAGATAACTCAAGCCTCAGTTTTAAGGTTAAATCTGTGCACTTGTTTTTTGGATCCTGACGGTCCGTTCTACTAGTTAGAGCTCTGCATATTTTAGTCACAGTCTTGTACTGTCGCCACCCTGCAGACCTTGGTCATGGTCTTGTATCTCCACAGACTCTGTTCACAGGCTTGTATATTTACAGCTGTGCAGATCTGTATCATATTTCTTTTGTACGTGGGGTTACGCAGTGTTGGTCGGGGTCTTGTGTACTTACTCAGAACTTTGCAGATGTCGACGACGGTCTTGAAGACCACAGCGGAGTAGCTGACGTTCAGCTTTATGGTCCTCATGTTGGGCAGCTGCAGGCACAGGGCCTTGTGCTGCGGGGTGTAGTGCAGGTCCGCGTCGGCCTGGACGCCGTACTTGTCCAGAGTCCAGTGCGTCTTCAACAGCCAGCAGTTCTTCTGCTCCCACCACAGGGCATAATCTGACCAGTCCTGGGGAGCCTCTGCCGGAGACACACAGCCATAGCCGCAACAGAACGATGAAGAACAAGTTTTACTGCTGATGACTGGAGAGTGAGGCTGCAGAAGCAAAACGGGCTTGAGCTACGATGTGTTAACTGTAACCCACTGATGTGAACCAACCACAGTATCAAGCTATGGAGTGTTTTGATTGGTTAATACAACACAAGTCAGTGATTGACAGCACATGGTGGCCCCATCTGTTATAGGTTTCATGAAGCTTAAATCTATCATCACCATTATAATCAGTACATTAAAATTATGCTGTAAATTATTCTACACCATGAATAGTTGAGGTGATTTTTTTTTCTTCCAGCAAGAACGCCACTTCAACTGACTGATGTTTGTAGAATGTGAAATAAGTTAACATGGTTAGATTAATGTTAAAATTAATCAGTTAATGTCCTCAGTTAGAAGCCATGAATAACTTATATACTGAACACTGAATGCTAAGCTGTAACAGAAATGTTTTCTTTTCTAAAATGCATGCTGAAGGAGGGTGACACTCTTGTTCAGGGTGACTTAAATAGATATATAGAATAGAATAAAATAAGGCTATGTACAATTTTGACATGTTATCCAGTCATGGCTGTATATTTACTGGGACAATTTGGGTTAAGTTCCTTGCCCAAAAGTATAACAACAATGACCCAGCTGAGAATCAACTTGCAACTTGCTTGTACTTTGGGGTACAAGCCATGCTCCTGTCCACTACAGCACACTGCCGCCCCTGGGATATATGATAAAAAAACATATGGAACGAAATGTTACAAATAACATGCACAAAATCAGTGTCTATAGGCTGCAGTGCCTTCAGCTTCAAACACATGGAATGCTTTCCAAAAGACTTGCAAACCTGTCACAGCTTGACTCCCCCCCATTGCACCAGCAAATACATGCACTGAGGCATTAGGTCACACTGTGTTAAAATTACAACGATTAATGTTAACCCAATGATGAAAATTCGATAATAAGAAGCTGCTTGTTCTCATTAAGGCCTGGTTTAAGTGGGGGCAGTCTCCAATAACCTTGCATTCCATCCTACAGGCCCTCTACAAATATGTACTGTATATACTGCATATACTGTACCAGTCCAGCGTTGGTGGTATAGTGGTTAGCATAGCTGCCTTCCAAGCAGTTGACCCGGGTTCGATTCCCGGCCAACGCAAGAGTTTTACGTGTGCAAAAGAGATTTTAGGGTAACAACCATGGAGTATGTTAGGAGCAGGACTTGTACCCGCAAGGTTGCTGGTTCAAATCCCCACTGAGGCACTGCTGCTGTACCCTTGGGCAAAGTACCTAACCCACAATTACCTCAGTAAACATCCAGCTGTACAAATGAAAAACATTGTTAAAAAAAAAAAAAGTATAACCGATGTAAGTCGCTCTGGATAAGAGCATCTGCTAAATGCCAATAATGTAATGTAATTTCTATGAACAGGACGTCAAGCTAAATAATGGAAACTGTCATGTCGGTGACAGTTACATACTGCACTTGCAAGTCTCATCCAGTCCAGGAAACATCACATATCTGAATTAGGCGATGGCGACACACACAAGAAGAGGGATGATGCAGTGTGCTGATTAAGACTGACATCACAGCATGGGCACGGCCTAAGGTACAGAGGAATGCACAGTAACTATACGCCTGACACTCCAATCTGATCACACAACACCCACACTTCCTTTACAACTGCAGACGTACACACATATGGGAGAAAGGGGCACACCACTGCTGATGAAAGCAAGTAATCAGAGGAAGACAAACCTAATATGGAGTCTAGTCCCAACCTCAGCACTGAACTGCAGGCAAAGTCCAGGCAGTCACCCTGATATTAGCATACGCCAGTACTCAGTGCAGTTACATCCTACAGCATTGGCTAAACCAGGATCAGTCAGCTTTGCTTCCAGATCTACAGTGGTCTATTACAATGGGCTTGATGCTACCCACTTATAATTGGAGGCCGAGACTTCATAATATGTGGAGCTGATCAGGTCACTTACTGATTTGAACCAGTTACAGTGTTTTGATGATGGAGGGCACAGAATTTTGATTTGTTTAAACAAGCCATTGATGGAAAGTTCACAGGAGCTCTACCCATCATGAGGCCTAAGG
The DNA here is from genome assembly GCA_019176425.1 of Megalops atlanticus. Classification (NCBI taxonomy): domain Eukaryota; kingdom Metazoa; phylum Chordata; class Actinopteri; order Elopiformes; family Megalopidae; genus Megalops; species Megalops atlanticus. Next base: position 6,166,148 of record CM032892.1, on the reverse strand, counting down.
CCTACAGTAATCCCATTAGAACTAAACACATGTGTCTATCATTTCTACTAGGAAACAAACCAAGACAAATAAACACTTGCTTTGGTTTGTTTAAACCAATGCAGGAAGAGAGAGCAGCACCTCAATATATGCAATAAATTCCAAACAATCGAGAAGTAAATAAGAGAGCTCTTCCTGAAAGCAATAAAAACATTACTGAGAACTGCAGAAAAGTTCATAACCATGCCACTAAGCATCACCAGGAGCTTAAGTGAATGCACTGCAATGCAACAAACAGTGTACAAACCCCACTTTCCTAGGGAATGTCAGCTCCTTTAAGATGCATTTCACCCCCTGTGGCTATGGGCAACAGTGTTGTTTAAAAGGCCTAGGTGAACAATGCGACTTTGCCAGGAGCAGTTGGCCAGCGTGCTGCACAAACATGGGTGTGTCCCTTTGTTTGAACAGTGTCCCATTCTCGTGAGATACAGTACTGTGGGGTGAATGGGAGCAAGACAGGGTGTGTTCACAGTGTATAAGGCCTGCTACAGGAGAGGGGAGCCAGTTCAGTATTCATTAGCACAGTGTTTATGAAATTATTGGCATTTATCAGATGCTCTTATCCAGAGTGACTTACATCGGTTACAGCTGGATATTTACTGAGGTAATTCTGGGTTAAGTACTTTGCCCATGGGTACAACAGCAGTGCCCCAGTGGGAAATCAAACCGGCAACCTTTCGGTTATGAGTCCTGCTCCTTAACCACCATGCTACACTGTCGCCAGTGTCGACTGTTCAGTACTGTTAAAAAAGTTCAGTACAAGAAGTGCAATATTCAGACACAGATGGTCTAACAGAAAATTCTGCAAGATATACATTATAAAAGCAATCAGGTGATACTTTTATGGAATGCAAGATGGAATATTTACATATGAAAGATTAGATAATACTTACTCTACCCCATTTATTAAATATGTTAGTGCACTACTGAAACTGCATAAGCAGATGTTTACTCCATGCCAATTTACCTGACACAAGTTGATGTGTTTACATGGCAGGTCTCCAAAAATTACCCAGAAATCACTAGGAAGCTTAATTAGAGTAAGTGATAACAGCACATTAAATTGTGCTCCATTAATATGATGTAATTCCATAGAATTTTTTGGAAATACTGAGGCCTGTCAGGATTGTAACCTGAGGTTTTACAAACAAGACCTAATGCTACACCTTCATCAATGGACCCAGTAATGATGATATATACAAGCTCGGGCGAAACAGCTGGTGGGTGCTGGGGATATGTACAGGATGTTTACCAGAATTAATTGATACTTGATTCCAGTGCACATTTTAAAACTTAATGATCTTTGCCATTCATTAGTTTTATCAGTAGATCAAGCAATCAATCAATTAATGATTTACTTATTGTTTCTTAACAAAGGCATTGTGAAAGGTCTCTCCACAGAGTGTATAATAAAAAAGAGATGCAGAAACACAATATGAAACAAACATAAAGAGAGGAGTGATGATACAAAGACATGTAGAAACAACAAAAAAAAACAAATTTGTTTAAAAAAAAAGAAAAAAGTAATGAAAGAAACTCACTTATTTTCTCCACCAGTTTGAGCATGAGTCCCCCGATGTGGAGCTTCCCCTCCACCCTGAGTTTGAACCTCATGTTCTCCTCTCCGTTCCTCTGGTCCACCTGGACGGTGAGCTCCCAGGAAGTCTTGCCATACTCTGCTGCTGTAAGCATGTCTCACCTGCAACCTGGACAAAGGAAGTTAGCTCATTAGCGCTGTGTCTTCCAGTTCATTGAACAGGAACAGCAGCTCTGCTCTAGCTAATCACAGTCCCTGTTCACAGCACAAGAAACACAGGGCTAATGCTAACAATGGTACAATGGAAGCCTAATTTTTACAGCTGGGGTTTTGAACAATGCAAGATAACCAGTGTGTTGTGAGTAATAATTACCACTACAAAGTCTTGCCCACTATTTCAAATGGCAGTCTCTTTGAAATTACAGCCACAGCTGTTTAGCGCAGGGACAGTCTAATTAGAAAGTTCAAAAAGGGCCTCCCCCTTACAGAACCATCAGAGACACAAAATTAACAAGTAGAATAAAATAAATGATGAGTTTGGGGGGCCCGTGCGAACTTCCAGGTTCGACAATGGAATTTGGGACGTGTAGGGACATGAATGGGTGCAGGCGAACCATGCAAAACAACAGCTAGACCTGCATACCTGCACGAATCATTGTCTAAACTCAGGTAAAAGAATGCCTAGGAATTGTGGTCAGCATAAAAGCATTGAAAAAATCTAAACTACAGTGCATTGCACCAGAAATGCAGCAGATCCAATAGCCGTTTTTTTTTTTTTTTAACGGCACAGATTTCTGTCGTTATCTAGGACAACTGTGTTTACTTCTGCTGTAAACATACAATATAGTAGGTACAATTTAAACAGTTTTTTCTTTGGGTGGAGTAGAGATTCAAGGTGAGAAAACATATATATGTAATGGGCTGAGACCTCCTTAAATGTATTATTCAAACAGGTACCTGGACTGAAAACCAGAAAGTGGGGATTTCTCAAAAATAGAGAGCTCAGTTAAAACACAGCTCAGTTCTGTTTGTGTTTATTTCTTACTTGCACAAGAAAGCAGGAGCCAAAAACTGCATTTCACGCTGGAAAGTTATCTCAAATCACATCACAACTTTCGAGCTCCCTTTTCTTTAGCTGCAGGCTGAAAGCTAAGGCATGTCAAAATACAGGCCTGCGGGGTTAGCAAAAGCCACGAATCCACACCCCCAGCACAAGATACATAAGCAGGCATAAAGCACTGGACAGAATCAATAATGCACAATCTTGCACTATTTTATGTAGTGGAACTGGGGTGGCCATAATGATTTCCAGAACCATAGTAATCTACAGCGCAGCACCCCTGCCCTACCGCGCCGTGGCCAGGACAGCAAACCAACATGTTGGTAGTATATCTCAAAACGGTTACATTTTTAAATAAATAAGGGGAAATTAATACAAATGATAACTGGCCATTCATTAGTAAGAATATTTTAACAGTCGTTTTATTTCGTTAAACTTCATTTTAATACACTTGAACCCTTCAGAGAGCACAGACATGGTATTTTGAGGGTTTCCTCACTGCGAAATAGTTTTAATTTCATCACTGTGCCCACAACTGTGCTTCAATATCCACACAACACAGTCGAAAGGCTACAAGACTGAACACGAATTCACATGAAAAATTATTTGAAAACTGTATTTTTTGAATTATTAGAATGTTGGGTAGGCGAGTCATACTTAAAGGCATAGCTTGGTCGTGACACTAAAAAACAATATTTCACTTTACAGTAAGTAATAAAAGTCTAATCATTACATGAATACTGATATACTATCATTTACCGCCTTTCGCCAGAGTACACACCATCGTGTAGGAGAGGCTGTACACCACGATATGCAATTGTAAACACTTCAAGTGTCCCACCTACAATCCGCGAGCTATAACGTTGAAGCGAACACAATTCAGTATCTGACAGCATATATGTTATTAGCCGAAAAAGTTATTCAAAAACAGAATTAGCAATATCTCGAAACTCACCTGGACGTAAATTGTCCCCTTCCCTCACGATTGCCGTGTGATTTTTCTTTTTTTTTCTTTTTTTCTGAACGGGCGGTGAGACGTGAGTGAGTCAGCACCCGCCCTGTCTGTACAGGTAATCCAGGTAAGAGAAACTTCCTTAGAAATCCCAAAGGAAGTGTGTGGAGTCATAAAGCCCAGCCTTTATTGTGGAGATTATTTTACGCGCTAAAAAGGAAAACTCCGATAGGTTATACTGCTGTACCATACTTTGATATACACAGGAGAACACATTGTCAAAGCGTAGCTTCATATCGAACTAACATGGGCAGCATATATTAAGATAACTGTTATGAATGGTTCTTATTTTCAGACGAAAAGACTGAAAGCTGGGAGACAATCGGGGAGATAGCAAAGTACTAGTGTCTTTTTTTCTCAGAAAAATTGCTGTGTAATAGTCATCAGAAAAGTTCCCATGAGTTAAAAGTTACGTTTTATTTAGGGATTTTGCTTTGCAGGTAAACTATAACTTTTATTACTTTTGTCTTTAAATTGATCCACTTTTTTTTCATGTGTTCACCTGTTTAGAGCAAGGTGAAGAGCAACCTGTAAGCCAAGCATGAGAATGATGTGTTTTTCCATGCAACTACACAATGTAGATGACAAACAAGCTGTCGTTTTAGGGATTCGAATAATTCCTCAGACCTAGTGTGTGTGCATTCTAAGCCTATATTTATTATAACAGAATATGGCCTATGCAATTTGGTTCTGCAAAAGACATGCACTTTCAGCCCCTTGAGAATCACGAGACATGACATAGTCAGACGCCACCTCAATGACATCCAACAGGTATAATGGTGGCTTCCAAAGAAACAGTGTCGCATTTTTAATGGCTCAGTTCTACATCACAGCAGGTCAGCTGCTCATTTGCCCTGTGAGTCAGTCATATATCCTGTCTCGGATGTAGTCTGCACGTCCACGGTCGTGATTCAAAGGCCACTCACTCAGTATGGTAAAATTCCAGTGACACTGCCAGACTTGGTTTTCTGATTGTGAAATCAGCAATATGTATTCATAGCTGTCCCGTGTGCACGGAACGGCCCGTGTCAACATAGCTTGGAATTAATAAGTTTTCTTTGAAAAGTATGAGGTTTTATGCAAACGTCTTACAATACCACACCATTCCCAAGTTGTTATTAACTCATAAAACTTGGACACAGCTGGACTCAAATGTGGTGGTATTTTAGTTTAAAACAGCAAGAGGTTCAATCCTGCCACCTCCTGGTCTTTTTCCATTTATCCTTCATTGGCTGTTTGAAGAACCAAAGCAGTGGCTGGAGGAGTTGAGACAACATTGTTTCTTCAGGTGGGGGTGCCTCTGTCTGGGATGAAGTTATTTGTGCAATGAACACTTTTCTTTCCATTTATTACAGGGAAAATTAAACAGTACAATTAAGTGAAAGTCCTATTTTCTGTGTTGTTGTAGCGGAGCCCACAAATGGTTTCATGCCTTGACATACCACATAGTCACATTCAATGCTTGTATAGTGTATTTGAAATCACATACTGTATCACTCTATTGGAAACCAGTGGCAAAGGCACCCCAGTCTGGGAATACTGCTCAGAGGAGGTATATATGTACATTTGCATTCCTAGGAGTATGTGGTCCCCTCAATCTTGAAGGTGTTCTGTCATGATTTTAATCTTATGTCCTATAGTGTTACCTTCTGATTATTTTTTCATACTTTTACAGTGTCCCTTCTCCTACAAATAAATGGAGTCTAAACATAGAGCAAAAAATCTCATGATCACAAACAATGTATACATTTGCTGGGCAGCTGCTCTCATCGAGACGCACTTCCCAGATCTCAGTCAGAGTGTCTGATTGGCCACTTGTGGTTTCTGAAACAGATGTGTGGAGGGTCATCAGGAAACAGGAAGTGAGGGCTTCACCATGGTCTTCAGCACATCCTGCTGCCCAGCTACGGGATAGATTCTGAACAGATGCATCAGTTGTCATAATGTGTGGATAGGCTGGCACAGTAGGCTGAAGTAATGGGCAGAACAATCCAGAAATCAGGAAAAAAACATGGAATCTGTGCAGTGTGATGTCCCTAAAGAACAATTACTCTCAGCAAATGTGAGGTGAAGGGAGAGACTAGATTCAACCAGATGCATCTGATGTATTTGTTGTGTACATAGGGCCTTCCATATTGATTCATATCCCTGAATGAGTAGCAACAAATATATTCATGCTTAAAAATATTATACTTTAATCTTGATTGCATTGCACAGAGCAAACTCAGATTGTTCCCAAATAATAATAATTTATAATAATTCCAAAAAACACTGTGGCCAAATTTATTCAAATATTTTGATTAATCTTGTAAATGAAATCCAACAAAAATATATCTACACCAACATTCCGTATTTTGGAAGTTCACAGGAATAACCGTCACTACAAATCAAAAGGCAGGTTATAGATTTTCATTTGGTGTTTGCTTTGATGTGCAATGAAATATCAGGCCAGAATTTCCCTGTAGGCGTTTTACCAGGCACACCCACTGAGGTCCTTATGAGTCTCCTGAGGAATATGAGACCAGGCCCGTTTAACTTTGTGGAAGCAAACAGTCATTTTCATCATGTTTCATTCTGTAAATCACACCATTATTTATTATCGTTGCTCATCAAGAATCTAAAAAAAGAACTTTTTTATAAAAAAATTTAAATTGGGTTTTTCATTGAGAAATGAACAGTAGGGAAAGAATATGATTGCTCACCATTGCCTCCCAACAGATGGCCTACACTGCACCCTGGTCTGTCTGAGAGTTTGTGAAAATCAATATGTAAATTGTATATTTTTCTGCGTGTGCTAAAAAGTAGCTTCTTAACTCTGAGTAGTAGTTAGCGGTGATCTTACCACAACATGCAAAGTAAAATTGCTGTAGTTTCCCTTTTTAGGACTTGCTGACACAAAAGAAGAAGGAATTTGCTACAGAGACAAGACAGAGAATGAGTGCAATGACCATATCAGCAGTAGCTATTTATCTTATAAATACATTTCACTTGAATTAATCAAATATAAATACACATTTTATAATATAAAAGAAATAAAAAGGAAATAATTGAGTGGTTGCAATGTGAAACCAGTAGAATTCTGAAGGATGAAGTTGTGTTGCAGCAAGTCGACAAAACAAATTCATTTCAGCTTGCTTGCAAAAGAATTCAGTTTCACTTGGGTTTTTCCTGCTTTGAAAGAAAGAAAAGCTAAATGAAAAAGATGAGCTTGAATGAGTGCTCAGAATGCAAATTATTTGCAAGTGAATTTGGTTTGAGAGTGCCCTTAGGATCCATTTTAATGTGAAAGACTGATCCCTTTTAGAGATCATTTCTAGGTGCACTTTACCCCTTTAGCTGTGTGAAAGGGACAGCCCTCAAACATATTTGACAAATGAGTCCAAACGTGTATTTGTACCCATTGTCTAGTCTACCAGATCATTGTTTGCGAATTTGCACATGGAAGCGGATAAATTTTAAATGAACAGCAGGGGGCAGTGTAGACCAAGAACACGCTCATGTAGAACCGTGGCTGTTCTCAGGAAATGAGTTTGGAAGAACATGACCTTGAGGTACTGAGGTCTGCTGTGTGATTCTTTCTTGACAAGAATGTCGGTTGATTTCCAGGTTTTCCCAATGCTTTCACAGTAGTAATAGCTGTAGAGTGTGGTTTGTCAACACAAGGGGAAACTTGTGTGTGTAATAAAGCCATACTTACTGATGTTGGATATCTGACGCAAAAGGGTGACGTTTTTGGTTTTTTTTGTGTTGAGAAGGTAAACCTCCTGCACCATGTGTCCCGGTTTGAAGCAGGATGGCACAGCGGGTCATACGTCTGACTTCGATTCCCGGCACTCGGTTACACTCTCTCCTGCCATCGCGTGTGGGTTTGTCCTGGTCTGTGGCTTGGCCTCCCGTGTCGCCGCTCACGGCTATTGTTAGTTTGCACATGTTGTTTTGCAAAAGCTGTCGTATTAAATTTCTGCCCTCTGGCATCTACTCCTACGTCTTTTTGAGCTTGGCATGCCAGCGTTCGCACAATTAACTTCTACCCCACATGCTGTGCTGACTGGTCTCTGTCACGATGATGCTTTTTTTTCTCTAAATTTTCATTCAATGTCTGTGAAAATGCTAAATTTATCAAAGTGACGCGTAAGGGCCAGGTGATGCAATTCTCTAAAGAGGAGGTATGCGGCTATTGTGGTACAGGGAGACCGTTAGAAGAGCCGCTTGTCTTGTGAAGTTATTTAAAAAAATACATGATACTTTTTGTATGGGTCTGGTCCTCAATTTTGTAAAATCCAGGTCTATAGGGCCCTTTTAACTGCTCCACTATAACAACTTACAAGTAACTTCTTTTTAATAGTTATATCAATCATGTGGTAATATAACCACACACTAGCCAGCTAAATCAACATGCAATTAGCTTTATTTCAGTATACTGTTGTGCAACGCTACCATGGGTGAGCTATCATTCACTACAAGTCTAATGTTAGCACAGAAAATGGCATGTTTTAAAAACGGGAACAATGTGAAATATTCATAATATTCATAATATTCATAGTTGTTTAATAACAGTAAAACCTACAGGTGATGAAGTGAAGTAACCTTGGTATTGAATCAGTGAATGAGCTATGTTGTTGTGTAGTCTGTGGTTAAGAAGCAAGGGTTACTATCTGGTGTTACAGTACATATGCTCCAGTCCAAAGCATGACACATTGTACAAAAGTTGGTTTTATTACAAACTGAAATTGCACTTAAATGTTGAACAATTATGTTGCCTAGAAAACCAGTGCTTCATAGCTCATCAGTTCACCTACGTTTTCATAGTTTTAAAGTATATGGGAACAATCAGCTATATAAAATAATGTCACTAAGATGGTACTGGACAAATACTTATTGGTAAACCCTCAGTTGTTGCTGGTTAGTTTCACCCAGGTACTGTTATGAGGTCAACTTCAGTGCAAGCACTACATTTATGAGCAGTGTACTGCTGGTGCAGCAAATTTATACAAGTTCAACAGCCTGGACTGATAAGTGTGGTTATTCCACTCACTATTGGCTCTCATTTTGAACTGCTACTGCAGACCACCAGAGACTAGGGCTCTCTGAGGCATTAACCTCTGTTTTTCTTAGCTTTTCATTGTGTTTTTCTTTCCTTGGACGTGACAAAGTAGATGTTGTTGGCTCCACTAAAAGTTTTTGAAAATCTGACAGTTCAGTAAGAACCCCCAAAGAAATGTCTGAGCTCAGAGTGCCTCCTGCTACCCCTGGTTTGAGATCCTGACTGCGGTCTGTTGTTCTGTAATCTCAGGAAGTCGTGTAATAGTGCATAATTACCAACACAGTTCTGCGTAAAGGATTTATATTTCTCGGTCCAGTCCTTTGCAATCAAGGTACAGTTTCACAGTGCAGAACCCAGCCTCATTCCACTGGTCAGCAGGCATTTTCTTTTGTGCTGCAATCACAGTGCTTTTCTTTTTTTTTTTTTTTTTTTTTTGCAAATGCAGTGTTTGGAAGAGAGAAAAATGATGCAAAATGCATGCAGCTTGGATATCAGGAGCTCCTGTAGCTACTGTGCATGACACAGTCTGGCTATTTAGGGAAATTACCCTTTTCAGCAACTGGTGCCAACGTTGTTCAAGCTAGGTGCACAATAATTCAGCCAGAATGCTATTTACTGCACAGAATCAGACTGCTATAGAGGAAAATTGTTTATAGCATTACAGAATTTGAGGCAGAAAACAGCACTATGCAAATGAAAGCTCCATGGCTTGCATCCAATGACTGAAGGCTAGGAGCAGTTGAGAGGTTTCCAGCACTTTGAACTGTATTGCTTTAGGGAATTCACAATAGAAGTAGGAGCAAAAAAAAAAGCATAACAAGTGGAAATTATGCCAATAATAAGCTTAAGCAGATCACATTTATCATATGTTACACTGGTTTCATTGTGCCTCTGGAAGAGGATAGCACAAACTTGAAGTCTGGTGTCATGTGTTCCTGAAACATCATACTGCAGTATAGCCTCAGAGGAACACCCAAGCCCAATAGTGGAGCCAAGAGTTTGAACATTCATTACATTTACATTACATTACATTACATTCATTTAGCAGATGCTCTTATCCAGAGCAACTTCCAGCACAAAAGAACAGAAGGGTATCCATTCAAGTTGAATGACCAACAGTGTCAGACCAGGATAACAACACTTCCAAATCAGTGAGTGCAAGCATAACATTATTCAAGGCCTACCACAAGTTAACTTGTGCAACCTGACTAAATGAGGGAAGCCAAGTATACTACCATTCATCACAGTCACTAGATCACAGAACAAAACACATGCCAATAATATACACAAAATAAACAACAAGTAATACAAGTAGCAGGTTTTAGGGGCTGAGGATCGAGGGGGAACCAACTTCAGACTTCTAAATGCTGATCCATGTTCCACTGTGCCATTTTATCATGTGCAAGAGGGTATTTTGCAGTTCTCCTCTCTAACAAAAATCTGCCCTACTGACTTGCTTCTCTTGCTAATACTTCTGTGGCTGGAATCCAAACTTCAGCTGGCCTCCTAGTCACGGAACACAAAGTTGTTGATTCGGACAGACAGTACACTGTCTGTCTTCATTGAGTAATGGTGCTATTTTAGGAGGGCCTGCCATCAGTGCTTTTGTGAGAGGTATTCAACAGGTTGATCGTTCTTGAGTCAACATGTTGCTTTTGAAAAGAGGAAATTAATGTGGGAAAACTTGTCTGAATTCCCTTGGGGAGGCTCCCTCTGTTACTGTACTTACCTGTAACATTGGATTAAGTTTCAGAATTGTGGGAGATGAGAGGTATGGCTATGAGCACTATCTACAGATAATCTAGAGTGAAAATGCTGAATGTGAGGTCAGTATGTTTGGGGGTGTCTGACAATGGAGTACATGGGATAATTTTTATGCTGTTGCCCTTACTGTGTGTAGATGGAGGTGAGAGCTCCAACATGACATACCCTGCTTGTAAACTGCAGTTGACATGGTGTTTTTTCAGTGTGAAAAATCCATTTTTTACATTGAAAATGGAAAATTTTCAACATTACATAAATAAGTTAAGGCCACATAATAAATTAGTTTAATTATAATTTTTTGAGAGAATGCATGTGTTCATTTAGGAAACACAAAAAAATCTGACCACCATCCAGGTGATGCAGTAGCTTGGTATTTGCCTTTCAAGGTTGCTCTTGATTGGATCATCAATAAAACAAATGCTAATAGCCAGGCTTTCCATAACAATCACAGAGATTAAAGGCCAAGATTAAAATTGGCTGCAATATGTTTTCTTCTTAACATCAAATACCATAATTAAACAAGTGTTGCTTAATTTCTTGCACATTTGTAGTTTGTAGGCCTCTGGCATTAATGAAAAAATGTGTACTGCATGTATTGGGGGAAAAAAAAGGAATTAAAACACTTCATTTGGGTGTGAAGTACAGGACAATTCGTGTTATGGTTCCCTTGAAGTCAGGGCTGGGTGTTCAGGCACTTCATAAGAAGATCACCCTTGCAATCATTGTTCCTGAAAGACACAATTTCCTGTGTCACAAAGCTGTATATCAGGCAAAAGTTTTATAGTGAATATCTTGCTATTGAAACGCCTTTGCCTGAGGGATGCATATTACAATTATGACATGATATAAAGGCTTAATTAGCCCCCAGTATATACCTCTCTGACCTCCACCCTGCCTTCTCCACCTCTCCAAAAAAGCCACGCCTAAATCCCTAACCCCAAACTTCAAAACAGGGCAGCACGGTGGCAAGCTTCCATTTCTCTGAATAATCTAATTACATGTTATTCAACAGTGGGAACCTGTGAGTCACCCAAAAACGGTTATTGACTCCCATAAAACACCACTCAAGAATTTCCTGTGTGTGTGTGGAAGGTCACTATTCACTCCTAAAAATGACTGTTCCTGTGTGGGTGAGTTTCAGTGAGACAAATTGTTCTGCTAACCGTGGACGAAAATTAAGGAAAAATAGAACAAGTCGAGGAGGTGAGTCAGGGTAAATTGTACCTGGAGGTGGGACATGCTGGGAGCTCTTCAGTTATGGTCAGTCTCTTGTGTCCTTGCGCCTGTTTATGTGTTCACATTCTGAACCTGCTGAAAAATTCAGGATGCTACGGCAACAACAGGCAAAGTTGCATTTTATCTTGTAGGACACCTCCCTCTTAAATAACATAGAGCCACATAACTACTGGGGTTAATATGTTAAGGTACAATATACTCTAAGTACTTGATTATCATCTTTCGAACAGATTCATAACTAAACCAGCCAACAGGTTGTTTCATACATTAGCTCCCAGCAGGGCTTTGTAACATACTGTATGTTTGTTTTTCTTGGAGTCTGAAATAGAGATAGTCAGTTAATGTGCTTTGCTTTTCAGACCATGAGGTAGAGAAACCAATTGATCGTATAACTAGTTGTGTAAGACAGTGTTTCTCAACCCTTCTCCTGGCGGCACCCTGTCCTGCATATCTTCTATCTATCCTTGCTCTACCTACCTGACTGAACTCATCAGTGGCACGTTTGATTAGCTGAGCACACCTGATTTAATCAAGCAGCAAGGATAGATAGAAGATATGCAGGACAGAGCGCCGCCAGGAGTAGGGTTGAGAAACACTGGTGTAAGATAGGCCAGAGCACACATTCTGAGCCAGCAGAGGGAGACATTTCACAATCTCCTGGTCCACCCCAGCTGTGAAACCACAATCATGTTGTTGTTATTTATCAGCCTCATTGTTCGCTTGCAGAAAATTCCTCGGCAGTGACTCCATTCCCTAACGTGGAACATATGTTTTTAGGACAGACAAAAAACTTTACAAGTCACTTAACAAGTGCCACATGCTACGAGTTTAAATGAAATTATGTGTTATAAAAATGCTGTAACGTTCAGCTCCATCATTTTGGAAAAAACGGTGTCGGCATACTGTAACTATTTTCACACCTGGCGTTGGCGTGTGTGTGTATGTTTGTGTGTGTGTGTGTGTGTATGTGCATGCATGTATATAGCACTACAGTACCCAGCAGTGGCAAACTGACTGCTTCATTTTCAGTGTCCTTCTGTCACGGTAATCCAACACCTTGCTGGTCCTATTATTCCTCCTGAAAAAAAAAACCCAAAACAAAACAAAACAAAAGTCTGGCAGTCTTCCCTCTTCCCCCTGGGCAACTGACAGCTGCATCTGACAGAAAAATAAAGAAAAAAAAACGTACGCGAGAGAAAGAAGAAAAGCAACCACACAGGCTTTCGCTCTGTCTCAGTCTGCGGGCAGTGTGATTACCTGACAGAAACCATGTCCCCACATGCAGCGTAACCCACCAACCTGTACCTGTTCAGGTTTTAGCATGAGAGGACAGGAACAGTTCAGTTATGAATAATTCAAAGCTGATTATGATACCTTGAAAAAGTCCCACTTTGTCACTAGCTAAAGTGAACACTGACACTGGCATGACTTACGTGTCTTTCTACGCTGTGAGCAAACCACTCTTGCTGTTATATTCTCATGTGGAAAAAGAAGAAAAATAAATTAAAAGTAGTAAATCACCTTATATTAAAATATATTAGTACTACATTTTGTTGACGTTGATAAGGCTGTCCTCATGAAACCCGGATTTTTTTTTTTTTTTTTTTAAAAAGAAAATGTAACCACGTGATGATCATGAATCTGCTCTGGTTATTGTGGTTTTATCATAAAGCCACAGTATGCCCGCTACGCTTAAATGTTTTCAATTGCATCATTACTGATTTGTCCCTGTGCCAAAATGCTTTTGTTCATGTACTTGGATGTGATTAGGCTTTTGAAATGAGGTTTTTATTTTCCCATAAATGTGAGGTAAGAGATGTAGTCACTCAAACGCTGCAAAGTCATTAATGGAACCGCACGGGAAGGGAATGATTGACAGGAGCCCCCTGCCAATAATAAATATGGTTATAATTTCATAATGGCTTTTCTTAATTAGGGTTATTTGCCACATTTCCTGTGGTTGTTTTTAAATGATGTCACTATAAATTTGTATCGTCCTTAAATGCACTTTAATAGACCGCAGTATCTGTGGCAGATTCAGGGAATATGAAGACTTATTTTTCATGTGACTCAGATTGTGTGTGTGTGTGTGTGTGCGTGTGTGTGTGTGTGTGTGTGTGTGTGTGTGTGTGTGTGTGTGTGCGTTCATGGTGGAGGATGACTTACTAGTTTGTGGTAAGGGTCTTCTACTTCTTTCCTAAAATTCCTATTTTAAGAGGTGTGGGGGTAATTATTAGGTGGAAAGTCTGAAGTTTCCTGTGAAATTGAAAGACCAATTTACTCATTATATTACTTTATAAATACACCCAGGTATGACGCACAGACCGACAGATGAAAATAAGAATCCATTGTAAACACGGACTCCAATTACACATGGCTGTGCATTTTTCTGGTCCCCACACGACTGTCACACTGCTGAAACGAGCAGCGTATTCTGTTTCTGATGGATGCAAGGTATACATCTCTTAGCCCCTTAACACCGTTAGCACTGCTGACCTTTAACCTTACTGGGCGCATTTTGCCCTTCCTCTTTCCTTGAAGCTGGATTGCTTTTGCCAGATTGATGTTGAGGTGATAAGGTAGTTTAACATGTTGAATGGCCTGGCCTGGTGAAAATCAAGACAGAAAAACATGAAAAGGAAAAACCAAAAAGGAACCAATACACTTTGCTGAACAAGAAAACAGTGCCTTTGTACATTACCCTATTGTCATTTAGTGGATGCTCTTACCCAGAGCAACTTAAACAGGTTACAGTTTTTACATTGGTATCCCTCTATACAGATTGATTTTACTAAGGCAATAGTGGGTTAAATACCTTGCCCAGGGGCACAGTAGCAGTGCTGCAGCAGCAAATCAAACCAGCAACCTTTTGGTTACAAGCCTTGATCTTTACCACTATGCTATCCTGCTGCCCACAATCCATGCATTCTGTTTGTTGGAGTTACAGTATCGATTGCTTGTTTTCCTAACCTGGGAAGACATTACAGGCAAACAAAGAACACCAAATGTTAGGCCACAATCTGGGAGACCACAAGTCACGCAGTCTCTCCAAGATTTTGACATCATCATGATTCAGCTTCCTGACAGATTTCTCACTGTAATTGTCACTGCAGTCAGACAGGCTGACAAATTGAAAAGCCATTTTAACCGCAGATAGAGATCTGGGAGTTTAACATTATTTTTATATTGCTGATAAAAATGTCATGTCATTTTGAAATGAAGGAAAATATAGAAGACTGTCCATTCAGACAGGTGAGATGAATGAAAGAAATTTAATGGAATGAAAGTGAAATGTGGACGAAACTGTGATCTGTAAGTTGCGTGCAGTAGCGTGTGGAACACACAGCTCGAGGGTGTAATGAAACAGAGAGCATCATCGGTTAAACACCTC
This sequence comes from Megalops atlanticus, assembly GCA_019176425.1. NCBI lineage: Eukaryota > Metazoa > Chordata > Actinopteri > Elopiformes > Megalopidae > Megalops > Megalops atlanticus. Next base: position 6,151,065 of record CM032892.1, on the reverse strand, counting down.
TTTGAAATTGCCCCCAAATCGATGGTGAACTGTCACTCTAGCTGGTGCTACGCTACAGGCAGCTACATTTGTTGGCCAGTGGCCTGAATGATGTATATTTGACTAAAGGCAAGTATTTGATTGATAGACCTGAAGAGTTCAGCCAGACTTCTGTCTATGCTCTGTTCCTTGTCTTTCCCCTGCAGTAGTAATTTAAGTGTATGAAAAAAAGCAAATACAGGTTAATCACCATTTCCTGGCATTTCAGCTGAATGGACTGACTGGTACAATACAGCAGTGTGTTAATATTCAAATGCCGTATTCTTCACCATTAAAGAGCCTGATTTGATTGGACTTTTTTGAAAGTCTGGGCAAAATCCAGACATTTAGAGTTAGTGGAATGAATATTATACTTCAGATATTTGAGATTTCTTTTTGTCTATTTATCTTTCCTGCATTTTTGTTGCACTTGGTATTGCATCAAGAGCCTGCTACCAGTGAGGTGACTGTGTGTCTAATGTGTATGGGTGGGCTGTCACGAGATGTGTCATGTTAAAAGCTATAGTCCCTCGTACGTTCAACCCCAGCGGCTTTCAGGGGCTCAGGAAGATAAATAATCATAGTTGTATTAAGTTTGATGGAAGAAGCTTGGATTATAGACAGATGACTACACTGTCAAGCCTTAAAGTAGAGTGAGAAAGTGTGCACTTGATCAGTGGAGTGAACAGCCTATATATTCCATTCAAATAAATAAACAAAATGATCGAGATTCTGTCGGCTAGGACAAGGTCAGGATTCATACCTCTCTTTTCAGCCTTTTGCTTTGATAGAGACCTGGATACTGTATTTGTATTCTTTTCACCCTGCTGCATCTGATCTATTGGGCCTGTTCTCCAAGATAACCTTTTTTGGACTTAATATCCAACGCATGGTGTTTTTTGCTTTGCGAATGATCAAACCTCTCCTGTATGACGTATTGAATCTGGTCTCCCTCAGTGAGCATTTCAAAATGCCCCCAAGCAGATGCACGGTCTCTGAGCTCAATGTAGTCCAGCTGCACCATGCTTTCCCCTAACTCTGTGTGCAAATTTGAGCAAGTTTTACTTTAGTCAGATAGCTATACCATATCAGAAGTTCTGTGAATGTTCAAATTCACAAGCAATGCATTGAGCAAGAATCAGAGGTAAGTTGTTCGTTCAATTCATTAAATGAATGCTAAGGACAGTCTGGTGTATTGGCCACACAAGGAGTAAAGGTGCTGTGTTCTGGCATTGGGAAAACAGTAACACACCTCTGAAATCCCTGTCCCTGTCAGAAGAGAGGATTTTTGTTCTCTTGAATTTCCTGGGTAAAATGAGACAGTGAACCACTCAATAAACCAGTATATCAGTCTTCAGAGGGCCAAAGCTGCAGCAGGAAGCAGTCAAATACAGTACACCAACAGTGAATTTCTAATTGCCCAAACCAAAAACAATGACAAACCAGCATACTGCATCAGGTATACCCCATTGCTGTCATTCTAGGTTTGTCACATTTGTCCCTTTGGACCTAGTTCTAGTAATATACCACCAATTTTACACTCTTCATCGATGCACAGCTTATACTCAACTGTTGTTCTGTTTCAGGATGATTGCTGATTGAGTTATTGAGAGTTCAGATGTGTTGAACTTTGACCTGGTCACTGACTCTTTTGTTACTATTATGTTCCAGAAACTGGAAACACTGTGTAACAGCTGTGTGTTAGCTAACTACCTAATTATATAACCTGGTCTGTGTATTTATTTCTAAAGAATTTGCTTTGTTATACTGTAAGACATCTGCATCTTTATCTCTGTGATATGATGAATTATGAATAAATTAACAATAACCATGAAAAATGTTATGTTAGTAATAAAAGTTCAGACAAAATCAGCTTTTGAATGTAGCTCACTATATGCCCAGCTTTTTAGCTAGCTAGTTGACTTTACTTACTGTGTTCCACTAGATTTGAGGAGTAGAACAGCAGACACAGAAAGTAAGATTAATTTTGCTACTTTTGCCATGTTGTCACTTCTGTTGCTGCCTTAATGCTGACGAAATGTCTCCTGGTTTCCGTGACACCTGTTTGTGTTTATAGTTTTCCACTTTCTACATTTAGTGACTGTTGAACCGCTATGTTATTTGAAAGACAACCGGATGATGGAGTAGAAACAATTTTCCACTTCCACGAAGAAATGTGAAATGACAATAGGGCCAAGACCATCAAGTGTTGCTGGTGGCACACTAAGAAAAATAAAAAATTAATATTTTTATTTTAATAAATTGTAGTGATTATGCCTTCCGACAGGCTGATGTTCTGAGTTGGTGTTTTTAGCACAACGTTTCTGCCCCTTTATGACACAGTCTTTTAGTGTTGTGAGAAGGCTGTTGTGCTGTAGACTGTGCCTCTTTGAAGTTGACCAACATTTCAATGTGGGAGTACTGCTGTACTATTAGGCTTGTTTACTCCACATAGTGTAATTTGATCATGCATTGTTTTTCTAATGTTATTTTTAACATTTATATATAGTATACTTTCAGTTTATTTTATTGTGTATTTAGTGAACGGACAGGAAACAATTAGGCTTGGATAATGCACCGCAGTTCCCCAAATGCCACATTTCCCATGAACCCATTGTGCTGCAAGCCCAGGAACACAAGCCCTCCTGCTGGTGAGGTATTGCTGTAAGTGATAAGAGTAAGTCTTGTGTGTGTAATGCTTTGGATGGCACTTGAGCATCAGAGCTTTGGGGTGGGATGGGGGTGGTGGTGAGGGTATTGGGCAAGAACAGCCCCACAGGTGTGCAGCTCGTACCTGTTTGAAGGTGGCTACTGTGAAATGTTGTGATACCTGTTTTCATTACCAAACCAAAAAAAAAACAACTCCTGTAATATAATAGCAATGTGTCATTATGAATAGTTACATCATAACTGCCGTATAGCTATATGTAACTCTAGACTCTTCATCATTTTTCTCTCTCTCTCTCTCATCATCACATTTCCCTCTGCTGTCATCTAGCTCACGGTGCAAGGCAGAGGGATGTGTCAAAAATACCATGTGGGTAATTTAGCTTTTTTTAAATGCTAGCATGAGGTGCTTAAGTAATTCGATACTGCTGCTTCCCCAACACTGATTGCAAAATAAGGCCATAAAAACTGAACAAAAAAGAGAAACACGCCTTGTCACTCCACCTGCACAGAAAGAGCGCTGGAGGGGAGGTCCTCGTGAGTCATTACTGCTCATCGTGTAGGTGTTAATGGACAGGTTGTAGAATTGGCAGCCTGTCGCGTGCAAGTGAGAATACTTCACGTGACAAGAAAAAACCCCTCTGTAAAATCCCTACACTCATGCCTCTGAATGTGTGAAAAGGTGGAAGGTGAATAAGTTAATTATGGTGGGTGAGAATTAGTAACATTTCACCTGTGACACCGATAGAGTTATTGGCATTTTACCATATAAGGGCAACTGTGCTAAACAGCAGGTGGTGCTGCAGGCCTGTTGCAGTCCAGCTCTTGAAGAAGTGGAGTGGGAGGGAAACTTTAAAGGTGGTGGGCATTTTTGTGAAGACCTGCATTTTTCATCTTCACTGGCACCATTTTCTCCATGGATGCCTTTTCATGCGTCTTTAAAGTTGACCAGCTTTTCAAACGCAATACCCTTTTACATTACTTGGCTTCCCTTGTCTAGTCCGGTTACACAAGTTAACTTGTGGTAGGGCTTGAATAGCATTATGTTCACACTCACTAGTCTGGGAGTGTTGTTAGCCTGGTCTGACACTGTTGCTCATTCAACTTGAACGGATACACTTATGTTCTATTGCGCTGGAAGTTGCTCTGGATAAAAGTGTCTTGCTAAATGAATGTACCATAATGTAATGTATGGAGCGCTTAGATTTCTCTTACAGAGTACAGCACAGGGATTAGAATCTGTAGGGACAAATGGTTATAGTTATGCTGCCCATGATGATGATCACAACAAGCAGTACTGATTTAATGTTTTTGGAAAGCATTTTTCAAATGATGATACTGAGAGATGAAAAAGTAGCAATTTCTTGGAAACTCCATGGGGCCTTTTCAAAAAGAACTAAACATGGGCGAGTAAAGCAGGGAAACTTCATATAGCTCTGATTTTTAAAAAATATATTTTAAAAATGTTACAAGTGTTCCCAATGTCACCTGTTGCTGCATGTCATCCTGATGATGGTAATTACTGAAACTAGATTAATATACTGTAGATTTTTTTCTACTTGCATTGAGAAGGCATATAAAGTAATTATGATTCATTAATCCATAATATAGGAAAAACGTTCACAATTCTTGCAATGTAATGCAATGTGTTTGTTGTTCCATCAGGTTAAGAAAGCACAGTGGTACCACAAACAATACTACACAACCTGTGTTGCAATGCATTATGGTATTTATTGTTTATGGTAGTTGTGGTGCATCATGGTTATTGTAGTTCATTGTGGCAAAACTGTAGTCTTGCAGAAATAAAAAGGCAGAACTGAGGGGAAAAAAAAGGAAACAGCCACTCTGTGATAACAGAGGGGAGGATGATGCAAGTACAGCCCAATTACAGGCAAACATTGCCCCATTCACATCACAATCGGAAGTCTGAAAGATTATACAAGGGAAGCCACTTATCTCGTTAAGTTTACAGACATATACACTGACTATTTCGCCTAGTTTATTTACTTATTTATTTATTTATTTTTGAGGCAGAAATGATAAACTTGCAGAATTGTCCCATGGAGGTGGTCAGCTGCTGGCCTTGAGGGAAATTAACGTTAATTATAAAGGAATTAGGAAGTTAAATATGGTGTGTTAAAACTTTTGATGTTGTCTTTTAAAGACAGTGGAGTCCTGGTTTGTTTAGTCTGGGCTTCCTTTCCTTCATATCTGATGAAACGATTATGGGCACACAGATGTGGGGAGGTGCAGACTGACCCAGTGAGAATATCTCCTGAATTTTCCAACGGTCACCAACTCATCGAGTCTTTCAGAAACAAAAAAAAAAGATCCTGGATGAAATTAATGAAAAAGTATCATCTAACAACTTTCTGTATATCCAAAGTAAAGTTACATCTGGCAGTTTTTAAATTGTTGTTTCATGAAATCATGATGGATGTATTCGTTGACTGAGAAAGAACGTGTTACAAGTTACAGTGGAAAAAAAAAATCCAGTTCATTGCATTGAAAATTAAGGTTGTTAAAGTTTCAGATTTCTAACCATGAAGAGTGTGGCATGTGGCACTTGTACTTACTCCATTGATAGTACTGGGCAAGGTGTTTCATTCGAAACGCTAAAATCTAAAGAACAATTTGACCTGTCTTTGTGTCTGTCTCTGAATTCAGGTTAAACATGTTAAGCACTGTAACAGCTGAAAATGTGTTAAATGTGTTATCCCTCAAACAGCCAAACGAGGCAAAGAAATGTTTGTCATCTGTCCAGTTGGCCCTGAAATGTTGTTTCTTACTGGTAAGCTTTATTCAAACACTCCACCTGCAGTTGTAGTTCCCATAGGTTGCTGCTTCGTGCCTAAGCCACTGGATGTTCACACTGGTGGTAAACATTTGCTAAAAGCTGGGCCAAAGCAAATGAACCGTGAACATCCAAAGGGAAACAGGGAGAAGATTATGTCCACTCATGTGATCAGTGTCACGACCTTGTGTTTTAATAACAGCAGTGTTGTACTGATATAATTCCCATCCGTTTCCTTTAGGGCATGGTCTCTTAGGACCCATCACATTTAAAATTTTACAAATTTGCATTTACATTTATTCATTTGGCAGACGATTTTATCCAAAGTGACTTATAAGTGAGGCAGAGTACAACGCAAGCAAATCAGTTGTTTCTTGAAGATAGTCCAGTCAGGGACTCAGATTGGATGGATTGTGGAAGTTCATTCCACCATCGAGGGACAATGGAGGAGAAACTTTTGGATAGCAATTGATGATAGCAAATGATTATTACATTGTGATTAATTATGCATTCATGTGAGTGAAAAGTGGGTACGTGGTGTCCCAGAAAGTAAATCCCCTGAAGTGACGCAAAGAGAAAAATATCTACGCCAATCTCGAGGGAATGATTTAATGTCTCATGTCTACGAGACGCTTATCATAATGGAACAACTTTAGATAAGGATCTTGTTCCCTCAATTTTTAAGTCCTTCCCTCGGAAGAAGGATGTCATTCCCCTGAGATATTTCATTTTCTCTCCATGTGGGGACTCTGTAAAGGGCAAATATATGAAATCTTTTCCTCCTCCCCCAAAACAAAAAAAGAAAACTGCCCTTTCGGCTGTGTTCACATATAAAAATCTGCAGCTATCGTCAGAGTCATCAAGTTAACATCAGGGTATGAATTCGCTCACCTCACAGGGTTCAAAAGTAAATTTACTAAAGCACTGCTCAATTCAAATGTGGCTTGTATGATGGGTGATGCATCCCCCACCCCCCTCCACGTGGAATTAAACTGCTGCTGGGGCCACTGCCGCAGCTGCCTGCTAATCCCTCCAAAAAACACCTTTTTTAGTGCAAGCTGCCTTCCACATTTCCTTTCCCCATTAAACTGTGGTTGGATGTTCATACAGACCACGGAATTTTAAGATGGGAGAGTAATCACCATTCCATTTCAGTTTTGGGTACAGATATCAACACACCCTCAGTGACTCACTCATCCCCACATACACGGACTACAGCGATGTTCAAAGATTCAGTTTAGCCACTTTGGTATTGTGGCCTCAACTCTGAGTGGTATAGCGGTCCTTTCTGTTATGGGCTAGTGATGGACAGCTTGACTCTTTTTAATGAACCATTGTTTCATTCATTTCGTTCATTTCAATGAACTATTGTTTCATTCATTTCGGCATGATGATCCAGCTCACTGACTCACTGATTTGTTCATGAAGTCAAGAAGCAACTGATGAGCTGTATTTTCCCCAGTAAAATGGCCACATAGAGCTTAATAACTTAATGATAGTGCTATAAAACAATAAGGTATTAGTGCAATAATTACGTAAAATTATCAGATTGATTCCTTATAAACTAGCTAAAAATATGACATTAGTTTTATTGCTTAAATCTGTTTTACATGGTGTTTCCATGACACAGTACTTTTGTATGTGCCAAACTGCACAGTATCATCATGGACGTGGGCAGCAGTGTAGCATAGTAGTAAGGTGCAGGGCTCGTAACCAAAAGGTTACTGGTTTGATTCCCTGCTGGGGCACTGCTGCTGTACCCTTGGGCAAGGTACCTAACCCAGAATTGCCTCAGTAAATACCCAGCTGTATAAATGGAAAACACATACAAATTGTAACTGATATAAGTTACTCTGCATAAAAGTGTCAGGTAAATGCCAATAATGTAATGGACGGAGTCACCCTGTGGTCAGAGAAAGAAACACAGTGATGTGAACCTGACTCACATAGGCCTTTAGAATTTCCAGTGAAAGCTAATATTAAGCATAGCTACAGCTGCAGCAACTCAAAAAGAAGAAGAAAAAGGTTTTTAATCTTAATGGTTAAAGTTAAGAAAAAAGTTACTTTAAATTCAAGCCAATTAAGACGGATACCTGAAATGGCTGGTCATGGTGATATTTTGGAAGACGAGACAAAAACTGTAGTATTGTTGTAGGAAGGGGAGAACAGCAGATGCTGGAGGGGAATGTATACAGTATGGTGCACACCTTAAATTGAACATATACAGTGTACTCAATTTATGGTCATTGAAGTGTACGGTATCTAGACGGAAAGTTTTTCTTTCTTGCTAATTGCATGATCCATGCCGGTCAGTTTATTTTGCTTTTGTATATGACTCGTTCCATATAAAATGCATTGCCAAGTGTGTTGCTATGAGCTTTTGGTTACAGTTGCGGGCCTCAATGTCATACGTACTAGACGCTAGTAAAAAAGAGACCTTGTAGTTAAGCTGGGCGTTGTCCTCAAAATGTTTTACTTTACAGATTTATACAGGGGCAGAATGGTCAAGAAAACCAAAAATGACAGCATTTTCAAAACATTTTAATGAGTGTCTATGAGGCCATACTCATGAACTTAAAGAAATTAAGGAAATGAACAAACTGGAAGAACTGATCAAACCGAATGAATCAGTAGTGAGTCGACTGAACTACATCAGACCCACATAGTCACACACTGAAAGAAATGGATGAACGAATGAACTGTAGGCACTGGACAAATCGGTGCGCTGTGTAAATTTTTCCTCACGGGTGATTTTTATCTCTACAGTTTCTATAGGCTCTGAGTTGCCTGACTTGTGAGTCAAATGAGTAAATCTTTTCAAATAGCAAACCAGTGCATACAGTACACTGAAAAGATTCATTCAAAGTGATTAGTTCATTCCTTGACTGTTGGTCACCATGACTGTTGGCCTCTCCTCATAATGTCAAAGGGCAGCTCACTCACGTGGATGTTTGGATTACTGAGGTACATCCTCACCTTGAGCGCTTAACTCCTTTTGAGAGCCATGGCTGTTTACATCCGCCCTCTGACCTGATCTGACCTCCTCTCCAGCATTCCTGCCATAGTTTTGACATTTAAGTCAAAAGTACACAACACAGGCATGGTAAACATCACTTAATCACACCCAAAGGCTACTATAAGGGTTACCAAGCAACCTATTAACTCACGGCTCTAGGTCCACTGCATGGCAACCCACCAGTAAGTGTCTTATTTCCTGTTTGGACATGTTTAGTTCACAGTAGTATTGGAAGAGGTTATGTTTTTTTTTCTGCAAACTGAAGGAAGGTTTTCAAGCGTACATACACTTAACGGATTGCCTCAAGGGTTGTGCCTTGGCACTAAAAAATAAAAACAAACAAATTACCCAAATTTCTTATTAAAGTAGAAGCAGTGTTTTTGGGGAATGATGATAATTACGGTAAAGGTCAAATCCTTTTCTCACTGCCCTTGGGTTTTCACAAGCCTTTCACAACTTCTTATATTCATGTAAAAATTAAAAAAATATATTTTGTATATATATGAAAACAGTTCAAAAATCACCCACTCAGTAATTCAAAAAATAGCCTCTAGCTGTTCAGTTTCCTTGCTGTTTAACGTTTTTTCTTGTCCTTGTGCCAGCAAATATAAAGCAGTTTCTGCCTATTTTGTACAAACCTGCACTACTCTCAGGCAACAGAAGACTTGGATTTCTCTCAAGTCAAGACATAATCAGTATACAAAACACACAGACAATATGTCATCATGTCGCTCAGATGATGCAGCCATCAATCTTGCAGACTAGTGAATATTTCTGCATTATCTTTGCCGATGTAATTACATGACATGTCATTCATTGCCAACCACAGATGTTAGCTGATGAATTCTGACTGGCAACTTTTATGTTGCAGTGTATGTGGAATCCAATACTTTCCTATCAGTGTGCTGAAGCTTTGTTTTCCTTATGTAAATGGTTTTGAAGCGAGTCCACCATAGCGGTTGACCAATCTTACAGAAGTGATTTTAGGCTGTCCTGAGACAGACCGTGCAAAATAACTCTTTTACCTACATCAAATGTGTTTTCTTTTTATTTTTTTTTTTTAAAGGAAATGTACATTTGTGTTATTTCTGATGAGATTAAAGGTGTTGTAAAGAAGTGACAGGCTAATCAGGCCTTTCTCGAGCCATCAGCTCCCTCTGTCACAATGTATCATTATTCCTATTGACTAATGAGGCTCCCCGCCGCAGACTCCATTGCGGCTCTGCTTCATGTAGTTGCCGCAAGCTTCTGTCCTTGCCACATCAAAGGGGGCATCAAAGCACAGCTCTGTCTTGATCTCCAGCGACACGTTCGCGGCTCATCATTCCCAAAAACCTGCACGGACGGACTCCGCCTGCCAGAGTTCCACGTCTTCTACAATCCTGTCACCGAGACGAGGTAACGCTTTTTCTTTTTTTTTTTTCCGGAAACAGACCTGATTGGGACACTGGGTCTGTGGCCGCTTTCAACCAGTGCGATGTTTAAAGGAGTCAATCATTTGTTCCAAAAAAAAAATTGTGGAAGAACGTGGGAGGGCCAGTTCAGTGAAGCACAGCACCAAACACCCAACTGTAGAAGCTTGTAGCTTCCGGTACAAAAAGTAGCTTCCATGTACAAACAGGCTTACAACAATCCAAAATAAATTTGTAAAGACTGTTGAATTTTGTGTACGTTTTTTTACTTACATTAACAAATTACTCAGGTCTTAACTTGGTTAAAACATGTAAGGCTGTAAGATTCTGTCCTTTTTGAATGTCGACCTCAAGGGCACACGTAATTTTAGAGGAACGTTACTACAGAGATGTTTGGTGAGGAGACTTAAATTTATGTAAAGCTTTGTACACAGCAATTGCAGAATGCTGTTTAATCTTGGATAAAACTGTTTCCAGGGAGGCTTCAAGTAGTCTTATTTATGCTTAGAATCGTTATTTACTTTGTGCTGATGGAACATTTTTCTCCATCCCACTTTTATGTGAATCCCTTTAAAGTCTTTTTTACCTTCTATTTTCTCCTTCAAAACTAGGTTCATGTCTCAATTCCTTTCCAATTATCTGCCAATGATGTGTTAAATCTTGTGGATTTTTTGTGTTGCAAAATTAAAGGCTGCTCTTAATTTGTTGTTTTAAAAATCCTTGTAAATCTTGCATAACTTCAATTAGTTTTTTTCTTTCTTGTGGCGAGGGGTTTGGTTAGCTGTCAAGATCACAGCATACCAGTAAACCTGCTAACGTTTAGGATCAATTGTTCCCGGTGGATTTTCGTTGTAATTATTTCTCAGGCATGACTTACACATTAAACAAAGTGAGTGAATATATTTTCTAACAAGCCAACCTCAAACTGACTTTTTTATCTCTCATTCTGTAGTCTTACATTCCACTCAGACACACTATAACTCAGAATTATTTTTCCTTTTGTGATTAATTGATTGGGAAAAGAAGTACTTTAGAATATTTTTTCATGGTAAAATATATGATAATACATGACAGGAAAAAAGGCATATTTCTAGTTGCTCAATAAGGAGGGACATTTTTTGATAACATTTTTGATAATGTTTGTTTCTGCCGCATCATCATAAGTTTTTCCATCATTAAACTGGTGAAAAATGTTGTTCAGGTTTGCGAAGGAAGAGCCTTCTTTGTCTGTTAAACCATAGCTATCACCCACCGGAGAAAAAAAAACTGTTGTGACACAGAGAGTCTGCATTTTTATTATGCTGACATGAGCGGAGAATGTTTGTTTTGTGTTATCTTTGTTTTCCATTTGCAACTTTGTCAATAACTGAACTCATTCCATCAGCTTCATCGTCGGTCTGCATAGTTGTTTTGTCCATGTGAGGAATGTGAATGTTAGACAGGCCATTGGTTAACAAGCCTCACCTGCCTAATCAACAGGCTTTAAAACTGGTGTGTGGCTGCTGCAGTAGGAATCAAACATTTGAATTGAGCTGTTTGTAGTGGCTCTGGAAAGGGTGGTTTCTGGGGTGGGAGGGATTATTTGTTGGCTTTTTAAAAAGTTTTTTATGATTTTTTTTTTTCTCTTTTCGCTGTTTTCATGTGTGGTGCATTGGACAGCACTGTTACAAGGTTTAAGAAAGTGTAACGCAAACTTATACTTATTACTCAAAGGGCTAATTGTCAGGGGTGAGACTGACCCCACCTTCCCCCCCCTCCCTGTGGGAAAGAGTGAGTCATTTCCACAGGTTAAGATGGTACATTTTTACCTGCTTACCCTGCTGCCAGTTTCCTTTGAACTGTTTCCTGGCATATTTTTCCCGTGTGTCACAAATGTTGTTTTTCCTTTGGCTCTGGCGGTTACGTCAGTCATATCACTGACAAGTGCGACAGGGGAGCTGAACTCGGGTCAGCTACACCGGCCATTTAAAAGAAACCGCAGTATTAGCAAGTGCTTTAGCTCTGTATACGAGGAGGCTGTGAGAGGTAATGCTTTGCCCATAACTGCAACATGCTGTATGTGCAGTTCCACAACTCAGTCTTGGTAATACTGAGATGAGTATGAGATGGGTCACGGCAAAATACTAAAGCAATAGGAACACCCATCCATAGTCATAGCAGTAGATACTTAAAGCGATAGGGAGAGCATTTTTTTTTTTTTGTCAGAGTGCACAATCGCAGCTCCATTTATTTATTATTAAATGTGTTTAACAATGCATTTATCTGTATTTATAGCACCATTCTTCAGCAAATGGCTGAATAGTGCTTTTTAGAGTCAGCATTGTACCCTGTCTTGATGGAGAACATTACAGCAGTGTAGCATGGCGGTAAGGAGCAAGACTCCTAACTGAACGGTTGCTGGTTCAGTTCTCCACTGGGGCACTGCTGGGAAAGGTACTTGACCCAGAATTGCTTCAGTTAATATCCAGCTGTATAAATGGATAACATGTAAAAATTGTAACCTATGTAAGTCACTCTGGATGAGGGTGTCTGCTAAATGACAATAATGTAATGTAACAAAAACAGAGCAACATGAACAATGGCCATACCTGGTATTGAATAAAGAGCTCAATAACATTTGAGAGCTGACCTAGTATTAAAAAAGAACACTCGGTGCCATGTCTGAGAAGTACTTCAATAGAAATATGAGACCTGAGCAGCGCAAAGCAGAATGGCAACTTTTACATTGAAAATCATAGAAATAATTTAATCAAACGCAAGGGGATTCATTTTCTGAATGATACCGGGCCCGTGGGATAAAGCTGTCATTACGGCAGCCCGGCCTTTTAATTAGAGGCAGCTGGGAGTGTTATTTCATTGTTGTCGCAGATCGGAGGGGTAACTGGGTGCATCAGTGCGTAGTCAAGAACATCAGACTGGAGGACAGAGGATCAGGAGGGCGGCCAACTGCAGGAAGCAATTGATCACGACCCGTCAGCCTAATATACGCGAAGAATGCAAAACAAACACGTCCCAGAAATGACTCCTCTCTCTTGTTTATGGGAAAACCCTTTCCTTGTAATTAGGCAAATCCAGGTATTCCCTTCACTCCCTGCCTGTCAGCTGAAGGAGCTGAGGGGATTTCTGAGGGGGTGAAACTTTTGATATTTTACAGAGGTTTGTTAGGAAATCAGATGAAATGGGGCGTGTCGTTAAGCAACATTCAAAGCAAGAATTCTCTTTCGAGACAAAGGTTCTCTCTTCTTCAAAAAGATTAGACATAAAGGCTTTACTGCAAAGAGTGCTGCAAGGGAGTTACACCACAGTTTAGACTCACTACTGCAGGTAGTGAGACCGTTGCTCACACCTCACCCCTGCAAGTGGCAACAGTGTGTGTTGGGTGGGGGTTTATTTTTCCACATCATGCCTCCTTGGAGGATTCCTCTAGAGGAAAAAAAAAAAAACATGTTTAAATTGGGTGACAAACTATAAACTGGGAAATAGAACGGTAAATGTATTTGACCTATGCAGGAATTGTTACTGGGTAAAGTATGTTTCTGATCATATTTTCCAGGCTGACAAAGTCAACAGCACCTACAGTTCAAATACGCTTCTCTGCCAAGAGGTACCCAGTGAGCAGTGAACAGTTGCTTGTGTTCCTCTGTTTATGTCTGTGTCTTGTTGCCACCAAAGAGAAGTCTCCCACTACAGTCTGATAGGGTCTGAACATCTCAGAGCTCATGTCAGTTAATTCTGTGTTACAATTGCTGCCTGCTGAAATGGCCCTGGTGACTGCTCTGCAGATATGACAGCACTGATCGCACTGTTCTATTGTCCATTATCTGGTTTTATGCTCTTTTCCTGAAACAGGGTGCTATGATCTATCAAACGTGATCTATCACATGATAGAGGGTGGCAGTGTAGCATAATGGTTAAGGAGCAGGACTCGTAACCAAAAAGATGCTGGTTCGATTCCCCACTGGGGCACTGCTGCTGTACCCTTGGGCGAGGTACTTAACCCACAATTGCATCAGTGAATATCCAGCTATATAAATGGATAGCATTGTGAAAATAAGACTGTAACCGATGTAAGTCGCTCTGGATAAGAGCGTCAGCTAAATGCCAATAATGTAATGTAATGTAATGCTACTTCCATACATGTAAAGCACACCTTTGACAGCATTCCCCCCTAGTTATGTCATATGTCATGGGTAATCCAGTAAAATGATGCTGCTGAATTTGAAGGATAACTGCACTGGATTTTACACTGTGTCAGCAGATGATTGGCTTCAGTGATTACCCAGCTGTATACATGGATAATGTATAAAACTTGGATAAGGTGCCCCACATAAGGCAGTCCCCGACAAGGGTCATGAGTACAACGAATTGCAGCAGGACCTGTAAACTGAGTCTATAACACTGTTGCACGCTCAACTCCCTAACCAACACGTCACACTCTTACCTGGTGTGAGTAGTTATGATATGACAGAATTTAAGTATGCACCATTATGTCAAAAGTACCAAAACCTTCCCATATGCAATACTCAGCGAAATGTTATTTTTGGCATGAACATTGTCATAATTAGTAAAACACTTCCCACAAAGTGCTTCAAGCAAAGCAAAATCATGAAATGATTACCATGCCAACTTTGTGTGTTACCGTAGCTATTAAACAATTAATGATCATGTCCATACCTGCAACATGTAATTGTGTCAGTTCGTAGAGTATTTACTGAGTTTTCAATTAAATACAGTTGACACTGTACTTGAGAAGAGTCGACCGAAGAACCGTGAGCATCTTTCTCCGCGAGCACCCCGCATTCTCCGCGCGGATGGCGGCGTACATTCCTGTGCAAGCCAGCAGGGTGTGCTCTCCATCGAAATTAGCCGCGCATCGCAACCCGGGGCATCTGTTTCCAATATGTAGCGTGGCGGAAGGGCGGGTGCTGCACTTAGCGGCAAAGAGTACAGCCTACTGTACCTTTAAATAGCTTGTGGGTACGGGCAGGACGGATGTGTGGCATATTGTTTTATCCCAGATTCCTTGAATCTGGACGACAGCTTCTTCCCTTTGAAGACAACAAATGTGCAATTAGAGAGGAATGCATGCAATGCTGTCTGCAGCCCCTGGATTTGGTGAAGTGCAGCGGAGATTTCCCCTCCCTCAGTCAGGACTGCCCAGAGAAACCAAGCAGAACGCTTTTTATTATTGAGTTTCGCCCGGACGTTTGCGTGGTTTTTTTTCCCCTCAGTTGACGTTCCATTTCTTAAAAAAAAAATCTGGATGCTTTTACCGTCATGCAAAGCATCTGTAGACCTAAGCATTGTGGCAGAACGCAGAGGGACAACAGTCTTTCTGAAAAGAACCCATCGCCGCTCGCCATAATTCACGTACGGGTTTTTCGGCGCAATCGAAAATAGGACCCATCTGAAACTGTGGCAATTGCATGTTTGTTGACCACAGTGGTGGTTTCCTGCGGCAACAGCGAGAAAAAAAAACTTTTGTAAAATTAAGAGGCAAAACCATGATGATGAGGAGGTCGTAGCTGTTAACATTAAAAGTAGTTTTACCATCGTTGTTTTTCATCTGAGGGATTCCTGTCTGAGACTGAAGTGCAAACAAAAAGGCACACACAGTTTAACCACATCTATGCCACTAATTGCATGAATCCAAGTAAATCCAAATTAACTTCTTTTTTTCCTGCAACAGATCTCCCTGAATGCAGCTAGAGCTAACTTCTTAAATCCCATGAAGATGGTGTTTTTTGTTCATGTGAAGAGATGAATGATGGAGATCTTCCTGTACAGCTGACACACACAAGTCTCAAAGCCACATCCAACAATACACTAGAGGCCACGTTGAGAAGGTGCCATCGCATCCAGTCCAAAGTTTCCTGCCAACGCACACCACAGTTTTATGACAACAGCATGTCAGGGGCTGCTTGGACTTCAGCGAGCCAGTGAGACTTGAGTTTTGTTTTTTCCACAAACAACTGCAACAACTTCAAGTGATGCAGAGGTAAAATCAATAACTGAAGTTCCAAATGGACATTCGGGGGTAGAATTTACAGACTGTCCCTACGCAATTGACCAAACCTAGACAAATTGGTCCTGTCCACGATTATAAACATTGTACTTAGCACTTCCTTTCTGTGTCAGCTGTTCATGGCATCCCTCCTCCACCCTATCATCCCTTTCTTTTCCCTGTTTATGATGTCCATATGGGGGGTCAACAATCTTGGACCACAGCCGGATGCAATCCCTTCAGACTGCAAGCCAAACAAAGTGACGCTATAACAACATCAAACACAAGCTTCATGCTTTATTCATATGTAGTGAATCAAAATTAATCTCAAAATAAAATGTGTAATTGATTTAACTGCAAGTATCTCATTATCCTCTGTAGCTGATTGCTGTTGTCCTTTGACTGTATATGTGTTTTGAGCTTGCAACTGTTGTTTTCACCATGCATGCTGCTATGCTGGTGACACTCAACAGATTCCCTCTTTTCCTCAATCTGACACTCAGGTTTTGCTATGCAACTTAATTTGCCTAGCTGATGTTTCATCGTGGATATCTAATCATCACCTGAAACTCAGCTTGGCCAAGAAAGGGCCTCTCCACATACCAGCCAAATATTCTCCCTCACAGGACCTGACACTGGAAAACACAGTTAAACAAAGATAGTTTTAGCCTCCCAGACAGGCAAGAGCCTCAGGTGGCACATGACAATACACTGACCTTTGTGGACCACACTGTGTTGCTCAGTATGGCCGGCAGATTCTTCCTATACAGAAAATGTCAAGGAATTCGCCCTTTCCTCACCACCTACTCAATCCAGCTCCAGGTCCAGGCCCTGGTCCTCTCCTGCCTGGATTACTGCAGCTCCCCCCTGTGCTGGCTTCCCTGTGTGTGTGATCAGACCTCTGCAGCCTGTAAGACTATCTGCACCCAATGCTGCTCGACAGTCACCCCTCACGAATTTCCTCCATGAATATCCGTCAAAATGCCTGTGTCATCTTATTGGGCAGCGAGGGGAACCCCATTATCTTCAATCCATCATTAGATGCTACACACCAGCCAGGCCACTCTATTCTGCAACTTCAGGAAGCCTCGTGCCCCCCCAAAGTAGCCACACATCCTGGTCGCATGCTGTGCCTGCTCTGGCCTCAATGTGGTGGAATAAGCTTCCAGTAGTGGTCAGGCTAGTGCTAGTGGAATTGCTAGCTATGCACAACCACAGACTAAAGACCTTCCTTGGCCTCCCTACCCAAGCATGAACAAGCATGGTAGAGTAAATGGGTCTGTTACCCTAACACTACAGGTGTGGTTCCTGTGGGAATCAATCATATAGGTCAGTTCATTAGTCTTTTTTGTGCTTGTGTTGTAAGATGTCATTTGGGTATATGGACTGTTATTGCAAAGTTCATCTACAAGGAACTGCAAAGCATTGGCTTTGTGAGTTAATGCACAAAATGAGAGACATTCAAAAGCATGTTCATTTAGAAAAAGTAGGGCAATGCACTTTGAGGCGTTCCTGTCTGGAAAATAACTATGCTGTATGTGGAGCACTATGCTTTGATGAAAATCATGGCAAATTCAAGCGTACTGTAACAGGAACAAGAGAAATGTAGCATTTAAATATATATTTTTGTCACTGTTACCGTTATTGTTGTGGCATGTGTAAGACAAAACTTATCCCGACTGTAAGCTGGTGAATGAATGCTGTCTTTTCATTGATACAGAGCAAAGAAACCAGAGAAATAAAATCTCTCGGTACTACAGTAGATAAGGCCGATGACAAGCCAGGGGGGAGTGATGACACTCCCTGACAGCTGGGAAAGACATCTCCTGGCCGAGCCAACATGGTGAAATGCTTCCTCCTCACTCAGCCCCAGAGAATGTCAGCGTAATGTTTTGGAGGTAAGAATGACCTGCCCGTGTCTGTCGGAAAGGACCAGTCAAGAAGAACAGCGCGGAGCAGATACACGCGGCGATCCAAGGCAGCTGCAGCCAAGGAGGAATTATCTCAGGAGAACAGGAATTTCAGAAGAGCAACACAAAGCTGCGTGTGTTCGTTTGCTGGAACGCATTCCAGTCTAGGATCTCGGTGCAACTGTAACTATCAGAGAGGCCTTAAAGGGCACCAGGGGTTGCACCTAATTATTGGGGAAAAGTCACATAGTCACACCTGTCGGTTGAAAACCCTGGTGTTCAGAGAAACATTATCTTACTGTATATGCCACAACTTTTTTTGGCAATGACATTGTTTTACAGAGAATAGCCATTTAAAGGATCGTTCAATTACATAAATACATAGCTGGAATTAGTGAGCTTGACTGGTGGGCTTTGAGGGGTTTGGATTACCTACAATATATGGTAATTGGAAAAAACAGAAACAAAAAGCTTAAAGCACATTTATACACTATATATAAAGGTCTTGTCTATAATTACATACATATTCAGCACGAAAATAGTTAATTGATGAATTATAAATTCCTCTCCAAAACTGCTAAATATGTTCCAAAAAAAGAAATCTACAAAGATAACGCACACCTTGTTCAACACTTTTAATCGATGTACCTTTTATTACCGTCTTTCAACAGCAGCGTGCAGATAATCCAGCTGGCATTCTGTGGTATTCAACTCAAGGGCACCACTCCTTGTAGCCGTGGGTCTGCAGAGAAAGGGCTCCTTCAGCGCTGAAAACCGGGCTTCGTAAAGCAATTACTGTCACGTTACTGATAAGCTGGCTCAAGTACACCGAGCTGCCAGGGGTTGGGTTTAAATGGCCCAGGTCTAGCAGCTCTGAGATGGCTTTAGATAGGGTGACAGCCAGTAATGCACTCACAGAGGAGCAGGTAGGGCCAGTCCAGAGGAGGCCACATTGCACTGCATTGTTCCATTATTTATGTATTGACTTACATAGCTGAGATTTACCATATTATGCATTTAAACAGGTGGCAACTTGCTAAGCAACCCAGGTTTAGCACCCTGCTAAAGGGCAGGGAGGCACCTGGGCTCTGTGGCTGCAGCCCGGTGCTGACAAACTCATGTTCTTAACCACTGCACCAAACCCCGGGCAGCTTTCATTAGATCAAGGAATTCCAGTGGGGAAATCCAGTATGGCAAATATTTCAACATCTTTGCCAAGTAACTCAAAGACGATGTCAGTCCCTGAGTCCCAGGCTACTCTTTAAATTTGCTCCTTAAAAGCATAAAGGGTGGAGCAGTTCCTTTTTGCACATAACCATGAGATTATTGTTATTATTATTTTGCTTTAAATATATACTGCACTTTTGCCCATTTGCCTAATCTACTTGTCTCTTTACTGTTTTCCCCATTAAACAGAATGAAACTTTATAGTATCCTTCTCCTTGCACATGTAACTATATTGTGTATAATGAGGAGTTAGTTATAAGGGTGAACACGCAATGACAAATGCAGTACAGTGGTCATCATTGATAAAGAGAAGACAGTAAGCCCCGTGCTCCTCTGGACTGCAGCTGCATGTTCAGTCTTTATAATGACATCACCTTGGACTTTTTTTACTCTTAAAGTGTATGTACATCTATTATTAGTAGTAGCACCTAACCTGACACCCGCTACTTCTATTACTTGCTATTTATTTTATGTGTAGCATCGGGATGTGTTTTGGAATCTGTGATCTAGTGACTGATGTATGGTAGCACACTTGGCTTCCCTTGTCTAGTCACGTTGCACAAGTTAACTTGTGGCAGGGCTTGAATAGTGTTATGCTCACACTCACTGGTTTTGGAGTGTTGTTATCCAACTTGAATGGATACCCTTTTGTCCTCTTTGTGCTGGAAGTCTCTCTGGAAAAGAGCATCTGCTAAATGAATGTAATGTGATGTAATATATGTAATGTATTGATTTTGCTGTCATAATTGCTATCAATCACTGTTGTTATGGTTAATTATTAAACATCACCCCTAAAATATTTGAAGTGATGTCGACACTGAAGCATGTGTGACCATTTAAAGGCATTCAAACACCTCCGTTCCTTGATCCTGGCTGAACACACTCGGAGTCCTTCTTTTAAGCAGCATGGCAGCCTAATTCTTCACATTCCTCCGTGAGCTGGAACTGGTAATTAACCCAAAGGGGTCAAGTTTGCATTGAGTCTTGTCTTCTCAGATGCACACAATCGAGCCCCGGCCAGGACGGCTCTAATGACAGTACGAATCTCATCTTACACGAAACACCCCTGGGAGCAAACAAACAAAGCCGCAGCGCCATCTCAATCGGGACACTAAACATTCCATCCACTTCATACAAAGCTATTTTTTCTTTTTTCTTTTTCTTTTTTTTTTTTAACGTGGGTCATTTCGGCGGTGTCCCAGTGTTCTTTGTAACATGCTTGAATGCAGTAGCCTGGGGAGTTAATGTAACCGGAAAAGATCATTTTAGTACAATAGAGGGCGACTAAATGTGTGTGTGTGTGTGTGTGTGTGCATGCGTGTGGGCGGGTGGGTGGTTGCATGGGTGTGTTCATTTTCTTCACAAAAGTGAAGTAATTGTCATTGTCACTGTGCTGATGACAAATTGTTTTTTTTTTAACTAAATGCTTACTTGGCGCTAAAATGTTATCTGTGCATCAAGATATGTATCTATATATATATATATATATATAATATATATATATCAATTCAATGCAGTGGGCCACTGACCACACCTCTCAGTTACCACTCACAGATATGACTGCAGCAGTGAAGTAAATATCCTCTAACAGTGTAAGGCATTGCAGCTATAGTCTGATGAGTGTTAGCCTACAGTCTGCTAAATATTTTTATAAAACTGCTGCTTAGAGCTTTGAAGAATCATACTGTAACTACAAACCTTTTGTCATGTTTAATTTTTCTTTGATAGCACTGTACTTTCAGAGGGACTGCATAAATATTCCAAACCAAAAACTATATTTCAAGTCTGAGTTAAGAGCCGACAAAAGCCAACAAAAGATGGGAAATTTACACCTGTACTTCAGCTCTTAAATTAACCTTTACACTGACCGGTGTTTCCCACACACACTGCTGTGATATCTGCCTCAGTACATTAACATTTACATTTACATTTATCCATTTGGCAGACACTTTTATCCAAAGTGACTTACAGGTGAGGTAGAGTACAACACAAGCAAAAAAAAAAACATAAGGAGTCAACAATATTAGAAGCGCTGCATGACCAGGTTTCAATGGTTGGCCAGACAAGGTACAAGCTAGCTGGTAGAGATGACAAGTACATTAAATCATTCGATTACATATTTTTAATAGTTTAGAAGGAAACATTTTTGAGACATGAGAAATTGCTTTAGGTGGTAGTGTTTCAGGTGCTCAGGTGAGAGCGGAAGAGATGTGTCTTCAGATGTTTCTTGAAGACAGATAGGGACTTGGCTGAATAGATGAAGTGTAGATGTTCATTCCACCATTGGAGGACAATGGCAGAGATGGACAGAGATTTTGCGCCACTATGAGACAGGACCACCAAATGCTGTTTGTTAGCAGAGTGTAGCGGTCTGTTGGTACGTTGGTCTACTGTACTTCAGTCTGCATCCAGTCAACACTGAAGCATTTTTTTTAGCTTGTGCCCTGGTATTCAGAGATTACACAACATTAATGTTAACATCCATTTAAAAAATAATGCATGTGACAGACATTGCTACTTTACAAGTAAACACTTCCACAATGTCACAAAGTGGGCTCACATCATGTACCATAACCTTTGACCTTGAATCCATTTCTACTCAGTATAACTGCAACATGGTAGATGATGTCACAGGATTCACAATTGTATTGTATTGTGCAATTACCACATCACATGGAATTGTTTCTGCTAATTTTTACTGTATGTTATCAAAATGTTGAAATATTAGGCCAGATCACATAGCTTGCTGATGCTAGTTCAGTATTGTGTTGTGTGTTGCTTTACCATCTTCAGGTAGACATCCATTGCAGCACAATAACATTGCAGGGAATTCTAAAAATGTTTGTGCTTCAGTAGCAGTAATAGCTAGGTGGCCATCAGTGTGGGTCATGTTTTGTTTAGTAATAGTCGTATGGCTGTAATAAGAACTATGCTGCTATAGAATGTGATATTATATATTTTTAGTTTCTGCCCTTGGATGACCACATAGCTAGCTGGCTGGTATTTAGACAATAAATTGTTGAAAGATTGGAAAATTTAATGTTAGTGCAATGTTACTTTTTGCTAAAGCAAGACGATTATAACAGTTTAAATTCACACATGGCTGACAGCTGTGGTAACAAAAAAAGTATTTGAGAAACCACTGTGCAGGGACAGTAAACAATAGATTAAGCTCTAAACTTTCCCAATCCATCAAGGGTTAGCATTTCAAGTGAGGCGCTCTTTCTGAAGTCTTTCAAAAAGATAATTGATCAAAGGACCTTTAAATTGTTTCCTTTTGAGAATCATTTTTCCCAGCAACTATGGGAGTGGGACACTCGGATACATTTAATCTGTTGTTTCCCCGCTGGTATTTATTGCTGTTTTTGTCAGAAACGAGTCAACCAGATCCCCTCCTTTTCTTGTCCGTCGTCAGGTCGCAATAATCGAATCCCTCTATGGCTTTTGCCAGGTTAATTTCCACCACCCTCCCCCCCCACCTCTCTGTCAACCTGCCATCTTTCTACCTGAAAGGTAACCCTAGACTTCGGGGGTATGGCGTGCTGGTCTCTTTATGAAGCAGGATGAAATAAGGCACTCCAGAATCATCTGACAAATAACCCTCCGCACAAAGGCTCCGAAACTCTGCCACCGTATGAAACCCCTTTGAAGCCCCAGTCACGGGCGGTGCGCTGGATGTTTGTGAATGCAAGAGAAGCACCCCCCCCCCAATACTATCCCTTTTTTATTTTTTCAAAGAAAAACGGCATGACACTCTGGCTCCCCTGAGGGCGGCCATTTGTCTAATCATTGGAAGTATCAGTTATAAACAGGGTAAACCCTCTGAAGTATGGAGGAAACGATAAACGAGCGGCCTGATTCCTGGGGCCCCGTGAACACTGTGCCGGAAGTGGAATATGAGAGCAGACGGGTGGTGCTGATGTATTAGATGAGTTTGCTTTCGGGAGCGAGGCTCTAAATTCAGGAACTCTTGGAGTACTGCGAGGTGTAAACGATAAGCTGCACAGCCGTTGCAGTAATTAGTGAGGTGAGAACTTTTTTTACGGTCCCTAGGGTGGCTCCGTGAGAAAATGAAACCGAGAGAAAGTGTGTGGTTGGACGCACCGAATATTTATGAATTATCCTTGTGAGGGCCATTGACTTGGGGTGTGCTTGGCATGTACTGTATACCTAAAGTTAATTTGCATATATGAAAACACTTTGTTTTCTTCAGAAAAGGTCATTTTGAAATGAATTACAGTGCAGGCACTTATCTCACTATAATAGTGCTCATATAATTTATATCAGGGGTTTACAGTCTGCCAGCAAAGCTCATCCAAAGCTCTTGATGTAGCCAATCATCTACCAGTTTACCAGTTTAGCCATTTTACCAGTTTAGCCATTCAAATCAACTCTACAATCACTATTCATTGAAAGAAATCTGGAAAACCTGCTGGATCGCAGCCCTCCAGGTCCAAGGCTATTATCCGCTGGAGTCGTAGTGTATTGATTTGTTTATACGAGTTTAGTAAGAATATTGCATAATGAAGACAGGTTGGCCTGTATGATTTGTACCACAGCCCTCACAATCGGCACAATGCAGTAAGACATAATATCGGCTCACTGAGCCAAAGACCCTAGTCCTGAGCAAAAAGAACCAGTCACACTCTTTTACTGGCTCTTTTGGAGTAATATCACTTCTTGAGATGGACTTACATGCTCTTCTGATCTCTCCTACATTTGCTTTTTTGTGTTTGCTGTTTTTTGTCCCTCAGGAATTTAAAGAAAACATCTCTTAACAGGTACTTGAAAGTAAAAAAAAGAAATGTCTAGAAATCTCATAGTAAATCCATCATAAAATTGCTTGGGCTCTTTCATGGAAATTTAGTGTGCTACTGAACCAATGGAATGTACCATAATCATAACACTCTCAATGAGTTTGACTTGTAACCTTGGGTTAAAATGTTCCCATAAGCACATGTTCTTTGCAAAGATTTTGTTTAATAATATAGGAGGCAAAATTATTAACTGTGAAGGTATCACGCAAATCATAGTGTTTATTTGCAAAGGTCAGATGTGAAGTAGCCAAGGGGCAAATCTTTAAGATCTGGTCTTTCAATCTAATGTAGATGCACTCTCTTTCTCTGCCTGCACTGTATAATGAATCCCCACTGCCTGTATCGTTAGTAGGAAATGGCTTTGCCCTTATAGCAGTTGGAGTCCTCCTATTGGCTAGACACTGGCACTTTCAGGTTCTGTTCTGAGATTCTGAGCTCAGCTTTGTGCGTGTATAAGTTTTGAATCCTTTAGCTTTGCCATCGTTTCTGCTGTATGGTATAACAGACCTGTGTGCTGACCTGTGAAAGTGGCCTGGTTTGTAAACACCTGCTCTCTACACTAGTTTATCAGCAGTGGCAAAATCTTTGGTGCCATGCCTTTGCCGCAGAGATGAGAGGCATCAGTTACAGTCCCCTACCTGGAAGTCACAGCTAGTAAGACGCATTGCCTTGGCTGGCAACCTTGGAAAGCTAATTGTATGGGCAAACAGTGAGGACTATGGTTTTAAACCCAAAGCAGATTTACACCTATTTCGCTTTCAGTCCTCCAAGGGGAGATCTGAATCTGCGACAATCTGATTAAAAGTCCATATCCTTACCCGCCACACCACATCGCCCCTGTGTCAGTCAGCTTACTCATGCTCTGACTCACAGTTTTCATAGGTGTTTGCCACCCTCAGTGTTTCTGGCTGGATTACCCGTAACCTTATCACAATCTTTGGGTGTTTATTCAAGAAAAAGAATCAGGAATGACTACAATCTGAATCAATTCCAATTGTACAAAAGCAGAAACAAAAATGTAAATAATGACAAGAAGGAAAAACGTCATATTTTTGGTATGCAACTGGTTCCATGACATATAGACCCCTGTTTGTTCCCATATGTTATCACAGAACTCATGTTCATGCTGAACCGCTCTTTCTCTTACAAACTGGGATCTGATCCGCACATTTTGAACTCCCGGGATTTGCCATTTTCAGACATTTACAGATGCATTTTGAAGAACACCCTCTGTAGGGAATTGTCTCTTTCTTCAAACACTGAAGATAAGCATCTGAACATCAAACGCCATCAAAACACTGACAGCCGTCTTTATCACGGCTCAGCATCAGTGTTGAAAACATTTTCCTTAATGTTCATTTGTGTATGAACAAGGTCTGTCTTTTTGTTGCTGCAGCAAGGTCTGTAATGTTTTCAGGTCTCTGAACAGTGGATGGAGATGAAAGTATACATGGGGGAAACCCCTCCATGGAGACAGCATTGTCAGTGATTTACCGCTATGTGGTTTGGCAAAAGAAACTGATGTTCAACAAGGTGGTCCAGTGCACCTAAATCAACAAGCATGTTGAATGAACAGTAGTCTGTTCGCGTAAAAGCAATCAACAGGGGCATGTTTTTTCCTTAATGATTAAGTTGATAACGTTTGACTTTCATCTCTGGCTGCTAGTGGATCAGGGCTGACTTTGAGAATGACAGCAGAGCAAGCAATAACAGGGACTGTTATGTTTTACCTTCCTGGTCCTTTCGGTTGAAATATGAAACAGTCATCTCCGGAGAGAGACAATGATCATATCCCAGAGTTAGTGATTTCCTGCTTTATAACTGGAATCACTTTGGGTTACATCCAAAATTTAAATTCATTTCAAAGTAAGTAATGAATTTTTAGAAAAAAAAATCAAACAATGAACCATAAAAATCAGCATCAATAAATTAATCAATCAAAAAACTGCTACAGAGATCAAATATGAGGTAGAAAAGGCCCAATTCAAGTTTAGTTTGCAATTTCAAAGAGTAAGGAACTTTTGGTGTAAGAATGTTTAGTTATTTTTAATCAGCATTTCTTTTTTACTTTAAAGCATTTCTTACTTTTTTACTTTCTTGCCCTCTAACTTACAAAGATTGTCTGACCATTTTTTCTTTGCAGATGTACTTCCTTTTACGTTATAAAGTTTAAATAACGTTTTCATTCTGGGGCTTAAACGTTATAGCATTTGTCATGGCTGTGGGTTACATCATGGCTACCCTAATGTCATGGATGTGAAATGTGACTTCAGCCCCTGAAACAGTGCTTTCTTCACAGACCCCGGGCGTCAAAGCAAAAGCGTGTTTTAATGAGGAACCCTAGATCACTGCTCTGTGGATGGAACACAGAAGGCTTTTGTGGACTGGCTCTGGGAAGCCGGTAGCTCTTGTTATGTGCATGTGAAATTAATTATGAGGAAATACTAAAACACTTTGGTGGAAATTGCCTTCCACCAGATGTTCCATATGTGAGAATATATTCACTATTAGAAGCAGAGAAAAATTACTGTATGCGTGCCTGCTCTCCGTGTTATTCTTGTTATAAAAAAAGTTCATCCTGGCGTCTTTGAAGAAAGCCAACCTGTCACTCAAAGTGCTGAAGGAGAAGGAGAAGTTATATGCTACTGTTTGTATCACTTCAGTGCCTCTGAGGTAATGTGATTATTTAACCTGGTTATAATAACAAAATGCTTCATTCTTTGGTAAGAGTGCACTTACAGAGCAGAGGCCTGATTTTCAGTGTGGAGCTATGCGTGAATGCAGGAGCTAGAGGGCTTTTCCTGGTCTTCAGTGTCAGAAAAGAATTAGCCCTCTCACTGGGAGACAGAGTACATTTTGAGCAGAGCACTGAAAGGATTTTAGACTGTGCTCTTGTCTTCATTACATTGGGAACCAGAGTGACTAAAACATGTCTATTTATAGTGCAATGTTGCATAACTTGTGATATTGTCTAATTTCAAAAGAAAAAAAAACAGAGTTTAGAATTAAAAAAATCTATATACCTATATGCATATGATAGGTATTCAAATGTAATGCTCATGATTTACAAGTGCTCATAATATTTTTGCAAATGCTGAATCTAAGAACTACTAACAAAAAGAAACTTCTTTTGGCTGACCACATTGTTATCTTACAGCATTCAAACAATCCATTTTCACTGCAAAAAGATAATCTGAGTGAGGATGCATCACTTTAAATTCAGGTGTAAAATTTCAAAGTGCAGTTGAAATGAGTTTAAATCCAATTGCTGTTTGGTATTTTCCTTGACTAGAGACAATTCCTGTAAAGAAACAAACAACTTTGGTAAAAGAGTATTCAAGTGGGTAATGTCTCTCTTTGTGTACCAGCCTCTTTAAATGTCACCTAAACTGTCATTCTCAGACCCATTTGCTATGTGTCCAAATCCAATCTTTTTTATATCACATAAGAACCCATATAGTGTTTCTTTACATTTACATTTACATTTATTCATTTAGCAGACGCTTTTATCCAAAGCGACGTACAAAAGTGCATATAGTGGGCAAACAGGCACAAGGACAAGATGTGTACAGGTGTGTACTCTTTAGAGACTGCCTGTTACAGTGTGGCTGAAATAAAGTATGCAATTTTTCCCATCTAACTGAGACTGTAGTTTAAGGTTTACACATGTGGAGTATCCAGCTAGCTTGCTCGATGTTGTGGTTAACTAGTTGAGGGATATTTGATGCGAAGTCACATAGCAAGGCAGAATTTGTCTTCTGTTGAATTGTTCTGGGTTGCTGCAAAGGAACTCTTTCTTTTCAGATTCGGTCATCCAGCTGGGAAGACCGCCAGCTAACAGAGAGGTAACTGTGGCACCAATGAAGGGCTATTGGCATTGACCCTTTCATAACATCAATGAAAGTCATGTAAATGAGAGCTCTGTTTTTCTTTTTTTCTGAAGGGTTAAAGTGAAATGGAGAGCTGTGTATTTCCAGTTTGGAGGGAGACACCAGTATGCAGCCTTTTCCCCTTTAAATCAAACTGGTAAAGACACCATGTGTCAGTGGATTATATGTCTGCATGATTAGAAGCTTGAGCAACATAAACAGACAGCGTGAAGATTTACATTCTACCACTAAAGTACAACCAGCTGCTTACTGTTACCCCAGAGAGAGAGGGAGAGGGGGGGGTCTCAGCTAATCAAGGAGGTGGAGAGCTTTTTTAAAACTCCTCTCTGGCCTTCTAATTGAGATTGATGGATGAGATGTACAGTTAAATATTTGTTACAGAAAAAAAACATCACCACTAACAGCTTGGTGCAGGCAGAAATATATCTCTGATTGTTTTTTTTTTTTCATTTATGCTTATGAGGTCGCCACTGTCCCTACACCTTCCCCCCCCCATTGTGAGCATGTTGGGATATTTTTTCCCTCTCTTACTGGTAGGGGATAGGACATTAGGTGATTATGTCCACTGGCTAAACCTATAATGTCTTCCTCCGTCCTGTAACTGGGTATTACTGTCCCACTTTAAGCCCACAGGCAGAGTAAGCAAAGATGACCTTTGCTTTTGGCACGCATGTTTCCACTTGAAGGTTTTATCTTGGTCTCTTTAAAATCCACATAGATAGAAAAAATGTAAACAACCTATTCAAAGGAATCCCAAACTGTTTAAAGGGGAGCCAAATTCATGCACACATGTCATGCTGTTTATAGGGAAGGGTACACAATTTACAATGTGTAGAAAACACAGGTTGACCCATTGTTACCAGAGGTGATTATAAGACACTGCACACACTGTTAATGTTTGAAGTTTAGCCTTACTTTCAGCACTTATTTGCGATTTGTTGAATACTTTTTTGTATTTCCCTCAATGTAAGAATTCAGGCTTTCACATATTATTTTATCTGATTTATGTGTGTTTTTGTATGTCAGATACAAGTGTTTCCTATGTTCATTTCCTTACCATATTGAAACTTGTACCATTTTAAGTTGGCAATGAGTCAGGTGTTAAAGAACAGAATTGTAGATGTTATTCTATTTTAATTTACAAAATGTAGAGGGTTTTATCCCCACTGACTTTATTTATGCCTGTTATAATCATACTGTCAAGACAGTCAAGGGCCAGCTTTATTTCACTTTGGTGGGGGTAAACGTGATATTAAATTTAAACTGAAAACATTTTTTTTGTTGTTTGTTTGTTTCAATTTAACCTGTTTTGTCAGTTTTGGAAACATTTAATTTAAAGTTGTTTTGAATAACTCTTCAGCTGTGCAGAATATGGAGAGGCCACTCAGCCAGATTAGTTCTGGGGGAAAAAAAGATTTAGGGAAGTAAAATAGCAGAACAAGTGATTGTGTTTTGGCATCTGGACAACAGCATAAAGGCTGAGTGCTTTTCATGATAATAATAATCTTAAAACACGCACGTCCAGCTGTGTAAACATTTTAGCAGAAAACACATCCTGTGACGCGATGTTGTATCTTGATGCACCAGTGAAGTTTCACATTGATGGTCAAAAAATGAATGAACTGATGAATGAAAAGAAATGAATTCATAAATCAAAAAATGAATACACAGAGCAGAAGTCATTCATTTGTTTTACCCAGTGTTTCTATATACAGCTACTGTGTAAACCCAGACCAGTAATGAAATATATTTTTATTCCAGAATGGAAATGTGTAAATTCTTGTGTTCAGTATCTTTCAGTTTACCAACTTTTTCTTTTTGGATTTAGCTGATTCTATCAAATTTCTGTGACTCCCAAATGCATGGTGTTTTGCAAAAACAAAAAAATTAAACTAAAAAACACCATGTGCATAAGGATGAAATCAGTTTTGATTGAATCTTGACCTTATCTTGATATAAAAACTATTTAAACACCAGTGCTGGAAATGTGTTTGTTGTGATTTGTCTTAAAAACTTGAAATTTAGGCCCTAAAACAAATATTTGCATCACCTGTCCGAATGGCATTCTGTTATGCAGTAAGACCCAATGCCTCCCAGATGCACTAAAGTCTAATGTGACTGAATTGTTTCCTCTTTTAATCCATAATGTTATTACAGTTCAATTAAGCATTATGGGTAGTCGGATAAATAAAACAAAGACTTTAATGAAACGGCTCCCTTTGAAAAATCAAACAAAGGATTACAGCCGCATTACCCCCTTAAATAAACAATCAGTCTTTAATCCAATTATATTCCTCTGCCTTCCTCTTCCGTCTGTGTGCCATCTGTAAGACACCAAACAGCCCCACTCCTGATGTTTTTAAGTGCAGTATTGTACACACATAATGTTGTGGAAACACAGCCATGCTATAGTAACAGAGCATTTCCCAGGTGATTCAGAAAGACAGGCGCCCATGGCTGAGACGCATGTAGGTTATCAGGTAGAGTCTCGTACAGGTGACTGGCAGAGGGTAGGCGGTTAGCTGTTGGCATGCTAAAAGGCCCTTTTTTGTTAGCATCGCTAACAAAGAATAGCACTGAGGAATGGACACTTTACTGTGAATTTAGGAAATAGGAAAGTTACTGGATGAACAAGCTAACTTGCTGTAGCTGTGCTAAGGATCTGCAGGCCATATTTTGCGCAGGTTGACAGCACATTAGGGCTGAGGGGAATGATAACCTTTTTCACGGCCAACTTGCAGCACAGGTCATGAGTCATTAAGAACTGTTGGAGCAAGCTCAGTAAATGATTCAACCCTTAACTGCACTTTAATCTTACAAGTGTCAGTCATGTAGGATTTAAGTATCGCTTAATTATTTTTTAGGTGTTAGTTTCTTGTGCTACATTATAAGTTTAGGGATCATTGAGCAAGAAAAGTAACACAAAGTGGCCATGGATTGGGGAACGCATGACATTTACATTATTTGCATTAGCAGACAGGCTTATCCAGAGAGACTTACATAGGTTACATTTTCTTGCATGTTACCCATTTATACAGCTGGATATTCACTGAGGCAGTTATGCGTTAAGTACCTTGCCCAAGGATATAGCAGCAGTGCCCCAGCGGGGAATTGTACCAGAAACCTTTCGATTACGAGTCCTGCTCCTTACCACTATGCTACACTGCTACCCCTTTAGGAAGAGGTCCAAAATTGAAAAATAAAGTTGCTTTCCTGTGTCTTGTGTGCGTCCCTGTGTGTTTCTGTTCTGGTGTGTTCCAGTGTGTCAACGTGTGATCCATGTGTTCAGCCCATAGCCTGCGGTCTGGTGTGTTCCCAACATTTTGGTGTGTTTGGTTAGCTCTATATGCTCAGTGTGTTCTGTATGTAATTATGCGTTTTAGTGTGTTCCTGTGTTTTATTATGTTCCTTTACGTTTTATGTCTGTGCATTGTCACACAAATTCAAGTGCAGTCCATCTGCTGTAAATTATGTAAAATATTGATATAAATTACGTTATTAGTTCTAAACCACCTCCCACTGAGATTTTACAGAAAATATTGGTAATGGAAATAAGTACATAAATGAATGCACATAATCTTCAATGTAGAACTCTCACAGTTTTTTTTTGTTTGTTTTGATAAAAATTGTATATTGGTATCTGTGTTTGCAATGGCTTCATTGTAAGAGTGTGTATGTGTGTGGTGGTGTCTGGGGGAGGGGGTGGTGGTGCATTTTGGGGGTCAGTGTGGCATTGGAACTAATATATATATATTTTTTATTTCAAAACAATTCAGTATGAAATTAGCATTTCAAATGTAGAGCACCACTGAGGAACACATTGTTTTAAAAGAATACAGGTTGAAAGGAGAAAGGCCTTGTAATTCAATAGCTTCTCGGAATCCTATTTTATGTAAGGTCAAGACAGCTACAGAGACAACAATAAATGTCTATTTCTACCAACTAAAATATAATAAAAAGTGAAACATAAGGACATAAATACATGCTTTACCATGGCCCTAGGACAGCTAAAACAAGCTGAATTGTTCCAGACCATTGTTTTATAGGTTCATTGTACCTATAAAAGGTTTATATATGTAAAAAAAGTCTATAAAAAAACCTTTATATGGCATCTGCGTTTTGCAGCCAGAGGTAGGTTGCATAATACTAAAGTGTTATTTTCTGATATGATGTGCACTCAGTCTTGATTTTATGTAAAGTATTGTAGTTACATTATGATGACATAACATAACATATGACAACATAACAAAAATATTTTAGTCACTCTTTGAAGGTCCTCGTCTCTTCGTAACAGGCAGAATGAAAAATAAGGAAGAGAAATCCATGGCCGTTATCTGTGTTCGTTGAGTATGGGGTGTTTTAGGTAATAGCAGTTTGCGTTTTTGCGTTTTCTAATCCTGATGTTCACGGGCTTTTAGACGGCCTGTTTAATCTGAAGGTGGACATATTGCCCAAATTAGAGGGTGGAGGAGCGTGCCACATGTTCAGAATCCATAAATATTTACTCCAGCGTTTTTGGCGGGCTATATTTGACCTCTGTGGGTTTCCTTTTTTGAGTTAAACCTCCGCGCCGTTTCTCCGTAGCTCTCCTTGGGCTTTGCTCTCGCCAGCGATCCTTTTCTCCTCTATCACTCATCGCGAAGCCTGGCTTCTTTTGATACTTGCACCCTTTGCAATTACAGAAAGCGCTACAGAAACCGAAATCTCTGGCGGTTTGCTCTCTCTGCTCTCTCACTTCGGGTTTTATTTAGCAATTATTCAGCAGTTTTAATGTTATGTTTTGTTTGTTTAGTTGGATTCTTTTTTCCAGGTTCAGCTCGAGCGCCATACATTTCACACGTCTTTCATTTTTACAGCTGGATATTCACAGAGGCAATTCAGGTTAAATAACTTTCTCAAGACCACAACAACAGTGTCACATCTGGGGTTTGAACCTGCAGGCCTGTAGTTACAAACCCCAGTTCCCTCAGCCTTTGCTCCACATTGCTGCACCTACGGATTACATCCAGACAAAAGACATATAAGGCGTTTCCTTCCAGAAAGATCCTCAGAGCCCCCTTTGAAAAGTAAACTTTCTGAAACTGGTTTATGTTGACTAACTAGCAATCTTTCATCAAAGTTCACTTACATAAAACATGGGTCCTGCATAATCACTTCATTGTTTAGCGGTGGTCTTTATCCAGTAAGATTAACAATTTAACAGCATGGTGATGCTTCAGCTTTGGAAATATAGGAGTGCTCCATACCCAGTCTGAGCCCTAACCCTCCTGAGCTACAGCAGGATAACCACAATACCTGCAGCACAACGTGCTGCTCTGAGGCCCGGTGCCAATCCAGCAACAGCATGCTTCAATTTGCTTTTTCAAAATATATTTCTCATTTAGTGGACACTCTTAACCAGAGCGACTTGCAAAGAAACAGAACAAAATGTATCTAATGGATCTCTATGGTAGATGGTACATACGGGACTGCAACATGTGTCAGTGCCTTACATGGTGCTATGATAACTGGTGATAACAAAATAAACAAATTAATAATGTACATGTTTTGACAAATTTACAATATATTCAATATGGAAATACAATGTACCTTACAATATGATGCAACGGTAAGAGTCATGCATGCGTACAACAGCCCAAATGTTTTTATTTATTTATTTAACTTTCAGTTACAAATTTCAGAAAGTGTTACAATTTTCCAGTTCTTCCACAGTTGTCTCTCATTTTTAATGACCGCCTAGCTCAGTGTTGTGAAAGGACTGGATAAACAATATATTGGACCTTGCTTATATTTTTTTACTCAAAATTAGGGACAGACCACACTGGGAAGGCTGAATCGGTACCTGTGTATTTGTTTAGTACCAAAAAAGAGCACATCCTTGTTTATGGAAAAACAGTGAGAAAGGCAGAAGAGTAGGCCTCATCCGTGTGTCGTACTGAGATTCACACACAAATGGAATGACAGTGTAGAGGCTGATCCGGTGCGACAGGGCTGAACTGGGTGTTTTACAAGAAAACATTCGTAGGGGTTTAAATGCAAGGATTCAGAGAAATAATCTGACATTCTGGCTATGTTGACTATCTTGTCTATAGCCTGCAGCAAAGGCAATTTGTTTTCATACCTGCAAAAATAGGGTTGGTCTCCAAGGCATGACTGCATACTGCCAACAAAACACACCTGTGGAATACTGAGGGCAATAGCATTTACAGTGAGCTATTGTTACAGAGTATTTATTCATAGCTGCAGTGAATTAAAGATATGTTTTGTCTCCTATGCCTGAGGGGGAAAAGAGTAAATAATTTTATTTTTCACCTGACTGCCTTTCAATCAAATGAGGCAATTCCAAACACCCAAGGAATAATATTGATTATAAGAAAAAATACTATTTATAGACACTCTAATCTTGGTTGTTTTACATGTCATACATTTTGCACACCATCCGTTTAAACAGCTGGATAGCTGACTGAAACAATTCAGGTTAAACACCCTGCCCAAGGGAGAAACAGCAGTGCCACACCTGGGAATAGAACTTATAACCTTCGGCGCACCCATAGCAATGACAGCATAACAGAGAGCATAACGTGTCCAATTATTTTTTATATTCCTTCACTAATTTACAGTCAGTTTGACATTACAGTTAACCCTCTGTTGATCAAAATGAAAGCCATCATTTAAACACTCGCCATCCTCCAGTCAAGTGAAACAATTTCATCCCCACCCCCTAACGCCTGCTACTTCTTGCTGTTGAGGTTAATTTCATGTGTAGTGTTATGATGTATTATGAATTTGTGTTCTAGGGATTGTTGTGTCGTAGGATACTTGGCTCTTGTCAGAGTGCACAAGTTAACCTGTGGTAGGGCTTGAATAGTGTTATGCTCACACTCACTGGCCTGGGAGTGTTGTGAGCCTGGTCTGACACTGTTGCTTGTTTAAATTGAATGGATACGCTTATGTTCTATTGTGATGGAAGTCGCTCTGAGTAAGAGTATCTGCTAAATGCTTGTAATGTACTGTAATGTAATTATATTACCTAGCAACAGTTAAGGATTCCAACAAATAGTGTGCCTGATAAATATCTAAAGGAATATAAAATTTTCCTGTTTTACAGTGATGAAATATTACATAATAATAACTCTGTTCTGCACGTATCCCCCGAGCTCAGCCCTTGCCCACGGGACCCCTTGTAAGCATGTTTAAGTTCACCGCATGTGAGCAGTGGAATGTGGGTCCAAAGTTCAGCCAAGGAGCTGTTAACAGCGAGAGACAGTGGAGAGATCAGTCAGCTGTGTCTTGTCCGTGCTTTTAGCCCTGACGTCTGGAATGTGTTTGATGACAGGAAGGCCGCCTCTCGCCGTCAGCGGATGTGGACGCGGCAAGGTGACGATCGAAAGGGAAGAGCAGAAAAAAGTTACTCTCACTGGCTCCTGCCGCAACGGGACGAAATGAACAAGATAGCTGAGCAACCGTGTGTCCGCGTGATTATCACTCCTTTTTCAGATCGCTGCTAACGTGCTCATCTGCTTTTGGTCTTCGGACAGCTGGCAGTGGCTCGTTGCTCATTCAGGAAATTCAGTGAATTCAAGGATCTGTCAGTTATAAATCTAATTCAACAAAAGGGCTAGAGGAATAAGAACAGTATAAAAAGGGATTGTATGCTTTCTTAACATACATCAATGCTGGAAATGCATTCACCTCACGATTAAAGGGGAATTCCCCCAACAAAACGTATAATTACATGTGATTTTATGATATATTATCATAACATTATAAGATTGTACATGTTTTGTCACTTGAGCTTGGCTTTGCACCACTGAAGATGTCTCTGGGTTATTAGCACTGCCTGTGTATTGCAGAAAGTAAGTTGCTGTGTCTTTCTCCATTTGGAAATCTTGCTGCCATGTGAAAGGCTCTGATTACTTAAATACATTGAGAATGTGATCATTGCATTACATTGTTGTCATTTAGCAGATGCTCTTATCCAGCATGGCTTGCATAGGTTACAATTTTTACATGTTATCCATTTATACAGCTGGATATTTACGGAGACAGTTCTGTGTTAAGTATCTTGCCCAAGCGGTACAGCGGCAGTGCCCCAGTGGGCAATTGAACAAGCAACCTTACAAACCCTGCTCCTTATTACTATGCTACACCCTCTGTCATGTGATCATGCTTTTCAGCATACAAGGAGTGATTTTACACACATCTGTAATACACACATCTGTGATAATTTACTGCATTTATATAAAAATGCTTTACAATGAAGGGTGTCAGCATTGAAAGTTGTGTAGCCCTCCCCTGGGCAGCCAGTTCTGCCATATTATTTCTCACACATTAGATAATGTAGTGAAGGAGAGCTTGATTCAGTCAGATAAACTGGGGGCTAATGTCTCATTAATGTCTCAACCTCAGGAGGGCACCTCCTACATCACAGTGTCCCTGTCGCTGCAGTGGGAGTATATGGTAGGTTTTCAAATTAATCTAGAGGGAAAACTTCCTCCTACTGGTCCAGCAATGCCACCTCAGAGCCGCAGCCCGGTTATCCCAGGAGGTCTACAATCCAAGTACTAACCAAGTCCAGCCCTATGTAGCTGACAAGAGAGGACTACAGAGTAGCATGGTTGCTGCTTTAATATCTCCTGGTAAATCATACTAGATTTTACATTTTGTCCACTGTACTGCTGTAAAAGGTCTTGAGTGTTTCACTATTTGATTTGATCCTGTACTTCATACCTTTAACTTTAAAATGAGCTCCATACAAATTTTCCACACACTGTCATGTTCCCAGGTCCATAAGTAGAAATGCCTAGATGTACTAGTTAACCCTGACCTCAACACACAGACCCTTGTGTAATAATAGGTTTACATTGCACGCTCCAGCAGTTCAACTGAATTGTTGTAACAGGACATTTGTACAAAGATTTTTCCTTTAACAGTGTCGCAGGAATTGCTACTATTTAATACTGAGCATTTAATAAATCAATAAAATTTGACTTAATAAAGTGTTCTTAGTGAAGGAATTTTCAAAGAGCACTTACAAAGTGCATTACAGAGAACCAAAATGTCACTTTGGAAATAGAAATGACAACTACTCCACTTTTTCCATTTTTAACAGTGAGCATGAATAATGGAAAGCTCA
Source organism: Megalops atlanticus (assembly GCA_019176425.1). Taxonomy (NCBI): domain Eukaryota; kingdom Metazoa; phylum Chordata; class Actinopteri; order Elopiformes; family Megalopidae; genus Megalops; species Megalops atlanticus. The sequence continues at coordinate 6,114,174 of CM032892.1, read as the reverse complement.
GCTATTTTAATTTTAGCAGGATGCCAGACAATATGGGCCTTTTAAAAACAATGTTTTAGGCTCTATTCTTTTCAATGGAAAACTAAGAGCATGTGAACAACTTGAGTTTAATATCATTAGAAGCTCTTAAAATAGCGTTCTCCACAGGAATGGAAAACCAAGCAGATACTGAGATAACCAAGTCTTTTCAGAGTTCAAGTGTGACTTTAGGGTTAATTTATTTAGGAAATAAATTGTTTTGGTTCAGTCATGATTAGCAAAGCTCAGTTAGCCACTTTGACCGAAGTCTTATTATAGTAATGCTGCACTGTTTGGTATGAACAAATGAGTGCAACAATAATAAAACAGCCAAATTCAGACCTTCTTGGCCCATAATTTTCCTGTATCTAAAATATTAATTAAATGTATTTGTATGCTGCCTCTCATGCTTTAAATTGACAACAGGGGTCACAGCAATAAATACAGCACAAAAACCTAAAGTAATGCTATGTAAGACTTCTAGAGTGAAGCCACTTCTGTGTCGAGGTTTGTCTGGCCAGGGTTTCTGACTCCGTTAAAGATCTTGACGCTCATCACTATTATGTTTTATATTTCACTGTGTAAATAAACCAATTATTCATTGTACTTTGTTGTTTGTGACATTTGTGTAATATATATGTTATTGCATTTAGTATGCAATTCCCTTGACATCAGTTCAGCGTAGATTTATAACCATTTAATGAGTATAATTTCTGCCTGACACTTGTAATGCTTTGTCAGATTATTACAGCCATTTCTGCTTCTTTGTCAATTAAACTGAGTTCATTGGCTTTGTTTGTTTTTTAAATGAGATAATCCACAGAACAATCTGTCATGTTACTGTCCTACAGCCAAACAACTCTTTCACACACAAGAGGCCTAATCTTTTACTGTCTATGCCATAAACAACCCTCGCCCTTTGTAAGGAGAGCATTCCTGCCTCCTATCATCACCTAATTGAAATAAATACCTTTAATCACTGAGGCCTTTCATATGGTGATTCTACCAACATCAGTAGCGTTGACCAATCACACAGCACAGTATGTATCCAAAAACAGTAGATTCTAGTTGCTCTCTTTAGGGGCTTTTATGAGGTTATGTTGAGGAGGTGTCACATCTTCAGATTTCCTCAATGCAAGAAACATTTGTCTTTACAAACATTCCCGCACCTAACGCTGATTGGCATCATGGATGCACCTCAACTCAAAGAGTAATAATATGACAGAGGTGTAGTTACATCTAGGCTGGTAGTAATCACCTGCAGTTCCCTCAGACTTGTGGCACAGAAACAAAGATCAGTGTGACAGTTACACTGGCATGAATTGGTATCGGAGCTCTGAGGTGCTAATGATATTCTGACTGTTGCAACACGCGGCAGTGTAGCACAGTGGTAAGGAGCAGGGCTTGTAACCAGAAAGTTGCTGGTCCAATTCCACACTGCGGCACTGCTGCTGTACCCTTGGGCAAGATACTTAACCCAGAGTTGCCTCTGTAAATATCCAGCTGTATAAATTGAAGGCATGTATAAACTGTAACCCACGTAAGTCAATGTATAAGAATGCCTGCTAAATGACAATAATGTAATAGGATATGACAGTAATGTAACAATGTAATGTAACGTTCTTCTTAATCATATTTACCTGCATCATTCAATTAATTCTGCTTTTTCCTCTGAGTCTGTAAAACACATATGCACAAGTTGTAACATATTGATGCTCTGACCAGGCATTGAGAAACCACTTCAAAGGGGACTTTCATGGCTGCAGATACATTTACAAGTCTTTAAACGAGTCGTGTCGTGTCCTCCGCTGGAGAAGAGGAGGAGGATAGTCGTTTACAGGCATTCTCTCTCATCTTTTGCTGTGGGAAAGGCAAGATTTTATTCGCCCCCCATAATCTGCATAATCCACTCGTCAATTAGGAATGATCCTGTAGAAAGAAGACTTAATCCGCCAATTAACACCTCGTGATCAATCATCTGTGAGCACTATGAATTAGCTTCAGCGGGGACGGCCAACTTTCATCCAGGAGACAGCCTTAGCCCTCCCCACAAATTATACGGGAGGCTGCATATTTCTGAAAATTAAATTCATTAGTCTTTTCTTTCGATGTAAAACGTTCAATCAATATCTTTCAAACTACATGCTTCTATGTCTGGAGATGTAAAAAGCCACATCAAAACCCAATGTAATATCAGACAATATGTGCATAGAACCATTTTTTATAATCTTTTGCTCTTGTTGAAGACATTGTGTCAAAGACTTCTTGAAGAACACAATCAAATTTCAAGCACTATATAGTCAGTGGTATATTTGTAGTCCATTTTATAACTCATTAATGGTAGTGTAAAGCCCAGAGCATCTATGTATGCATGTATAATATATACTATATATATATATAGTGATAATTGCATACTCCATTTTATTCCATAGCATGTAATTGGTCCCCATTTTAATCAGACTGACTTTTGCTACTCCTGATGCATGTATACTCACTGTAAGTGCATAACATCACAAAAATACATTCAATTCTCAGAAGTAGGCTGTATCACTTTGTAAGTTTCTGGGACCATGAATGATTTTCTTTGACACCGTGTGTGGTCCTCTGCCAGAGTGTTGTTTAAGGTTTTCAATGTTGCATTTTGTGTATAATGTGTAAAATGTAACAGAAGTTCTGGATTTCTGAAGTTGTGGAACTAAGTTTTATGCTACGAATGAAGTTCTGTAAAATGTGACAGTTTAAAGGTGTGAGGTTTCAATGAAAATAAACTGCTACTGCTACTACTACTCCTACAACTAAAAGAATATAAAATAACTGTAAATGTGCAGTATGCCTACCTGTATTCTTGAATTTCTGGTTGGTTCTTTTTCTTACATCATTTTATGTAAAAAAAAAATAATGTGATGCTCTCATCAACCCACCCCCGAACATCACTGGCCATAGTCAAGGTTTCATTTATATTGGTATATTCTCACACACCAGAACTCAGACATAATACAATGGACCTGAAATCTTATTAACGCCTAAGACTCATTTACCCTGAAATCACTGGTAAAGATTTTTTTGAATGGGTTTGCACACATACCTCTGAAATCTTTAGCACACTGTTATTTAGTGTACTATGAATATGATCATTACAGGTGCAGCTCCTTTTAGCTGAAAAAGGGACACAAAGTCCACATGGTATGTTTCAGGAGGTTTACTTTATTGTTTGTTGGTATGAATAACAGTCTCTTCAAAAGATTAAGAAACAGGGAAAACGCTTCCTATTTGTACCTGATAATCGGATTTATGCCAGTAGCGCACGTAGGCCCACTTTTCTTCAGGAGCAGAGGCACACAATGGGTCTTTGTATAATCTACATGTGCCCTTATTTTCCTCCACACGTTGGCGCACTGTATCCACTGTAATTCTGTCTACTATCCGATTAGATCTTTGGTGGCATTGTAATCAAACACACGCGATTTTCTTCATTGTGATTCCCGTGTTGAATCATTGTTATGGAATGCAACCTGTGCACGTCGTTTTCCTTTTTCGACTGACGTAATCAAATTTAAGAACGTCAACATTCGTGATTTATTCAGGGGTGCGTCGGAAGAATGAAACAGTAATCCGTTGTAACTTTTCTTAAGTGTAGAATGTTAGCAATACAGGGAATGTAATTTTAACAGTAAAAGCTATGAGATATTATCAGGGATATTCAAACACTATAAGTATGCTTGCAAATGCAAATATATCTCAAAAGCAGCACGTGTAAACAGCACGGTATTGTTTGTACAAATCTCAGTACAAAACATTAACTTCATGGAGTTCCAATTATATTAATAGGCATTCGGGCGGGCGTATTACCTAGCTCGCTGATGAAAGACGTTGAGCTAAAAGGGCAAAAATGTTCAGAACGCGCACGCATAGTGTCGGTCAGCCCCGCGCAGTTAAAGGCAAGCCTGAAAAGTACAGGAGGTGCGTTTGCCTCTGCATATGATTGACAGCCCTGCGTCAGTGACATCACCCAGCAACAAAAGGACTCGTCGAAGGAAGGGAAGGCTGCAATCAACCTTACGGAATCATCGCACGGTATGTCGGCGGAGACGGTCGAGAAGTTCTAGCAGTCATGGAATCAAGTGAGCGGGCAGCAGTGTTGTGAAACTCCCCGAAACTTTTAGCTTTTACCGCTGCAGTTTTGCAAACATCCAGTGACGGCACTTCAGATCTAGGCTAGTGCTGCCTATTTGGGTCTCTTTTCTTTTCCAGAGGACAAACTCAAGTGATATTTTCGCATCAACAAACTTTGATTCTTGCTCGATTTCGCTAACTTCACAGCTGCTGAGAATATGTGGAAGAAGAGGCGGTCCGTGCGGTGGACGCTTTCAGTTTGCCGCAGAACAGTGCGGAGTGCGAACTGATGTGGAAACTGTTGGACTACAAAGCAGGAACAGCGACAGCGTACAGCGCTTCCTCGTAGGTAACAGCAACTTTGATAACCACCTTGTTTGCCGCTTCACGACAACTCGGACCCACCATGGAAGGAAACGCCGCGCTGAAACATCCACTTTATGCTTCGTGAGCAAGGGCGAGTTTGATTTCACCGAGCTAGACTTTAAGTTGAAAATCTGTTCTTCTGAAGAACGATTCTGCTTAAAGAAAGGTCGCGGGGGGCATTCGACGAAGGCGCTGGCTATGACTACAACCTATCTAAACTTCTAGACAGAGCCCATATGGATGTCTTTCCAAATGAGTGCATTTTGGACGTATAAAGGAGCACCTCTTTCGGTGTGCGCATGTAGAGCGAGTTTCAATGGACCCGTCTGAGAGCGTTTCAAGTCGATCTTTAAGGTAGCCGTAGCTGCTTTTGTTTGCCTTTGATTTCAGCTGGCCAGGGGGAAACGCTTTAGATTTAACACCTGCGAGGCTGTCTCTCCGTAACTCTATGATCTAATCTTATTTCAGACACAACAACCTAACGTCACAGCCTCGGCAACTACACGTGTAACGGCCCCTGTCTGTCGTCCCTAGACTCAACCTTTATTAGTCTTTTTTATCACCATTTCTTTCATGATTCCTATGTTCTTAAGGCTATGAAGACTTAAGAACATAGGTATCTTTAATTTCACCCCGACCCCCCAATACTCTCTTATCTCCTCGTAATTACGCCTTTTTGTCTCCTGTCTTTCCCCTCTTCCACTTTCTTTGATTTTTTTATTCCTGATGTATCTTTTTGTTGTTTAATTGACAACGCTTTTTAAAAAATAATTTCCTGGTCTTTTTATCATGTGTGTATCTCCTGCCTCTTTCTAATACTCTAATCAGATCCCCTCTGCAGTTATTGCAGCCGGCGGGGATATTATTTCCAAGCGTTTTTGTTCTTTACTTCAAAGCGCGATGTCTTCCTTTTAACCTCCCTGCTTTAAATTCTTATGGAAGAACGCTGTCCTCATGGCCATATCTCACGGTAAACATCCCTAACCTCCGCTGACAGTAGCTCTCATGTGATAGCGACACCCGAGTATTGACACCCAGCTTTACTCTTTTCAGGAAGAGATCGATCATGGTCTCCGGGGTCCGCGTTCTCATGGTACTGCTGATCTGTCAGGTGTTGCTCGGAGGTTCGGCCGGACTGATTCCAGAGGTGGGCCGACGGAAATATAGCGAATCGGCCGGACAAAGCCCAGAGCAAACGGATCGCTTTCTGAACGAGTTCGAACTCCGTCTCCTCAACATGTTCGGACTGAAGCGGAGACCGAGCCCGAGCAAGCTCGCCGTGGTCCCGCAGTATATGCTGGACCTCTACCACAGGCACGCTGGGAATGGGGACCAAAGCCTCAGTCGACCCAGTGCTTCCATGGGAAAACACTCTGAGCGCTCCGCCAGCAGGGCGAACACAATTAGGAGTTTCCACCATGAAGGTAAGTCTTCCTGACAGATTCCACTTTTTAAAGAGGGAGTACTTTGGATAATTATTGGCCGGTCGAATAGACACGGCGGTATGTCACAACCCCCCAAAGAAAAACGGATTAAAATCTACATGTAAATTTGACCGTAGGATAACGATAAATCACAGGTATCAGACACGCATGACACTGTTCCACTACTTATTTACATACCTGTTGATATTAAACAAATGCAATGCGACGTTGTCAGGTGATCACTCATGAGTAACAGCAGTAAGACATTGTTATTAATATATGACGCGATACAATGCAGCAATCGGATGGTGTTTTTTTTTGATTTGCAAGATACAGGCCGCAGCAAAGTCATAAGCTTCTGTTCTTCCATGAACACGTTTTATGACACGGGTGATCTTTTCTTAAAGGTATTTGGACGATTCGCGGTTCTGGCGTCTTTGGTTGTATGCAAATAATACATATTGTTTTTATGATGCCAGAAAGCAATTTTCTCCTCATGCGAACAGTTCATGTCACACGCCAGCTGTTGGCTGAAAGATCGGGGAACATCGGGGAGGGAGGGGGGTGTTCATAGCGTGGCGACCTCAGCAACGCTTGACATCTCACAGCCCTGACCGCGGCGAAGTTCAGTGCGGGAACGCGAACAGTTTTGCAGTGGGCTTTTAAGTTGTTGTCAGTTCTTTAGGCAGTATGTCTTTCAACAGCACAATCACATCACACAACGTGTGTATGTGTGTGTGTGCGCAGGAGCGTTTAAAACATCATTTACCCCGAAAAATACTAAACTGGGTAATTAATTTTAGACAACGCCTTTTGAAATGTTAGACATTAGCGAGGCTACCTCCACAGTGTTAAATATATGCTAACAACTAGACCTTGCGATGTTCATCACCGGTACCAAACCAACCTCTAATCTATGCCCGGAGTGACATTAATGAACAACGGTGTTAGCTTGTATAACAGGTTAGCTTGAAGCAGATATTGCCGTGATATGTACCGTGTAAAGACACGGTAGGGGCCCTTTTAATGATTCATTTGCCTTCGTGTGATTTCACAAGAGATTTCATAAGAGTATTGTAAACAATTTTATATTTGAATTGTTTGATATCTGGCCACATTGTTACAAACCCCTTGTGTTAACTGGAGGTCCTAATAAATTGCCAGTGTACAATTATCTGCGAGATAGTTAAATAACAGGTGGTGCACCTACTTATGTTGTGCAGCATGAATGGTTTCAAAAGCATGTGTGCTTGGTGTGTAAAGGTTAGTCTGTCAGTGCAACTTACCAGGTGTTTTAATGTGCACTGCCTATTAGCAGCCGGCTTCAGTTGTTGGTGAAACCTTTTACAGTGGTGGTGCATTTGGTCCTTCAGTCACTTGTTATGTGGTTACAGTTGCAAATAAGACATTGTGATTGAATGAATGAGGTATGGAAGTGTTATGTGCAAAATTACTTATGCTTTGGAGACTTATTTTGTCTTTTACAGTGCAGAAAAAATATGCTGCATTATCTGTCAGTTTTCGGGTTCATATCATATGACATGTAATATCAAAGAGGAGATATTTATATTCAGTACAACCTGAATTTTGCACACATGGTTGTTGTATCTTTAATACAATTTTTAGACCACACACTGTATGAGTATAACTGTGACTTCATTGTCTCGTCTGCATTCATTCATAAGAACTAGTCTCATTGCAAAAAAATCCATTAATATATCAGTTTGCATGTTCCTGGTGATGCAACCGGAACTGTGCATAACTGGATTACTCAACTATCACTTAAGTGTTAGAGAGAATGTTAAGTGTGTATGTTTAGGACTCCAGTATAAAGTGTTATTAAGTTATTTTGGCATTAGGAGTCCTCTGAAGCAAAGACAGTATTACGAGATTTCATGAGGACACTGGACTTATGACTGTCCAGTTTTGAATTTTATGAGGACAGACATGGAGTGTGATCAGACCTGTGTTTCCCTGAAGTGTCCGTACAGCACATCGAGTGACCCATAATAGTATTTCCATGGTACCTACAGTAGTTACAATGTAATTACATTGGCAAAGTGGCTCATAAAATAGGATATTAGATGAAAAAAAATCTGACATAATCAAACAAATTTCTATTATAGGATAAACTTACTGCTCATAAGATAATGGATGCTCATTTGCACTTACAGTAACAATGCCTCAAGTTATAAGAACATTATAGTAAATCCGAATATCTAAATTACAGCGAAGGACTTAACTTTAGTGACATCCAGTGGCAGTACTGGCACATTGCCACAAAAGAACTGATTTTGCTCTAATGTTCAAACATTAATATCTTTTAAAAAGGATTACAGTTTGTACTATATTGTGAACAATCACCACTATTAAGCCCTTCTGTACATTTTTATGATATAGAGATTCAAACGTTTGAAATGCAGTTGTCACTTTGAATAGGTAATAATGTCAATGTTGATTCGGCTGAGAACCACTCCTGGAGTCTCACTTGAAATTTCATTAAGGACTTGCTCTCAGCAGTGCTGCTGAAGTTGATACCAGCAGTGCTACGTGACACATTATATCAAACCATTTTGACAGGGACAGAATGCAAATGATCTAACATTTTTCTGTTTCTAACAAGCGTTATCCTGTTTGTCACATCTCTGTGGTCATAGTTTGAATCAGATCAATCTCTCTGATCAATCTCTTCAATCTCTCTGCAGTGTTGTATTTAAAAGCCATTGGCTTTTATTTTACACCAACCAATCAGACTATGGAGTGTAGCCACATATTATTTGACTGGTAACTGTGCCACTTGTAGTGTCAGTATCCATATAATGAAACTACTGTTCTATCACTTCCACAAAGCGTTTTACTGAAATACTTACAGAAAGTAATTTTATCAAATAGTTATCATAATAAGTGTTTCTCTCGAATAGATGAATGTTTTTGCAATAATTTGTTAAGTAACATTAAGTTTGGTCGATAATCATGTTGACAGCAGCTTTTCTAATTTTCAACTGAGAATTAGAAAAGCTGTTGTCAACATGATTATCGGCCAAACTTAATATCTCTAAATCTCATTGGCAAACGATACCTATGATATTTGCAGTTACAATATTGATATGTAAGAAAGCTTTATTTGTACAGCCTATTGGACAAATAATTCACTACTACAACATATATTTTCTAAAATTTCCATTTATTGTCCAGTATGATTTTATGACTGTTTGTTTAGTTATTTATTTTCTGCAGTCCAGAATTCATATGCACTTGCCTGAAAGTTAGAGCTGACTGAAGTTCATACAGTATCTGAGTTACAGTGTTGAACATGATGTATGATTTTTTGAGGGGTTGATTCTTACAGAACCTTAGTCTATCAATATTTCATATAATAATCACAATTTAAAGGAGCAGATCTGATGTCTGCATTGTGTGCTCCTTAAACTGTGGAAGAACGTCAGCAGGCATGATGGGAAAACAAAGACAGTGACTGCACATTGTGTGCTTCCTATGGACACGTTCGCATCGGAACAGTTAAGCCAACATATTACTGCAATGTGTGGCTTGATATTAGACATTACTGTTAGTCTGCCATAACTGCAGACAGAAATTGAGGATGGCGATATCTCATATCTGTGGTTTACAAGTTTGGAGCAAGCTGTAGCATGTTCTGAGAACAATTCCCAAGAAAAACTGATTTCTTTCAAAAGGGGTGGGAGGAGCCAATAGTAAACTTTTTTGAGAGAGAGAGAGGGAGAGAGAGATCTAAAGGCTGGGGATTTCCCAGATCAAATGTGAAATGGCAGCTTTATTTGAGCTCTTTGTGTCTCGCGCACTGGATTGAAGTGGGGGTTGTGGAAACGGAATTTCCAAACTTCGTTTTGTTTTCGAACAGTTTCATAGGTGGACATATGAAAGTTTAAAAAGTGTGAGAAAACATCACAATGTGCAGCACACTGGTTTCTAAGATTGTAAGTAGAACAGAAAGTAACAATGCGACAAGAAGATAACTTGATGCATGTTATTTTTGTGCAACACCAGTTTGCCGGGACTGGTGTATGCTATTCAGTATTCCTTAAATGATATGCAGAGATTATGCAGGAGTAAACTGAATCTGTGGCATGCTTACTTAATCTTTTCTAAAGATGTTGATCATGGAATTATATATATAAAATATGTGTGTGTGTTTATATATGGAACCTCAACATTGAGCACCACATTTCCTAAAAGAGACTCAATCCATCAGAAACAGAACAGTACTTGACACAAATTCCAAATTCCACTCAGGAAGTACTCCCAATATGACGCACAGACATATATGTTTGGGGAACACCCCAGCTGTAACACCATAAAGCTTTCTTCAGTGTGATTTATACAGCATGAAACATGCATCCATGGTGACATATTAATAATGTTAGTGCTCCGTCAGTTGTAGTTACCAGCAGACACAGTGGACATTGTATTTTATCCCTGGTGTTGTTGTTAATCAATCAATCAATCAACCAGTCAGTCCTTCAATTACATCACAGTTACATTCCAGTCACGACTGGTGGAACTCAAGAGAAGAAGGAAATAATAAGAAATAAAAGAAATCATCCAGAATGATGATTACATCTAAAGATGGAGTGATTACATCTTATTGATTCAAGACAAAAAGATGTCACGATGGGACATCTTACAGTTATAAATAGTGAAATATCCAATGGGATAAATGACTTTCTCTTGAGAAGACAAAAAACATGGAATATAAATGAGGGAACACATGAAAAATGCCCCTTCAGTCATTTGCCCCCTCCCACGTTGTTAGCCAGAGAGTTTGTGATAACCAGCATTTCTATGATGCAGATGCGCATTCCAAATTGGGAGAAAAAGAGCAAAAAAGCAGTAGGTATTCCAAATTAAAAAAAGAGAGAGAGAGAATCTGGTTTATGTACTTACATAGCCACCAGGATTGTTAGTAGGGTATGGACAGCATCATTGATCACTCAGTAAAACACACATATCTCTTATCCCTCCGACAGAGTCCCAGGAGGTGCTGTCCAGGCTCAGTGGCAAGACCACACAGCGGTTCTTTTTCAACCTCACCTCCATCCCCGGGGAGGAGCTGGTCACCTCGGCGGAGCTGAGGATTTTCCGGGACCAGGTAATGACAGACGGCACCGCCGCCAACGGCAGCGCCGCCGGCCTCCACCGCATCAACGTCTACGAGGTCTTCAAGCCCGCCCTCCCCTCAGAGGAGCCAATCGCGCGGCTACTGGACACGCGGCTGGTGCAGCACGCCCCGGGCGTGTGGGAGAGCTTCGATGTGAGCCCGGCGGTGTCCAGGTGGACCGTGGGAGGGCACGCCAACCACGGCTTCGTGGTGGAGGTGGTGCACCTGGACGGGGACGGGGGGGATGCCAGGAGGCACGTGCGGGTCAGCCGGTCCCTGCACGGGGACGAGGACACCTGGCCACAGGCGCGGCCGCTGCTGGTGACGTTCAGCCACGACGGCAAGGGCCACGTCCTCCACCGCCGCGAGAAGCGCCAGGCCCGGGCCAAGCAGAGGAAGAAGCAGAGGGCCAGCTGCCGGCGGCACTCGCTGTACGTGGACTTCAGCGACGTGGGCTGGAACGACTGGATCGTGGCCCCGCCCGGCTACCACGCCTTCTACTGCCACGGGGACTGCCCCTTCCCCCTGGCGGACCACCTCAACTCCACCAACCACGCCATCGTCCAGACGCTGGTCAACTCCGTCAACACCAACATCCCCCGGGCCTGCTGCGTCCCCACAGAGCTCAGCCCCATCTCGCTGCTCTACCTGGACGAGTACGAGAAGGTGATCCTCAAGAACTACCAGGACATGGTGGTGGAGGGCTGCGGCTGCCGGTGAACTCAGAGATGCACAGCCGCGTAGCCGCATAGCCGAGGACAACACTCTCACAATGAAGACTTTTATTTATATTAAAGAAATACAAAACGAAACAGCTATTTTGAAAAAAAGTTATATATGATTATATTTATGTCTACTTTAATGTTGGGAAAATAAATATTCTAATCAGAGGATTATTTCTTTTATGGTTTTAAAATGTATTTCTGATGTACATTTTTTAAACGGGTGCAATACCACACATGAAGTATAATGCTCAGATTTTTATTTTGTATTTATTTCTATTATAACCACTTTGTTTTGTAAATAAGTAATGTGTATTTATGTGTAATCCTGAGAAAATATAGGGTATGAGTATGTCCACAAAGGTAGAGATGATTTAATTGTGTGTGTTTCTTTAAATAGTAGATTTAAGACCGTATGGAAGATTCCTTTTATTAAAGATGTGGAACAAGAAGAGCCTAGGAACTCTAGGCTTAAACACTTTTATGAGTGGAAAGCATATACACATATTTATATTTTGAAATACAGTATCATAGGCGAACATTGTCCATCAGTACTAAAATGACACAGTTACTGCTTGTGTACAGTATTCACAGTTCCAAACTGAAGAAAAGGAATTATTCTTGTACAGTTATACTTGTTACACAGTGATGCTGTTCATGGAATATTGCATTTTATAATACTGGGGCAGATCACAAATATGTACCTGCCCTGCAACACGAGTGCAGAAACACAGGCAGACAAAGCAAAGGAGATTATGGGATAGACTGTTCACGCAAAGGCCTTAATTCAGGCTAACTCCCAATGTGCTTTGTCCTCATCTCTGGGCAACAAATTTAAACGCAAGTGTTACAGTTCACTGAACAATATTTTGAGTTTAGATACTGAAATGAACAAAAGCAAATAAAAATGTAGGCTTGTTTAAATGTGGAGCATTGTGGATAGATGGAATAGAGGCATAGCGCTGAAGGCAGAAGGGTGGCAGAGTGTTGTAGAGAAAATTGTATGAAAATATGGGCTATTCTGAAGTCCCTAATCTTGCAGGAGTGGGAGAAGTAGGTGACACAGAGTGCTCAGGACTGTGGCTGGTAAACTCAAGGTACATCACTTCCCCAGAAGTCCTAAAGCTTCCCATGACGTATATCCAAAAAATCTTTACCTATTCATTTGTCAAGCAGTGCTGAATCGAAACACAGGCCATGTGGTTTATTGTAATGACTTGGCATTTAAACATCAGAGTGCGCTGTACTCTGTCCAGAATACAGGAGAAAGAGTGGTGGAGCCAGGGAGAGAACTGTTTGGCTGCTTACAAATATTTGAGTCATTTTCTCGGGGTTATTTGGAATACAGAATGCAATTTGTTCTCCCACTGCCTGCGTAACACAATCTCAGCCTTTCAAAGGAGTACATGCAGTTGCGAGGACCTTGCTGAAAGCTGTTTTGAAAGGTTGCCTCTGGAAATTTTTAGCTGCTAAAAAACACATGCACTGTGAGTGGCTCTGTTTGCAGCGACTTGTTGAACATTGTATCTCCATGTTCCTTTTTACCTGGAGTCAAATGCCTAATAGTGCATACTCACACACACACACACACACACACACACACACACACACACACACACACACACACACACGTGTGCCAATAGACTGCTATTCTGACTCTGAGCCAGTAGTTAGAACAGAATTTTATTTATAAAGCCGAACAATCACATATGTAGCTGCTGCTGGCGTTCATGCCGAGACACATCCTACTCTCTTCACTGTTCTTTTATCCTCCTTGAATCATGTCACGTTAGACGTTTGGCACAGCTTTTAGATAATTAGATAAATTTTCTAGGGCCTGGTTTCATCACAATGGTAATTGAGAGAAAAAAAAAACAATTTTAAAAAACTCTAGCTGCTTGCTGGAGGCTTCAGGGTGGTTCAGAGCAGCCAAAGGCGAAATGGATCAGATATCCACTTTTAAGTTCAAGCATTAACACCACGCACCCTTCAAGTTGGCTGTGCAATTATTGGACATCTTAATAGAGCTTTAGACATACAAAGTCTTACAAGACAGACTTAAGAACTTTTCCAGGCGATCCCAAATGTATGAATGAATCATTAATGAGGTTGTGGAATGAGGAATGACAGGCTCTTATTGAGATGTTTTTTTTAAATGTATTATTCCAAGATTTGATGTGTCTGTTTTTTTCACTTGCTGCAGACACTGTTTGAAGAGAAATTGTTTCCAAATAGATTTTTATTTGCGCTTCCTTTTAATCGTGGAATGTTGATTGCCACACTGGTGCATGCATGTACTTGCAGGAAACCCTTTCATGGCAGCTCTTCATCTGTTATGCAAAGAGCTTCTTCTGTTTTCCCGAGACTACAAATGGGTAACAGTAGGGTCCAGGAGCATTACTGTGGATCATACTACGCAGAATTACAGTTGTCAGTGTAAATGAATCATTTATTGGTACTGCAGTCAAGCTAAATAGCTTAGCAAGAATAAAACTTCCCTGACTGATGATCCACCTGCTTGCTGATGCACTACCGTGGTATCTTTAATTCAGAACTAGGTTGGACTTTTGATCTTCTTTTGTGGCTTTTCTTACATGTTAATGGTGACCGTCGTTACATGCAGCTACAAATCGGCATACTGTACAGTAGTATATCATGCAAGAGGGACTTAAACTTAATCTGCAGGCCTTAGACATAGAGGAGCTGAGGTCATAATGTTTCTTAATCTATGCAAAATGCGATATTTGCCATCGCCTGAAACCTCCATGAAGTTATGAACCCTTGCTGTGTCAAGTACAGAGCTGTGCGCTTTAGAGAGTTTCTTCCATCCAGAAAGGAAATGATGTACTCTACCAGCTGGTAGGGTGTAAAATACCTTACAACTTTACTGCACAGCTGCCTATTGCAAATGTTTTAGTAAGCTGCCGGAGAACCTGAGTGGAGCAAACAGTGTTTTACTTGCCTAAAACCCAGATTTGATCTATGTCCTTAACACTGTCTTAAAATCACTTTGTATTTAATTCTGAGGAGCTAATAAAGCAAGTGTCTTTTTTATACAAGAATGAACTATGCAAGAATAAAACTATTAAAAACACATACTGTAACAACTTCCTACTCAAAGCCAAGGATGCAGGGCAATGTTGTGAGTTTGAATCAAGGCCTGACACTAAGTTATGTAGAAAACAATTGCTCACTCACCAATAATCCTCCCATGAATAGAATGACATTTCATAAGTACATAATTACACGCATAAGTGCATGCAAGTTCATGATGACATGCACAAGTTCATATAATGTGAAACCAGGAGTGATGTGTATAATATGTTAACAATGCTGCAGGTTGCAGAACGACAATAGACCTCTTCTAGATGATGCGATGAAAGAACAGTTGCTTGGTTTGCATCAGATAATATCCTCATAGGAATGCTTTCCGTATGTAAGGATTGTGTTCTTTTATGGCTGAAGCAGTATTGGCAGTATTGATATGCTGACCAAGTGCAATGTTTCGAAGCCCATCTCCCATGGTCATGGCTGACAACCTTGAGAAAGTGTTCAGCACAAATTAATTAGAGTCATCAGCCAGCTTGCCAGTGCTGTTTTCATTGGGTAAGGGGGTCGGGCAGATTGGGGGATTCCACTTTTCAACCATATATATGTGCACAATGTGGTCAGTGCACTTCTAGTGAAATTCCCAGATGAAATAATGACATGGGTTTCTGCTAACCTCATTGGGTTGGTGCGCTCTTTTCTGCAATAGCACTCCCTCATCCTTACGATGCAGTACACCAGCACCACCCGATCACTCCCTGTTTGCGCAGTCCAGGAGGGGTTGATTTCGGTGGGAAGGGTGTGATGGGGGGGATGGGGGGTGAATTTGTCCCGAAGCCTCTCATTTTGCTTGCTGCTGTGAAGCTGGATCCCATCTGGAGAGCATTTGCTCTGGAGGGGCTCTGGCCACAGCCCAAAGGAGAAAACAGAATCAATGGCTTCACTGTGGAACCGGTGGCCAATTCCTCCCTTTTTATTGACTTCAGGAGGAAGCAAATTGCCTCATACTGACTCTTTAAGTTTGAGCTTCTTATGAAAATCATGAAACTCGAAACAGTAAAAAAAAGAGAGGCATTCTGCAATGCCCACTGGGGTGGGGAGAGAGAGAAAAAGAAACAAAAACATCTTGTGTTTCCTGAAAGTGTTTGATTGGTTTTTCTTTATGGCTCAAGTCCATAAACCTTTCAATTAGGCTTTGCGGACATTCAGCTGCCTTCTCACAAAATGCATTTCAACCGCATATTAGTTACCTAACCCTTATTTATCTTGAACCAAATGTAGGGATGTCCCAGACACCCAAAAAAGATCCCCGGGGTATACTCAGTGAAGTTTACTTGGACACTACCCAGAATGAAGTACAGACAGACCAATGCATAAACATGTATGCAGGGAGGTTTTCTGCCACTTTGACATCACTGACAAAATTGACCCCTTTTTTGTCTGCATGTCATCAAAGTCATGCATTAAAGGACAGTGTCACATCATTACCATTGAAAGTCCCACTGGATTAGAGCGTCAGCTAAAAAAACAATAAGTAATGAATAAATAAAGGACACTTATTTTACTGATTGTAGATTATTGAGATGACTGTTTGAAACAATCCCACAGGGGAACGAGGGATTAATAAAGTAAAATGATCATACTGCCGTTTATTATCAAGTTAATCGCTAGCATCACTGCTGCACATTGTAGAGCATATGAGAATGTTTGCCTCCACTCCAGCTTTGCTACCAATGTTGTGTTGCACATCATTGATTCTGTCATTTTCGTACTTAGTTTCAGAGGGCAACTTGTAGAGATCAGTGCTGGTCATGTCAGTGTCTCTTCTGTCCACTGCAAGACTGGCAAAGTATCTTATAGGATCACTCAGAAATAAGGTGATGGCAAAGAGTGATATAGACTACCTTGCAGTGTCATACATGCACCCCTCTGTTTTTAGCCTGTTGCATAAGTCACGCAACTGCTGCCTAATCTTTAGGAGATTCATAGGTGTGTACACATGTAGCCTATATGGTTCTGTTTTTTGTATTTTGCTCCAAGGGTTGAGAGGTTTCTGTAGAGCCAGACCCATGGTGGATATGAGAAAAAAAAGGTCTAAAAGATTGCCTTAAGCAGCCTATGACCTAAAATGTCTCTGAAACCCTGGTGCAGGCAACGTGTGCTCTTAAAGCTGAGCCGAACCAGGCTAGACCTGTTTAGTAAGAGTGAAGTCAGAGGGATTATGATTTTATATTAGTGTGGATGTATATATTTCTAATATTCAAAAAGCTTTTACTGTAAACTGATGTTGGGCAATGCCAATACAATTGCTGAGGAATGCAGCCATCTTATTGCAGGAAACATGGTGTACACGTATTAATTTTCTCTCTCTCTCTCTGTCTGACCTCAGTGAATAACTCACCTGTGTCCTATCGTAAATGTAAAAACAAGGGCTTATATCTCCAAAGTGCACGTTGAGAGGAGAGGTAATTGCAGATAGCAGGGAATCCAGACTGTGTCATTTACTTGTTGCTCATTCTCTTCCCCGTCTTCCTCCCTGATGCATGGTTTGCATCCCAGAAGATTTCCAGAGTAGAAATCATGCGCCACTTGTTTACTTTCAGGGAGCTATGATGCGGCTCTGCCTGTTCTGTTAGTGCTGCAGCCAGGTGCACAGAGGTCTAGGAAGTTACAGAAGGATCACTGCTGCCGCACAAACTATGATAATCAGACACTCTGCAGTTCACTTGTTTGAATCCCTGACCTCAACTATATTGCATCGTATCTTTCATATCTGAAAAAGACTTGAAATTTTAGTGAAAGCAATTAAACCCACATGATATTAATCAGCTATAGATATTTTTGATACCAAGTAAGTTATGTCCATTTATATAAAGGCCTTTTTTTGCTCCATCTTTGCAAACCCTCTAATACTGAGTATTCTTACATTACGCTGTTCTCCAAAGGAACTTACATGGGTTACAATTTATACATGTTATCCATTTATACAGCTGGATATTTACTGAGGCAATTGGGGGTTACGTACCTTGCCCAAGGGTGCAGCAGCAGTGTCCCAGCAGGGAATCAAACCAGCACCCTTTCAGTTACAAGCCCTGCTCCTTACCACTATGCTACACTGCAGTTGTGTGACTTTTAAGGATTTTATAACTGTCAAAGTTTTCTACCCTTGTTTTGGCCATTTATTTGACTTGGGCAAATTTAAAATGTATACTGACATCCATTACATAGCTCAGGTGCTGTGGTTTTGCTCCCAAAGGAAGTGAGCCAAATGTGATCCTCTTAAAAATGAAATGTGCTTTCGGACAGGTGCACTGACTGTCCTGTCCTGACGATCTATGGGTTTGTCATGGGTGTAGTTCCCAAAATGCTTTTGCAGTGATGCACATTCATTTTTCATAAATATTTATGTATTTGCTTAGACATATTGGACCACATACAGGTCTGTTCCAAAATAAATGGCCTTACAAAACAGGGGTCAGTGAGTTCCATCAAAGCCTTGAGTGCAGAATTTAGAGTTTTCTTACATTACCAGTGACCCACTCCCTATTCATGTGCTTAAATGTAAAAGAAAATATATAACTTGTTTTGCGTAAGTTTTGGGGTGGAAAGCAGTTCTGCTCTGGCATATGGCAACAGTACAGGGACAAAAATGGCTTGAGTCTTTAAAGAGTTTCCCATACAGCTGTTGCATATATTTGTTTTCTATCCTCCTGATAAAAACTTTGCAACACTGTAAACCTTTACCTATATGCACTATCCTTGACGTATGGTTCTTCAAACCTCACCTAAAAACCTTCCTCTTTGAGAAAAATCACATGCAGTGCATCTTGGAGATTGTGCAGTCAGGGGAGCAGTTCTTGTCTCTGGACCTCAGGGATGGGTATTTCCACATGCCCTTCTGCCAGGGCAGGGGTGTGGATGCTTGATCTTTTTGGCTGCTTTCACTGCTCCCCCGTGGTCTCTCACTGCATGTTCACAAGGTGCACCTATAGGCTGCTTTGTCACCTCTTCAAATGGAAGGGTTAGCATTCTGTGTAATCACAAATATGATTCGAGTCATGACAAATTTTCTCTGCCGAGACTTGATCTCAAGGTCAATGCAGAGAATAGCAATCTGACCCCCATTCTGGAAAGCCAGCTGAGCTTGACAATTTTATTGTTTTAATTCATCAATCTATTTACTGTGTGCGTTTTGTGTATTTGACTTCATTCATTTTGTTTTTCTATTAAATAAGGTTATCACAAATTCACAGTTTGGTAAATATTAATGGAAATATGTAAGGATGCAAATTTATGATCAGGACCGGTTTTACCACTAGGGGGCCGTGAAGAATGTAGCTAGCTAACTTAGAGAAATATCCATCAGACATGCTTCTGGAAACAACAGGTAAGTAACTAAGTCTACTACCGATACTAGTAACTAAGTTTACAGGTGATACTAGAATGTCCCTGTTCCACTTGAATCTATTAAATCGCATTCCCAATTAAACTACATTTTTATGCTAATTTGATTAGTTTCATGGTGTGTAAACCATCTAAAAACATCTGAAGCTGTTTTGACTAGACTGGCGGATAAATGAAATGTAATTTCCAGATTTCAGTGTGCATTTGAAGAATAGTTTTCTCTGTTCTCTACCTTTTGAAATAAGTTCTACAGCCTGGGGAGCATATTCTGGGTTTGGGTATGGTGCCAGGGAGGGCATTGTGGTAAAGTGTAAGGGAGAGGGGGCAGAGGGTCAGGTTTTTTGTTGCGGTTCCATTGCAGTGCACGCTAATTTGAGAGGTGGCGCTGATCTTTTTTTTTTTTTTTTTTTTTCGGAACATTCAGTGAATTGACGTCCAACATGTTTGAAAATGTGGCATCTGGGAAGTCACTCAAACACACATCAAACAGCCCTGCATCCACATTTAGGGGGGAAAAAACACACAAATGACTATTGCAGAGTGACCCAGTTGCTCTCTACGATGTTACTTATTTTTACATCTTTTCATTTTTTTTAAATTCACCATGCTTTCAGCGGGGAATTGGGGGGTGGGGGTTATTATGGATTATGGGTAGTATGAGGGAATGGGGAGAAACAAGGTGAAGTTAGGAAGGAGGCCAAAACAGATGCCAATAGTGAAAATCTCCATGGAGGGCTGCCTT
The DNA here is from genome assembly GCA_019176425.1 of Megalops atlanticus. Lineage (NCBI taxonomy): Eukaryota > Metazoa > Chordata > Actinopteri > Elopiformes > Megalopidae > Megalops > Megalops atlanticus. The sequence continues at coordinate 6,094,200 of CM032892.1, read as the reverse complement.
TGTGGAACAGAAATGTTGGGAGCAGATGACTTTTTCTCCTAGCAAAGAGATAGGAAGGACCTGTAGCCATGGAAACAGTTTGAACATGTTGCACACCTGAAGCCCAAACTGAGCAGGTGGACACCACCAAGAGCAATCCATTGCCATTTACATTCAGCGGTCATAAGATCGCGATCTCCACTATTTCAATCAACTGAAGAGGCAAACAGCATGCACTTCAGTCGGCATTCAGATTTTCAGCCTTTGCTTTAACTGGCATCCACTCTGTCCTAATAAGCGTCACAGCTTTTTTTTTGATTGCACAACTCAAGATGTTGTGCAAATATTAAAGATATAATACTTACTTGAATTCTGCTTGGTGCTTGATGCTCCAAGTTAAGGACAAAGCGCACACAGGAGAGTCTGTTCCCTGTGAATTGGAGAATCAGAGAGGATTATGGGGGATTGGGAGCTCTCACAGGCTTGCAAGGCCAAGCCTGTTTCATGGCTTTTAAGTTAAAAAGTGATACTCCAAATTGGGTCAAATACTTTACATGTGGCCACTGCAGCAAAGGTAATATGCACTTGTTGCAATTGTTAGTTACATGACCGTGAATAATTACATAAGATGCGTGGTTGGGTTATAAGAATGACTCAAGTTTTCAAGTAAAGCCAATAGCTTCCATATCTGAACATAGAGGATTGCAGGAATCCTCTTCATCTCCAAAAAAGGCCTCTGAAAGATCCCTGCAATCAAGACTTTCTGTAATAACAGATCAAAAGTTTAACAAACCCATATAAGAGCACAAAGTAAGGCCCAGGTGGTCTGTAAACATTTACAAACAAAACAGCATGTCCGCGAAAGCTGGAGTTTAGGGGCCCACCCTTGTAGCAATGAGTAGTATTTAGCATCGCAGGCCTAGTTGACTTAATAGCTACGTTATAGCTGCGTAACTTAAACCTGCCAACAAAATTCTTGCCTGCAACCTTGTAGCTGAGAGTTCATTGGCTGGAAAAAACCCTCTCTTCAGCCATTGGTTATCTCTTTCCACGGACTGTTCTCTCTGCTGTACTTCAGATGCAGCTTGGTGCTGTTCACAAACAATGGCACTGCAGAATTTCAAAGGTTTCAGCGCTCCTCTTTGTTTGATCCTCAACTGGGGGGGGGGCATTCCACTGAAGATGTGCAATGGGAGGATCCAGAACATCAAGATCATGATTGTTGTAGGCCAATGTGCCATCAGTTTCCCACACACATTCATGTATGCACATGATGCACGCACCCATGCACCCATGCAGATGTTACTTAACCATCATGCTCTGCTAAACCTCCAGTGTTGGTTACTATTTGTCTGCTGTTTTTCTTTATTTTCACTGAATACCACCAGTAGATGGCAAAAATGAGTCCATAAATACAGATTGACATGAATTTTATAACATTATACAAACCAGCTTAAAACTATCACCTCATCATTGATCTTATGCCAGTGCTTAACAGTCTTTCTTTGTCTGAGAGAATGTGGAAGAAATTGTAATGGCTAATGTTATTTATGACCTTTGGTTGAATTCATTAGTCATGTTTCAGGGTGTCATGCTGCTTACAGTATTGTGCATAGTCCCTGGTCTTTCCAGAGTATGGATTGGCTGAAGTGGGGGCAGTGAATAGGATCAGCCAATCAGATAACTTCAGCATAAGTGAATCTGTGCTGTACTCAGCAGAACTATTACTGGCTAGCTACACTATTTATATAAGAGGGAGACAACTCAGTCCTTGCCTAGAATCTAGATGTTTAGCTCACCAAAATTTCTCTTAGAGACACAATTGACTTAAGGACTTCTGCTGGAGAAAATGATGCAAACGCAAAGATCAGTAGTGTTTTTCTTTATTTTTTAGACAATTGAACAAACACACTCACTATTTCATAAAATTATGCATGCATAATCTGTATTTTGCTGTCAATTCTGCTGTCTGTCAGTGATTAGTGCTCTGTAACTCCTGATAATAGTTGGTCAGTTCAAGGAAAAAACATGAATGGGAAAGTGCTAGGAGCCTGCACAATTTACAGAACAGGAGAATATACAAAGCAGATTCAACCCAAAGTCTGCACTCACTGGATCAGGACATTGGGACAGTGTAGGTTTAACTGAAATGTATTTTGTATTTTTCTTTTGTAATCAAACATAAAAATCGAAGTAGCCAGGCTTGTATCATCAGCTACATGTCCATAACAGGTGAACAAAGAAATACCTAGTTGCTTCACAGTTGTTATATTATTATATTTTCACTAATAGCTTCAACTAACCCATTACCCAGTTCATTCCCCCTGTCTTGTTAACTACAACACAGCTATGTTAAGGCCCTGCCAAACCTCTTGATTACACAGATTCAGAAATAGAATGAACCTTTAGATTTAATTGTGAATTATGAATGAACTCTTACAGTTACAATAAAATTCCTGTGTAATACTTAATCTTGAAGACATAATTCTTTGTGCAAGTGCATTGTAAAGTCATAACTGAGGTATCGTCAGGTGGAGCTGAACACTGATTCCCCTGTGTCCTTGGGAAAATGGATGCAATTTGAAATTTCTGGCATGTGCTGCTAATTGGAATATTAACTGCTAACCGAGGAACAGATTGCTTTAAGGTGCACATCTTGAGGGAGAAAAATACCTCAAAAAACATCTGCTGTGGATGAAAACTGGAAAATACAAAAAGTTCATTTTGAGTCTTTAACAGAGAATCTCTGTTTCCACCACAAACAAACAAAAAAATCAGATAACATGTAAGTAGGCTGTAAGCTTTTTTTAAAATTTAAAGCGTTTCTCAACAGTATTTCCGCAACTTTTAATCTGCTTTGTTCTCTCGGTGGTGTCATCCTGTAGCAGTTAAGCGGACTGTCTCTTCTGATCTACGGCTCCACTGAAAGGGCTCCGAGTTTCAAGGAGATGTAATATCGGCCTCCGATGGTGAGGTCTGAATTACTGTCAGACGCACAGCTGGTGGTCTATCAGTGAAGAATGCGCCGGGCCTGAACCCTCTCTAAAGAACAGATTACTGCAGGGGGGCCAGAGTCACTTTCCTTGGGTGGCGTGGTAGAACTTCACCCCCCCACTCCCCTTCTCTGCTTCTCTTTCCCTAAAACAACATAATAGGTCATTATGTAAGCTGTCAAGCCACCCGCCAATTTTTATTCAAGGACACGATATTGCTGGTTTGTGTGTTTTATTATCCTCGCCCCTGTGTTTCAGCAGGGAAAGACTGGCACTGTGCTTTTGTCCTCTGAGGTATTTGAAAACACTCAACAGATAGGTTCAATTAGGTATTTCAAACTAACGCATTGAAAAGACTATATATAGCTGCAGATATCCTTACCTGCTCTGACTCCTAGCAACTGTGGCCGTTAGGGCTGCGGCTTGTTTTGTGTTTGCACCGCGTAAGTTTTCGATTATTTGATGGTATTGTGCCTAATTGGAGCAGCACAGCTATTTCCATAGGCGAAATAGCTGAAGGTTTCAATTTGAATTTGGCTGCATCTTTAACAAGCGCAGGAGGACCTTCTTGAACACATTACAGCCTAACATGGGAACAGTTTTCAGTCGGTGCCAGCCATACCTTGTTAATATCCCGTTTTGTCTGTTTGCAAAAACAAACAACGATCCACGATTCACTATAACTCCTGGGAAGTTTTCATTCAGCTCCCTCCCAGTACACATACACCATATTTCCAATGCCAGTTTTGTTTAATCAATCTTGTTTTTTTTCAGTTCTCAATTTCCAGGCTAGCACTCCCAATGGTTCTATACCATACATACATTTTCACTCTCATTTGTTAAGAAAAAAACAACTGCAATGTTTTAGAAAAAAAAGCCTTTCTTGACCTTACACACTCAGCATATGTTGAGCCCTTGTGTGCGACTGTAGGACTTCATTTTTCTCTTGCCTCAGTTTGCATTCCTTTGACCTGCAGTGCAAAACACACTCAGGGTTTTACTGCTGGAGACCTGAACTCTGTCACCTACCCACAAATTAAGGGTCATTATTACGTGTTCCTGTGTTATTCCCCTCCCTAGAGGAGCCTTCTCAGCCCTTAACAGTCCGCATTTTCACCCTCAAGGTCAAAAGTTCCTCTGTGAAAGATTGTATTTATGTTGTAAAATATTTTAAACCAGCACACAATCGTTCCATGTGTCAGAGTGAACGAACAGTTGAACGCTGCATCTGACAGTCTCCCCCCTACACACACGCACACACAGACACTAACACACACACACACACAGATTCAATCCGGAGTAATGCACTGATATCATTGACCATGACATGATGCAGAGATGTCCGATAGTTTGATCTGGTTTATAGGGGGGCAAAATAAAGCAATCATCCAAAAAATCTCAGTTTTCTTCAGTCCAGTGGTTCCGGATGGCTGTTCTGGACTAACCTTTACATTCTGGGTTTCAGTCAAGCTTGGCTCTATATAGATTAGGCTAATTGAAAGCACATTGACTTTAACCCTTGGGTGGAGCTCTTAAGCCTGGGAGACGCACAACCCACTCGGTTTAGCACCCAAGGCATGGACACACTGGACCCCCACAATCCAATCTGTCTACATGGTAACAAGAACAATTTAAACTTAACAAAATGTATACCCAAAGTATTGTTTTTGCAGCCTAGCCAAATACAAAGACAGATTCTCTCAAGATGGCCTTTTAATCCCCCCACTGTTCAACTTGCTAAATCTCTACCTTAGCCAGTGGATACAGATGGGAGTACATGGGCAGCATTGTTGTTTAGTGGTAGGGAGCAGGGCTGGTGACTAAAAGGTTGCTGGTTCAATTCCCTGATGGGACATTGCTGTTTTACCTTTGGGCAAGGTAGTCAACCCACGATTGTCTCAGTAAATATCTGGTTGTATAAATGGATAAAATAGTAACTTACTGTATGTAAGTTGCCATGGTAAAGAGCGTCTGCAAAAAGACAATAATGTGATTTAACGTAATATAGGTGGGAGCTACATAGCATTGCTGGCTGATCTCAATCACGGCCCCAAAACATACACTCACTCACTCAATTTTGAGAGCCATGATAAATGCAATGTACGTGCCAAATTATTGATAACTACAATAGCAATAATAATTGTGATGTTTTCATTTTCTGCTTCATTAAATAACATTCTAAGATACTGTAAAAAGCAGGAAGCTGCCGTTTCCACTGTATTTGCACTTCCTGATTAAGTAGTGTGGAAAATTAAGTAATACATCAAATTTTGCCCTTACACATCTCAATTAATCAAATAGTTTACTCCAGGAAATTCTTGTTAAAATGAAAACAAGTAACTTCCATGATAAATGTGATTTTTTAAATTGTGCTGAAGGTTTTAATACACTCGCCCGCATTCTTTTTAGGGTGTGCTAGGCCAGTCCCGGAGAGGTTTTTCCTCCCTTCTGGATTATTTTATAAGTTTCTGGTTTTTGGCTCTTTTTTATGGTGTTAAGTAATGACTTCTTCAAGTCTCCATCTGGATACACTGTGTCGGCAGCGTATTACTTGGCTCATTTAGTTACTGTATATCTGTCTCCCGGGAGTGCCTATATAGGAGCAATTAGGGAGCCCTGTTAACTGTTCAGCATTTTTTTTTTTTTTTTTTTTTACAGTTCTTATTGGGTAATTGATGGCAGATTTTAGTAAGGTGCTTGCTCCTGCCACTCGTCACTTCCTCAACTGTTTCACAGGGGCGAGATGGAGGAAAGGTGTGGAGAAAGAAAAGAAAACAGTACTTTGGGAGGCTGGGCACACACAGGTGCACCTGTGACACCGAGCTGAAAGGCTGAGAGGCATCATATAATTCTGATACAAAAGCAGCAATCCGCGGTAAATATATTTCTGTTGCTTCAAATTACAGCACAGCCAGTATCCTTTCTCTCTCATGTTACCGGCCTATTCCGGTACTCTCAAACGGAGTCCTCCAGAGGGTTTGGATGCAGGAAACTGTGCTCCCTTCTGTCCTTACAGTCTTTATATAATAGATGGCAGCCTGATTCAAAACTGAAGTCTCATGCTTCATATAAAGATGTAATTCTGACTCGAGCAAACAGTCAATCCTATATGACACATGCACATATGAAAAGCATTTTTGTAATTTATTTTATTTTATATTTGTGTAATCATTAAAAAAAACATCTCTGAAGGTATCCAGTTGCATTTTATACACATTTAGGTACAGTTTAGGCACTTAAATGCACATTTCTAATGCTCTGGCGTCTCTTACTACATATATTTTAAACCTCTGAAGAACTAACGTTTAAATGAAAACTTTTTTCAATACAGCTTTTTATCACATCACTATGTGTCAGTTTCACCTCTAACAGAAACATAGCCATCCACTGACATCTGCATTCTCATTTCATTTGGCAACATTCATCTCTGTAATAAATAAATAAATAGCATGTCATGCTCCAGCCTAATTGGTAGCCAAAGGTTCATTTACAGTTAGGCCTACAAAAAAAGAGTGTGAAAACAAAGACAGAACTAGACCACAAAAACCTCTGCAAAGTGGTGAGCAGAGATCAGACCCAGGAATTCAGATGATAAAAGCAGAGGGATGCTTTTAAACCGTGAAAACATCATCTCAGGGAGGAGAGGAAAAACAAAGCTCAAACGCATATTGCTTTGGAAAAGGGGTTGGATGCCATTTGGCAGTGACGGCAGTCTGTTGGAGCCTGACAGCCTTTGGCTTGGAACAAGACCTGAGGGAAGCACTGATGCCTGTCTGGGTATGAGGTAGGAATAAGCTGTCTATACGAGACTTAGCTGACGAGCCAACGATAACAACTCTGCTTTCAGACCCACCCGACAAAGTGCTGGCCTTACACCATCCCCCTGTCTGCATTGTGTTTAACGTTTTCTGAAGGTCTGGCACGATTGCTTTGATAAGATGCTTCAAAGCCGCTGCGCAATTCCTGTTCGACCAGACCCTGCAGGATTTTATTTGTCAGTCATTTGTATTTACGCTGTGTGCCAAGGGAAATAAAACGGCACGCAGAATTTGTGTGCGACTGAACAGTATGTTCGAAATATTATGAATTACCGATGATGATAATGATGATGACGACGATGATGAAGGTGATGATGATGATGATGATTATGATGATGATCATCATCATCATCATCATCATCATCATCATCATAACTATCAGATGCATCACACACTTCTGGACTCCTGGTTTTGAATGCAGAGGAAAAGCTGAAGATTCCTGCAGAGTTTTTCACTTTGAGTGACTGACATTCATCACCTTTTCCATTTATGATCACAGTTTAAAGCTGTCAGAAAGAATCAAGTAAAGTATCACACACTGTTATGAGATGCCCAGCTGGAAATGAAAGACAGATTTCCTGTGCATCCAGGACTGTCTGAGTAAACTTTTTACTGTGTGGTTTTAGCCTCTCTGGTCACAGTAGAAGTTTCATTATTTAATTATTTAAACTGGGCTTATTGATTATGCTAAACAAACAGAAACAAATTAAAAGTGAGTAAATAAAAGCAAGCTTTCTGTTCGTCCTGTTTGTTGCTCACCAGCTCCCACTAATGATAAGTAGAGAATACTTAAACAAAATATTGTAACACCTGCTTTAATATCATTATTTAGATTTAAGGGTATCTTGCACTGCTGTTAGATTGTATCTGAGCTACTGGCCCGCTGACATGATTAAGCAAAATGATGTAGCGCAAAACAATGGCACACAGATGTGGCTCTCACCATCAATCATTTTAATTGCATGTTTATTGTGGGCCGTCGGCTCTTTCAAGAGCAGATTGAGCAGCGGCGTTTGGCTAATTCATATTTATTATCTCTTCATACTCACACCCGGAGAGTCAAGTGAGAAACAAAGGTAGGTTTCACGACCCCATCCCACTCCTTGAAGCCTTTCTCCCAGACAGTTAATTAAAAAGTCAGGCATTTCTGATGCAATTCAATCTTTTTTATGGATCCACTCAGCTCAGATCTGCAAACTCCAAACTCCATCCTTTAAGTGCGTCTGAGGAAAGTGCTCCATGCAGACGGCACAGGGCAGGAAATGTTTTTTATGAGGGGGTGATGGAAAAAGAAGACAGACACAAAAATTACATCAGCAGGCACCAGCCTCGCAAGGTGCATGGATCGGTGGAAAAAAAGGGACAGGTGTTCAAAGGGGTAACTTTTCATTGCAGCAGCATGCAGCGTGACCACCTCACACGAGTGCCCCACCAGCGTGACAAATCGAGACTGGAAATCGGGCGCTGTGTACCCACGCCTCAAGATTTAGCACCTAAACGGGCGTCACAGCCTACCTGGAAAGTTTTGCTGCCGCGTATTGCTTAATTATGTATTTCATGCAGTCTAGCAAAACTCACACATTTGTTTGTTTTTCACTCTAGCCTCTACTCCAATCTGAAAACGAAAATATATTTCCACAGTAGACGGCTGTCAGCTGGGCAGAAATTTCCATTTGGCAAAAGTGGGAACTGGTGTTGACTAATTACAAACATTCAGTGCCTCTTGGTTCTGTCTGTTTCTTGTGAAATACCATGGTTACTCATGCCATTGAGATTAAGCTTAATGCAATTACTGCTACAGGCCCTGTGCCAAGAACCAGCTACACTCCTGTGATGGGTGCTATCCTGTAGGTGCAGGTGTCAGATTGTAATTTTGTATTCCAATGTTTGCGGAACTCTGTAGTCTTAGACAGAAGGAGTGAGGTTCAAGGCAGCCATGATTACATGGAAGTGGTGTAGTGTGGTGTGGTTAACAGAAATAGTCTCGTCACCAGAACTTTGCTGGATCATTTCCCAGGTGGGGTGCTGTACCTTTACCATGGATAAGGATGTCTGAGCCAAGCAATTAAGTAATATGATAAAATCAATTTCAATCAATCAATCTGGTGCCCCTATAAAGGAGATCTATCATAAGGTTTCACTCCAACTTTCAGGAGGAGTAGAGACCCTTTGGTAAAGGAGCATTTAGAAAGTTTCTGGCTTAATCCTATACCCATTTCCTTTTTCAGATAGCTTAGATACTCTGATATCATGTACTGAAATATTCTTATCAATGTTTCATGTTTGTCTGGGGTAACAGTAGGCTGGTTTAAACCTCAGTGAGTGTAGATTTGTTCTCTCTGGCCCAGAGTGGTGCTGCTTGTCTGCATATTGTCTGCTAAAGAATGTAAAAATAATTTTTAAAAACTCAAAAATGTATCTCTCTTCAAGGAGTATGAACCTAATAAACCACAACAACAACATTAAAAAAGGACAATCAATAACCTTCCCACAAAATAATTCCAGAGGGCAAAATTGTCTGGGTTTCAGCCTTTTGTATTGGACAGGAATACTAAAAAATGATTAATTTCCTTTCTGTAAACTCTTCACATAAACTATTTCTGTGCTGAATGGAATGAAAGAAATTCTGTGCTCTCTCCTTGTTCTTGCACATGAAAGATTACTCTATGTTCAGGTTCAATCGTATCAGGTAAGCCCTTGATCTGAGGTAAACGCAGACCTGTCTCAGATGAAAATGTGTCATTTTATCTCAACATATGTTCATATTTAACCACAGGGTAAGACATCTTTAACAGTACACACGCCATGCTTGAACCTGAGGACAGGTCCTTACTTTATATAAACGTCAATTTAATGCAAAAATGAATAAGGCCATACAAATGTGTGTCTGCAATAGCTTACAAAAAAACCCAATGGAATGGTAAAAATGAGATTTTGTCGGCAAAAGGCCTTGTTATTACTGGAGTGTTCTCTTAAGCAGTAGTGAATGAAGATATTTCAGCTGTGTCTTCTATATAAACATGTTCCCACAGTGTGAAAATGCTGCAGAATGTGGGGGAGCAAGGACAGGTCAAGAGCATATGTCTGCAGCTGGAGTCTGCAACATGTGTAAGTTTTTCAAATGCATGTGTTATTTTCCACAATAAAAGAATGATTCCAGCTTGAGGAGAGTCCTTTCTGCTGTACATTGCAACATAACCAAAGCTTGTCTGTGATAATTCATATCTGTGAATATCGTAGAGAGTGTCCATACCAGAATTGGAAGCAAGAACAGCAAGAATCATGACAGTCTGTTTTGCACACTTTCTGCATCTTCATAACCTCCTCCTGAACAGCAGTGTGACTGGGAAGCATAGAAGCCGAAAGGAAAGGAATAGGGCAAAGCTGCAGAGCATTTATCAGGGAGATGGGTTTTAATCTTCCATGTGGAGCTTCAGGCCACTGACTCAATTAAGTGTTTCTTGCCTTCACTCTTTTTTAAAGAGTCCACTCCAGATGCAGAACATCTGGTTCACAAACATTCTTCATCGGGTTAGCATGTAGAGGATGCCTCTCACATTTGTAACATTCACTGGTGTTGGAGAGACTGAAAAAGACACAGGCACTCAGGAGCAAACTGTGGCACAGTTGGTCTGTTGCACAATGCTATGTAGTGCTGCACGGTGTCGTATTGTGCAATGGTCTGACGTGCTTCAGGCTGGTTTCCAGGCTTTGGAGTGCACCGTGCATGGAAGCAGGAGATGCTTCCATGATCTGACATATTTGCAGATATTAGGGGAAGTGGCAGGGTTCCTTGGTCAAAGAAAACTCAAGTTTCAATCAAGGCTATAACACACTGCAAAAGTAAATCCTGCATTTAAAATGCTAAAATCAGGTTATTGTAAATTGTTTGAAATAGTGAGCTGTTTGAAAATAGCTTCTGAGTGCTTGTAATCATTCAAGGCAGTGGTGATACAGACCCAAATCGACCAAATACAGTCATCACAAGCCTCAGGAATTCACATTCACAATAAACAGTGAAAGCAAGAAAATTTATACCTCATTTTTCTTGGTTTGATGCACACTGATTTCTGAGGACACGCAAAGCTTTAAACATACAGTAATAGCCTGTTTACTTCTGGAATTTGTTTGGCTCTATAATTTCATTTATTGTCATTATTTTAAATGAAGGCATTATACGAAACATAACAGCTTTCGTTTCTTTCCGTTTCAGCTTGAAGTCACTGCACTGAGCGCTGTTGCAAGCAACGCTCTCCTCCACTTGATGAATAAAGAATTTCATCTAAAGGCCTAAATTACAGGGCAAGCTGAAGCTACTGCTTCTTGTCTATTATTTGGAGGTAATTTTCCAAACATGGCTGGAACTCATAGCCATAAGGGAAAGGACCCCCAAAAAAAAAAAAAAGGCTCTCAAAAACAGCTGCCCTGGACTGTCCCATTCCAGCTAACCCCCCAAACTGTAAGCGGGCACAGCCTGCACTCTCCACTTCCACACGAACAGCCTAATTACACAGCAAGAGCGCCCTGGACCTGCCCCCCCCACCAATCCATCCTCGCAAAAGGAACGTCTTGTATGGACATGTTCAAAACCAGAGATGAGCGTGCTCTCTGACTATGATTACAACCTGGTGTCCTACTGTGTGGTCTTGGTCTTCTCCACTGTTGCTTAAGTTTCATTTTCAGGTTGCATTTTAGAGGTGCTTGATGGAAGTTTCCTTGTGTTGCTCTGTTTTTGGGGGGTTTTGTGTGGGTGTGTGTGTGTGTGTGTGTGTGTGTGTGTGTGTGTGTGTGTGTGTGTGTGTGTGTTAATTTCACTCAGTAAAGCTGGGGAACAATGGGGATGACCTGCTGTATGCCCAGTTTGTCGCAGATTCAAATCTTTGGTTGTGACACATGCCGCTTTCACAGGCTTGACGAAAGCACTGCGCCTGAAAGGCTCAAATGCCCAGCTGAATAAGCAGGCAGAACGTGTCTGTAAATTACAAGTGGCATTATGCAAGTCGCCGACGCCTGCCAAGCAAATAAATAGTGTCATCCACAGACACACGTGGCTTTTTCTGGATGTCGCCAGCGTCCCATGTCAGAAGATTTATTTTCTAAAAATTACTGTTTTCAGTTATTATTTTGGATCTAGTTTTAAGAGTGTAATAGTATGGATATTATGACCTCTCTTCTCTCTTGTACCCAGTCTCTTTATATATATGAATATATGGATCAAAAGAAAGTTTAGGGACGTATGCAATGAGTAATATTTCATTCAAGATCTTTCAAGATTACATAATTAACTGGAATATTCACCTTGATTAATAGAGAGGATCATGTGCTCTGATGGAACAAAAAAAATAAATATCTTTATCATTCCAGGACCAGGGTTGCTCATATGCAATGCAATCTGAATTCTCCAACGCACTTCATGATCAATAACCAATTTGAGTCTGAGGCTGAAGGTTAATACGGCTGGAGTTTATCCCAGTTTCTGTAGCATGAGGTAATGAATGTCCAAGCACACCCCCATGGACAGGACTCCAGTCTAGCACAGGGCATCACCCATAATCTATCTTTTTTAATGCAGTCTGCCAAACAGACAGGCTGTGGGTACCAGAGTCCTCTGTGTACTCTGGATGGGGACTGGACGCACAAAGTTCTGTGGTTGAGCAAAACATTCTCCACGAGACCACAAAACTGGTGTGCGATCTGTAGAGTTTTCTTACATCAAACCAGGCTGCTGGCAAGCTTCCGCTACAGAGACGAAAGTCCTCAAGACAGGCTTTTTCTCGGCAGCTAACTAGCTACCTGCACTCCATAATAAGGCGGAGTTCACTAATCATAATTATTCTATTTCATAGTTTACACTGCCTAGCAATCTTGCAAAAATTTACACTGAACCACAAAAAGGAAAATTGATTGGCATTGCCACTGTTAGCTCAAGTAATAGCTAGATAGCTAGCTATCACCCTGCCCAGGAGAGTTAAATAAGTTTAGAGAGACGAAAGCACGCAGGACAGCCTTGTTCCCAGTTTTAGCATTTAGCAAACAAGCTAGCCAGCTACCTGCAAACCATACCTAAGTTACCCAACAAGGCTGCGTTGTAGCTAGCTAGATACTAACATTTGCTAGCAGGCCTAGTTATTTAAGCTATCTGTTATTTTTAACTCAAAACAGCTCATCCATAGAATTCTTTACGAAGAGTAGAATAGAATCAGGAGTTGTTATAGGTCATAGGTGGGAAACCATTTACATGGCTGTACTGTTACTTCTTGTAAACTAGCATAGCTAGCTAGCGGATTGCCAATAAAATAAGAATAATACTTTTCATGTCAAAAACAGACATGTCTCAAGTTCATTAGCGCATATACAAGTGAGTTATGCGCACCCACAGGCAAAATAAACATCCCCCATGGAAGTTTTTCTGGTGCAGACAGGCATCAGAATCTGACTACCTTCTCATGAGATCAGGTTGGCTACACTATATCAATTAACAGCTAATACTGAATGGGCTGACATATCTGTACATTCCTTTCCTTTTGAAACTGGTAGTTCATTTCCCTCATGACAAGAAACTTCTGCACAGTCACAGGAGCTAATAACTTGAGCCAATTTGTGCTAATTATTAATACTGCATTATTTACATTGTTTATAATTTTAATTTAACTAAAATCATAGTTCCTAGAACCAAAATCGTCCACAAAGCCCTTCCTGGAGCTTATAAAGTGACTTTCCTCTTACATCAGATTGCCAGTATTTTATAAAAAATTGACATTTCTCTGTGCATAACCACTATATTAAGGCTTCATTCATTTAGACTTGTTCAGTCTCATGATGAAATTCAAAATATGAGTTATGAAGCTATCCTGCATGTTTATCAAGCTTCCGTATGTTGCCCTGGAAATGGATCTGGCCTGTTTTGAACTTGTTTCACAAAGTCGAAAAAGTCCAAATTTCAAGATATAGGCGGTGGGGGGGGGGGTTGCCATCCATCTTTGAGAAACTGTACCCCCAATGTTAAAGCTGTAGTTACCCAAAAAGCGGAGAAACATACACAGACGTTTTTGCTTAAACATCTCTGCGTTCCACATCTTCTACTTCATCAAAGCAGTTCCTCCTGATGTCCAGAATTCCTACTTGTACAGCATTTTATTTCCTTGAAAACGTATGGATGGAACCAGACGTCTCAGAAACATCGGCACATTATCGCTTATTTTCATGGTCAGGGAGGAAATAGCCAAGTCTGGCAGGGGCAGGAAAGAGCTAATGTTGGGGTGAGAGGTGAACGCGGAGGACAGCGAGCATATTTCAATATTATTTTCCTTTCGGCTTTCAAGTACATTCACAGACTCCTCTGAAGTTTCGTTTTTTGTTTTTCCTCTTTCGGGCCAGTTCTGCCTCATTTATTTCTCCTCGCTGGCCGTTGACAGGCCGGGCAGTGCGACCGCTCCTCTGTGGGAAAGTTTGTGCTGCTGCCACTGAGAGACATTCCTCCCCAAACCTATCGCACACAACCGCTGAAAGATCTCACGTTGTACAAACAAGTCCGTGTGAGCAAAGGAATTCTCAGTTTTGTGGTGTTTCATACAGACTAAAAAAATTGCACATTTTGTTTGCTGGACATTAATGTGCATTATTTTGCTCCAGCTGTCCGAATGCCACAAACCTGTGACTAATTTTTGCAGAGTTCTGTTGCATTCAAAGTGCAAAATAATCACCCCAACTGTCAATTGAAAAGGGTCAGAGTTTATTACAATGCTTTAGGGGTGTGATTTGAGGGAGCAGCATCAGAGACATGAAATTAATCCATTCTCTGGCACATTGCTTTGGCATGTCCATCTGGTTAGTTTTTCAAAATATGAATTTGAAGTGCTAAATTGAATTTAGCATTTAACAGCTAGATTATGCCAAACATGCTATCCAGGAGTAGCATGGATAACAGATTATCAATAGGATAGCTTTGATTTTGAATAGTGATTGTGGTTAATGTGCCTTACAAAACTGCAGGTAATACTGTGTATTAAGATCCCATATATTAACTTGTTTTTACATTAATGAAACAAAAGACGTTATTGTAGGAATCACTCGCAACTTGAAAATGATTTTAAGACATTGCAAAACCAGTCAACTAATGCTTTCAGAGTGGGCTTAGGTGCTCAGCTGGAGACATGACAGACCACAGGGTTGAGAACACCAGCCGAAGGCTCTATGGCTTCCAGAATTTAGTATTTGTACAATGAAACCTCAATCCTCAATTTTTATTCCCAAAATAATTATACAAATATTGAGGTGTTTTCTTTGTTAGTAATGAGCTCTGCAGTCACTCACACTATTGGACAGGAACATTGCACATAACAGAACATTCATTCATTTTACTAAAGGGCCATGGGCTGTCCTTCACTAATATTGATGAGAAAGAATACAACTCTGTATAGTTCTTCTAATCAGTGAGCATTTAAAGTGATCCAAGTGATGCATTTGATGCCACGTGGTGGAATATTTTAATTAATATTCAGCCTGTTTCATACAATATATCAAACGTTTATGAGTTCCCCTTTATCTGTACTGTCATTTTTGTTTGGTATTTACTCACTGCACAAGACTTTAACAATATATTCTATACTTGACTTCACTGTTGCTGTTTTGAACACCAGGCTTTTGTTGGTGCGTGTGTGTGTGTGTGTGTGTGTGTCTGTGTGTGTGTGTGTGTGTGTGTGTGTGTGTGTGCGCGTGCACGCCTTTTATTTTGTTCTCAGTGCAGGTGTAGAGTTTCAGTATATTGTGTCCATATGGGATGTACGTTTTTAATCTGAGCGTTCCCCACTTTTTATCCTGTTTCCAATTTTGAGTTGCTGTGGTTTTTGTCTCCAGGCCAAGAGACTTGCATCCAAAGAGTGTCCATTTCCTCTGAAATGAATAGTAGCAGGTGTGCTGGCCATGAAGTGCTGTCGAATATGGCCAACATATTCCTTATTCCAATGCTGTTTGTGCATTTTAGTTTACAAGCCAGGTGTATGTAAACATCTGTTTCATTTGCAAGATTTTCCAGTATCTATATATATAGATACTAGAAATAACATCTAGTGGAAATAACATACATGTAAACTACAGCAACAACAGCAATAATAACAGCATTTGGACTCTGCATATGCAGGGTGTTACAATATTTTGCTTTCATTTCTGAATTTCCCCCAAGAACTTTTTCCATGACATTTTCTTGTCAGTAACATTCAATCTGTGCTAACATTATACCGGTTTTGGTGTCCCCCCTGTGGTTTATTCGAATTTGCAAATTCCCCCCAAAAAATGATCTGTGCAAACCCACACTTTGGGATCCTGGGATGGCAAGGCAAACGTAAAGGGTTCGAGCTTGTGCACTCACTGGAAGGGAGCAGCTGGGGGCAAGTGAAAGTTACTTTTGCGTGATTCTGCACCTTTTTGAGGGGAAGTGTTTAGGGCAAGTGAACAATAATGTGGGTTGGGACGCTGCCTTAGGAAACATACTGTACAATGGCAAATTGCTGTTACTGGAGAAAAAGCGTGTCTGGTATGCAATCAATGCATGCAGTGCAGTGGATTCACAAAAGGATTCATAAAAAGAAAAGGCAAAGCGGAGATTGCTCTGTGGACAGGTGAGACAGGTAACTGAATGGACATACCTGTAACATAGGGTGCATCAGGTAGCCTCCCCTACTCATGAATAAACCTGACCAAAAGCCTGTGGGGATCAATACATTACATACAATACAACACAATACAATACATATAAACAGTCTGACAGTGTTTAAATTACGTGTTTTGGAGTCTGTGGTTCTCTTATTGAAACAATGAAAAATGTAGGCAGCTCAGTCCTTGAGATGGTCCTCTGGAGCTTGACCCACTTATCAGTCCAGCTTATTAGATTGGATATTGGCTTTAGGTTCAATAAACATGTCACAGGGGACATAGGAATATTTACGGTGCAAAATATCCAAAAGAACCCCCACCACACACAACCACCCAAGTCAGAATTGAATTGGTTGACAGTCCCACACACAGAGCAATACAAAGCGATGCACAATTATGAACATTTTGTTAAAATGAAATTTTTCCAACCAAACCATGGCAGACATTTAGCAAAATACTAAATATTATTAACATATGCCACATTACAAAAGAGTAGGGGGAGGAAATCGACAGAATGGACATTAGTAATAATAGCAATAGACAGCAATAATAAAAATAGTGACAGTGAAGGACATGGAACAATAAGTTGCAGGTTTATAATGAAATTCGGCATAGATGTCATGACAGTTCAAACGTTCAGAATGTGTGCATTTGATTAAGAACTGTGGGAGATGAGGGTTAGCAACCAATCCCAGAGACGGCTCGAAAACCGCTGTTGCCAGTTCAGTGCTTGCGCAGGAGTAAATGAAACAATCCACAGAGTGCAAAGTGTACATTTCAATGAAGGCGTTGAGTGTGAGGAGAAACGTTTGAGTGAAATTACATCAGGTAAGAGTGTGTGGAGGTGATCCAATTAGCTAATGACATTATTTTATAACTGCTGCAACATGTTTTCGCGCATTCCCAGTGCGATTCCGAATGTTGCTGCTCAAAAACACAAGCCAATACATTGTACCTTCAGGTGAATGCTGCTGGATCTTTCTTTTATCTGCATTCTTTCATCTTAATTGTAAAGGTCCTGTCTCCATCTGGTAGAGCGTAGCAGGACTGGTAACCAGATAGTAGTAGATTGGAGTTCCAGATGGATTTAGCCGCAAAAAAGCTTAACCTTAAAACTGCATTAACTGATGTGTTATATATGGTTAAATTCCCTGCTGTTTCTGAAGTCATGGAATGCATACACATTTTCTGATAGTGACACTTCTGTTCTGTTAACCAACATTCATTTTCCAACCTGCTCTGGCCCAAATGTACATTTTCTGATAACAAGCAAGACCTTTCTGTGTGGAGTTTGCATGTTCTCTGTTCTCCGGGCGCTGTTAACCCCAATCAAAAGACATGCATATATCTGTCAGTGCCCCTGATAAAAAGAACTTTCCAACCTGCACTGAGGCTGCCCACTGATTTTCTTTTGTGTGTGTGTGTGCTCAAGCTCACTGTGCCCAAATGGGTTAAATGTTTTTGAGGGATCAATAAAGTTATGATTAGATTATTGTTATGATTATTTGTTGTAAATATCTGCACATGAAGATTCATTCAAGTAGTGATTTTGCCTTAATCTGAGCAAAGGATAAGATATTAGCCCTATTGATCTCCCTGGGAGACCAGATATTGTGGCATTGCCACATCTGACTATTTTAAGGTGAACTAAGGATTGCAGTAGATGGAACTGGACAGAAGAGATACACCATTCCACCTTAAGCCTTCTAGATCCCATCTTGATTTAATTACTGGAGAATTATATGAAAATATTATCAAGGTTGTTGAGGGGTGGGGTGCAGGGGAATACCACAGTGCTGCCAAAGAAAAAGACCTTTTGGAATATGAAATAATTTTGGTTTATATCAATTTCCAGTAACCCTACTGGAAGCCAAATTTAGTAGCCCTGGGAGAGAGGGGATCTGGCCTTATATGAAAGGTGATATAGATAATAAATCAGTCCCCTGTCCTTGAATCTGGGCATTGATAATATTTTGTGTCCTTTACTGGTTTTAACATTGTTCCAAAGACACGGTGTGTGGATCTCCCTCAACCAGGTTGTTAGCCTCCGGTTCCTGGAGTGAGGTGTTTGATGCTGATTTTTTCTGCATTTTTCAGTTATTTAATAAGCTCAATCATTAGTCTTTTTTAATGTAATGTACCTTGGTATCTTGTGCCCTTCTGTATAGTGTGCTAATATTGTATTGTGTGTTGTAGTAGTGGACACAATTGCTTAACTAACTGTAAAAATTAAAACTATCAGAGTCATGGTTTTACTCGTACCCTTAACAACCGGGGACTTTTATGGTGGTAACTGTATATATGTGGTAACATTTAAACCACTTGAATTGGATTTTAACAACAGACATATAATAACATAATGGATATAATGTATACATTTTTATTAAAATAATTTGAAACACTGAAAAACATAAGGCTACTTAAACCATTGTGAAAAGCTATATGGCTGAATAAAATCAATGAAAAGTAACAATAAACAAAAGCATTAATGATTGTATTTTCATTGAATAGGTCTAACAAGCACATTTTATGTCTCTTTATAGCTTCTATTTACTTGTGGTCATGCTTTTCTAAGTGGCACAAGGATGTAAAATTAATTTATTCAGGAAAGGTCTCACAGCTGTAGGGTAATGTAAATTTTCAAAGTGATTGCCATTCAGCTGAGAGCCTTGACTGCTTCTAGGTAATTGCATGTGAACTCAGGGAGTGTTACCTCAGACAAATTGGTTTAAACAAAAAATCAATAAATATATTTTTAAATATGTACTCTGACATCAGTCTGATGTTACCATTGTGAGACTGTAGTTGTTTGCCCGTGAGCCCAACAGAACCCTCTCCCTGCGTGGATTCTGACTGGAAGCTCAAAGTGTCACATTACGCCCTGTCACCATGGTTTACACAGCTCACTGGGAACAACCTGGGGGCGGGGTGGGGGTCAGGGAGGGGATTAAATCACTTTTTTGGGGCGGACACGGCGAGGGCAGAGTAATGAGGGTAAGAAAATGAATCTGCGCCCCCTCATTAGGCCACTGCACCCCAGCGGAGACGATTCATCCAGTCTCATCCCGCCGCGGTCCCTATGAGAGGAGACAGGCCGGCAGATTAGCTGATGAACCTCCGCGACCCCGTGGCCACTGTAATCCCCGCTGCAAGTTCCTCTAACAAGCCCTCCCACTCAAGGCCATAGGATGCCCTCCCGCTGAAACAGGGGTGTGCGTTTTAGAGCTATGGAAAGCATCCTACACGCTGACAAAAGAGTGTGTAGGTGGATGTTCAAAATTTGCACAATAGCCAAGTTTTTCCTTTCACTGTCATTGGGAATCATGGTATTAACCTGAATTTATTAAAAAACAAGTGTTGAGTCAGAGAGTTCTTCAAGTTCATTAGCTCCATAATGGGTGGAGCTAACATGTGCTGTCAATCACTCATACAAATCACAATGACCTGTATAAACCAATCAAAAGACTTTTGAAGTAAGACTATGGTTGGCTTCCAAGAGGACCGTTTGCCAGAATATGACGACAGTTTACTTCAAGATATTGAGTTCTGATGGCTTATTTATTGTGTTTAAACTGTTGATAGATTTGATGGTGTATCAATACCAGGACAGCTAAGGCCTCAGGTAACTGAATCCTCTAGTTTGATTTATTATAGATCAATTTACAGGGGGGGAAACACTACTGTAAAACTTCATGTAGGGTTCAATCAGTCAATCAATCAACCAGTCAAATTATAACAGGGATCAAGGCAGGTCACAGTTACAGAAAATGATCCTCACTCAGTGTTCCCCTCCTTTGCAGATCTTTTCAGCCACATTTGACCCAATCGCTCTAAGACCGTTTTTGATCACTTGCCCACAGTGAAATGGACACATTTTCCCATTCACATCTGTGTATTCACCTGTGTATCATCTGAAACTGAGCAAGCGGAGCAGCTCTATCCAACTCGGAGATTTTCCTGGTTTTGTACTAGGCAATCAGAGCCAAATCGTAACATCAATGACCCCCAAAATCTTATTATAGTTTTAGAGACACAGTAAATTTGAACTGTTTGCAGTTAAACAAATATAGTTCGGAGACCCAGTTCAATTACCTCCCCATTCAGGCTTGTCATTTTTTAGAGCTGTGAGCCAGAGAAAGTCTTCTGGGATGGAAGCTCTTTGAGAAGATTCCTCTGCTGACACAAAAAAGTATTTTAAGAAATTTATCTGAAAATAAAAATCTTCTATTGTGTACTGCCAGATTACATGTGGTGTACTTTAATTACAGTGGAGGCAAGGCCTTGTTTTGTCTCCATTGATTGCTAGCTGGCAAAGATTTCATGTGAGAACTGATGGGTCGTTTATAGTTTTCCCACAGTTGCAAATATCCTTAGCTGTGTGCCTTTTGCTCAAGCTTGTGCATACACAAATTGCGATTTAATCTAATCCACACACAAATTGTAGTTTTTGTAAATCAGATAATAGTTGATTATTTAAACACAGGAAATATAAAGTACTGGCCAGACATAAACATTACCACATTGTTGATCTTTTCATCTGTGAAAGCTTCCAGCTTTTGGGGGAAGCTATTAGTAAATGGGGACTCCACTTGCTTTTTTTGCATATCAGGAGACACAAATCAATCCTCCTAGTCACACAACGGTAGTTTTAAAATAAAAGCTTTGATATAGACTTTATAAATAGCACATGCATACTACATCAGTGTAAATATTCAACCCATACACTAAATTAACTAGGTAAGTAATGTAAACAAATGTCAGTGTTTGAAGTTTTAATCTCCAGTGTTAGAGAGATGTGCAGTGCTTTTCTGTAATTTTGGCTCATCTGGACAGAGTTTGAAAAATCTCAGATTTTTATTTCAAATCAGAGTTATCTGACAGAAGTCATTTGTGTGATTGTGATATTAAAGGTAACTGCTACGTTCCCATCTTGGTACTGTTGGGATAGTTCATGCTACTTGTAAAATAGTTTGCAAGCTTGACAGGAAGTCTTGTGTAATTAAAACACTTACTAAAACCAATACACTTACTAAAACCAATTACTCAAGAGTAAGCAGAAAGTGCATTGTACATGGGATAAATATAGACCTCGGTTTAGCAGGCAACCAGGGAGGCTAAAGCTCTATATCTTAGAGGGTTTGGTCCCTGTTTCTCCTCCCATCTTTAGATACCATGGCAACCTGTTGCCATGAAACCAGCATGAGCAGCTTTCCGTTCCTGGAGTTCCTACATCTCAGAGAAGGTGCTAACTGATGCTACACACCTTTAGCATTGGCTAAAGCATTCTGTCCCTTCCCCAGCATACTCACACTGGCCTCAGCCAAATGAAGTGCTCATTTCAGGCCCAGCTGGGGCATTTGTGATCCTACAACGAAGTAAGATATAAGGTCTTTTGATGAAATGTTTTCAGAAGTGTCTTGACAATCATTCCCAGCGTAACCCATTGGGCAGATGGCCTGTATTCAGTTGCAAGGTGCCAAGAACACCGTCTTGTCAGGCAGTTTGGCAATTTGTCAGGTAGCACTGCACTTAAAGATATGGAAAATGTCCAATGAAGCATGTTTGATTTACAGCATACTGTCCCTCATTGCCATGCAAAGAAAAGAGGTTGTGGATTTCATATGCTTTTTCTGACCGTGCCTGGAGGAAGCTGCTCTATAAACGGTAGTGTCCTAACATCCTGTGGAAGGAGCATTATTTACAAGAGCTTATTTATAATGAGTAACGTTCCTTCATACTCAGCCTGCTCCCATTTAAAGTAGTTGCATCGGACCATGGTTTGAGATAGCTCTGCAAAACTCTAGGAAAAACTCTCTCTCTCTCTCTCTCTCTTTTTCAAGGTAGTAATTAAGGATCTTCAGGAAAATACTGGCTGCCACCTCTCTTTAACAGCTCATATAAATGAATGGTGTTGCTCATTCATTTTGTCTTCGGCACTCTGCTCTTGGATTCAGTGTATTCACATGGCTGATTGGTTATTTTCCAATCAGTCACACACATCTCTGGGCAGGGGAGGACACAAATGCAAGGGCCAACAGCCATTCTGATTGGGCCATGGGTTAGAAAGGTTATCCAATCATAGGCAGGTAACACCCAAGGCAGATCCATTATGCTGTAGTCTGTCTAGCTGAAATAGATTGTTTCTTTCCGACCTGAGAAAGACAAGCTCTACACTACATATCTGACAGGAGGGCAGACTACTTAATAACACTCCTAGAATGGCTTTTTCCACTAGAGAAGTCTGTCTAAAATATTTCCTGTTTCTGAAAGATACAGAAAATAAGATTTGCATGTAACCAATGTGGTCTGTACAGGGATCAAGCTTGCAAACCTCAGAGCCATGTGACCGTATTACTTCATAACACAAAATCCCCATGTTCCCGACCAAACAACTATGTTTCATTCAGACCATGAAAAATTAAACAATATGATCTTTTCGCTGCAAGGACAGAACTTAGGCGGTCGTTAACACTATCGATAACCCGAAAGAACATCGGCACAAGATTTATGGTCCTAGCTACCGGTACCACTGAGACGTCCAAACCGAAATAGTTGAAAGTGGTGGGAGATTTACTTCATGTTTTATTGTACGTGAAGACATATTTTAGAAAGCATTTGAAAGGGGAAAAAAAGGGAAAAGAAAATACAAAATTCTTCCAAGCCCAAGTTATTGATTTGCTTCCAGTTGTGTCCTTGGGCTATAGATTATAAATTATTTCACAGACGCAGCCTGAGGAAGCAGATCCAGCATGTTGCCATGTGGCCACGGACTTGCTGCTTGCTTTTGGGATTGGGATCACTATCCATTTATTTTATTAGAAAGATATTTTAGAGCCTACGCTGGCACGGCCCACTTGTTTAAAAAGGGCGACATGTGGAGTAGTGGTTAAGCTTCTAGAGTCTGGATTTGAGGGCTGTGGGTTTGACTGCAGCTAAGGGAAACAACGCTGTTGTGAACCTGGATGCTGTGCTTCAATCCGCCGGTTAAAGGCATGCAACATGCCTTGATTACAGACAGTTTCAGGTGCAAGCTGTGTAATTTTCTTTGAAAAAGGGCATCAGCTAAGATATTGTACAATATAAATTAACAATTATAATATAGGTCAATACAATGGAAATGTGCAAGTGCTTGATGAGAAGCAGGTTTATTATGTATAGATTTATTATTATATAATTGAGATTTATCAATTTATCTGTGTGAAACTGAAAAAATTATTCATTTCTTTCCAATTATTCAGTCACAACATCATGGATGAAATCTTACTAGATTAAATATAATTATGTGAAGCGTGCTTGTTCATATCATTGCCATCATTTCCTGTGATGAGAGCTAAACGAGCGAATGTTTCAGCTGAGCTGTATGCTGACACACAAAACTGAGATTCGCTTCTCTGTTTCTCTGCCTCAATCCTACCAATAGATGCCTGAAAGGCAACTTGCCCACCACAGGAAAAAAAAATAAAAATAAATAAAACCTGTTGTTTGCTCTGCGCCATCCATCCATCATAGTCAAATCCCCAAACTGTGGTGACCTGGAATTAGAAGACCTCAACTGCGTCAAGTCTGTCTGCGCCAGGCTCACCACGGTTCCCGGTCCCTGCCCATAGATGCTAGACCAGGCCCGCGCACAACATAGGAGAGACCACCAACAGAGCCAGCACCCATTTCTGGCTCCTCGTAAAGCTGGCTTGGAGCGGTGATCGCAGAGGTCCGACCGGGAGCCAATAATCAGAGCCGCTTACACTTACTGCGTGAGGTGGTGACTGTAAAGTGAGGCTTTGTGAATCCCACAATGGGTAGTTCTACAGTTGCACTGCAAATTCACAGATTTTGTATGAACCAATCAAATAACTTTGCCGTTCACAGCAAAAGACTATGATTGGCTTAAACCGAGCAAGTCACTGAAAACACGCAATAGCTCCACCTCTTCTGGAGTTCATGAAGCCTCACTCTGTCATTACTGGTATTAGGGGTTAAGGCTTTCTTATGGTGACTTTATATGGTTAGCACTGCATTTTATTTTGCATTGAGAGAATCTGCCATTTCTTTGTTAGACACTGTAACCACAGGGTAAACAGGTAACTCACATCCCTTTGATTCAGCTGTAGCCTCTAGACTACAGGCAGGAGTGACATGATGGTAGGAAGCAGGGCTCATAACCGAAAGGTTGCAGGTTCGATTCTCCACTGGGGCACTGCTGTTGTTTGCTTGGGCAAAGTACTTAACTCAAAATTACCACAGCTAATATCCAGCTGTGTAAATGGATAAAATTGTAAGTCACAGAATTAGAATCTGCTAAATGAAAATAACGGAAGGTCCTTTTGATTCAGCCCTAGCCTCTAGTGGTAAAACGCTGTAACTGTCCCTCTTTGGGCAGAAAAAACTGGGCCAAATGGAATACCATCAGGGCAAGGGTAACACAGTGTGATTAAGCAGTGCTTGCTTTGCGAGAAATATTTAATTGACGTGTACTGTGATGTCAAAGTGAGAAAGGCCTGACATTTAAACGTTATGAATTATTAAAAGCTGACTTACTGCGCACAATATAATACTGTCACCGCAATAACGCTTCCACAGAAGAGACTTGCTGCTCTTCAGTTTTCTTCGGATACAGTAATCACTAGAATTCAAATTAAAAACCCTGGCATTGTTCGCGCTGGTGCCCTTTTCAGATTCAATGCACCTCCTCAGCTCCCCAAAGCGTGGAGTACCAAAGCTATTTCTGGCACGTACTGGGACACAGGTGGCCCAGCTGGTCCGATTCACTCGGACGGCCTCTGCTGTTTCGTCTGGGAAATTCTGACCCAGTAGCTGTCCAACTAATTGTATCACATTATGTCCCCTTTGTTCACGGTTTCCCTCCCGGCAAAAGGTTGCGAAAATCTCATCCGCTACATCAGAAAGTCTCCATTAACCTCCGACCCCTGTTCTGTGGGTGTGTGTGTGTGGAAGGGGGCGGTGTGGGGGTGTGCTCTATGAGTGATTGGGTTACTTCTCGCACCCAGCCATGGGCCCATTAACACGTTGTCGTAAAACAAAAACTATTTTGACGGGCCATAATTGCCGCTAAGTGACACCGAACAATGACCCCCCTTGTGCAAGGGGAGAGAGGAACTGGGAAGCGCTATCGGCCTCCGAGCTTCACGGCTGACATTTCCCGCAAGACGAATGCGAGACCCCCGTTGTATCTCTCCCCCCCCAAGCCTTTTCACCACAGCGTTCCCTGCGAGCCATGAGATAATGGGGTGGGGGGTGGGGGTGCTTATAAGAGGGACCGAAAATTACATGCTCCAGATCAGCTAACACCGATTAAGACATCAGAGACGACTCCCATTCACTGCCACCCCAAAGGCTTTCCTCTGCACTAGAAATATAATTAGTTTATGTTAGCTGGAAAAGGTCAAAGGTTCTGAAAGGGCACGGCTTTTTGGAAGGCAGGACAGCGGGATAATTGCTTGACACTCCATGCTGCAGGTGCGGGGTTGAGCTCATTTGGACTTGGCAGCCTGTGGAGAAAAAAAGACTCAGCCGCTGAGCTAAAAATTGGGAGCGAAAATTGGGAGCGACGGGGCCTGTGAGTTAGGGCGGTCTGAAACGTCCACTGGTTTCTTCGTCTCCCGGCTACCTGTTTGTCAGGAAGTCCAAGCTTATCAAATATAGGACTGCGTGCAATTATAAGTGTGCTCTAGAGATTTAAAGATTGGATTTAAGAGTGAACGTATTCGCATGCCCATTGAGACAATGTCTTGGTAATCTGATTTCCGGAACCCCTGTTACCTGTATGTTCATTTTGCTGCTGACGGAGCCCAGCTGGCCTAAGTTATCAAATAACCCAGCGGCACCTCAGAGGTGACTGAACATGATTATTGGGTCCATTTGCAGTTCCAGTAATTATGCAGAAAGCGAGTGAGTTGCACTCCACTTTGTGTGTTTGATAAGAAGCTTGAAAGCTCTAGACTCTAAAGTGTACAGAGGAGCAACAAGACTGGTTCCAGACCTTATAGAGGTAAATTGTAGAGGGTATATCAGCTGAAGTTCATTGAACAGAACCAAAGGGTATAGGTGGAAATGGGTCAAAAGTAAGGCTGGCTGAATGCCCCTGTTCCCATCACTGTGCCGTCTCTATTGATATTCTGAAATTGTACAAAGAATTATAGATAATTAAGAATGGCCAGAAGTCACATATGATCTAATGCTGATCTGAATGTGTATTTGTAATAGTCTAGTAGTCATGCTATCGTTGTGTCTTTGGGTCATGTATACAGTTTGACCACATCTGTTTTAAATTATTTGTCAATTTGTTTGTCTTCTCATTGTATCTCCTGTCTTTTTGTTGCCATCAACTCACAAAACACTACCTATGACTTTGTTCTTCTGTCTGTCGTATAGGTATAGCCAGGTTAAATGTTATTTAAACCTCAAGGTGATTACAGTGCGTGCAATCTTGCTTAACAAGAACAATGACAGCCACTGTATCTCATTTCCCAATGATCCTACATTTCTTTATGTATCAAACACTTTTTTATAGACTCTCAAATCATTTTAACACAAACCTCATTTTTTCACTTTTACAAAGATCCTATCTGCCGCGATTCTTATGTCAGATGGATTAAAACCACAAGCAATCAACTGAAGCATCACAGTGCATGGACGTCATGCCACTTATTATGAAAAGCTGACAAACATCTCATCTTCTCAGTGCAGTGAGCCATAAGGAGATCCCAGTCAGTTTACGCTTGTTTCCTGGCAATGGTTCCGACCACTCAATTAGACACCTTTCGAGACCTGGCACCAGTTCAGGACACTCAATTAGACACCTTTCAGGACCTGGCACCAGTTCAGGTCACTCAATTATGGACACCTTTCTGGACATTCAGTGGCCTAAATGGTCCTGATTGGTCCTGTTCTACTTCCACAGATGGCCTGTCTGAAGAGGGAAAGAGAAAGAGAGTGGGAAGAGAGAGAGAGAGAGAGAGAGAGAGAGAGAGAGAGAGAGAGAGAGAGAGAAAGAGAGAGAGGGAGAATGAGGAGACAGAGAATGAGAAAGAAAATTGAGAGCCAAAGAAGAAAGACCAGAGAAAAAAGACAGAGCAAGGGAAGTAGACAGATGACATTGCTGTACTTACATTTTTTCACCCTGTATATGTTTTCACTTGCTTAAGTATATATTTGTCTGTTGTTTTTGTACAGCACACCATATTCTGAGCTTTGGCAATATTTAGAGAATGTATTTCATGCCAATCAAGAATACTGAATTGAGCTGAAAGGCAGAGAGAGTATGAGAGAGAAAGACCAGATTTCAGAATTGTTAATAGGTACTGGGCTCACACCACATAACACAGAAGTCAACTTTTTGCTTTATATATGTAACTTGGTCTGCTGGCACCCACATAAGGGCTACAACAGTACCTGAAGATACTAGAAAAACATTGTCAGAACCAGGCACTGGCAGTAAATTTAAAAAGTCATAGCTGATTTTCCAAAAGAATCCCACAGGTAATAAATAAATAAAAAATAAGTAAAATCATCCCAGTACACACTGTTGACATGGTAGTAAATGTGTTAAGAGCTGGACCATACTTTAAAAAGTTTTTTTTTAGTACATTTCTGCCCATTGCAATATATGGTGAAGGTTTGGGGTACACTCAGTGAGCAAAACTACTTTTAATACTAATTAATAACAAAATACTAACTAAATGAATTCTACATGGTTAATTTTCATTATGAGCATGGACAAAGAATGGTGAAATTCTGGATGCATCTTAAAGTCCTAAAGTCACAATTTAAAAAACTACCAACCCAAGAACTTAACCCTGAGAAGAATCCCTGCAGTCACTGGTAATAAAACACATTAATTACATAACCCAACTAATTTATATCATGCTCAGACAAGTACTGTGAACCAGCCACAAATCATTGTTACCCAAATTATGAAACAAAGACAAAAAAGGACTTGGAACATTTGGACAAGGAAACCAAAACACAACAGAGTTTCTCTGGTAAGAAACTTTCTTTCCCCTGACAAATGACAAAAAACTTTAAGTTCTGCTAGGGAAGAAGTCCATTCATGCCGCTATGCCTCTCAGTCACGCATTAAGAGACACTGAGTGACCACCAAAAAAATACAAAAAAGAGTTGGAACAATCATTCTAGTATCATATTTTTAATTAATCGTTGTTTTTGTTATTTGTAGTATGTTCTGAGATTACTATTGCAGTTACAACTGCATGATTTATGTAGTGTATATGACTTATACACCTGTTTTAACATTGGCATTTATAAATAATAGTATTTTTACAGTTTTCATCAGTGCAAGTTGAGATGTGCTTTTGTTTGGTATGCAAGTGACAATAACGCATATCTGTGTATGGCTTTGTTTAATGTTGATCACAACCACTATTAACAGTGATACTTTAAGACAGAATTATGCTTATTTTAAAAAATCTTGTGCTTAAGAACGTTGTCCTCTAATTCATTGTATGTATTACATGCTCCTCAACATATTTATAAGTCTGACGCAAGAAAGTGGCATATGCAGCGCAGGATTTTATACAAATCTTTCCCTCTGTCATTATAGCTTTGAAACCCTCTATCTGGGCTCATGACTGATGTGGGAAAATCTGGCATTTTGCTTTCAAGCTGATTCTGGTTCCAAACCAAACTTGGAGGACAAACTGGCCCAGTGACATCACTGTACACTTTATGTAGACACACTGAAAAAAAAAAACTCTGTGGTCAGAAGGAAAAAAAACAAGAGTGGAAATTAATCTTCTTCTGAGGAAGCAGGTTAAGCCATATTTTGGGTATTTTTTTATTAGTATTAAATTAAACACAGATAGAAACGATTCCATTTCAGTGGCCCCAAAAACAAGAGGAACATTAAACATTCTGACACTGAAATGAATACAGGAGAAAGAATTAGTAAGCAAAGGAAAGTTCTGAGATACAAATATACGAATGTATACACATAAAATGGTAGAACATGTATGTACGTATGTCTGGTGTAATAATAATATGAATTTTAACATGAGAAAGCTCAAATTATTTTGTGGTTTTGCATTTGCTTCTACTTTTCATCAATGCTTAAAATATATATTTAATTGAGATTGGAGATACCTCATTTTTAAGCGTGATTTATTCTTTCTGATTTTTGCTTTGTTTCTGTATTAGGTTTTCTTTCTGGCTAATCTGCTTAATTTTAAATATTATAGTATGACCTGTTCACAGTCCACAGTTAAGCCACTCTGTTGGGGACAAGAGCTTACTCATAGAATAGATATTCAATACATTGTAAATACATTAGAAATTGAACACTGTAATTCACTGTCATTAATCTGAAAACATTTCAAGGATATATAGATTGCATGAATGGTCATTTCAACAGTAGGAGTGATTGTGTTTGGACTACATTATGGTGTCACAGCTTAACGAATAATGTGGGGAAAGGTGGTGATTGATTGATTGTGACATCATAATATACTAGAGTTCTGTTTGGTGTGCATGGTATTCTGTTTGCACCCATGGGAACACAGAAGACAGACTTGGGTGGAATGGAGGTTAATGAATTAGAAAGTAAAGAATTCAATCCTCCAGCTAAGACCATACAAGAGTGTGCATTTGTTTTTGGAGGATTTTAATACCTGTCTTTGTAGTACAGGATTTTGTTTAAGTATTACCGTGGCCATCAGCACCAATGATTTATTCTTCATTATACTCTTTCTTAAAAAGGGGTTTGATGATCACCAAGCAGCGACTTTGTGCTCCTTTGGGTTAATGCTTATCAAATGTGCAAGTGTTTATTTTCCAAGTGAAATACTATCTGGCCAAGCTTATTGTATAAGCTCTTAATACAAACAACCTCTGCAAGCTTTTACAATTTTACTTCTACCACAGATTGTTAATGGGCTACATTCTGTGTAGGAAAATAAATAGAGCAAAGATTTACTTACTTCTTGTCATCAACAGAATTTCATCTTTAAGGCCCCTGGTGATATTTTCTTGAACCTTTCTTTTCTGACATAGTTCAAAGGGAGGATTTTTTGTAGGACTTGGTGAGCCGGAGTAAATGCTTCCTTTTCAGGATCTTGGGATATGGAGGGTATTGGCCTCTTGTGTTTTGGGACACCCCCAACCCCCCACCTCCACCCTACACCGTCACTCCCTGCTCTTAATACTCCCCCAGTCAAGCAGAGTTGTGTGAGTTTGCGGATGAACACTTTTATAACAGTGAAAGGTTGTTTTGCAATTAAAAACCCCTGAACTTTGAAAATGGGAAAGGACAGCCCTCTGTCTGTCCCTGTTTTGTTAAGTATCACACCAGCTAATGGGAGGCTTTGACCCTGACGACTGTTCCGTGAAATGTGCTTTTGAAACAGAGTAAACCTCCCTGGAACAGTCCCGCCACTGTTAGGCCACAGAACTTTCATTGTGTGCAATCGTCATGGCTGCTCTTTTCCTGATAATCTCTCCGTCTTTCGTCTTCACTTGGAGCTGAGAGCAAACAAAACGAGCTGGAAGATAGCACGGACATGTTCAAGCAAGGGCGGTAAGACCGAGAGTTTCATAGACTGTGTTATGTGGAAGAAATCTACAGGTTGACCATGTAAAACAGATTGGTGCTCCTTGAGCAATCTCCACAGCTTGAAGATACACTTCAGTGTCACTACAGTGCTTGTACTCTTTATATACCAGCCTATCTATCAGTAAAAGTGCAAAGTGCAATGGCTTAATTACAGAAACTTCTAGAATGCACAACCCTCTTGTTATTAGGAGGACTCCTGGATTCCAAGTGTGACACAGAATCTGGGAGATATTCCGTAAGATGTGATGTTTTTTTCTTCCCGCAAGGGCCTGAACTTAACCAAGGTTCACGGGAGCAGCATTAAATTGAAATGTCATCTTAATCCGCAATCACAAGATGCATAAATGTTTTTATTTATTTCAGAATGCAAACTCACAGGCTGAATGGATGGGCTTTGCTGACCTCTCTAGCAGTTCTCAACATTCCATTTTACTGAACCAAAAAGCAGTAGATGGCAGCAAAGAGTATAGCTCTCTGTACAAAATGAGGTCTGCTTTGGAAGGGAATGATGCGAGGATATCCTTATGTAAACATTTTTTGTTTTTAACACATTTATTGATTTTTGTTTTGTTTTTATGAAAAACAAAATAGCAACAAAAATGTACAGCAACAACCACAAAAAACAGCACCACGCATTCTCTGTGCTATGCATATTTCATTTATTGTCTTTCACTTGGTTAAAATCTGTATCAGTCTATTGAGAATCTACACAGATGATGCAGGTTCCAACATGAGGTGCACCTATTCTTTCATTTTTGGTCTTGTTGGGGTTTTCCATAGAGTACCAACTGAGTCATCATTACTGTCCCCACTGTTTCAATATAAAAAGTTGAAATCGGGATTCCCAGTATTTCTGTTGTTTCCTGGTAAGCAAGCACAATGTAGATGACTATAAGACTGACTGTCACAGCCATGTAGTCATTGCATGTCGGATCTCCCCCCAGACAGTGAAAACCCCTGGGCCCATCCTAAGGAGCCTCAATTGGGTCAAGAAATACGTATGTGTTATTTCATATTGTATCAATTTTCCCCATGTCTCTCTGACATAGGACTCAGTGTTTTATCAAATCTAAAGCCAGCCATTTTCTTCTCTCAGCTTAAATCTCTTTGCCAAATAACCCTTAGAATTTCAATGATGGCAGCTTTTGTAGCTTGGAGATGTTGAATGAGATATTCCAGGAAGGATGATATTGTTCAACTAGATGTTTTTTTTTCATTCCCCAGGGTCCTAACCAAATTCCCAATCTGGCTGTCTTAGTCCAGGCATCAAAGAACCAGTACCTGCACTCAGTGGACCTCCACCATTTATAACCATCTGTCTCTTTGGTTATAAACACAAAACAACTGAGACTTCACATCCGAACAAAAATCCTAATCAGACTTTCAATGAAACCATTTAATGAATCTTAGATGGTTTATGGTGAGTGTTCTGGGGCGAAATGGTTTCCGTATCCAGGAAGGGGACAGCTACACTTTGGTCACTGAATAGCACTTCCAAATCCATGGAAGGTGCTTTATAATTGTAAATGCATTTATTGAAACTCTTGGTGGAAAGCAGTGTGCCATCACTGGTCAAGGGGTAATGCTTCCCCCATGGTCATAACCTGTGACAAGCCTGTGTTGGAGCTCCCATGAGACTTTGAACCATTTTGTGTAGCCTTGTTGCACTCATAGTGTTACTGAATTGGTGTTGGGACGTATTTGCTTCAATGTGTCCTGTGGATTGCTGTGCCTTTGTCCTGTGATGTCACCATCTGTAATCTCCCTGGACAGTGTCTAAGCTCACCCTAGACTGTGTCTATAGTAACGTCACGACCCGAATTTAAAACACTGTCTTTGTCATGCTCCGATCTGCCTTTCGTCTTTGCCACTTTATGTAAATATATTCAAATACAAATCCGAGGACATTTGGAACCGGAGAGTTACAATTTTAAAATGCTGATGTTTTAGCTGCAGCTGTAATAGACCATCAAGTGACCACAACATGCAGCTCAGCTGGGCTGCGTCATACACCGCCACAGCATGAGAAAATTACAATAAAACATAAATGAGCTCCACGCTAGTGAACGTCAAATTTTTCGTACATTTCAGGAGCACGGACCGCAAATAAAGCCCACGAAGCATTCCCTTAAAACCAGCAGCCAAGACAAAGATACATTTTTTACAGGATTTATAAGGGCAGATTGGTTTCATTCTCAAAGAATTTGTTTGTTAGAAACTAAAGCCAGTAGCAGCAGATTCTTCCAGAGTTACAGGGTTTTCCGCTAAACTCCTGTTTACAGAAATTGGCTCCATGTTTTTCATTTTCTTTAGTTTTCCTTTTTCCAAAATTATCATCTTGTCTTATTTTTCTCTTTCCATATTCTTTGTCAAATCAGCATTAGCATATTTGTGGCATGGCCCACCCTTTTGCTAGTCAGAAGCTCTTTTGTTATAAAAGCAGAAGCTTGTGATAAAATGGCATGTCAATCTCCCATGTTCAAATATGCAGTCAAAAACATAATATACATATTTCCTTTCATGACAAAATATACAAAGAGTACAATATAAAATATGAAAATGTTTGTCTCTTGTAGAATATTTTTTTTTTTACAATATATGCATACAATTATGCATGAAAACAATTGATATCACATTTGGGATATCTTGACAGATACTAAAATATGCATTTCCTTATTTTTTGGATGTAATTTTTTTTACATAAGAAGAAGCATAAGGATGAGAAAAGGCCATTCAGTCCATCCAGGCTAGCCCTTCTCTCTCTCTTCCTCTCTTTTTCTCTGTCTCTCTCTGTCTCTCTCTCACACACTGTCTCTCTCACACACACACACTCTCTCTTTTTCTCTCTCTCTCTCTGTATATACAGCTATCACAGTAAATCCCTGTATAGTGATACATGCTCATTGTTAGATACATTGGAGCTTCTAGCTTCATCATGTTCATCATGCTTGGAATTACAGTGAAATCAAATTGTGAAGTTAGACGCCAGAGACAGAGAGAGATGTGCGGAAGATATGCTACTCAGGGTTTGAAAGTATTTCTGGTGCTGACAGTTTTTATCAAAAACATACCACCTTGACATGCTCTACCAATGCTGCACTAAAATATTGCTAAAATATTTGGTAAAAAGGGTTTGAGTAATGGCACAGAGGACTAAATATAGTTTGACTAGTTCTTGTTGTCTCTCCAATCAGTGCACAGGGTCAGATCCTGGCTATCTCTCTGTTCACTGTGGAAGGCTGCATTGTTAGCAAGTAGCTGTGCACAAGAGCAGCCCCTGTTTACCCGAGGGTGTGATTGGACTCTGCTTTGAAATCGGTCAGGCGAGCACATCGGTCATGTAACTTTTGACACAGTAAATGGATTTTACATTTAGAAGCCCTTCTCTGATTCAAATAAACAGTGAGTCAGTGTTGCTGCAATAGACAGAAAAAAGGGCTCGATTCACAAGAAGTGACGTTTGCTTGTAATTCTCATTACAGTGCATTTCATCATGTCCAGCCACAATTAGTCTAAAGGGAGAACTTACTGTATGCTGCTCTGGCATTGAAATTGTCATAGCTTGCCAAGTGGAGAAGGAGAGAGAGACAGAGTGAAAAGGGAGAAAGAAAGAGAATTTATTAAACAGATTTCTCCAAAGCCGTATGGGGGTAAACAAAATGACAGGAAAGAAGAGGCATATTCACTAAGGGCATGGAGTGAGACAGGGCTACAGCTTTATTCTGATTTAGTTCAAAATCCACAAAAGTGAGCTAGTCACAGACCCTGGCCTTACCCTTCCCGACAAAGAAATGAAATTCCAACTTTGTGCAAATGACCTGGTCCTGCTGTTGCTCACAGAATAAGGACCTTAGCGGAGTATGGCTTTTCTTGCAAAATATTGTAAGACCTTGGCACAAATATGAAGAACACACAAGGTATGGTACTTATGTTACATTACATTACTGTCATTTAGCAGACGCTTTTATCCAGAGTGACTTACATAGGTTACAGTTTTTACATGGTATCCATTTATACATGCTGGATATTTACTAAGGCAATTGTGGGTTAAGTACCTTGCCCAAGGGTACAATGAGAGTAACCTAGTGGGGAATCAAACCAGCAACCTTTCGGTTATGAGACCTTCCCCTTACCACTATGCTACTTTGCCACCATGGTTCTTTTTTGAAGTGCTACTTCAGAAAAGTACCATGGAATCTAGAATATAAAGGTCAGGGAATCTGATTCAGTTTCACATATGGAAAGAAAGTATTGGAACACCACAGACACTACACATACCTGAGACTGTAAATAGTCTCAAGAGGCAACTTCAGCTTGGAGGTGAATGAACTGAAAGAGAATGCATGAAGGTATGTCTATGTTATAAAAAAAACAGCAGCAATGTGTGGGGTCCACTCACAGAGAGGGATCTCCCTAAATGGGACAAACACATGATGGAAATCCAGTTTTCAGTTCTGTAAAAATATGCCACTACCACAGACAAGTATAAGAAGTACCAACAATGTAGGGCAGAATTAGGCTAATACCCATCATTAATTAACATCTAATTAATGGCGCTACCTTAAAAAGTGAGGCCAACATCCACCACCACGGGGCTCTGTAATACCAAGAGGAGAGACTAGAAAAGAGTCCCAACCGCCAACTAATTCTGGGGCTCACAATAACGACCCCCCACCATCACTATGCATACCCAGCATAGCAACACCCCCAACAAAGACAGTTGGAGTCAACCAAATTACATAATAACAGAACAAAATTATACTACACTGTAGGGGCACACACACACACACAAAAGCAGACAGCCATGCGCTACTCTGCCCAATAATAGGCTCTTCACCTGTCAACAGTGCAAGATATCAGGCAAAGACAAGTTCTCATGAAAGTGCAGGCTCAGTGAACACAGTGTGGTAATCCAGACTGGCCAACACAAGAAGACCTGGCTACCCACAGCGGACAGATTGCGTGCACATTGATGACTACATAAGAAGGAGATTTGCACTTCATTGTAAAATCTGAGTGCAGTACCTGCAGCCCAGTTAATTGCATTCAGCTAAATCCTGAAAGACACCAAGTGACATGAAAGAATCTCTCAGCTTAAACACTATGGGTCCCTAGCATTGTCTTTTAATGTAAATTATTCTGCTTTATGTTACATAGTTTTTTTTTTCATTTTCATATTTTGTTTCAGGTGTTTAATTACATTATTAGGTTTAACTATTGCATTCCTAGACCACTGCTTTATCATTTCAGTTTTTGTTTGCCATGCCATCCTATGTCTACACAAATGCATTATTGAAACACAATACTGAGAGACAGTAAGATGGTTGTGTATGTATGTGTTGGGATTGTGTGTGTGTGTGTGTGTGTGTGTGTGTGTGTGTGTGTGTGTGTGTGTGTGTGTGTGTGTCTGTGTGTAGGGGGAGAGAATGTCTGGGATTCTCAGAGAAGAACAACAGCTGTATACATTGTTAACCACAGGTGAATGGGACAGATACACCTCCTACTTTCACGCTCAAAGTACAGAAAGATATGGGAGATATACATGAAAAAATTGCAAACCTGATACCCAAATATTGTTTTCTTCAGACTGCTGTAAAATCCCCCATTCTAGTGGGAGAGGAGGCGCATAGTGCTGGCCAACTCCCAAGTATGTGTCTCCGCTATGGTGTGGGTTTGGGTCTTATTTTTCATTTGTTTTTAAATAACTGTTAATAATCTTCCAGTGATCACTTACAGCAGTTCTTATATAGATTTTAGATCTTATTTTAATTTTAGGTTTTGAATCTAGTATTGACAGAGAGAGTACATGTAAGTGTAAATAGATGTGTGTGTGTGTGTGTGTGACAGAGAGAGAGAGAGAGAGAGAGAGAGAGAGAGAGTAGGAATGTGTAAGAAGGAAATGAAGGATGTAACAGTGTATGTTCCTATTTTGTTCAACAAAGGGATGTCCAAGACACAGAGTGTAAAGCAAGAGCATTTTACAGATATGCGATGGATTTATCCATCCATTAATTGCATAGTACACACAGCTACACCATTTATAATTATTCACACTACATCAATGCCTGAAAATAAAAGTCTGCTAACAATAGAGGTGACTGACATTAGAGTATTTATTCATCCTAACCAGTTCTCTTCTCTCCATTTCAGTTGCTCACCTTTGTGAACTGTAACCAGCTTTAAAAAAAAGCTGTGCTCCCTGTTAGAATGATTACCTTCCCTGGAATTAACCACTCTTTTCCAGGGACACGTTGAACAAACAGCTCAAGGATTAGGTCATCTGTCTGCGTTGGAATTGAGCTTTAACTGCCTCTGTGCAGTCGCTACCCTGTTTTGGGTTTCAAAGGGGCTCCTCATGATCAATGGCTCCATCTGTGTTTTGTGGTGCGAGCCAGTTTATCATCGCTGCATTCGTTATTACCCCAGTGCAGCTGATCTTACACCACCTGAGGAATTTTCGCCCCCGTAAATACCTCCTGTTAGTTATATACAAAGGCAGGACAAAGGGACAAGAAGGTATGGCAAAGCTGTTCTTTTGAAACACTTTATGAATATAAGAGTAACTCAGATTTTTGGGCACTTTTGAATTGCTGCTGCAGTGCCCAATTCAAGATGTAGGTCAAATCTGCATGATGCAATAACAGACTCAAAGAGGATAAAACTAAAAAAGTCGGAGAACAGAGAAGGCATTAAAAGTCCTGTAATGCAATCCCTGGAAACACATTTTTTTTCCATAAGATTCCTGCCCCATTCCCATCTCTGAAAGTCATGTCTGCCTTTACCTCATTAGGGGAACCCCCAAACTCTGGCTATGAGCAATACTGTAACCCAAGGTTCCTACCGCTGGCTGGAATATCCTTCATGTGACATTGCTGTAATAGAAATTTACTGTTGAATAAGTCATGGCATAATAAGTCACTACACCTCTAGCTTGGTAAATCTTTGACTATCCACAATTACTTTTCTTAACAGCGTGTCAGTAGTAGCAAATCATCTCTAATGACTGGAACTGACTTGTTGGAAAAAATCGATTCAGTTAAGTCTGTAGATTGAAGACAGCTTGTATCAAATTATGAAAACTTTCTTTAATTTTTTGTCATTTCAGCCTTGAAATGGAAACTGCTGGATGACATATGGTCTACATTAATGGTCCACAGTAGGGTAAAGTTCCTGAACATATGGGTGTTCAGATATGTTTGGCATAGTTATTTTAGGTAACTTTCTGTAGGAAGAAAAAAAAATCTTAATCATGTTCCATTTGGTTTAAGCTGCTGTTGTACCCTTGAGCCAACTACTAAACCTGAAACACTTCAGCAAATATTGACCTTTTAAAATGGGTAATGTGTGAAAGGGAGTCTACTTAGGTTATATGGCATAAGCCATTAAATAACACGTGTTGATCTGATCTGTATTGTGTTCTGAGGTGATGGGTTGTCCTTTATTTATTGCTTCCAAATGGACATTCAAGAAATACAAGTTTGGGGTGGAAAGGGCAAAAAAATAACACGACTAAAATTAAAAAAAAAAAAAAACTTTTCAAGAGTTCAAATGTTTCAGTGCAAGAGTAACTGGCCCTGATTGTTTATTTGTTGTAATTGTTCACACGTGAGAATGTTATCCCCTAATTAGAAGGCATGAGCCAATGATAATTATGTATACCACACAATCAAGGTCAGAACACTGGGAATATTGGAGAGGTTGGTCTCGGCTGTTTTTCCTGAAATCTTTGCAGCCATAATTTCATTTGCAGATGCCCTGTAATGTTGGCTTTATTCTGGGTCTCTGACGTTCCATATTACAATGTTCTGACTTGATGAAGGGTGATCGTGCTTTACTTCAACTGATGCCAGAGCCACTATATCTTCATATGGATCCAGCCATGCAGTTGTGCTTTGTGATATTCAGTAGTGGGGCCTGCCTTGGAAATATTGATCATTGCACCCATACATAATGATAACATTAGTGAGATTGCGCAACTTTGTGTTTTCTTTTGCCTGTTTTTTCAGTTGCCGGTCCCAGCTGCATCCCGATTTGGAAACATACACTGTGATACAAGGTGCGATGCAGATGTGTGGATGATGTTAATGAAAGTTTGGTTGGCTCACATTTAATTGGCAATTGGCAAAAGTCTCTCCATGATTGTGTGGTCCATAATTATCACTGGCACATACTCTCTAATTTGAAGTGCTCTTCTCATATGGCAACAATTACCATAAGTACAGTAGGTAATAGGTGCTAGTGGCTGGAGCGCTGATGACAGTTTTCTAGTGACTGAAATGTTCAGTGATGCCACTTGTTAACTTTTTAAATTTTTTTTCCCCCTGAAATATTAGCGCTATGAACTCAATCTCACTCCCACCCGATTTAGATATTCAGCATAATCCCATAATCCCAAAAGTGAGACCAAATGAATTGGCAAAGGGTGACTCCTAACCTACGTGTATGTGTGTGTGTGTGTGCGTGTGTGTGTGTCTGTGTGTGTGTGTGTCTGTGGGATAAAAAGAATGAGATTCCCAGAGAAGAACAACGGCTGTATATTTTGTGAATCACAGGTGAATGAGACAGAAACACCTCCTGCTTTCACACTCAAAGTACAGAAAAATATGGGAGACGTGTGTGTGTGTGTGTGTG
This sequence comes from Megalops atlanticus, assembly GCA_019176425.1. Taxonomy (NCBI): domain Eukaryota; kingdom Metazoa; phylum Chordata; class Actinopteri; order Elopiformes; family Megalopidae; genus Megalops; species Megalops atlanticus. The sequence continues at coordinate 6,054,547 of CM032892.1, read as the reverse complement.
TGTGTGTGTGTGTGTGTGTGCGTGTAAGGATAAGGAAACAAAACAAGGGACTTTCTAGAAAGCAGCCACACTACCGGGTCCCAAAAGGGAACCAGCCTGGGAGGGCTCACCCAGGGGAAGGAGCGGCTTTGGCCTCAGCTAAACAGGTCACCTCTGTCTCTGTCCCACTGTTCTCAGGTTGGGAACAGCTCCAGTGTTCCACTCACAGTGCTTTTTTAAGTGCTTATGTACCAGTGAATATGTCATGAGCGAAAAAGGGCCAAAAACGCAAGTCCCAAAACGATAGAAGAAGTAGAAGAAAGCTCCAAACGTTAGTCTGCATATCTGAAAATTCAGCTGCTGGATAGCTTTCACAACCACTGTCATTTTTGCAGACAGTTACATGACAAAGAAGAACATTTGCAGCAGGTCTGGATCATTTATCATATGAGGGGTGTTTGAGTTCCTGGATAGACATCATATATATTAATTTCACACTGTTACTTATTTATTATTGCCATTAATTTTAACATGAATGCCTACCGTACAATTCATATCAAAACATGTAATGTGTATCAGGAATGCTGCTGTTTACATCACCATGGTATCAGAGAAAAGAAAGCCCTTACCAACGGTGGCTGTGCATACAACAGTAATTACCACGGGCACACGCTATAAAACAATATAATGCAATAATTCATACTGTATTTGGTCAATACAAAATCACAGTCTTAATTTCAGAGTTTATTTGGTCAGTAACTATTGCATTTAATGCAGGTCACTTCACAGTGATGGTACCTAATGTATGAGAAACAGAACTTGTGTTGTAAACTTGTAAAAACTAACACTTTGTGAAGTTTTGTTGAACTGAAATGTTGCATAATCAAGAGCATGAATGGATTTAGGTATGGCTTGTGGGGTAGAGCTGATTATTAGTGGAACCTTTGAGCCATTAACTGATGTTTATGGCAGCAGGTGTTAACGAATGAAACATTCGTTAACACATGGCTCAATTTATGTCGTCTTCTAACACAGCTAGCCAGTTATTGTCTGCATTCACATTCCCCTGCACCATTTGCCAGCGAGCATATAATGACTTTGGCAAAATGTAATTACAGCAACCCGTGCATATCATGCGAATGGAGGAGGCTGGTAATGTCAGTGTAGTTTGCAACGTGTTATTTTGGCTGTGACGGGAAGCACCACAAGTGGTAACATCCCTTGCTGACTCCACTGGCAAAGTGAATGAGCAGCTCCCACAGAAACAACATTTTGCAACTAGCACAGTGACTATTCAGTTCAATATGTTTTTTTTTTTAAATTTTTGCCATGTTTGGATGGACTGGGACTGCAGTCTTATCTGGGCGATTGGGGGTTTGTAGCTGAACACAGTGCAAAAACTGTTCAGCAAGAGTGAAGAGTGGAGGGTTTATGAACAGTTTGTTCTGTTCCCTGTTCCATGTGAGTCATATCAGTGCTACTGTATGTGAGTACTGCAAAGCATATGTAGGGAAAATAACTAGCAGCAGGCTTGCACTGTGAGGCTGATCAGAAAACCTCTGGAGAGGGTGGAAGTGTAGCATAGTGAAAAGGAGAAGGACTTGTGATAAAAAGGTTGCCAGTTTGATTCCCCCGCTGGGGCACTGCTGTTGTACCCTGGGTCAAGGTACTTAACACAGAATTGCCTCAGTAAATATCCAGCTGTATAAATGGCTAACATGTAAAAAATTGTAACCGATGTAAGTCGTTCTGGATAAGTCTGTTAAATGATAAAAATGTAATGAGATTCCTTGGATATTTAATAGATGTGTATAAAGTCTTCATTTGTTTTAAAACCCCACCAACACACTTTGGCCATGTCTATTTCAGGGTGGCCTTTGAATGGATAAGTATGAGTTTAGCATCACCATACCCATCAACAGTGAAGCTCAAGTTATGACAGAAACATTCAGCAACCAATGAGAACAGACCTATAAACATGTGATGATACAACACGTACCAATAGGAGCATGACAATACAGACACAGTGAGAGTTAACCAATAACCAAGAGCGGAAAATAAACAGGGCGGCAAAGTAGGCGTACTTCCTCTTATTACATGGGCAATGTGGGAAGAGAAACCACTACGATGTCACATAGCTGCCAACTTAAAGTAACTCGAATATCGTAATATGTAATATATGCAAACGCCGTATTGTAATATATATTCCTTATGCACAAATTGTTTTCTCAGAGCTTTTAGGAACATCTGCAAAAGGTGGGTCCTAATTACTGAGATTTTTTTTTTGTTTTGCCTTAGAGGGCATGCTGATGGTAAAATATCATAAACCATTCAGTGCACGGAAATAGAAACACCGTTTTTGGAGTTAAGTTGTGGGTCTTCCAAACCCTATTTTTAACATCCCAACCCAAGCTGGCCAGCACCACACAGCTGCTGTTCTAATTTCTCTGAGCATGTGCAAATAGGGCCGCCTACACAAACCGTAAAAGTGACAGGAGGTTTTGCTTAACAAAGCACTTTTCTCTGACCATCGGGAGCAAAACTTGTTCCAAAAAACAAACACATGTAAAAAAAAAATGACACATTTGGACCTTGATATTTGCCGAAAGGTGACAAAAATAAGCGAATGAGTATACTTATCCACCTCACACTAACAAGGGGGCATTGATGAAGTGTTACTACAGAACATTGTTACAACATATAACAAATGTTAGTCCATGGAACGTGGTGTTTTGACAGTAATTGAAAGTGATACTGTATGAAGATCTCCATGTAGTACAAAAACCAAAATGTTTATTCTGTTACAGGTGTTCATTTTCAAGGCTTTTTGTTTGAAAAAAGTTTGAAAATAAAAATAGGCATACTTATTTCACTTGCAGAAATACTGTGTATACAATGCTTAACAAATTCACTCTAAAAGGCACCATTCATTTTTGATAGATGTAGAATCTTCATAGCACTATGACATCTGTTTTTCCTCTGTTTTCCTTATGTCAGGCAAAAAAGAAAATTGATTTGAAATGTCTAAGATGTACCAAAGACGGATCTGTGATGTCCATACGGTAAAAACCATTACAGTCTCATGTGATCAAAATGTTTTCTGAAATGCAGCTGCATGTCCACCTTGACCTCGGAATGATTATGACCAGCCAGTGATAAATGCTTTTCTGGAACACAAAAAAGATGAGTGCTTTTCTGGAACGCAAGTTCCTCTTTGGTATTCAGAGTCTGGAATATGAAACAAATTCAAATTTTTCTGGAGAAAGGTAAGTCCTTATATAGCCCAGAGGGGAAAGTGTTTATCTAGACACCAAGCAAACACAATAGAATCTCACGGTGCTTAACTAAAAATGATCAGTCCAACCTAATACCTTCCCTGGAATTTTATGCTCTTCTAGTGCAGGCCTTGGAGCTGTTTAAACCTTGTCAATTTACAACCAAGTGAAAGTACCACAGTAGTAAAGCTTCCCTGCAGTTTTCTGCTCTGTGTGTGTGAACCTAAAGAGAGTGTGAGATAGCTTGGCATCTGCGCTGCTCCCTTTCTGTTGCCTATGGAAGGCATAAATTCACCTTTGCATTTCATGTGCTTTCAAGGCCCCCCTTTCCATGGAGACCACAGTCGTAGTAAATTAATCACAAGAATTTTCATTAAAGTTCAAGGTATATATCTCCGCGCGGCCGATGGGGGAAACCCTATGGACAGGTTTGCTTCCTTTTTCTTTTTCTTTTTTTTTTTTTTGAAGTCCAGACTCTGGAAGGTTTCCATAGCGTTATGGCTCAAGGTTGGGTTTTCCACTGGGCACGAGCAGCCAGCCAGCACCGGGTGCAGGGCGTGCCTCTCACTCGAAGCCCTGCGGTCGCTGTGACATGCCTCTGCCTCGGAGTCGGATCTGAGCCGCTGCGGATGAGGCCATTTATTTACACAGCTCAAAACGCGACGGCTTTTTTCAAAACAGTGCGGCGTTTCGCTTTCAAGTGCTGTGTGGGGGTCACAAACAGGCAGGATAACCTGGATGTCATTTTTGCCAAAGCTTTTTTTTGCCAAAGGTGTCATTAAACTGCAAAGCTGCAGCTGCAGTTGTATTGTGCAGACATTGAGCCAGAGCACCCTGTGAATCTTCTTTTATATTTCAGAGTCAACTCAGCCTATTATTGCACGCTGAACAATTGCATAAAACTCCATTTTATGCATTAGTATTGGAGTGGGCCCAGGTTCCATTGCACTGATTTTATTAACTTGGGTCATGTGCATATTCTGGTTAAGTGCATGACATCACAGACTCCAGCATATACTGTTATCCTGATTTGACTGTAGATTTATCCCATTTTTTTTATTCCATGGATTCCATTGTCACCTCTATTCCTTGGGAAATAAAAATAGAGACCAAACCATAAATGAGAGTGAAAACTCGGAGGGTAGCTGTTGAGTCCAATCAAGTGTGCACAGTGCTGATTAATTTTTATTCCTCACAAATTTACACCTAAACCGTATAAGAGAGGACTCGTTTGAGTTGTACCTTGAGGAACTCCACTCCCAGGATTCAGACCTGAAATGCCAGGCTATGGACGTGTAAAAGGGATTTGGTTAGGGTTTGGCTGCGAAAGTACAGTAACTGCAGCTCTTAGGAATACTCAAGGTTACCCAAACCCACAGCCTTCACCCTCCTCTGGCCCCCGAGAGGAGGAAAAAAGGAATCAAAAAGTAGCATGAAAGATGGTTGCAATCAAGGTTTCCTCCACCATCACATTTCCTGCTCGTTCTAATAATGTTTGACTCCTCTCTGAGGCTTTGCCGCTATTGGCCAAGGCCCCATGTCACTACGCCTTGGGAACATGCCCATCATGATGTAACCGCTCCACAGTTGCTACCTTTCCTCAGCGGCGCTGGTCCAGGAACATGTTGATGATGTCAGAGACTGTCGTGTCATTGGCTGCGCCAGCTGGACCACTTGACATGGGCCCAAGTGCCCGAATAATATTGTAACTTATAATCATGAAGGATCTCTGTTATGTGGTGTAACACACTATACTGTTACTGAATGCTGTGTCTGCTTGTTGAATGGAAAACAATCATTTACACAGAAATACCTTTATGATTGTAGTATTGTGAATGGGGTGTTCTGCTAAGTGTTTTACATTTATATTATACGTGAATTATTGGTGAAAACATTAACAGTCCTTCTTTAGCATTTCATCCCAAAATAATATAACATAATTTTATCTGTCAGAATTTAAATTAAATGTCCTTACATATCACATCTCCATACCAAAACCTTGCTTAGGTCCAGATTCAGTCTAAACCTAATGTGCTTTGCGTTCAGATTTGATAGCAAATTTTAAGAAAGTGATGCTTTGCTTAATACTCACACACTGAGATTAGCTGCCACATAAATAAAAAAAAAAAAACAGTTATGGAAGAATCGGAAAAACACTCAACACTGACTCAACACATTAATCACTGCCAAGGGCAAAGTCCATTGTGGTTGAATCTGGGTTTCAGTGCATTTCCAGTCATGCCATCAAGTCATTCATATTGATATTTCAAATGCCCTGCCTATGAAGTCTACCTAACACTTAAATTATAATGATAAATACCTTCACTGTATGAAATGTTTTTGAGTCTTTGTTAGGGACCCAAATTAAAGCAGTATAAATCCAATGGCTCCACCTGCTGTATGTAGCAAGAAAAATATTGGAAAGTATGCATCATGTTTGTATATTGGTAGCAAATAATGAGTAAACTCTGCCCTTGCTTGGCTGCAGTTACTTAGACCGTTAAGAAGAGACATCACATCTGTTTTTGTTTCTTTGTTGTTTTTTAATCTACTAATACTATTTTGATTTGCTGATCAAACATGCAGGATGCATGAAAATGTTAACACATTGGATCTTGCATAAATCATATTTTGTGGTTATTAAAGGAGAAGCTGCCTCAAGGAACAGCACTGATCCTGAACATTATTTCCAGCTTCTCTGTGAACGTCAGCCTGGAGACCCACATAATAGCAACCATTTTATTAAGCAAATTAAAAAGAGCTTAAGATGCTTCTATAAATTAATATTCCCCATGAATATGAATATGGATATTGATTACCCTGTTTCCAAAAATCTAATTAAGCAGTGATGAAAAAAGAGGATATTGAGTTACATTGTGCACCATATCATAATAATGTGTATAATAATGATTTAATAAGCCAGTGACTTCAGTGTTGGGGCCTTGTCTTTGACTTGAAGGGATCCTGACCACTTTATCCACTGTCTTCCACCCACTTTCAAAGTCACCCCTCTTCTTTCCCCCCTGCTTTTTTATTGCACCATGGAGATTTTAATTTGCTCTTGAGCAATGTGGAGTGGAAAGGCCCCGCGGGCGGGGGTGACATACTGTACATTTCATTTCGGAAAGTGCCCCCCCCCCCCCCCCAAGGCCCCTGCTAAATAACAAGGTTCAAACAAAGAACGAGGTGCTAATGAACAGGGTCCTGACAAAGTTTGTTTTCCCGCGTGGAGTCAGCGCACATAATGGAGCCATTCAGAAGCTCTGGGCCATGGAAAGTGTTGGTGCAGGAACCCCATGAGAGTCTGTGTGACCTTTCCCGACTTTCAACATCTCTCTCTCTCTCTCGCTACTTTTCTCTAGTCCTGCCAGAGGTAACATACATATCCATCCTCTGATACCGGCAGTAGCTACAATGTTTGCAAAAGAAAAAAAAAAGGCAAAATAGCTTTCATTCATGGCCTGCTTGCAAATAAATATTAAAGGGGAAAAGTGGAGGGGAAAAAAACAATGTCTGACGTTAGACTTGAGGCCCCTTCCTGACTGTCAGACCCAGTCTATCTGTGTCCTGGGCCATAGCACACGGAAATGTTTTAGCCCTTTTTAATGTTCAAAGCAGAGCTACCATGGAAACAACATTTATCCAGAAGTGAAAATATATTCTATATTTTTATGAAGCCGTACTTTCAACTGTTCTTGCTGTTACAGACCTTTGCATTGGCAGGTTAAGTTATGGTTAAGGTATGAGTGAGCAGACAGCCGTGAATTACAATCTCATCAAGGAAGCTAGGTAGTCTGATATACTATTTTAAACCAGAAGAAGGAACATGTTACAGACAAGCACTTTTTCTGAATAATCATTTTAGCAGTTTCTTTGTTCTTTCATCTTGCTCAGCAGCCAAACACTTAACATAACATTTTATTTTATTGCCGGAGCCCTCAGTTTTTCTCAACTAGTTTTCTTGTATGTATTTCAGTCCTCCCACACCAAGAGGTCGATACAGCCTTTTTCCAGGCCATATATCCACAATCATCTAAGCTGATGAATTAATTACCAACAGTCAAGCACAAATAACAGCGATGCCTAGATCCTACACTGTCACATGTTGAATTAAGTCTCGTTATTTAGAGTCAGGGACAATTGCTCAGCCTCTGTTATATTATATGTGTTCAACACATAGGTCAAATTGTTGGACACAAATGCAGACGCATTAAAATCTTGTGCGCATTTCTTGATGTCATCTGCAATGGCTGAGGAATTCACGTTAGGTAAGTAAGGTAGGTGCTCTGTGTCAGTGAGGATGGCTTTCAGATTGGGAGTGATTGGTTTTCCTTGCAGAACAAGTGAAATATGTGTATATCTGTTGACATAAGGTCAGAAGTTTTGATCAGTTATTGTAATTTGTTTTTATCCAAGTCGGCTGTAAGTCGCAGAAAGTCGCAAGTGTCGCAACTGTAAGTAAGTCGCAACTGTCAAAAGCAGTTGGTTTATGGAATTGCCCCGCCGTGAATTAGATTCTGGTTCAAAAATGCATGCAATTTGGGATTATCCACTTTTCAAAAGGAATAAAAGTTGCCGCTAGGTACAATTCTCATCCACCACAATGACAGACAGGGTTGAAAAATTCCGTTATAACTAAAGTTTGTCCACTATCGTTTTAAGTAAGCAAGTCATTGTTTCATTGCTATCAAATCAATTATCACCAGAAAGACAGCTTGATGCAGATATATTTTACAAACCCTTGGCAATCCCTCCATATTGATATGCTATACAATATTTTTTTCTGTAAGGGTATGTCTATAACGTTCCTTGAATTTGGAAATGAGTTCCGCATAGCGATAACACCTAAGCAGCCGTGCAATATAATACAATAGGTCAACAGCAATAAACTAAATCAAAACTGTTATGTGTCTCTTAAACATACACAATTCAGTTTAAACATCAATATCTCATTATTAATGGTAGTTTAAAAGACACTCTAAAAAGTTCATGAAATTACATTGTTTGTGCTGTGTGCAGTATTGAGTCCATCACAGCTGCAACGCTGTTGTAATCTGATCGTTGCCCTCCATACTCTTGCACAGTTATGGTAACCTGTTGGTTAGTGTTGCAGACTGTTCGCAGTGATGATGGAAATCCTTAACTGGAGATAAAAGTCTTTCATTGCACACCGAGGCTTTGAGGCATCCCTGCCAACAAATGCTGTCCTGTGATTGTAATTGGTTGCTGTGACAAAAACAAAAGGATGAACTTGAACAGAGGACCATCACAAAAGCTTTTAAGGGGCAGAACCTACTGCGGAAATCAAATGTGAAGGGTTTTTTGTCAATCAGAATGACAAATGGGATTAAACATCTTCCATCAAAGAGACCATAGGGAATATTTGCAGTTTGGAATGCCGTGAAGTCATGAATGACATTGGATTCTTGATCCGCTTTCGCTCAAAGATAATCTCTTTGTTCTGAATGTTCTTGATGTTCCGTCCATGGCTCCTTTCCTTCCCTCCTCTCTCCTGGTAAAGTGATTTTTCTTATTTTAAGAATGTCACAGTTAGCTGCATAGATTAATTACTAGGGTGGCTGTGCAGATTATAAACACTAATAATAATTGAGCTCCTACAGCGACACAACTAATAATTGAGTGTCTACAGCGACCCCTGGAGGATAACGATTGAAATGGGGTTAAATCCCCTTGGGTCACGTGGTCAAGAATAACTGAGGGCCTTGCTTGTAAACCCTTTCTTAAGCGTCTAAATGGATAGTACAGTCTATCTAATGTGAGCTATATCAGTTACCTTAGACGGGGATATATTCTAAAATGTAAGAATCCATTATATATGTGCATTTGTAATTCTTCTTTTTAGAATCAGTTAGAAGAATCAAATTTTGGTTGCCAGCTGTGATACTTGTAAGCAAAGTTGACTGTCCTTTAAAGCTGAGAGATGCTCTATCCAAAACCAAAATATGTTGGAGTGGTTTGTTTCCTTGGTCCTACATTTTCTCCAGGGGTAACTGTGGAATTGTTTTGGTTTTAGCTTCGGTGTGTTTCTTTGTTTCCTCTTCATGCAATCAGGTTGTGAAACTGAGTTTTATGGATACTTTTCTAGAACCCAGATAACCATTATTGTCCTGTACCCATTTGTATTGAACCTACTCTACACTCTAACTGGCTTCTACTCATTTATTTTTAATAGGCTCCCTGTGGTAGAAAGTCATTGTGCATAGTGCTTACAGAAGTCAATGTATATTTTTTTTATCTGTTAGCACTGATAGTATTTTTCCATGAAAGGAAAATATTTTAAGTTGTTCTTCCCAATTTCAGTTGTATTTTCAGTTGCCCTTGCCATACTGCTGTATGTTATTTTTTCATAGTCCCTGCCCAGGCTGAGCCTTCCCCCTCCACAGATTTTAACTGACTTTAACAGTATAGTCAGTATTATGTTGTGTATTGAATGAGTAGTGAATGTTTAACTATGCATTTACTAAATATTACATTAAATGCATCAATTTAAATGTGTTTACATATGTATTTTGTTTCTTAAATGCTATTTCCTTGCTAGAGGTCTCTATCAATCACCATGATGTCATATTAAAACTGTCGCTTTCCTCTGCAACTGATACGTTTTCAGTGTGATCCTAGGTGTTTTGCTGCTCAATATAAAAATGTAACCTCACTTTTTCCCAGCACTTTTTTTTTGAAAATGTGAACAGCAGCTCTTAGCTCTCACTTCTTTGTTTACACACCTTTTAACCCCCCTCCGAGTTCAAGGGAAAATGAAGATGGATGTCACCACCTGAGGTCCCGGTAATCGGGTTTAATTGTCACTTCTGCGTAAACTCGGGGATGACAATTAAAGGACATTACGGCCGCGTCCCCGCTCGCTTTCATGTGGTTCCTCTGATACTTACGGCGGCTCGCGCGCGCTCCGCGGTTCGACGCAAGAATTCCATCAACGCTGTAATTAAGGGCCTGCTGCTTCCGAGGCTGGAACAGGGGGAAAAGAGTCAGCTTTTCAAACGATACTTTAATGACAGCCATCGCCAGGTAAATTATAGTACTTGAACAGAACGAGATTTTCATTTTTCCACCCGAATTTTTTTCCAGAAGGATCCGAAAATTAAAAGTTTAGTATGGGTTGATGCTATTGAGTGCAATGATTTAAAATCAAATGGCACTCATTAAACTTGTAAAGCAGTATTACGCTACTGCTTTGTATTTCCATTGAAAAAAAAGCCATTTTTTACTTGGCAACACCAAATTAGGAACCATTTGATTATATCGCTCTGTCCAAACTCTGACTTGCTGTTGACACTGGAAGGAACTCAGTAGTGGATCTTGCCTAAATGTGTGCAAAATATGGCATTTATTTAATGAAAGGATCCCCTCTAGTGCTCATGTAGAATATACTGTATGTACAGCTAACATGAAAATATGCCGCAAAGGAAAAAAAAATCTTGGCACACATCCCTGGTGAAATAAATAGCTCTTAATAAGAATTTTCGACTTGCATATGTTTGTTTACATTGAGTGTTGAGTGTCCTCTATTTATAACATTAACTCCCTCAAGATGAACAGGCCCATTACTCTGTATCTGTTTAATATCTGAATCTTAATTGTTCCCCCAAGGGAGGTAAAACACTACCTCCTGCTGCCAAGTGATTCCTCTTAATCAAAATTGTTTTACAGTAGGCAGTCTTGTCCGTGGAATAAAAAAAAACAGCAATATTTTAAATGTCTAACATACAATTCCAAATGCTGTTATGTCTCGTGTTTAGATACAGACCTGGGCCTCCACATGCATGTCAGGGCTTTGTATTTACAGCTATCTGACCTGACACAATTAAACCTTTTATTTATATCACATGTTTCCATGCGAGCAAAGACAGGAAGTTAAAAAGAGGGAACTTGGCTGTTTTTAATGGAAAGTTAAGATCTATGAGTGAACACAGATAATTGAAAATGCATGCTTATTTTCAATCTTTTTTTCTTTTTTTTTTGGTATTAGTGTGCTTTTACAGCACAGATCTCAGAATGGTAGCTGACATTTCACGGGTTTTTAGGGAAACGTCCACAAGCCATGGGTTGCGTTTTTATGACATACCTATGCATTTCCCCCCTATAAATAAACACTTAATTTCAGAAATAGAGACGTCTTTTATACTGTACACATACAGCATGTAGGGGCTCTTTCACAGTGAGAAACTGTTGAACACACGCAGTGTGCATGAATTTCCATGAAATTGTTTTAAGAAAGTCATTTATATATTTTTTCAGTGTAATAGTGTGAAATGTATAAACTAAATTCATATCTGATTCACTTTCGTTTCTACCATTTTCATGAGGCAGTATCCGAATATTCAACATCTTTATTTATTGCATTTAGTTGTGTAACCGGTTTGTGTTCTGTACTGCAGTACAGACCCGCGTTTGTTTTCATATCTTGAGATTGATACAGTCAGTATTCAGCGGAAACCACCCATGTGCAGTGTGCAGAAGCAGTTCAAGACTGAAGTGTCTTTTTAATAGGCAGAGGCAGGGGTGCAGACAGTCCCTACAAATGAGGTCCGAACTGTAGTGAAAACCAGAGACACCCATGACTGTAGCACTCACCTATCAAAACGCATCACACCTACACTGGAAGGCACCTGTGTGTGTATTAGTAAGCACCTTCCCACTTCAGAGTGAGGTCTACAAGTGTCTCCCAGTAGGCACACACAGTAAGCCCCAGAAATGGACCGTGGGTTTCAAAACTGGGCATTCCAAAAAATAAGCGTACCATGAATTTCAGTTTTAAATGAAACTGGAACTTGTTGTTGTAATAATTACTCTTCTTATTAGCTGTGATGGTGGTTGTGGTAGAACTTGGAGTATTTCACGTTACTTAAATGAGAAATACAATTGATATGCCAGGAATCTAATTCAGTTCAGATTGGTAAACAAAATGATGAAAAAAAAATGGGGAAGAAAAAAAAGTCTTGGTTTTGAGGTTAATGTCGGAACTCCCTTGAACACCACATCCTTGGTTCAATAGCATGCTGTTGCAGTTTCATAACTCTGATTTGTGAAGCCAAGAAAGCTGTCCTCCTTAAGGTTGAAGTGTTCCGACTTTGACATGGAGAACTCATGAGTGAAAATGCAAAAGCAAGGAGGTGGGGGGGATCTGTCTTCTGTTTTAAAAAATATACTTTATAATAGAGGGTTTCTTTGTTGCTCTAATTTATGTTGCACTAATTCATCTGGTTTCATGAAAAGAGGAAGTCAGTAATTACATAATGACGCTAACAGGGCCGGCTGAATTCTTGTTACATTCACAAAAAAAACCCGAAGGTGTTTCTATATGAATGCCATATTGTGATGGATTTTTGGTTATGCCGCCGAATGTTTTCGGTTCCATTTAATCTTTGAGGGGCAACCGCTAATCGGTGACACGGATTCCTTGGGTCGGAGGGAGGTTTCGGTTTCCATAAATACATAAAACTCTGCTGCGGATGTAGGGTAACTCCCAGCTTCCAAACAAGCAGGAGGTTTGTTCAGCCTCAGGTACCAGATGTAATTAATTGCATCTAAAACTTTGTTCCAGTGCGTTTTTTTTCCACATTACATTTATCCACCTTTATCCTAGGCAACCCCAATTTCTCCTCAGAAAAACCAATAAAAGGTTCCCATTAACCTTTGATAATTGCTGTTTTGTAATAATTTACGGATTTTTTCCCCCTGTGTTGTACTTCTCCCCCTCTGAAAACAATGTCAATAGTTACAAAATGAAGGTGTACTTAGTTGTGGTTGTAGTTGTAGCGGTTGTATTTTTTCAGAACTGTTGATTTTCAAACAAAAATCATCCATTTGTTCTGTTATTAGTGTGCTATTCCCTGGCTGGGGGTGGAGTTTAAACAGTACACAGTTTCATTAACTTCTGATGATAAAGTGTATGGTAATTATTTTTATACTATTATTTTTATACCATGTTTAACACATAAAACGCACCATGCAAATATTCATATTATTATTCATATAGGAAAAATTACAAGCCTATGTGGGCTGAATGGCCTGCTCTTCTCATTATAATTCATATATCTTGTGGTTCCTATACCAGCAGGCCTGAAAGCTGGGAAGGATCACAGGTATGTTGGGAAGGATTATATCCATATTTTGACAGATGTTGCCATTGGAATTAGCTCTGCTGGCTCCAGTAATACTAGATAAAGAGCTCTATTGCTCACACACACACACACACACACACACACACACACACACACACACACAGTTACAGTTTGATTCTGTTTGTATTTTTATCCATTCAGTTACATTGGATGTGTCTGAAATTGACTTCAGAAATGTCAAAACTGTCAAACATGCGGACTGCTACAGTTTTCATGTGTGTAGAAGCAATCTCAACAAAATGTAACAGGTACTAGTTAACTTAGATGGTTGCTATGTTATGCAGTATTGAAACCCCGTCATATTCCTTGCAGTGTCCCTATCCCAGTTTTATGGTTTGATTGGTTGTTGCTATTATGTCCAGAATATAATTTTCATGATAAGTTGTGAAAACAGGTTACATCTACAGTGTGTAACATATTATAAGTCAGGTAGTTAAATAAAAGTGAAGCTTTTTATCAGTAAAGTTTGTTATGGGAGGTCTCTCTTTATACACCTGCATTAATGGATCATGTGCTGCCTTAACTGGGTGGACAGTGTGCATTTCCTCTGAAAGTAGTTATTCAGTGCTCATTGCCCTTGGCCACACTGATGGGAAATGGAATTTTATGTGAGCACATTTAATTCCCAGGATACACACGCACACAAACAAAGGTTAAATTACCCATAACCCTTTTCCTTGCTGCAGTCCTGTGTCGCCACCATGTGGCAGAATTTTTCTTACGCGCGTATTGAAGACTAAAGTTAATGAGAGCCATAAGTTCTCCCAAGCACACAAAGTCCATCAGAGAAACACATGTTCTTGTTTTTAGCCCCATAAATCAAAGACAATCCTTTCATATTTTTGCAGGTTTTAATTTGGAAGGGAAATGTAAGCTCTTCTTGGTGGGCCAAACAGAAAACTTAAACATACCTCTCTCCATGTGCCCATGCAATGTGATGGTAATTTCAAATTTACGTTTTCATTACCCTTTTTTCAGTTATTGTTTTTGTTTATATGTGTTGGCCCACATGCAATTTATTGTGTTTTTTTGTCCAACATTTTGTACTGATTTCCTCTGCATTGTTGCTGAAATAACTTATATCAATATAACAATATTAGGACACATACAAATCCAGATGTGCATAAAAGACAGCAATTCAATAATTCATTCATCAAATTTATCAGTCCATTCATACTTTTCACAAGGACATCCACACATTTACATGTATTGATATGAAAAAAAGAAGCATTGCAGTATTAATTAGTGGACTTCAAAACAATAAGAAAAGCAAAACAGAGCCCTGTTCATAATGGCTGCACCCTCTGTGCTGGTCTTTTTTACCCTCTTGTGCCTCTGGAGGTAAAGTCTCATTATGTCATGACCCTCTCACCTTGTGTGAGTCACTCTGTCCTTGAGTGACTCAGCGAGTGAGAAACTGCAGTTTCTAAAGCTGCCAAAAAACATTACTTCAGTTAATTCAACAATTCAAATAAAGCATAGTGGACATGAATGCACTACACAGTGTAGTATTGGCAGAGGATGCTGGGTATGGAAGAGTTGAACAGAGCCCTAGAGGCCTAGGAACTAGTAATGAGAGTGAGACTTCATGAACCCAATAATGGGCGGAGTCACAGAGTGCTGTCAATCATAGACACACGACTCAATAAGGAGTCTGCTTTCTATTGCAAACCATCACAGACAACATGATAGCTCCACTCATTTTGAGTTTTACGAAGCACAAACTAGCAATCTACCTTGCCACAATCAGCGCCAAAAAACACCAACCGACTGTTAAACAGGCAGCAAAAATCATCAACAAAAAGACCCTGAGTCTGAAATGGACTGTCATTACTCTGCAGATCCCCAGAGGTAAGCAGAGCAGTCTGAATAGCAGTAATGCTCCCACAGGGAATCTAGCAGTGGGTGTGTCCTTCATGTGCACCTTTGTAGCTTTGCTTTGTAAGCCACCCTGGATAGGAGCATCTGCCAAGTGGCTAAACGTACATGTAAATATGCCAAAAGAAACAACAAAACCGGTACAACTCAAGGCTGACTCAAAAAAGGAAACTAAGCTGATATGGTGGATGTACTGTTTGAGAAAGGCACATTTGATACAATGAGTGTTACATGTCGTATTCATCAACAAATTACGATTTCATTTTACAAAATCAACTAGCAAGTAAAATGTATTTTTCTAAATGCAATCAATTAATCAAGCCTGTTGTATCCATCGTTCTATTATAGTGTGTTTTTGAAGTAATCTCTATAATGGAGTACCCATATGAAAATGAAATGTATTGTAACATATTGAGAAATATGTTGTTCAGCCCAAGAATATATTGCAAATACATTTAACTTGTATTAATGCAAAGCAGAAATGTATTGCAATATACCAAAATGGCAATAATTTATATTCAATGTATTTATTGAGCTAAAAATATATACTGTCTAAAACATATTATCAATATATTCCTTTTGATTGATAACCACAAACAACAGTTCATCTGCCAATTCCTTATAAACAGTGTTGGATATACTAATATGAATTATGCAATGCAGAATATGCAGTTTGTCAAATGTATTTTAATATAAATAGTTGCTTTGTGTAATTATAGGATCTTCAAATGTTTGAGTGTTTATGATTTAAGGAAATCTGAGATTTAAATGGGGGGTGCTACCATACCATTAATAATTTAAATTTGCTCACAGAATTAGTGCAGTTCTTTATTGGATTGCTACCAGAGAAGCTCAAGAAGGGAAACTCTGAGTGCCACAGGGTCAATTCCTAAGATGTACTACAGAAGCATATCAGGGTAAAACAGAAACAAATCAGGAGAGGGGGACAGGTTTATATTCTTGCTGCAAGGTCCAAACTGCTGCATGGTAGGTGGAAGTACAGTGTGTGCATTTGTCATGGTTTGCATCCCACTAGTTAAATCCTCTGAAGAAGAATCCACATCTAGTTTTGAGCACAACTGTGGTGACCACTAATGGCATGAAAATTAATTAGACTGCCACTTATTGGTTCAGGTCTGTTTCCTAAATTGCCGCCACATCAATATGGTGTCTTGGGCCAAAAAAGCAGTCTCATTCATAGGTTATAATTGTAAAACTGCAAGCTGTTACTGCGGCAGTTAAATATAGGTAACTACCACCTATGTTACAAGACATACAAGTCCACCTTTTGGCCAATTGGAAGCTTGTGGATGAGCTGTTTCATCTGGGTCATCAGTTTCGGGATTTTTTTATTGCATCTTTGTCAACCCTTAAGTAAGAGGGTGAAATTAGCTAATGCTATTGCACTGGAAACAGATGTTCCCTTATCACGCTGTATTTGACATCTTTCATATCACCCAGCCAGTCTTAGGAAAGACAAGGATGAAGGATGACCTGACCCATCCTTTTTGCGTAAGCACATCAGCAAGGGTTCCCACTCAAGTTTAATTTCATTCTCGCTGAAGTGCATTGTTGAGTGTTGTGGGATAGCTTCACGGCGGCCTAATTAGCTAAATAGCAGCTGAGGTCAGGAAACGTTTCTTCCATTAAACGTCCAGCTTTCAGAGGCTTTGCAGTTCGATTACAGAAGTGTCGGCCATTTAGGCTCCACAGGATAGGGGCAGAGCATCCTCCAGGCCCATTAATGCAAAAGCAGAGTCGGAATTATGTGTGTCCATGAGGCGTATCCCAAATAGAACACTCTGACACCACACTGAAACAGGACACGGTCGTGGTTTTGGGATCAGAATGAGCCAGGAGCCAAGAGGAGACATGCCACACAGTCTCAGTTAATGCCTAGCAACAAGCCAACAACAACAGCCGCCCCTGCAATGAATGTTACCGACACTCCCTCCTCCAAAGGAAGGTAGAGGCCAAAAGCTAATGGAGATCAAAGGTGTCACGGATCTGTCGGAAATGGGGGTCTCTACCTCGAGAAGCAAAGCAGTGAGAAGAGACCCCACCACCGGTGGAGCGCATTAAACACCAAGGAGGGGCCAAGGAAGGCCTCCTGCCACAATTCTCCTCTATATGGCAAGACTATATCAAGCCTGTTGCAGTGTAAACCAAGCTAGTTTTGGAGGACAGACAGAGCACACAGCTTATTTTCCTTCTTTGGATGAGTATACTGACAAACGTCTTCCTCACTGATGGTCCAATCCCAGAGGTGGTTGAAAGATAGGCTAGACCAAATTGTACTAATATCTGAAAAATTCCCCATCCCAAATGTTAGAAAAAAATGTTAAAGCCTTAACATTACTGCTGCTAATTTCCTAGTTAGCAGGGTGTCACTTTTGTATACTGTAGCTTCCTTCATGTCTTCCTCTTTTTCTGCTCATCTGTTCTCGTTTGATGTTTCATTGTGTCATATAAAGGCTACTTTTCCCCTGAATCTCTCAGGGAAAATGTTTTGGAAAGGGGAAGGACTTGAGGCAAAGCACAGCGGAACAGTGGCCTGTGACCACATTTTACGATGGGGATTACTGTTTCGTTTTGGGGGGTTTTTGTTAGTTCATTTTTTAGTAGTCAGGTGCATGACAGTTCTGCATATCTGGTTAGTTCTGAATTATCCGAGTGAACCATACCATATTGGTAGGCTTTTGGAATTCATAAACATTTAACAGTGAATCCAGACCAACACTGGCTTTACGCATATCCATAAAATATTTGTTGTGTATTATTTTTTTCTGGCTCTAGATTGGAGTATTACAAAATTTTGACAATCTTAAGGCTGCAGACTATGACGTCTAACACTGACTTATTTAATCATATATGGTCGGGGGTAGCTTTACATACAGTAGCTTTAAAGGGCCTTTTATTGCTTCATTCAGCCCTGTGTAACCTTGTTATAGCCTTATACAGCCTTTAATAATCTTATAGTCAAGGTTATAGTTGCGTATACTCTCTTACATTATTGCTTTTATTTTGAAAGCCTTACAATAAGCGGGGAATCCTGGCGAGGCAATGGATGCATTTTTGTAGTCAAAGGGCTTTTTGTAGTCATAAATTCTTGTAGTCAAGTGGCTTTTTCAGTGTTGTCTTACTGATGTCATCACAAACACACATGCATAGTAATAGCATTTTATTTTATCAATGCATCTGATGAAAAATTCCTTATTCCTACTGTAAGGAATTTTTGCTGTTGCCTAATAGATAACAGCATGCAATCTTGTAATGCCGTTTGTTCATTAAGAATAAAAAAGAATGTTTAAACACAGACTTTTAGTTCAGTAAGATGCTGTTTAAATAATGCAGATCTAAAAACATGCATTCTTTTTTTTCCTCTTGTCTTAATCAGATTTGGGGGGTTTGTTTCAACAAGCAATGTTGATAAAGACCATAAATGGTAATGAGCCATTGTTTTGAAGACTCATCTCTATTTTTTGTTCTATGATTTAATTTGCATAAATTAAATTACCTCACGGACAAAATAAAAACAAATTAAATGAATCCTATTTAAAACAGAAAAAGAATATATAATTCCCTTTTTGTATTCTGTACCCTTTTCTTTGATCACATACCATTTAATGATCAAATATCCAGCACATGATGGAACACAACCCAGCGTGAATATGAAATGCATCTATGATGATACCCTTGAAACACCTTAGCGTTATACAGCCTTATACATTATACAGCCATTATACAGCCTGACAGAACATTACAAATAAGCCCCCTGAGGTTTCTCTCCATTTGGTGCTTAGAGCTTTAGCCCTAATGACTTGATCTCATTTGAGTGCTTGCGCTGGAGACATCAGTGCCTCTCCTTTAAAAATATTGCTGCTGCTTTGACCAGGAAAAGAATCTCTGCTCCACCATGTTTTTTTTTACCATTAGATACTAATGACCACTGGGGTAACAATCTGCATATTTACCACCTCAAAACTCACAGAGTCTCACAGAGAGTAGAATTTTAGTAATAACAGAGGCGTTATTTATTTGAATAGCAGACAGGGTAACTGAAACAACTGGTATTGTGAGCTGTGAACCCTGCTCAAGAGTATGAAGGCAGTGCCCTACCAAGGAATTGAACCAACAACCCTCGGCATTATGAGCCATATTCCTCAACATTGGTTTAATCAGAATGACTGTAAACTCTGTATGATCTTATACCGTATATGATCCACCTCTTTGAATAATCTTATACAGCCAACAAAGAACTGCTTGTTGAACATAATATAGTGGTGTATGTTTCTTGCGTCACCTATCTTAGCACATATGAAGCCATCATAATATTAGCAACGATCAACATCAGAGGTGTCAGTCTCAATGCATATGTAAATTTGCATTTAATCCAATATTCATCTTGTAATATGCATTAGTATTTACCCAAATCCTTTTTCCAGTATATCTTGTTACATTTTCATATGATAAATTATACCTGAAGATGGCACTGGAATATGATGGCTTGCATGTGGAATACAGACCCTTGTTTGAACTGTGCATCTGTAAATGTATATTGCTAATAAACTAATTGGGCCAGTGAGCCCAGGGGAATGGAGTTACCAGGCATCCTCTACCAGGAGCCATTGAAGACCACAGAGTGAAACCATTTTTCAAACTAATTGTCTAAACGCCACAAGGGATACCAGTGAGATATAGCACTGGGATGGCCTGATATTGGCAAGAGAAAATCCATGAAAATGTTTTCCAGTCAAACCTGCTTTTCAAAAAAAGTCATATGATAAATTGTTCAGTACGTATTATTGTTTCAGAACACAGACACATCCTCAAGAGGATCTTAGTCTGTGTATCCCTGCTCACTTCCCTGACCCCAAGAAGGTGGCTGTTGTATACCTTCCAAAACTGCAAAGACAAAATTATAGTGGGAGAATAGAAAAGAGGCCCAAGGATCTGGAAGGATTTGTCTCCATTTGTAGAGGTTTTAGATGCTGGACTGGATTCACACAGCAATTTTAGAACAGACCAATTTGCTAACTGTTTCCGGAACTATTTACAGGGGCTTAAAATGACATCTTTCAGCAGCCTGATGGGTAGATTATGAGTTCAGGCCTGTAAGCACATGGAAGGTGAATTCTGCAAGAAGAGTGTTTTGTGATCTGTTTTTGATCTGTGGAAGCTGATCTACTCTGCTAATACAGATTTGTGGCCATTCTTTTGTTTAAATATTGCTCTGCATAAATTAATGGCAACCACTCTGCACTAATATCCTTTCCTTTGCCCAAAATAAGCATTTATCATAATGTAAGGCTAATGGAAATGATCTCTGTGTAAGAAGTATAAATCGCAAACCAGAGTGGGTAAATTTGCTGGCCAGATAATGACTGGCCATATGTTGGAGGTTCTGCTCTTATACTAGTTTAGACTACCAATGGGGAGAGTATGTATCGCTAAGGACCTTGAATTTGAGCAACAAGTCTGTTATCCTATAGCGCTGTGATTGTCATTTAATCTAACCTTATTTTCACATGGAAAGACACAAGTTTAAGCAGAAATGTAGCTGAAGGACCTTGGAATCTGGAAAGCAACATTTGGTCAGCCAGGTGAACACTTGAATACTGGGTTTTCTTCATCAGAATGCTGGATCCTAATGCTTTCTTCTCACAGGTCCCCCAGGAAGGTGAATTTCCATCACTGAGACATATTTTTGCTTTTTTCGTCCACAAAACTTGCGCAATGACACCTAAAAAAAATCTGTGTAAGTCACTGACAAAACATCGTGGTAATTTACAGCAATGGACTGACGGAAAAAGTAAAATCTGTTCTGTATTTTGCATTGGCAGGCCCGAGGAGTCACAAGATATCAAATGGGTACCACCAGCATTTGGACAGGAGGCAAAATATGAATGGATTGAGCCATCAAGTGGTGGTTAATACAGCCTATCTTCGACTCCCTTGCACTCTGTGGTTGTTTTATCGATCATGAGGTCATTTTCTCAACTCATTTTTGCTAAGAGTCTAAACCTGCCCTCATGCGTCAGGCTGTGGATTATTGTGGGGGAAAAATAGAGATGAAAAAGTATAATACTTATCTCATTAGATGCCTAGAAGTCTCCTGTGGGAAATATGGTTTTGTAACCTGAAAGTTGTAATGGTCTGATTCCCAGCAGGTGGCTGCTGTTGTACCTTCAAGCAAGGCATTGAATAACTGCATAACCTCAGTTAACATCTTGCTGTATGGTATGTAAATTGTGAACCGTGTAAAATGCAAATTACTCTGCAAGATGATGCTGGGTAAGTGAATGTATGGCGGGGGGGTGGGGTGTTTCATTTCAAATGTGGCCACTGAACTGAAGCAGGCCTCAGACCCATGCAGTCATTCTTCACAAACTGCATCCATGAAATCATTTTTCATGCAGAAATAACCAGGGGTTTTTGCCTATAGGTCAAGTGTGGTAACAATTTTCATCTATGGTAATGACTTCTGCATATATTTATGTAACATATGGTTCCTCATTAGATACAGTGTACATAAACTTTTTTTTTTTTTGAGGAATTGAATTATGCAGTTTTTTTTTTATTAAGGTTTGGTTTTATTTTTTAAAAATTAATATGCTCCTCTCTGTATGACTACTGACCTAGTGTCCAGACCCTTAACTGTGCCCTCACTATCATATATGGTCGTTTTACACCCATGACAACTGAGATAAAACAAAAACAAGTCAAGATCGAAAAGTTTCCAGTATTCTTCACAGGGATTGTTGAATAGCGCTCATTCTAACTGTTGTAGGACCACTAGCGTGTATATATTGTAGTCTTTGTTGCATTACTGCAAATTACTAATTCTATAAACCAACGAACTGAAAGACATCCATGCGCTAACCACAGTGTAAACATATATCTGTACCTTAATATCTACATTCTGGCGCAACTAAAACATACCGCGAAAAACGGCTTCTGAATATTGAATATCTGGATATACCGCTGGACCTGCTTTGTATTGAAATTGGTCGTTGACTGGCATTTCATAACAATGCGGTGTGTCTGTATATTGCGTTAAACACGGGGAGGCGCTGAATCCTAGTAAAGCCGGTCGCTCTTATAACTGAGCGCCGCGAATGAGTCAGTGCGGAGACTCGCTCTCTCTATACTCCCCCTGCTTCACCCATCAATACTGCGCCGCAAAGCTTGCCTTTCGCTCCCAGCTTTTTAATATCTGGCTTTGGTTCGGGATCTTCAAAGCAGAAACAGTTACCAAATTCGGGATGAAACGTTAGCAAGATAAAGAGGCTGACGTTCGCCCCGTCCCTGCGTTCAACAGTAACAACGACAAGCTTCATCTGGTCTTTGAATAAAAGAAAAAGAAAATTGAATTTGTTCTGCTGTCGGTTGAGAAGAGTACAGGCGTAAATGGCTGGGGCACAGCCTGGAGTTCATGCACTGCAGCTCAAACCCGTCTCTGTTTCAGAGAGTCTGAGGAAAGGCAACAAATTCATGAAATGGGATGATGTAAGTATGAATGTCAATATATGTTGTCTGTTATTATTATATTTATGTTTATGTTTTTTTTTCCTTTTCGTAAGAGATTGTATAGCCTACTCTAACTGCTAGTTGGCGAAACAAATGTTGCAGCAGAATTGTTACCGTAGAAGCTGGAAGTCGCCAGTGAAAGAAATTAAAATACAGCAATCTGAGCCGGTCTTCAGTAAAGTCTTGGTTTGTACTCAGTTTGGATATTCATTATATCCATGCATATATACACGTGAAAGGATTTCATATGTTGCCAAACAAGATGTAACGTTTGTCATCGAGAGAATGGACCAAAATCGTTAGATGTTTAAATAAAAAGAGTGTACTGCAGATTTACAAAACAGGTTTCGTTTTTATTCTACACCTAAATCGATGTTTTCAGTTATGATGCGATCAGCTGTGGACTTCTTTAATAAAAGGTTAATACACGGGATATTACCTTAACCATGAGTGTGGGTAATAAAAGAGTGAATTGATTTTACCGCAAGTAATGCGTGCGACTGTCAAGAAGAAATACGGTGAAGGGGTTGAATACAGATACAGCTGGATTATGGGTGACATCCACTTTTTATATTGTTGCCTACACAGCTGATCTGCTGGCGGTACCAGGCATCGCTCGGACAGGACGTTGCCTATGGGAAATTTAAATAGAGGACTTTTACTTCGTATTCCTGTAGAGTTACTTTTGTCTACCTCCTCCTTGTCATTTTGAAACGCTTAATGTTACTTTTGAATGTTAACACGGTAATGCTTTTACCGATATCTTCTCATGGTATAAATAATGATTAAAGCTCAAACGCAGTTTTGCCACTGAAGCATACTGCCTCCTGCAAGTGTTAATGTGTTGTCGAAATCCGACGTCAAAGAGGAGACTTACTACAAGGGACATGGAGCTACAATCTTTACAGTCATGGCTGTTTTTGGTTAGTGTTTGTTGATAGTGTTGGAGTCTGGCATCACTGTTGAAGCTGGGCAGATACAGTATCCCTCTAGTCAGAGATACAACAGAATCACGGTTTGTTTCTGGAGAGAAATTGTACTTTTGCCACCTGTACTCTACGTTGTTGTGACACCAAATAGTCGTAGTGCTGCCTGGTCACCCACTTGACAGAGTCACAAATTCGCGATTGTATCGAGGCAAATCACTCTCTAACGGCTTTCAATAACGGATCCCCAGGTGTAGAGGGTCTGAGAAAAAGAGATTCACCTATAAACAGGTTGGTTTATAGAGGGACAATATGTTAAAAAAAACACTAAAACAGGGAAGCTGTTATCGAAAACCTTTACTTGGCATCTTCTGTGCTTGTTTTTGTTGTAGATAATTAGTAATAATTATCTACAACAAAAATCTACAGCTGAACCGCCTTCATTATTCCTCCGTTACCGTTGAACCTTTTTACTGTTCAGTCTCAGCCCTACATTCTAAAATTGTGGCATTCATCGACTGTAAATTGAGAAATCTGCTTTTGATATAATAATCTGTTAAGTCTGTATCTTCAGTGAGTGTGACCCTCTAAAATTAATGTATGTGCACAGCTTTTCAATGCATTTGACACCATTTACAATGATGTAGCTCCAGGCCCTGATATTAACAAAAAAGTAGAATCACATAAGCTACATCACTGTCTGTTCTACACAACCCAATATATCTGAATACTTTGTTGAAAAGAATATGTTTACAGCAACAGTGACAAGTAGTACTACTGCCATCTATAAATGAAATGCAAATTGCATGAGTGTTAATATCAATGTGAGATATTTATTTGTGAAATGGACCAAAGTATGCTACTGGTAGCTAATGTCCTGTAGAGGAAATGCATGTACAGTTGCCATAAGAGAAACCAGTCATTCATATGTCCCTACACACATCCTAAAAATGAATGATGGGTGTTACATTGTTTCCTGTACAAAGAGAGCAACAATAAGATGGGCTTTATGAGGCTGATGTTTAAATGTTTTTGTTCGTCCAAGTTAACAGTTTTCCAGTGTAAAGGGTTTGAAAGACCCACTGCTGGATTCAAAGCAGTGCATATGATTTCAGCATCTAATGTGGGTATAAAACAATTTAGTCTAGTGCTCACAGTCAACATTTTCACTGCACTCAACTCCCAGTCTGCGCTGGTGTTTTGTAGGTTTCACTCTGTGTTTTCCACAGACTGTGCTGTCAAGACGTTTCACTGCTGTCAGAAGTTTAGTTCTTGTTCCATTTCCCTCCCTGGGTCTGTGTTCTTTCATGCATGTCGGTGGAGGCAGATATGGGCTGGACTCTGGCCAGGTTTAACAGTCGTCAGTGTTTTCCTGAGTTTCTGTGCTTACTGCGGAGCCCATTCTTTTGATATTTTCGCCCGGGGCTTTCAAATTCAAATGGGCATGGCACAGTAGTCAAGGGAAACGAGTCTGTCCCTGTAAAGTTTCAGATTGGGTTCTTGGATAGGACACGGCTGTTGTACCCACAAGTAAAGTACTTACCCTGAATGACCCCAGTGAGTATTCAGCTGTAGAAATAGATCATATATAAATTGCAAGCAAAGCAAGATGCCCCGAATAAGGGTTAGCACCAAGCAAATAAGTAGTAGACTGAGAAGGCATGTTGCAGGATGGCTTGACGCTGACTGATGCATCATGCATAAAGATGGCCATGATCGTACCAGTTTTTGTTCTTTGGGATTCTGAAATGGCCTGCAGAGGTTTGGGGCAATAAAGGCTCCACAACATTTCTCTACAAAAAGATGGTCAGCTTCAGGAGAGACGAGCCAGTATCCCTGCTGAAGTGGCCATGGCAACTAACCAGGCACTGTATACAAGAGCAGCCCAGCAGCCTCTGACCTGGGTGGACGTGAAAATCTTATTGATTGTATCTGCACCGATATATAGCCACGTCACACATGGCAGATTCTCATCCCCGTGGCTTGTCTGCTGGAACCTATACGTCACAGATGCCCCTCGCCATTCCATTCCTGTCTTTTGAATGTGTTAAGACTTGAGATGGTTTAGGGCTTTGTATGTGATAAGACCCAGAAACAGTTTAGGGGTTTGTGTGTGATCAGACCTGAAATAGTTTAAGGCTTTGTGTCTGATCAGACCTGAAATGGCTTAAGGCTTTGTGTGTGATCAGACCTAAAATGATTTAGGACTTTGTGTGTGATCAAACATAAAACGTTCTTTTTAGGGCTTTGTATATGTTCAGCCCTGGAATGGTTCTGGGCTTCTTTTTATGGCTGAATTTGAAAACTTTAATTTTTGGTGGCATGTCTTAGCAAGAGGAAGCCAAGGATCTGCCTGTCAGCATCTCTGACAGTCCTTTGGTAAGGGATCAGAACCTCTGACGACTTTCTTGTAATCTTCATTTAAAATGTAGAAAATTTAGAACTTATTCACGAACAACAATAACACTGACAATATGTTACCATGGCAACCTCCCTTACATTAAGTAAGGCATGTCCCCTGGACCAGCATTACAATGCCGTTGATTGGAAGATCCAAAATAGAACACAATCAATAGCAGATCCGTGTGAAAAAAGGGACATGTAGTCCCTAGTGTGAAATTATTCAGGGCCAGAGTGAAGACTACACACAAGCAACACACTGCACGGTTCACTCGTAAAAACCTTGACCTGGTGAACATGAACACAAATAATAAAAAGACAAATGACTGTATTTTTTAAAAATGTTTAAATGTGAGTAAACACATAATCAAACCATGGTTTTGTACATCACTCTTGGTGGAAAAAAGGCATATGTTCACATATGGCAGAGGAAATACAAAGCACAAAACAAAACAAAATCAGTGATGAAAAGATATGGATGTTTTTATTTTTTAATGTCGGGACGAGCCTTATATAAGAGCCTGCTCAGATCCAACAAAAAGCAAAATTGCAAGCCGAAACAACTCCTGGTGTCTTTCTGAGGGAGTGTCGTAGAGCCCTTTGTGCACATGCAGGCAGACGCTGGATTTAACAGGAAGTACCCTCTCTCTCTGCCACCAGGATTCAACAGCTGTGACCCCCGTGACCCTGCGTGTGGACCCACAGGGCTACTTCCTGTATTGGACGGATCAAAACAAGGTAAGACCGAACTGCTTCCTTTACTGGGCAGATCAGAACAACATATAACTCCTCCACTTCCTGTACTGAAGAGATATGAATGAAGTGTGACTGATTAAAAACAGTGTGTGACAGCATGATTCACATAAGAGAGATGAACGCAACAGAGCTCTGAACATTTACAAAGTTAAGGGTGAAAAAAAAAGAATATTTTCAGGCAACAATGAACAGTTCTATATTTATGGAAAAGATTTCACGCAGTATGGTAACATCTCCTTAACTGACACAAGTCAGTGGTCTATTTTACATTTCGTTTCTCAGTCATTGCAGATGTGGTGTTAGGTCAACAGAAAATTCACCAGCATTGATTTAGAGATCAGCTAATATTAATGGTGGCAGATCTAACATGATACTGGAACAGACTATGTCAAAAGGATACATTGAGTGCTTTAATACCATATAATCCAGTTACATCACTGTACAAGTAGATTTATGGCAAGAAACAGATCATCACTTGGAATTGGTGTTTTTGAGGTCTGTCAAGAAAGCCGCCTCACACCATTCACTTGCATTGGAGATACACAACAATTTTAAGTAGAGAAACGATGACTTCAGCAGACTGAAATTCTGTCCTCCACTCTAATAAACTACAAACTTTTCAGTCATTGATTTTCGTCAGAGCACGCAACGGAAGTCGATTCTTTGCTTCCAACTTTCGGAGGTCTAAAAATGGAAGGTCATCATGCACTGGAGAAGACGTGATGTGAAACCACAGTCATTTCAGATGTAAGAGGCTGACGGACACCAGATCCTGTCTAAACCTTCGGTCAGTGTCTGTGTTCACAGGATTTGTTTGGATAAACAGGCAGCGGTGCCATGTCCCTTTGAACAGTCTTTAACGCACTTAGCAGTTTCCATTCCTCAGCAGTGAGATCTGCAGATTTCTCTGCCAACATTCGCTGTCTGCTAGGCCGAAAAGATGATCTAACAAAACATCACTCTGTCAATGAGTTAATGATCTTTGTTTCGGTTGTTTCCATCAAAAGTGCCTTGTTTTACAAGACAGGAAACAAAGCACCCATAGTAGCGCTCTCTCTCCGTGCTCTTTAATGTTTCAACTGAGTATGAATTGGGAATTATGACATCTGAATTCCATCTCATTTGAGTTTCTGTTTCTCTCTCTAAATAGATTATACGCATCTTTTTTGTCTCTAAATAGATTGTGATATCATCTCTTAAAGGAAATGAGGCATATGCTGCACTATAATGGACTCTCATGTTCAAAGGAATTGTGCACAAGAGGCTTTGCAAGAGCTTGGCTCCTTGTTTGAGCAGCCTGTGTCTAGTCTGTTGCAGTGTCCGTCAGTGATGTCAGTGACAGTTTTCTGAAATGGCATGGCCGGTATAAAATAGGGATTTGTCTGAGTCTCATCCCTCTGGGGGGTTTAGTGGATTATGATCGCCGGCGTTGGATCTTCTCTCACTGCGGACTGTTGGGGTTTTCGTCTGCTGGTCCCGCTTTGTCCTTGTGTCACCTCACAAACGGTTACAAATACAGAGGGCTCAGAAGCGCAGTGTCTGAGGGGAAAACGTGTTGACATCGCGGTGGCTCCGTCACTGTGGAGATCGCGTTCGGACGGCACCGGGATCAGAGAGCCTCATCACGCTCAATCGCCGGCCCCGCATTTGCGCCTCAGGTCTTCATCTCTCAGTCTGTCACGCCACGCGTGGGTAAGATTGATGAGACGCACAAGCCTTAACCAAACCTAACCTTGGTGACAGTTCTGAGATACTGTATTTTGGGCGTGTGCTCTGTTGTGTTGCACATCAGCCACAAGTAATTTGTAAAGGGCTTTTTTTTCAGTGTACATGCCTTTGGGTCAAATCTCTGTAAATGTTTTCCATTCTGTTCTAATGCACTATTTGATCAATTTTTGCAAGGAATTAGGCAGATTTGACCACATTGGTGATACATTATGACAACGTCGCACTTATTTTTGAATTATAGTCATGTTTTATTCATAAAGGAATGTCATTATGTCTGTGGCGTATCCAGTATTGTGTATATTTAGCTGTTGAGCCAGCGAGCTACTTTGCCAGATAAGGTTAGATGCCGGATCCTTCCTTCTATTCTGTATGGACAGGCAACTGTCAATGAAGATCACTGATCTTTTGGGATGTCTACCCTGTGGACAAAAGGCAGCAGATGGAGGATGTTCACAAAATATCAATTTCTCATGATTTAGTAGTCTCCATTGAATATCCACCACAGTTTTGTAAATGTGTATATTTTGGCTTGCCTCTGCTGTGATAGGAATCCTCATAGAAAACCCCTTATTTTTTAATAAGCAATAAAATGAGCAACTTGCTACATTACTGAGAGAAATCTAAATCTAAGCTGGAGACACTGTATATTTTGTACTTACCTGCTAGTTGGACAACTTAAACAGATTGTTTTGCTAATCTTCGGAATCAGCAACATGGAGAATGCCTGACATCACATAACATCAGTACTGTTTAACCCCTGGCTGAATATGGCTAAAAATTGTGTTTTACCATCCTGATGAGATAGAGTCAGCGAGAAAATATTCACGTGTTAAGATGTTGAAAATCAACAAAGCTGGCTTTATATGGGTTGATGTACTGCTTTTAGCTCTTGCCTGGTGCAAGTATTATTATTTTCCTTTGCTGACAGGAGTGATTCAAATTCAGCTGGCTAGCTGGCTAACTATCTAGATAACTAATGTTTTCACTGTAGACTTGATATCTATGTCTTGTTGTTGTACCCCAGACAACTCCAAGGAAAGTTATCTAATGAGATAGGGGTCAGTCTCTCTGGAAACTGTCATTGTCCAACCATGTCCAGCCATCACAGAAAGATGACCTGAACCATGACTCTTGAGAGTAGGCGTGATGAGCTTTAGGGCTTCAGTATAAACTGAGTGTGTAGAAAATTGACATTGACATTGAAATTGACAACTAAATTAATGAGGGGACATGATGTTCCTTAGTGTAGGAATAACTTATCAGCCCCATGGGATCAGACTATATCCTTAACACAATGGCATATGACAATATCAAGAAAGTATTTCAGGAAGGAGAGATGTTTGTAAGGGGTCATTTCTCCTGGGTACATTGGGGAAATGTGTCAAGCCTTGGAAACTTTGAGCAGAAACTTGTGGATGTTCTGTGTGGTTGATTTTAATGCAATATGTAACCTCCCTACTAGCAGCAAATTTTGGTAGACCTTTTTTGTAATAATCCTGGTAGTGCAGAATTTGTGCAGAATTTGTGGTGCAGAATCAGGACACAGGATTTTAAACTGGAGCTGCTAGGTGCAAGTGAACACAGCATAAGTCACATTTGATGTATATTGGTATGTTAAAGCCACCCTCTCTAATTGTTGGATTTTTAATTTGAGCCAAGCCAATTTTAATCAGATGAGAGAAAATTTAAGCAACATCGACTGTGTGCAATTCCTAGACTGTAAATGAGAATGAGTGCAACATTAAAAAAAAACTTTCTCGACATGCTTTAGAAATTTATTCCAAAATTAAGGACAGATTGAAGAAATGAAAAATATATCCTTATGGGGGAGTTTAATTTAGAAAGAAAATACAGATGTACTGCAAAAAATGCGATAATAATGCTAAAAAATAACGCTAAAGAATAAATAAGGGTAGTCAAAAAACTCTTTGGGACACAAGTTGGTAACGATCACAAAAATGTCACAAGCTTTTTCAGTATTGTAGTAGAAGAGGGAAAGACAGAAGGGGTAAGGTGTATCAAATATAAGGAAGGGGTTTGCTTTTTAACAATCAGATATTGGAGATACTCTCAGCAGTTACTTTGCTGAACACCACAATGGGGAGGGGTTTTCCATATTTGCCTACAGTTATGTCTGATACCCAGGAAGTATTAGACAATATTGAAATGAGGGACTTCACAGTACTGGGAACTTACAAACTCAAGACAAATAAATCAGCAGGTCCTGGTGGTATAGATCCAGTACTTAGTACTTCAGGAATTAAAGGAGATTATGTATAACCCATTGACAAAAATCCTAATTCCTGTTGACTGGAGTGAAGGCAGTATAATACCAAGGTTTTTCCAGTATAGATCTCCAAGTCGGTAAACAGTGTATATTAACTTGCAAGTGTGAACAGCTGTATAGGTTTTGTTAAAATCCATGAGCTGATTTCAAACTGTGAATTATTGCATATGATTTTTCTGAGAGGTGACATGAATAGATTGGGTGGATATAATGTGATGGAATACAATGAACCTTTGATTTTTTTTTTGTTTCGCTATAATTATTTACTCTTTATACATTTGCCTCACTCATATTGTTAACACCCACATTCTTTCATATGTTAAAAATTAATTAAGAAGATATTAGAGAATGATCAACATGCCACTCAACAAATTTACAGTTGCACTTGATCCAGATGTCATTTCATATCTTGACAACTTGCATATTATTCAGGTATTATTGTGTATCTGTATTGTATCTGTGTAATAGATCCATCAAGAAAGCAGAAAAGCAAAACATCAAATGACTGAAAGTAAATTAAATTGTAAATCTTTCTTTCTCTGCCACTTTTTTATGAGTGTATTTTCCCTCGTGGTGTTTGGCAGCCATGTTTCAGTTGCTTGAGGCATTTAGACACTGCTGTTACCACTCTCCTCTCAGACCCAGTCATGACACCCAGTTCTGTCAGGAGAAAACAATTAGAACATATTCTTATTTATGACGGTCATTTGTGCAACAAAATAAAAGGAGAATATGACTATTCAGCTTTGTGTGAGGGGAAAGTACAGAAAGGAACTTGAGTAAGGACAAACAGATGACCTGATAGGGACCAGTCAGGGAGGAGCATGGAAATGAGTCTAACAACCCCCTGGGCAAATAGCGTCTAGCTGCAGACATGAAGAGCCGGGTATTGCCAAGAGAGAGTATGTAAATGTACAAAACAAAATGAAGTGAGAGAAAGTCAATACAAACGAGAAAAATAAAAGTAAATTACAAAATTCCGCAGAGAAAAAAAAAAAGAAAACACAAAGTAGGACAAATAAATGTAAATAACGTTTATCTTTTTCTCATTTGCATTTTTTTGCTCTCCTTTTAATTTTTTTTCACATCATTTCAACGTTCCTGTTTGTATTTGCTCCTTTTTTAATCATTATCATTTACATTTTCTTTCATCTGCATTTTCTGTTTAATTTTGGAACAAATCCTCCGTACGTTCAAATTGTGGCGGCGTCGAATGAAGAGAGATTGTGAGGGTGTGAAAGGAAATGTATTTGTGAAATGGAAAGGGAGTGTGCTCAAAAGCAGAGCCCTTCACTGAGTGATTAAGCTTTCCTGTTATTTTCCTTGATGTTTTACAGTCATTCAGTCTGTGGCACAACAAGCTCTTCTTATCCTGAAACTATTAAAAATCCTGTCCGTCTTTTCTTACAAGATCAAGAGAGATGAACAAGGCTTTTTTTTTTTAAGCCTGTTGAATTGAAGGGCAGTTGCAGTTTAAGGAACTAAAATAACAAACACCCAGGAAAAAACAGCACACTCACAATACTCTAGAAAAAATACACTTGTGTGTGCAGTTTGTAATCAGAACTAATAATAATACTTGTTATTGTGCGTATCTGATTGGAACTCAAAATGAATAACATCTTCTGAAGAGGCCAGTGAAAAAGCAGAAACTCCGGGGAAAGTTCTCAGCTGAACATACAGTACCAAGCACACATCATGTTAATGGCCTTAGACGGTAGGTTTTGAAATGCTTTATCTGTCCAGCCAAACACTTATTTATGTGAAGAGGAGGGTGTTAATATATAGAGGTTGCATGACTGCAGCACTTGCAGGCACTGTAATAAACTGCCAGCACTGCAGTCTCATTAATTATAGGTAGGACAATTCTGAAGGATTTAGCATTGCTTTGGCATGGCTGTGGGATAGCAGTGCTGACTGCATGCTGAAGTTTCTGAAGTGAGACAATCACAAAGGAAGCACACAAGACCATCATTATTATTCAGATGCTGAGCATCATAAGTAAATTGGGTTTGTGAGATTCGGCTTTGGATTTTGTTCCTGGTCCTGAGGCATCATCACTACTCCACACTTGTCCAGCAAGAACTGTGGCTATGTGCGGATGTGGATATTTGTGTGTACATGTCTATCCATGTATCAGAGTTCACATGTGTGCAGGCATTCATATTTGTGTTTGTGTGTGTGTGTGTGTGTGTGTGTGTGTGTGTGTGTGTGTGTGTGTGCGCTCATGTGTGCGTGCGTGTGTGTGTGAGTGCATGTGTGCGTGTGTGTATATGTGTGTGTGTATGTATGTGTGTGTGTGTGTGGGTTTGTTTGCGTGCATGTGCTTCCAGCTGGCAGTGCCAATGGCTATGTTTGTCACCTGGAATGTGTTTGGCGCACTCAGCTGGAGACTTCAGAGAGTGAACCTGGGAGAGACTGAACCGGGGGCCGGCTGCCCTCCATTCATCATTAGCGCTGCCTTAAAATGACAGCACAGGAAGCGGAGGTCATTCCGAAAGATGAGCCCCGTTTGCGTGACATCGCAGAACGGCTCAAGCGGCAGGCCAGGCGCGATAGATTCAGCCCATAGGAGCAGAGGCCAGGCAGAGGCTCTGTTATATGAGTAAATATCAGAGCGAAAAAGAAGGAAAAAAAAACACGGGCAGATTGTCTTCGCTGGAGTCACGCTCTGTTGTGAAGCAAGCGACACTGTGCCCGAGGAACAGCATTCCGTGGATTCCCCCGGAAAGCTGCGCTGTTTCGAGGCGACTCGTCTCTCAGGGCTGGGGGCTGGGGATTGGGTTACACACCGCGGCCTCGGTACATGCTGTGGGGAGGGAATAATGAGGGTCCTGCCGGGCACTTTCAGTCCCGCGATTGGGTGTGGCGGACGCTGCATCACCATTGGTTCCCCCCGAACATTTGTATGAAATGCTTCTGTAAATATAGTCAGAATAAGTCAAGCAGATAAGCGTGTAGGAAGTCTGTAATCAGGTCCATGAAATGGAAAGAGTAATGAAGCTATAAACTGGGTGAAGATGCTGCTCTTAGTCAAAGAATGATAAACACTAAGGAGCTCTTTGCGTCAAAGCCCTTGAATGAGTTCTGGCTATGAATTAGCCATTGGTATTTCTTTATTCATGATCCTTATTCTTAATATTCTCTAGGAATGTACGTGCAGAGGCGCTGACTTGTTAACTTTTGTAGTTTTGCCTAAAGCTTCAGAATTAATCTTTCTTTTCTTACTGCTCTCTGATGTCTGAGAACTATTATCATTCTTATTAAAAACAGGGTCCAAAATATGGGGACATTTCTCCTTTTTTGTCCTTGACAGAACTGGGTATGTGGTGTTAGGAGGGAGAGATGTAATTTCACACTATCCAGGACTCTGGTCTAATATTTTTGTAACAAATTGCCTGATATTATCAATGGCCTGCTCGCAAATGTTGAGAGTTTGTTTTAACCGTAGAAGTGACTCAAAACTTGGATAGTGACACTGCACAACCTAGAAGGTTTGTAAGTGTACTTTTATTTGAGGAGACAGTGTGGATTCTGGTTAAGGAACTAGGCTTTACTGTAACAAGCAGGTTGCAGGGTCAAATAAAGGGCAAAACAGTGCAGTTGTACTGAAACAAGTCATTGATCCTGAACTGCTAAATTGACTGAGCAGTAAATATCCAGCTCTGTAAATGGATACGATGTAAAAATGTAAACTGACCAAAGTACCCTGGATAAGGCTGCCTTCCAGGAAAATAAATGATAATGTAATTGCCGTGATTACAAGTCCTGAGTGGTTATTCAAACGAGGCTGGTAATTGTTCATTAACTTTAGCTAAAGGGGATGGGGACAGAGGTGGAGGGGTTTGAGGGGGTGAAATACACACCAAGCAGCCTGGGATAAGAGTGTCCCGTAATCCAATAAATTATGCAATTTAATCTATGGACTCCTCACCTTTTCATCTCAGAGCATTATCGTAGCGCAGTGAATTCTCACTGGAGCATTAATGTTTGGTCATAGTTCACTGATGTGGCTAAGTGTGTATTTCACCTGTTTAATGGTCTCCTTCGTCAGTAGCCACATAACACTGTGTTTAAAATCAGCCCGTGCATTCGTTTCACCTGTGCTTTTCACGGACACCGCAAGCGTGAAATTATGGTGCGTGTCATTGATTTCCCTTGAATAGAATATTGCTTTTCGTTCTTCTTCTTTGCTGAAAACCTTGCAGTTGGACATTTTCCATGCCTTGGCCTTTGCTAAGACTGTGCTAGCAGAACCAGCAAAATCAGCTTGCTGGGGTAAATATCAGAGGATATCTGACTACTGAGCTTGCACACTGCAAAAGGGGGACACAGGTTGTTATAATGCAATTAGACAACCAACAGATTTTTTTTTTTAGTTTTTGCTGTACATGGACATAAATACAATATATTCTCTGTCACAGAAAGACAAAAAGCCAGACTGCCTTGGCCAAATACACACAGTGATCTGTAAAACAGTGCCACCTCATTGTGTGTATGCATTCACCATTATTACAGTAGGGTTATTGTACCAGCCACACTCAACAGAGAACCACAATGATGATGACCATTTACCAGCAGTTTTACAAGTGGACACTTCCTCTTTCAAACAGTCATTTAATTCAAGTGCTCCATCTCTGTCACCACCTCTGCATCATAGTTATTTTTTATATCTGATTGGTTAGATGCTTTATCATTTGAAAACTATATAAAAATTACTCTGAAAGTGATGCCAGCAACAATCAAGGTCATTTTTATGGCTGTCATTGTGGTCTGACCAACCCCATAAGGTTGAGACCATGTATCATGTTGCCTGCACCTGAATTTTGGCATAGTTGGATTTCCTGCTCTGAAAGGAAATCGTACCAATTTGTCACCTCTGAAATCGATTTAGGGAAGTGGACCAGAAAGCTGACTGTATGGGAGAAGCACTCTGACTCCCGCACACGGGAGCAGTCTGTCAGTGTCAGAAGTAAATCAGTGCCGTGAGTAAACTGTGTGCTGCAGCAGGACACCTGGTTCCCAGGTGGAGTGCTCCTCTTTCGCTCTCCTTCTGGATCTTTTTTTTTTTGTGTCCTGATCTGTTCTTCATTTTTTTATTTGTATGTTTTGCTGGCTGAAATGTGCATACTGGCACATTTGTGATGTACACAAATAACTTGTATCCTGTAAGCCTAGAACCTTATGATCCTTCAGATGATGACACAGGAAGGCTGTATAACAATGCCCTGTCATAAAACAGCTGCTTTTCTGCCAGCAGCTCCCAGATCACTGAAAGACACCAAGAATTATGTAGAAAAGTGTCCCATTAACACACACATTTGTGCCTTTGCATGGTGGCAATTCCAGAAATTGCACAGAAATTCTAGAATGATATTTATCGTAAATCATCAAATTCAGATATTTTCACTGTAATTCTCCTTCAATCCTCAGCTGCCTTGTAGTCTTCCGTTGCTGGCCCTGCCTCCTGAGAGAGCTAACGGACTGAGTGAGGTGTGTTTACACAATGTGGGTGGATGGAAGATCCACCCACCTGAGCAGGTGCTGTGCTAGGATGCACAGTGGATCGACCGTGGCCGTTTCCTTTGCATTGATAAACACAAGTGTGACGTGTGACTGGTGACTGATGGAGTGGCCTGTAGTGTCTATCAGTGTACAGATATGGACTCCGTCACGTACTGTTGGAAACATGCTGATTTCACCCTTACCGTCTCGGCTGGGACATTGCTGTTGTGTACGTGAGTAAGGTACTTGAATTAATTTGCTCAAGTGAAAAGCTGTGTGACTGGATATATTCTCACTACTACAAACCTGTGTTCCCTCCTGACCACTAATGCTCTGATACTGAACAGTGTCGGGTGGTCCCATCACATCATGGCACAAAATCACCATCCAACCAAATCTATGGTTTCATGCACTCAAATCTATACTAGCTAGCTTGTACCTTGCCTGGCCAACTATCGGTCAACTATTGGAACCTTGGTCATGCACCACTTCTAATATTGTTGACTTCTCATATGGCTATTTGCTTGTGTTGTATGTAAATGTAATGGATAACATACAAAATGTGAGCTGACGTAAGGTCTCTGCTGAGCAAACAAACAATAACAATGCCGATGGCATTTGTTGATACATTAAGATCCAATTTTAATTTGACCTTTAATTTCCCACTTGTTATTTGCATTTATTCTGTTCCGGCTTTTTTTTCAGTCGCATGTGCAGTGTTCTCAGAAATGGTGCAGTGTTCCTCCCCTTGCCTTTAACGCCCTCAGCCAGCCTGTGAAGCCGTTCCCTTTGTGCTGAGAAGGGCTTTAGCTCCTCGGTCAGCATTATTGGAGTGCACAAAAGTGTAAATCCTCTGCCATCTACAGAAACTGCAGTGTGGCGCGTGCCAAGTTCTCAGGCCTCTGCACTTTTATTGAGAGCACCGCGGCTGCTTGCCAGCGGGGTGGGGGGAAAGATATATGCCCATTTTTATTTCGCTGTGAGGTTGAAGACTGAGCCAGCTTCATTTACAGTTTTGTTTTCCCTGTAAATATATATTTTTTTTTTGCCAGGTATGTCAGATGAATGTCTGAATGTTATACCATTTGTTAAAGGATTCTTTTTTTTTGTCCTACTCTCATATTCTGTTGCATTGATGGGAAGTTTGCTTTGATTGCGATTGACTTTGCCTTTCTGTCATTACCTAAGCTTGTCATTATTATCAGACCTTTTTATTAATCGCACGTCTGAGTTGATGGGATTTTTGTGAAAAGATCAATACTGAGTTAATGAGCCTTTGTGCACACAAAGAAACATAAAAATAGTGAAGG
Organism: Megalops atlanticus; assembly: GCA_019176425.1. NCBI lineage: Eukaryota > Metazoa > Chordata > Actinopteri > Elopiformes > Megalopidae > Megalops > Megalops atlanticus. The sequence continues at coordinate 6,016,813 of CM032892.1, read as the reverse complement.
CCAATCAAAAATAAATATGTGCTGGTTTAGTGTGTTTGAAAAATGACAGCTTGTTGGTTTGAATTGTTAAAAAAATATTTTAAGGAAGTTGATGAATTATGAATGAATCTTGAGGATTTAGGTGCCGCCAGAGTCCTTTGTATACTAGTTGAACCACCAAGGCCTGTAACTTCTCCGTATTGAAAAATGTGCAATTCAGTGGATAAACACATACCAATTTACATATAAATGTATTGCTTCTGCGGAGAATGTCATTTACATTGACTGTTGCTTATACAAACAAATCCCAAATATTAAATGTGTGACCATTTAATGTAATGTAATGCAGTGCACTTATTTTATGTAATTATTGACATTGAAGGGAAAATGCATGACGATAATTCAGTCACTATTTTATTATACGCCTGCATATCATAAGGCTAGCAAGAATACCAAGCCAAAACTAAGCTGAAGTTTAGCAAAATGAAATAAAAGAAAATTGAGATAATAAAGCAATGAGAGTTAATAAGAGCAATAAGAATTTGCTGTTGTGAAAGGGCCTCTGTGATCCTCTCTGTCAAACATCTGTATTACTACCAACAATTTCCTCACTTTTACTGCACTGGCTGTTTGTTTTGCATGTCATGCTCTAAACAGTACATATGAGGAGGGCTCAGTGATGTTTTCATGCACATAATTGCCGTCAAGAAGCAGCATTCCCTCATGTTTGTAGCTCACGCTCTTTTAAAAGAAGGCCTTTCAACTCCTCTGGAGGAGTGTGGTACAGCCAGTTAAGATAGTGGAAATCAAAACTGAAAAATTAACTCTGGTGAGTCTGACATTTTGTAAATTTGGAACAAACTGGGACCATGAATCTGTTGTGTGCATGACCGAATATTTAGACTGTGTACTTTATCAGGAAAGACAAACCTCTTACATTCCAATTGATTGGACACTTGTTGCTGCAATAAAAAAATACCATCTGGAAAGGGAGTATTCATTTCTTACCACCAGTCAGGCAGAAAACTGTCTGGATCAAACATCACTTCCTTGTTTGCTCTGTCTCTCATAACCCGGGAGCTGTTGCAACGTTAATGTTACTTTCTCGGTTCTGTGTTTTGTGTGGATGAAGAGACATAGTGTGATTATAGAATTTGACACAAGATTAAGTAAAAAAAAGAATGCAGGTAGCGACACTAAACTGGTCACTTTATTTAGTTTTAATAAAAACACACTGCGGTGCCTGGAACACATGGACCTGGAGCAGAATGTTCGGGCTCTGTTCAGCAAATGAACTGTGAAAAAAGTCTAGCAGTGCTAATTTCCATGACCAGGACCTCCATCTGTTATTTCCCCGCTTATTATTGCTCTCCATGAGCTGATTTGTATGAAGAACATCATTATCCGAAGGGTGCAATGGAAATTAAGAGACGGTGAGACCATGTCATTATGAAATTCCGTGTATAATAAAACAAACAGTGTGTAATGGCCTCACCGGTCTCTCCGCTGGGAGGTCCGTCACCAAAAGTCAGAGATAATCAATTCAAGCATAAAAATCCGTCTGTAATGCTAACCTTCAATTACACCGAATTAAAATGGCCTCTCACAACGTCAGCTTCATTTGAGGTGCGTTTGACCTTCCTGGACTTAGAAACTTGGTAGGGAGTCTGCCAAAGCACTTGATTTATGCACATTATTTGGTCTAACCACTACGGGGTTTTGTCCTTAATATCGAAGAACACATTTTAAAAGTTCTTTAACTTAAATCTAAATTTAAACATGATGATCCTTACCATACTGCACAGCTTTTTTCACACTTTGATGTCAGAACATGATATTGGCCAACCCTAATGCATGAGCAATGAATGGACATTTAACTCCCCTCAGCTAGTCAGTAGTTTGCTTTTCTCCACAGGAGCCTTCAAAGAATTTTCAGGTGGCTGTTAAATAAGAAATGGAAATACTGATATTACCCAAAGGTATTCTAAGCAAGTTTCTGCCCTCATTATGATGTTACTACATATATCAAGCGACATTTGCACTTAAGCAAATCAGTTTGTTAGAATCTGATAAACCTAAGCTGTAAAGATGCACAAAAAATATATTTTAAGTGTTTGTTTATGCCTGTAACCAAAACAATGGCGGTGATGATGTAAATGCAATGGGCTTGATGCTCTAGCCAGTGTTCAACGTGTTGTTATGAACTTGAAACAACATTCTGTGCTGCCCGCAGGAAAAAAAAAATAGACCTTTGGGCTTCGATATCATACAAAAATAAAATTGAAAAACACTATACCACTTTCCAATGGTATCCTGGTACCATCAACAACCTATGTGCTATGAGTCATATTGCTTGTTAGTTTTTCTTTTCTAAAATTGTTGTTCTAAAATTGTTTTCTAAATTTGTTGTTGTTGTTGTGGGAGGAAATAGCAAGTTGGATAAATATGCTAGTGAGGTATAGGCAGCTTGCGTTAAAATATTAGCTACTCCTAAGCCTCTACATGGCTCTTGGTAGAATGTCAGCCACTTGACAAGCCAAGCTTTCATCTGATTGGCTGGTCAGTGAGTTTAGTTACTGGATGGAGAGAAGATTTTACAGCTGCTGTGTTGCTACTCTATGTCGCAGTGTCTATGTATAGATAATTATGAACACATGATGCAGCATAAGAACTGAGAAAATGTCTCAAAGTTATGGGCAAAGATTTAATTTTGTTCTTGATGTAGATTCTCTCTTCTGAAATTCCAGAAAATTGTGACATTATTGCCATTTCATTTTCTTAAAGGAAAATGATGAAAAATGACTCAAGCCACTTACTATCATATGTCTTACATACTGAGCTCTTTTATAACTAAATTTATGTCCAAATTGACAATATAAGAAGTTGTCAAGTTCAGTTTTTCCACAATTCTGTCAAATAAGGCCAACAAATATGGGCTATTTTATCTGAGCCAAAAATATGTTCCATGTTTATAGACAACAGCTGAATATAAAGTGCATATTTTTCACATTTAAATATTCAAGTCAGTTGGGTATATCCAGAACCTTAGAAGAATTTGCTGCTCTTTGGCTGAAAGTCACATGATCTGTGTCCTCTGGCACCTCTTGTAGTTCCATGCTGTTTTTCAGAGTGGGGACAGGCTCAGCTAGACGTTATGCAGTTATACATTATAAACTGTATGTGCCATGGTACCACTTGGAGTTTAAGTGAAACTAAAATATAAAACTTTGAAAATGTTTTGATATGATGCTCAGTCTGTAAGTACATTTTTGTTTTTAGAATATAACACACATTTAGAATATTCAGAATATAACACATACAGCCATTCACATTTCAGAGAACAGACTTGTGGAGGAAAGTGAAAGCAGGAGTCTTGAATGTTGTGTATTAGATGTCAGAGAGGAAACATGAAACTCTACAGGAATCAGCTTTCAGTAGTAACTTTAACAGCACTGTTTGGCATGAACTACCCAGACTCTCTTTCTTGCATTTATATGAGTGCCATTTTCCTCAGAATAATAGACCGGGTAATTCACTGCCACCTCTGGATCCCATTCAAAGAAATAATTTGCATAGTCATAAAAGTGTTGATTATTCACCTGTTCCACAAGGCTTGGAACCTTGTGTTTCTTTTTTTTATAAATTGAAATTGACACGCTGATAAAACACAGTGGGTACATCTGAGTCACTGAGTGTTTATGGCAGAGATGAGAGGTTTGCTTTAGTGTGATGGCAGCTGAAATACAGGACATTGTTATGGAAAAAGTGTCCAGCTCCCTTCCTGAATATGGCTCAGCTCTTGTGTTGGCAGAACCTGAAGCCAGTGAGAGACCAGACATGGCTTCCGTGAGTTATTTAGGTGGCATTCAGTAGGGTCCTGGGCAATAACATATAGGGCCTACCCTCCACAATGAACTGGCATGTGGATCACATGTAATCACATGTAACTGACATTAACTGGGATGGAGACTGTATGAGCTACAATATGAATCCCATTAAAAATGTCTTATTAAAAGCCAGAGAAGTGTTTCCATGATAAGACCAGCTATTTAAACAGGTTGTTGCCAAACTGTTAAGTATGACAGTCCAGGCATTGATAACTACAAAATAATCTATTTATTCCACTGTACTGACTCTTAGGTGTTAAGATAATGTGTGTACTTTTGGTTTTAGTCTGTACTTACAGTAATAAGGCATAATTTTAAATCTCGTAAATGAGAAACCAAGGATTTGTTTGATGTGGTCATGCTATCTTTGAATATCATACCTCCTACTTACATTAATCACATTACAGAGACTTTTTTGGTATTTTTAGTAGGGTAATTAATTCATAAGGTTTGCACAGGATAACTAACAAGATAGACTTTTGGACTTTAGTTTTTAGTATGTAATGCATGACCATCAAAGGACATTCAATGCAGTGCAAATATATCAGTAATTTACCTTACACTTATATTCTAGCATGTGTATATAATGGGATACTGAAATAAATTTTCAGTTGTAGTAGTAGTCAATACATGAAAAGACAATGCCTGCCATTGCCATGCAATCCCAGGAGACCTGTTTACCGGGACATACCAAGTCAAAATCAATTCATTGGTCTTTACCACTGATTCCTTTACCATGGCGTTTAAAGCACTTCTGGACAAGGGATTTTGAATTGTGTTCCTTCCAAATGAGACAGAATGTGTGGTCAGCAATTATTCATTCTCTTTGCGGTCAGCTTGGTATGTTTAATTGCCCTGGTGAAAACATTACAGAGGAACTAAAGGAAGTCCTGGGAAAAGAAAATAAAATGCAATATTAAGATAAGAAAACCTGTGCAGATGAAACTGGTTTCTGTGAAATATGGTACACAGCACTGTGGTAGAATTATGTGGGTGCCACTATTTGCTTATAAACAATTATAAACTATTGATAAGATGTTCTCTTGAGGTGCAAAAATAGCTAACAGTAGGATATTATTTAGGCTACCATTTTTTGGTTTGGTAGCCTAAATTTCATCAGAATTTCTCAGTAACTGCATCTTTTTAGTGTTGCTCATTCAAATTTGAAGCTTCCTTTATCTTGTAAAGCCTTGTGAGTAAGAAATTAAACTTGTAGGCTCTATGAAGGTGTGATTGGAAGCCCGCAGTATGCCTACAGAGGAATAATCAAGTAAACCACTCTTCATTTCTCTGCAATATTTTCAGACTGAAGAAGAAAAGGCAAATTAAGTATGCATGCTGCTGTTTTACATTGTTTGTACTATGTCAAGGCCCTCTGACTTAAAAATGCTTGCATCACCTTTTCCTGCAGACACTGATGTAATTTTGTTTTTAATTTTTTCCCAAAAGGCAAATTGAAAAGAATCTCATGTACTGTACATTTATATCACAATGTGTCCCTGTGTAATTGTGTCATGGCATGAAATAGTCCTCAAGTTATCCCATATTCAAGAAAATAACATCTGCACACCTGAAATACCTACTGCAGGTGCATGAGAGTAAAAAGGATGACTAGACAAACAACTTTTGCAGACTGCTTTGTGCCTAAATTATGCACAACAGTAGGTCCCATTTTGATTGTACAGACTTCCTTCATCAGTACATCTTGGTGATTTATGCAAGAATCAGAGGGTGAGAGTTATGTGTCCATATATCTAAAATTAAAATGCTGGAGTGAAAAATCATTTGGAGGTCTATGTATCATCTTCAGGTATAATCTTATCATCTACAATCAGGCTTAAGTCGCTTTGGGTAAGAGCATTTACTAAATGATGTAATGATGTAATGTAATGTAATGCTTACAGTTGTACTTTAAGTCCATATAACTACAGAACACAGTTAACTAAGGCAGATTGCTTAACCATAAGCAACAGCATTGATATCATATAGATGATGACAATTCATATTATGTTTGGTCAAATCATAAATTCATGTAAAATCGCAGACTTGAAAAACCTTGATTAGTGTGTGTTATTTTACACTCACAGACACCCCTGGTGGTTGATCATCTGTCCTGCAGTGGGGCAACCTGTGCAGAGAACTACTTTATTTCCTTTTTAGAATTGGTTCTCACTCTGAGGATTTACAGGTAGCTTTTCTGGCAGTAGGATATCTCCCCTCATGTGTCCTGGCTGTGTAGGGATCCCATATTTCTGCAAGCTCTCACTGTAAGGTGCCTGTGGACAAAATATGGAGAGTTTACAGTATTTGTACGGGTATCAGGATAGCATGACTGTTGCAGGTTGGTCCCATTAATAGGGGATCTAAGTCATTGCTCAGATTTAAGAGAATTTAAATATGTCACCTGAATGCTACATTAGCCAAATCTTCCAAAAGCACAAGATCAGCTGTTATTGCTTGAAATTGCAGTGGCCCAGCTTCTCATTTTTATGAAATTGTTTTTATTTTTAATTTTTTTTTAAAGACTGTATACTGATTGTGTTACTTGATTATTAACAATTGACAAATATTATACATGTAATTTGGAGATATTTTAGCTATATTCACCTGTATCAGAATTACTAATGCCGCATTTGTTATTTCGTTTTTTTAACCCATAATTCTACTTTTCTTGAACTGTCAGTGCAAATGTTGTGCTCTGATATTTACATGCCTGACAATGTCCAAAAACATTAGAAGTTGCACCTGCCCCCTTCATTCAGTCCCCAGAAAATGTTCTAGTGCACAGTCTAGAAATTGTGTCAATGAAGGAACACTCTGGAGTCTTGAGCACAGTTTCAGATGAAATGTGTGCAGAAGAAGCCCCTGGAATCTTGGAAAATCCTGTAGTGCCTTCACAAATGAATTATGAGCCAGGAAGTGTTTTTCAACCCAACTGCAATGTATAAATATTGAATCACTTCCCAGTGATAGGTATCAAGACGTAAAGATGTAAATAATTAAATTATGACATCAAGGACAGCAGTCAGTATGGCAAAGCGAATAATGCATTTTCTCCCTTAATGATCTGAGACGTTATGCCTCTGTTTAGCTGAGTGGCCCTCACACTTTGGGAAACTGCTTGTCTTTTAAAAGGCCAAATGAGTCATTGGTGCTGTGGGATGTGACTCAGCTAATGACTTGTCACATACTGTTTGCAAAGTGACAGCAGAACTTTGAATTGTAGAGGAAGCTCAGCGAACCAAAAGAAAGTGGTTTTTCAGGATGGAGGCAAGGTGTTGTGGGAAATAGATTATCTCCAGACAATCAGACCTAATTTTCTTCACTAGCAATGTGGTTTACGAAGTCATGAGACCCAGAGAAGCTGAAGGCTTCTGTAATTATGAATGACCACTTTAACTGGTACATTTAATCTATTTCATCAGGCGCTTTTTGGTATCTGCTATAAATGTGCTTTTTAACAAATCTGGTGTATTCTTTTTTGCCTTTCATAATTCATAAAAATGATTTTGTCTCATTGAGAAATTTGAGAAGGGTGACAAATCCTAGCCGTGCAAGAATGAAGTCCAGTCCTGTTTTTTCAGCTTTCTGTAAGTGAGTTTAAGTAAGTTTCATATTGAGAAGGAAAGGTTCAGTTCAGTTCAGTAGCGCTTGTGTGAATCCAGCAGTTGCTGGAATGCAAGAAAATATGGACTGGAACCCTTTGGGATCAGGATTGGGCACCAGTGTTCTCTTGTGGGTGATTACGCCTGTTAATATATTCCTTTTGCAGAGTGATATTTATTGGATATCTGATTGGACAACTAACAGCCTTTCTGCTCCTAGACCTGAGTATGGAGAAATGATTAGGGAGCTGAGCTGAAATCCCAGGTGGGCTTTTGCTGTTGTGTGCTTCAGCAAGGTAATTTCCTAGAAAATAACCGGCTGTATAAATGGATAAATGTAAGAATGCAAGCTATGCAAGTTGCCCTAGATAATGGCATCTGCCAAGCAAATATAAAAAAGTAATGTGGCTAAGAGCACCTTAAGTATACTCAAAGATGTATCAATCAAAATAACTGTAATAATTATTAACAGTGACTGCTGGTCCAATGTATGCAAAATGAATTGTGCAGCAAAATTAGATACTCAAGTTTATAGTTGAATTGCAAACTAAAATTATATTTTTCAAATGGTTTAGCAATTGTAGAGTATCCCAGATAACTGCTCCAATCCAGGAAGAGCACTCCAGTCACTGTGTGTGGCCGACTGAATGCTCTAAATGATTTATGAATGCATTTTCCGGTTCCAAAGCCACAGCTTGATGAAACTTTGATGTCCGACATTCTGGTCATTCATGCTAGAAAAGGCAGATTAGTTTTTATCTCTGCAGAACACCCTGTATCCAGAGCACAGAAGAGCATTTACGCTGCTGATTCTGTGCAGGGCAGTCCTGTATTGTGTTCTGCTGAATGCACTGCTTATTGTTTTGTGACTAATAAAACGGGATTTTCCTGTGATTTTCTGATGTATGAAATCAAATAACTAGATCATAAAAAATGAAATTAGATTAAATATGTTATCTGCTTGTTACTTTGTGGCTTATTTTAAATATTTCCAAATGTATTTAGTTGTGTATTTATTAGTCATTCAACATCTTTATTGTTTTTGTACGTGAGTCCTTTTCATAAAGGTAATGGTGAAAGAATGTGTCATGATGACTGTTGACTGATGACTTTTATCTTGAAAACAGTCACAGTTACAGTAGTTATAAAAAGCAATATATAACATAGTTCTTCAGAAGGATGGGAGAGTGAAGCACAATGAACCCTATAATTGATGGAGTTACAATGAACTGCCAGTTACTTGTTGGAACCAATAAAAAAACTGAATTCACTACCTCAGAAAAATTATTGGCTCTAACCAGTAACATGTGTGCTGTTGCTCCACTTATTTTCGGTTTCATGAAACCTTGAGTGAGGAACTTTGACCAGGCCTGGGTAGCTCATAGTTTTGGAGCTTGTCCTGATTTCTTTGTTATGAAACAGCTTGATGTGTAAGCACACTCCCTGAATAGGATGCTGTCCTATCACCGGAACATCACTCCAAATCCATCTCCTTTGATTCTGAGTGCAAATTAAAAAGATAATGCATTTTGTTGTTAACAAGTTTGGTATGGTCCAGTTGGAATCCAGAACCCTCAGGTATCAGAGCAAACACGCAAACCACAAGGCCACTGAACAGCCTGCAAAGGGTTTCGTGTTTCAAAAAAAGATTGACATGCTGTATGCCAGTTCACTTGTGTTCCGTTTCCTTATTAGGGGGTGTAGAACACCTTGTGGCAGGATTTTCAGGTATAAAAACCATGCACTTGGAACGTGGTGCTGTTAAGAATCTCTGTGGAGCAGAGGTATGCAGAGCAGAGGTAATCCAGCAGAAGTAACAGCTAACGAATACTGGGAAAGATGATTAAACTTCCAAGGTAACCAAGCCCAAGATCTGGCATAATCTGAACAATAATGAATAATGTCTGTCTTAAAAAATGCGTTCATTGCATTGTCAGTAGCTAGTGGGCACATGTCTGTTGTGTGAATATGTGGCTGTTGATAGGTAAGTAAGTTGTTTGTTTTGTTGGGGAGAAGACTGCAGTACAGTGCAGTCTGTGATGTTCTAAGGGCGGTGTCAGTGAGCCCTGTTTAATTTTTTATGCATGGATGACATCTCAGAAGGCTCCAGTGAACTCCGCATTTTAAAATAAAAGTTAACTGAAATTAAAAAAAAAAAACGTGGTATGTATTAGCCCTAAATGACTGGCAAAAGAAAATGTGTGTGTGTGTGTGTGAGAGAGAGAGAGAGAGAGAGAGAGAGAGAGAGAGAGAGAGAGAGAGAGAGAGAGAGAGAGAGAGAGAAAAGAGAGAGAGAGAGAGAAACCTTCCAGCCTAGTAGGTCTACATTTATGGCCAGTCTGCAGCAGGAAGGCTTGAATACAGTGCATTTGTTTGCTCTGCCAGTGTGCAGGCCTTTTATGAATGACATTTTTACCTTAGGTGGGGTGGCTATAAAAAGAGTATTGTGTAGATGTGCATTAGAGCTGTTAGCATGTAAGGCCATGCAACCAGACATAGCTGTACATCAAAGGGGGGCTGCAGTCTTGTGTGGTTCGGACCATTATCTCTCAGCAGTAGGAAACTTTGATAGTGTGAACTGTTGAAACACCAAAAAAAAAAAGTACTCACCATGAGGCATGGCTCCAGGGTGTGATTGATCAGCTTCATTAAGTTTTATTAAAACCTATTGAATTAAAATTGATAGAAAAGACAATTTAAAAGATCATTTTCACTGTCAACACAACTGTTATAAACTGTCAGTCCAGATTCTACTTGAAATTATATGTATAGTGCTGATGGTTTGTAAACAGTCAAATGTTTGATGCAGCATATTGAAGACCTGTAGCTTAAAGGAAGCAATGCATGAGTTCCATGCAGAGACACAGCTGATGTGTCCTAGTATGTACAATGTTAAACATGCCACTAAACATGAGACATATGCAAATACTGTAGCATAGCAGTGCATGAAAATGTATAACTGGAGGAAAATAGTGACTAGATACTACAGAGTTTATGAATACATCCCATTGTGTTCTGGTTTAAGCCAGGTCTCAGGTAGCTAAAGGATGTCTGTTTCGGTATCAGTAACACCTTTTAATAGGATACCATTTAATCTTGTAAAGCTGATTTTGTTTTTCCCTCCTTGATTTACCTGCATTCGATTAAATGTGCATCTTTTTATCCTTTTCTTATATAAGTCATTCTGTATTTGAAAGGACTCACAATGATTGTGCTCTATTATCATGCTGTCTTGAAAAGTGAGACGCGATTTGACTACATTCAAATTACCGTGGCTATGAAATACGGTTTATCTTGTTGTCAGTTAGACATTTGCATGTGACATCTGTGTTCATATGATGGTACTACCACTCAAAGATGCGAAGCAGATGAACACTGTGACAAATCATCCATCCAAAGTTTGTAATGTACTCTCCCCTAAATGTTAAAAATGTTTAGAAATATCTTTTGGCCAAAACAACATGTGCAAAGCAAGCACAAAGATGCATTACTGTTTATCCAGTATATTCATATTACAGTTGTGACATGTGATTTTCAGGGAGGTTAATTTAATGATGCTGGGCAGTTTTCATAAAGCTGAGGTATTTCAACGGTTGTTCTTCAGAAATGGTGCCGAGGTGTGGTATTCCATGGTGAAACTGTTGCTTATGTCAAGTATGACAAGCTCCTCTGCTGTGAATAGTACAGCAGATTGTAGTCAACTGAACTGTAAAGGAGATCAGTGTAGGTTATTCATTCTTTTCCCCAACTCAACCACCAATATAAATGGGATGATTACATTACATTTAGCAGACGCTCTTACCCAGAGCAACTGACATAGGTTACAGTTTTTACATGTTATCCATTTATACAGCTGGATATTTACTGAAGGGATTCTGGGTTAGGTATCTTGCCCACTGGTGCAGCAGCAGTGTCGTGGTGGGGAATCAAACCAGTAACCTTTCGGTTATGAGCCCTGCTCCTTACAGTTATGCTACACAGCCACCCAGCAGATAGTCTTTGGCTTTGCCCTAGAAGACGCGACAAGCTACAGTCATTTCTCGCCAAAAGCTTCTGACTCTTCTGTGTAAAAGCTCAGTCCCTCCTGTCACATCAGGGGGAGAACTGTTTCAGGAATGGCTCACACTTTGCATGGCCTTAACAAAGCTGCAAGTGAGACCTGTTACACAGGATATAGTTTGTTTTATCATTGTGTTACAGAACAGGATTACAGCCATTTACAGTACTGATGAGCAGTTAGCTGTTATCTGCATGCTGGGAAGCATAACGTCCCCACCCTCCTGATAAGAAACTGTGTGACAGCTCCTGCAAGGCTTTGTGCCAATTGGCACATTGTTCTGTTTTTGGGAGGATGGTTTTAGAATTGGCCATGAGATTGTGTGTGCGTATGTGTGTGTGCATGTGTGAGAGAGAGAGAGAAAAAGAGTGTGTGTGCACGTGTGTGTGTGTGTGTGTGTGTGTGTGTGTGTGTGCGTGTGCATGTGCACATGCATGTGTGTGTTGTTCTCCCACCTACCTTGTTGCCCTGTGTGTTTAGATTTCCCCTGATGTTTGTAATGCCTAGTTGGTGAGTCAGACTCTCCATGTTCTTCCCTGATGTTTTCTTTCTCTGTTTTACTTCTTGTGACCGAGCCCCTGTAAGAGCTCTTGGGATTTGTAGTTCTAAATAAAGAACAAGTATCCCATTACAATTAGCTGGTCTAACTTGAGCCCACTGTAGATGGTTATCATCAAAATGTCAGTTATGGTATCAGATGGGAATAATGTGAGCATTAAAGGTCTATTCAAAGAAAATGATGTATTAGTTTACTGCATATTGAATCATTTGTACTTTTGGGTGTGAAACGGAGAGACCTCTACTATGCATTTCATCAGGGATGACAACAAGTCATCCTTTGTAAGTAATGTTTTGTTTATCTACTATCTCAAAATCGTGTCAAGACTTTCCTGTTTGTCTGCTTTAAATAAAAGAGCAGAGGAAGGCTCAGGTCAGATAATCTCAATTTTCAGCCAATCTGGGATTATCACACCCTTTCCTTGCCCCCTGTTTCCCATTCTAATATCTATCTATCTATCTATCTATCTATCTATCTATCTATCTATCTATCTATCTATCTATCTATCTATCTATGTGGTTTTCTGTCTGTGTAAAATCAAATGCAAAAAATTCGATCATGTGTATGTATGTACATATTGGGCTCCATTTACATGTAGATATTTGTTTAAATAATATTTTTTTTACTTCACTCCTTACTGGTGTACCTATATCTGCTTGTTAAAACTTAGTGATATTGTAATATTATAATAATAGTAATATTAGAGGTATTTCCAATAGAAGCATTACCAACAAAAGATGTGCAGCAGTCTAAAACCTGCTTCTGTTAATTTATTGAATTAAACAGACTGAAACAGCATATGCTAAATAATGCAATAGTAATAAAAATGGTAAAATAGGTCAAAGAGAGCTGCAGCAGCTGTGGAAGCTAGTTTATTTCCAAACAGTAATAACATCAAATTAAATTAAAAAGGCCTGAATGGAGAGCATTGTGCAAAAACCCAATACAAAAGAAAACAGGGGATCCACAGAGGGGAATATGCGCTCTGTTGCAGCCACTAATGCGCTCAGCCTGGGTCAACAGATACATGTACTTTCTGTCCCCAAGGAAAAAAAAAACATGTTTTTCGCTGCTTTTTTGTTGTTATAGATTATGACCTCTCTTCACTTTCATCCACAACATATTCAATGCACTGGGCATTGATTCTTTGACACAGTATTTATTTTTGGTAGAAAATACTTGATAAAACGAAGCCACTGATGTCAGCTATAAAATTTTCTGTCTGGCCAAGCCCAATTGGCAGATCTAAAAATTTCAAAACAAAATACTACAATCTTGGTAATGGTGTTTTGACAGTGTTGAGGGTGCAAGTTATTGTTATCCATCAACTTGAAATATTGTTGAAATATGGGAATGTTGGGGTAGTAGTGGATTCTGTGTGTGTGTGTGTGTGTGTGTGTGTGTGTGTGTGTGTGTGTGTGTGTGTGTGAAAGAGAGAGAGAGAGAGAGAGAGAAGGGTGTGCTTATATTTGTTTTTCTTCATCTCCTGCCTTTTCTTAGGCTTACGTTCCCTACTGCATTACATCATCACAAGTCCTCCAGTACCCCTTAATAATACTTCTAACCATTAGTCTGTTTGGTCTGGATAGCTTAGTTCATCACATTCAGCCTTTAGCTACATCTGCTTATTGTAGATAGATGTAAATAATGTCACAGAGACATGCCTGGAAAGTAAGACAAGCTGGGCAGCTATGATGGCAACCTTGGCTTCAATACAGAATACAGCTATGTGATTGGCTAGCTAGCTGTCTGCAAACATCGCAGTGTGTCACAGTGCATAACAAGTAAATTGTCCACAAAGACGTCTCACTGTTACAAGTGATTTAAGAGAAATGAGTTGTGTGTTCTTCATTGATTGAATTGGAACCCTCTGAAGATCTCCATTTGGGTGTCACAATCACTGGTTTGAAGGTAAATAAATGGATTTTCAGACCAGCAGACCATTTTTTTTCTGGTAATTACCAATCAATAACTATCACCTTTTCTAGAGGGACACCTGTTATGCACTGGTTGGTTTAAGGGATGGTTTAGTGCTTTTTAATTTGTTGATTGTTCAATGTCTTTTTTTGTCCTTTTTTGTTGGTAGATGAGGTCACCAGAAATACTCTCATAAATGCACCCCTGGAAAGTGAGACTAATTATTCACCGATCCACTCTAATTTGACTTAGGTGTATGGTATACAGTTCTGCTGTGCAAACAATGTTGAAAGGATTGGACGTACTCCAAGGCTGGGCTTTGAGATGGTGTGGGGAATCATTCCTCTGCTGGTTGAATTGGCTCATGTGCTGCTAAAATTGAACAGGTTAAAGTTTGAAATGGTACGCTTGGATAAATTACAATGTCAACTACCTTCCCTTGCCAAACCTGTTCTGATTGGGAGTTTTAGGGGATTTTGGGAGTAAGATGATAAGGATTCTGGTGGTTTTTTATGGCCTCAACTCTGGCCCAGTAGGTGGCGCGCAGTGGTTTACCACTCAGCATTAAATTCACCAAAGAAGAGAACGGCTAAGCTTTCGAGTGAGCTTCCCTCGGCTTGTCCGTCCGACAGTTGATTTTAGAGCTGTACCTTTAAGAAATATGGTTTCTGATTTGCATATGCGTGAGCGCTCTACCTACAGTGCCTGTCCCACAGGTAAGCGGGCAGAGTTGGTAGTAGCAGAGTTCAAAGCTGTGGCATTGTGATTGGCTACCTGGTAATTGCTCCCCGTTTTTCCTGTCTACCCTCAACGGTAACACTATGCAGTGTACGTTAACGTCCTACATTTCATCCGTGTATAGTAAGGGTCATGGTCATAAAACCATATGGTCTGTTAATAGAAAGTTACAGTAGATACAAGTTGTAGAGTACCAGCATTCCCATGTGTGACCTCCATTCTCCTGCTACATGGCAAGGGACTTCCAGCCAGCAGTGCACATATGTCGCACTATCCTAAAGTGGGTTATGATGCTGTACCAGGTCGCGTTCACTCCTGCCCTTCCCCGAGGCCTCTATACCACATTCAGAACACATCCTGTACCCTGATTGAATTGAGTTTTATGAAGAGCTCAGCGAGTTATGAAAGCTACATTATCCCTTGACTTGTATGGTTTTTTTTTTTTTTTTTTTGCTTAGGTATGACACTGGCACTTGCGAGTCTACAGGAGAAATCTGCTTTGGCTCAATGTTTAATAAGGACGTTGCGGTCACGAATATGCTTCCTCATCACATCGCCGCACTGTCAGTCAGAAACAAGTTAATTTCCTTCAGAGAGAGTAATAGTGTCTGGCAAAGGTAATTTGTCAATCCTCTAAATTGCTCCATTAAGCAAAGAAGATGCGACTGAAGCTGTAGCAGCTGGCAAAGGGGGAGCTGATTCAATTTGGTTTTCTTGGCTTTGCTAATTGGCATGGTTAGTTGTAGACATGATTAAACTTGTGCGATAGGCTTTGCACTTGCTCCACTCAAGACTTTCCCTTAAAAAGGGGTTTAACCACAGAAATCTGCAATGCCACGCTCAATTTGGTCATAAAAAACATAAAGCAGCCGTTAAAAAACAGTTGTTCTCACTGAAAAGAGAGTAGAAGTAAGAGAATAAATGTTTGTTATATGTAAAAGAGACTATTGTTTGCTGAAAATTGTAACGTACTACCAGCGAGTTTATGGTAGCGGTCGATATGGGCTGGAGCTGAATTCTATTTTTGCGTCTAAAATGAGAGTAAATGATTATTGTGTGCAGTGGAGCTGGTAGTGAGCAGCACTGACTGAGGCCTACCTTGTGTATTCAGGGACATCGATTCTCGATAGAAAGCCAGCCACTCGCTATCGGCCTGTGGATTATGTAATGACTGGTGGACAAGCAGTAGCGCCACTCGCTTGGCTGTCATCGATGCAAACAGGATACGGTTACCTAACTCGCACTCGACTGGTTGTTACATCTAATTCAACAAGGGCATTTTTAATGATGCGTGAAAACAATAAATACCTTTTGATTTTTCTGAGCCTGTGGCTGGTCACCGGTTCTGACAGCTGGGTTTTATGTCTGTGTCAGTTAGGATGGCAGCTGTAGCAGGTCAAAGGGCAATCACAATAGGAAGTGAGGTCACAGTTGATGAAGAGCTCTGTTTTTAGTGTCACAGAGAAACTTGACTGTGCAGAGCCTGTAATAATCAGTCAGATGACAGAAACACTGGAAACAGATTGCATTGACCCCTTGAATAACCCCTAATCTGTGACGAACAGCACTTTTGTTGGAAAACAACAGATTTTTATTGGTTTGTTGATTTTATTGCGCTGCCGTCAATGTTTATCACAAAGACGTTGACCATTATGGACATGCAGTCCTTATTAATGTAACATATGCTGTGAATGTACTAATGCACGTCTAAGTGTATTCATGTTTTAACGATCAATTCGGTTTACACATGAAACAGCAGCACGGGTTGTTGAGGAAAGGCTAGGCGAGTCTCAACGGCTCTTCAACAGGTAGCAGAGGGAGCGCGGGCACTCGCTGACGGTGCAGATTCACAATCAAAAACGAGCAGCCAGCCGTTCAGCTGCCTCAGTCACTCTCCTGGTTGCCATGACGATATCTACGCATTTGCTGTGGTCTGTCTGTG
This sequence comes from Megalops atlanticus, assembly GCA_019176425.1. Lineage (NCBI taxonomy): Eukaryota > Metazoa > Chordata > Actinopteri > Elopiformes > Megalopidae > Megalops > Megalops atlanticus. Next base: position 6,000,129 of record CM032892.1, on the reverse strand, counting down.
GATTTGTGTTTTATAATGAAGGCTGTCACCACCCCTTCTTTCTTTGGGGGTTTGCAGTATTTGTGCATGTTGATTTTCAATTAAACCTTACCTGACCTCACAGATACTGGCATCTGTTGTGTTTTTGTTGCTATCAGAAATCTACATACACTTACAATATTAAATAAGTTGAGTATTGATGTATAATTAATAATTACATGTTGTTGATTAAAAAAATTGTTGATGTCTTGAAATAAAACTGATTTTTTTTTAAATGGCACTCAACTTTTAAGGGAAAGGCACAGACAGACAGCTGGATTAGAAGGAATACATGGTGGATATAATTTCACTAAATAAGTCAACATTTCAACATTTGGTCATTTGTGTTTTTGTTTAATTTCATGAGGACTGTGATTTATTTCACATAATACCAGTTTTTTAAGTGACTGAACAGGCCTTTAAAGAATGTTGTGAATGAACCTTTTGTTTGCATGCAACCCTATACTGCAGCCATCTGGGCCACGAGTTTTCTGTAGTTAATGGCATTGTTTAGTCTTGCCTTTGGCGTGATCTCAGTTTGATATTAATTACCATCCTTGACACAGTTTCTGTTGGAAGGGTTGCATTAATTACACTGGAATGTTGTCTGTCTCATCAGTCAGAGCATTTGCCTCCTTTTCTCCATAAGGTGACTTGTCATTTTGATTGATTTGTCTGTGAGGTAGTACTTCAAGACAGTCTACACCATCCCAAGAGCTGCCACCTACTATTTACAGATTGCCTTACAGGTGAAAGTGTGTAATTCTTTATCTGCTGATGGAGTTCTTTCTTAGTGGTGCAGTGATTCTTCTTCTGTTAGACAGTGGTGTTATATTTTATTCAGAAGACACCCTTACATTTTTTGCATTATGATGCACATAAACATATGGGTATTTACTGAAGCATTTCAGGTTAGATACCTTGCTCAAGGGTGCAAGAACTGTGCCCCTTCTGAAATTTCACCCTGCAGTCCTGTGGTTATGACTTAATGGCCTACCTGCTACACCACCCCCCTGTTCTTTATCCAGGAGAATGTGAAAATATGGCATTACAATGGTATTAAGAAAGGCTTATGTTACTCAAGAGAATGTTTTATATGTATATTAAAAAATGGTTTGGGATTTTTTTATGGTTTTAGTAATTTTTGCCAATTCTCAGGGAGACTTGGGTGAATGAGCTTAATCAGAGGCAAAGCTCATGTGTAAGGTGTTATATATCTGGGGAGTGTTGGATATATATGGCAGTCGGTTATATTGCTAGCTAACTAAATGTTGAAATGGTTATAACTGCAAGCTGCTTTACATTCTCAAAATAGAAAAAGGTAGAGTGTATGTGTTTTTGCTTGAATTCTGTAAGATATTTTGTTGGATGTGCAAAAGCTGCATGAGGATATCTGTCAGTCACTGAAAGGAGACCATTTATCCTCTGAGTGGGGCAACGTGATGCAGGCTGGTGAATAATTTACTTCCACTGTGTACTGTGTAACTCTGCTCTGTGGATAAAAAAGCAACCTTCTAAGACAACCAAAAAAAAAAACTTTGCCCATCTTTATTTCTAAGGTTCCTTCCATGTCTGTTTTGGCTCATAAACAAATGAGTCAGTTAGACAGGCTTGATTTTCTCTTATCATTTGGTTTCAGTGACATTGTTTTAATGTAAACAGCATGACCCTTTCCAGAGAGAGGTGTGTTGAAAAGTCACTTCAACACAGCGTGCTGATTGCGAAGAACTCCTGTGCCAGTACTGTCTAAGATCCTAGTCCTGGTTCATTTACTTTGCAGTTCATCTTGGAAATGAAGAAAAAAACTCCTGGACATGAATCAACCAAATAACCGTATCACTTCCTTAGCAACCGTCAATGGTCAGACTGGGCAGTAACAAACATTTGAACAACCCTGATGCTCCCGTGACCTGTACAGTGCTATGCTCAAACACGTACGCACGTGAACACACGCATATCCAAATGCACTCACGTGCCTGCTCGCCCACACTCACAGGTGAACGCTCACAAGAACACAATTACAGATATTCACAGTCATAAACATGTGCGTGCACACACACACACACACACACACACACACACACACACACACACACACACACACACACACACACTCACAGGTACACAATCACAGACATTCACACTCAAAGACACATACACAGACACACACACACACACACACAAACACCCTGCTAATAGCTCACAGGTAGAGACGGGTCTCTTGATGTAAAACACAGAGCCCTGTTGAGATGGAAAGTGAAGGGAGGGGAAAACAAATTACGTTGTTGAACTTTCTCCACTCGCTGCCTGACGTTTTATTTGGATTTTCCTTCCTGCAGGAAACATCTGGGAAGGGCTTGTCCCACAGAGAGTGGAGCAGCTATGCGCAGCTGTCCTGAGTGCTAAACCTGGACACACTCAGCATCAACATTATTGTGTCCCAGTCTCAGTGGCTTAGTTCAAAGATCGGCCTCCCCGATCTCTAATATTTCACTAATGACAGTAAAATGTACTCCGTGTTAATGCTCTGTTGTGGCTCATTTACTGCGCAAACGGTATCTGAATCATTCTAATATATCTCCAGAGGTAGCTACAATGAAAAAAACAATTCCGCTTCCATGCATATCTCTGAGTGAAAAGCACAACACCTTTTTAACATTTTTGTGAAGGTTAGTCAAGTTCTCCAAAGGAGGTCATCGTGGAGAGACTCCGAACACATTTGCAAATGGCTTTAAAATGCCTTGTCATCAGAGCGCATTGTCCCTGCAGATCTGTCGCATCGTATCTCCGGAATACTAATGGCCCAGTTTCTTTTAAAGTACGACACTCTCATGCCAGGCTGTTGGCTTATGAAGATGAAGAAAAACACTTCACTCTTAATACAGGGGCTTTGCACTGGTCAGGGCTTTACTTCAGTCTTAGATTTTAAGTTGCACAAAAATGGCCAGTTACCAGTGAACGCACTTCATGTTTGTGGTAGGTTTTATTATAATTCATCAGTGACAGGGAAAATAAAAAGCAGTGCTACCATAGCATTTGTTGCTGTTTTAGATTTAGAACTCCTGTAATTATGTGCTCAGGTACATTTAGGAAATGCCACCACTCAATAGACCCCTTTGCCATTCTTCAGTGTTATCCTGTCATAGTGATAATCAGAAAAAAAATAAAATAAAAAATTGGTTACTAACTGTGTGGTTTCTCTATAATTCCACACAAAAGACTTAATTAGAACTTTGTGTTCTTAGAATGCCTCCTTTCCTGTCGTTATTATGATTATTTCAATGCGCTTAACATCCACTTTGAAAGAGCCTTCCACTGGCTGCTGCTCTGGAGGTGTTTATGTGGTTGTCATGGGTTACAAGCTTGTTATGAATTCTATTGAAATATGCGGGGCTCATAATAGCGACAGTGGCAAATAGGCAGGTTGACTGCAATAGAAAACAGATCTGCTAGTGTGGTAACCAGGGCCTGAGATATTACCTTATCATGTCTCATGCGTGTGGATGTTTAAGGAAAGTATCCTTGCCTGTGGTACTGGAGTCCACTGTCACGTTATGTACACACCTGCACTACCTCCGTGCACCCAGACAAACTGTGTTTTTGCACTAGCTATCTTTACTATGGCCATGGATTCAATCTGTCCTCCATCTCCAGTGCCTTTAACATTGAGCAATATATCTGAGCAAGTGTTTTTAATCTTTCTAGCAATCCCTCACCATGTTTTGTTGAATGATGTTCACATTTACATTTTTTTCGTTTAGCAGATGCTGGAATCTAGAGCAAATTACAAAGAAAAAAGAACAAAGTACAGCTAATAATGAAAACATTTGCACATGTTAAGACGTTAAGAAAATGCTGTGCTTGTTTAAATTCCTCATGCAAAGATGAGAAGGGACCACATGGCACATAGAAGTCTGGGGTTGCGGTCATGCTGGGGTAGGGGTGAGACTGAGTAATGCCCAAATAACATTCACAGTTGTGTTGTCCATTATGAAAAGGTTCTATTCAATATATTGTAGAACCAGTGGCTGGCTAAAAAAATTCCTGAGCTTTATAAGTTAGGCGTGTAAATTACACTTTGACTTTCAAATATTCTATAGCTCATTGCACATTTGAATAGTCAAATCCTGTGTTTTTCCCCAAATACAATTCTTTAGTGTGAATAATGGCACGTAGCAAAAAGATCTGCATTGACATTTTCAAGCAGGATAATATTCTCGTTTTATAACTGATTCATAGGTTCCCCTGCCCAAATATTGATAAGGAAAAACTGAAACCCTAAAACAACTTGTGGTCGAATATTAGAATAATCAGATGTTCAGCCTCAGTGCTGCTGTTGGGGCAGCGGTGTGGTGTAATGGTAAGGAGCAGGACTCGTAACTGAAAGGTTGCCGGTTTGATTCCCTGCTGGAGAACTGTTGCTGTACCCTTGGGCAAGGTACTTAACCCACAATTGCTTCAGTAAATATTCAGCTGTGTAAGTGGATAATATGTAAAATTGTAACCTATGTGTGTTGCTCTGGATAAGAGCATCTGCTAAATGATGATAATGTCTGCTGTGATGTAAGCTTTTCTCCGCTGTGAGTCTGGTTTACAATTAACCCTTAGAGAGCACATCCAGGAATACTAAATACTTATACTTTAGTCTGATATCTACTTGCTGGTGCCTTTATGGTTGTACCTGTGCTGTCATTATTCTTGCTGCTCCTTTGATAGGTATTTTACTGCATATATCATGCCATTATGTCCTTGTAAGTCACTCTAGATAAGCACTGATGCAAAACAAATAATAATTATAAGAAGTAATAATGTGCAAGAAGAGCCTAATTAGCTTTCAGTGAAGAGAATAACTGTCATTATGGAAAAAAAGACATCCACTCATTGTTTGAAAAATCTGAACTGCTTTCCATCCATGCTTGGGTACCACACGAAAACTGGTGTCTTGTGTCATGGATTAGTAAATCTTAGCACAACACCTGAAGGAATGACCATGAGTTTAGTAGTAGTAGTTGGTTGTTTGAGAGGTGCAACACTCTTCTGTTTACCATTTTTATGTACATTTTAAAATAATGGTGTTGTAGCAATTATGAAACATATTTTCATTCGGAATACTACGTTTTTCTGAATTGTTAAAGAAGCCTCAAAGCAAAAAGTGACAAACATTATGTAATTTCACACATTTCCCTCCTGCTGCTGAGAAAAAATGGAAATTATGGAAGGATGTGTGACTTTAATGTGTTCATCTGAGGCGTTGATCATGTTTACAGGATGTCTAATTTGTTCATATTAAACTCTGCATGAAAGGTTGTTCATGGATTTGACCTTTATGCTGGGGACTGCTAGAGCATCAACACATCTATATCACAATACATAGCGGAGCAAACCTTTTCAGAGACTAGTGGTTATTTAGAGTTATTTAGTAACTAGACTAAATAACTGACTAAATAACTGACTAAATAACTAGAGTTATTTAGTCAGAATTGTTAGCAAAATAAGAAGCAATTTGTTATGAGGCCTTTTTGTACCTGTCCAGACTCTTGTCTTGCCTTAATAGGCAACATTATATGTGACTGCCACTAATGTGAATATGCACACAATATGTGCCAAAGCATGCAGCTTATCCTTAGAAAAAATGCATGCTGGGAAAATGTTTGCACTGATAGTGACAGGATTTTTAATATATATTTTCAATTACTCAATAGGTGTCTAAATACCAGTGTGTAAATATGACACAACTCAGGCAGTATAAAAATTAAAACAATGTAAGATAAACATTTCTTAAGAGATGTTTTTAAATAGAGAGGCTCGTGAAGTCCATAATTGTCAGAGAGAAATAAACATAGCTTTCTTCTTACACAGTTATAATCATATAATCATGCTCATGTTTATAAGGCGTATAAACTGATCATTTACACGAAGGCATCTTTCATATCTTATGCCTTTGTAGTTGATGTGTTCAATTACTGGACTGTATTTAAATCTGAAGTTCCACCAGCTAATGACACATTTTGAGCAGAGGGGAGTTTTGTGTTAAGAGTTTGTTTGTGTTGAAAATATTGATGAGTGATTCTGGTGTTAGGAACAGTGATATGTGAGGCTTCATGAACCACAGATTGTGTAGAGCAATGTGCTGTCATACACCATTTGAACCAACAGCAGTATTTGGCTGTGGAGAGTATTTTTATTACTTCAGTGAGTGATTGATATGTCTAGTCATATATCTAGTGATTGACATATGGTTCGTGATTGACATATGGTGCAAAAACAATGTACAAAGTAGAGGATAGTAGCTTTTAAAAAGAACAATGAAGCAATGCTGATGGATTTTGAATATAAATTGAGTTAGCTAGATGGTGTAGTTAGCTAGTCATTTCCGTTAAGTGGCAAATTTCCTGTTGTGATACAAGAAGAAAAACAAAGAAGGTGTAGACAAAAAAGGAAGGGTATTATGCCAATGGGTAACGGAACTGCAGCGCGGCTTGGCAGAGTTCTGTTCAGTTAAGTGTGACAGTAAGAACATTGACAGTTTCAAAAATGTGAATATGAAGTCAGGATATTATCATTATGATTAACTTAAAAAAGTAAATATCTCAGGGAAGAAATTTATTGTAGATGTATATTGTTATTGCTGTTATAGCAAGGATTGAAAAATGTAAGGTAATCATTAAAATGATTGTGGATATTCATATTATATCTACGTTTGTGCCTGGAGACATGGGTTGTCATACTCCGAAATCAACATGGTGGTCATCCTGGGTCTTTGAGTAGCGGGGTGCAGGACAGACAGTTTCCCAGTAAGATGGAGTTTAAAAAGAAAAAGGAATAAATACATACTCAAAGTTTTCTTGGATTTCCATGATCCCACTGTCCTATTTCTGCTTTAATGCTTAAGTATGTCAGAAATGTGGGGCATGTGTCCTTTTTTTCTGAAGCTCAGTCAATTTGGTAAAATGATAAGAAGAAATCAAATTTTAACAGCTCTGCTGCGCTTTGGGCAAGCTCAAAGCACGAAGTCTGTCATACTTAAAATACCAGTGCTCCTTTGAGGATGTTCCACAAGAGAGAAGTAAGGTTCCCCTCATCAAATATGTGAACTTCTGGATCTGCAGATAAGAGGGAAATGAGACAAGGTTAGAAACTGACGTCTGGCTAAAATGGACCATGTATGGATATATTTCATTCTGATGCATCACAAATATTTCTGTGAGATTTTAAGTCATTTTAAGTAATTTTTCATCATGATTATTTTAGTCATATTTATTTATCACTGTAAGATACACAGATCAGTTCTGTTCCAGGTTCCACACTGTGTCATGTAACTAAACTTTGTGGTGACTATGTCCTTCATGGTATTAATTAAACACAAGTCTTTCTTTTGCGCTTGTTTTTCGAGACAGCTTTATTTGTATCTCATGGACCTCCAATGTTGCACACATGTGGAAGCCTGCTGGAGCCTGCAGTAGACCAAGGGAACACATGTGTATGACTCAGTGAAACCCAGACAGCTGTGGGTTCAAATCCAGGCTGACAGAGAACAATTTCCTCAGTGGTTACCCAGGCAGTTGTGGGTTCACATCCAGGGTGACAGAGGACTCTTTCTTCAGTGGTACCCAGACAATTGTAAGGACTGTGCAGTCTTCGCCTGAGCGAAGTGATGTTCAGAGGCTGTCAGAGTGGCATTTAACTTGTGTTATGACATGTTTTGCCACAGTTGTCACAATTCATTGACAGCAGGATTAGATTTCTGTCTAACCAATCACCAATCATAGAAGCCTTGGTGTGAAACTATAGTGATGTCACCAAGAGCTTCCCTTTGGCTGTTTTTACAGGCTAGGCGTCATATAAACGTAAAGGACAATTTTTTGTTTGAACTACACACTGTGCAAACAGTCTGTTTCTCTCTGCTTTGCTCTCTTTGTGTTCAGTTCTTGTGCATCTGACTTTTTATACAGGGAAGAAGAAAGCCTTTTGAAAATGACTGTAAGCCCGCTGGGTTTCAGTGCAGCTCTCTCTCCCCAGAGTATACGTGGAAAAGAGAAAAAAAAAGATTTGCCCCTAGAATGAAGAATGCATTTCTTGGCTGTCTTGTGATCTGCTTTGTCCCAACATCAAAAGAACTCTTGATCTTGGTGGAGAAGCCAAATTTCCAAATTATAAAGAGGGGATAGGAGAACATATAGCATAAATGCTTACCTACTGGCAGTCACAGATGAGTTCTTGCCCGCCTTCCTCATCACCAGACATCACAGACTTTGTGCTGACTATGATGATGGATAAAAAATTACTAACCTGTTCATAGTAAGTCACTATCAAACTTCTCAAGCTCAGAATGAACAGACCCATATCAATTTTTTAATATTAATTTTAATACATTGAATAGGTCTATTTCAATAGATGTAATAGATTGAATGTTTTGATGTGCAGATATCTGGCACGCTACAGGATTTGTGTTACAGATTCCCTTTGGGAACACACAGTATGCATCTGCACAGGAACACCTTTGATACTATTTTGAATGTCCAGTTTGGCAACATGTCTATATTCATTTTATTGGGATTGGGATACACAAGGAATTTGTTATGAATGGTATTGTATTTGAGGTATCTAAGCCCACACATTCTCAGTGGTGTATTTTGTTTGTTTTTCTTTTTTTTAAAATAGTCAATGGGTCAGATGATAAGCAGTAGCCTCTAGCATGTGAGTGCTGTAGTGAATGAGTCAGCTCAGCTCAGTTAACAAAAGAACCAGCAGCCTTTAAAGCATACCTTTAACAGACAGGCGCTGTTTGTTCATTTTCTCAAAACAGTTAACACAACACTCAGATCTATACAAAGTGATCTCAGGTTCATTTGTAAATTGGTCAAATTTTTTTTTTTTTTTTTTTGAATCACAAAGTGAAATAAGTAAATGATTATAATTTGTCATCCAGTGGAAAGTTCACAATGTCATACAACGAACACAGGCACAATAAATATGCAACCACAACCGATCAAATGTCAGTGTGATTTATTGATAATTATAAATTGCATGAAGTGGACATTACTTTTGCTATAGCCATTTTCTCTTAGTTGATGCCACACAAAAAGGATTAGAAATATTATATAAAGGATGCACTTTGAAGCACAGGGTTCTTACAATGTTCCTCAAATATTGAGGAATAAAAACTGGATTTTGCCAGATTTTCTTGGATTCAGCTAATTAACAAGCATTAACAAGCATTTAATCATAATCCATGTAATGGATTAGTGATCTCACGGTGACATGTATGGATAATCTAATAATCGCTACTACAAACAAGCATAAGAGAAGCAGTCATCAGCGCTGCCACTGAATCCCAGACTGTCAGAAGTAGAGAGAGGAGCAATACAATCTACTAGATCTGTGGGATCTACTGGGCCTACAGGATCTAAGGCTGCAGATAGGTCAAGCATAAAGCAGGTGTAGTTTAGAGAGACCAGTCACAGTTCCAGGCAGAAAACAAGTTTCCTTGTTTTCTGAGAGGAAACCAAATTTAGAATTGTGAGCAGAATTCTGGAACACAAATATTGGTGGGCAGATTTATAAGAGTCTCTCCCCTACAAACCAGAGAGTAACCTTTACCTGTCTCCAAATTAGGGGATCAGGGAAGCAGGATTTTTATGTGGCCTACTGTGAACTGATTTCTCATGTGTTTTGTTATTGTAATGTCCTGGCGTTAAACAAGGTGTCTGAATCCACGGACGCAGAATTTATATTCTCAACCCTGAAAGGAGGAAACCTGGAGCAAAAACGGCAAGCTCTGGGATCAGGACTCCGGAGTCCCTCAGACTACACAATGCCTGAAATAAAGGGATGTTAAATCACGCTGGATTACTGCTAAGAAAGTGGGAACTCGTTTAATATCTTATCATGCAGTTCGGGGCCGGCGCAACGTGTGGACGAGGCTGATAGCGATTATCAGCTAATCCCACAAGTCAGACAGGCAGCCATCGTCGGGGGCGCCGCTGTTTGTCTGGATCTGGGCTGACAGCTCGGTCTAAAGGGGCATGGAGTGACATCGGCGATGACTCTTGTCGCTATCTGTCAACACTTGACACACAAAAGTGTTTCACAAAGCGACCGCTGGTGCTCAGAACGTGTTTCTGTGATTGTTTTGCCACTCCTGAAAGGACAGTGGTGGAATAATAAAAAAAGAGGCCATCTAATATAATGGGGAACAAGAGTGTAGCTCATGGTCCAGAATGCTTCAAAGAGCAGAGGGCACCGTGTCCTTACTGAGAATGGTAATCCAGCAGATTGTTTTTCCATGGTATTTTTTGTTTCAGACAACTGTGGTTTCAGGCAGGCGTCAGCATTAGACACACAGAGGGTGGTTTTCAGTGTCGATACCCCCGTACGAAATAATTCTGCTTTTGCAAAGCTCTTAAAATTGGATATGTCACGTGCGTAGTGACAAGGACAAGGTTATTTTTATCCAAAATATACAAAAAATGGATCAATTTAGCACTTTGCCCAGTGAGTGCATGGGTGCATGTATCTGTGTGGCAATATCGGTTGATGGTTTGAAAAGACCATTAATTTAAATGTGCTTCTGTAAATCTTTCACTATAGTGTTACTAGTACATAGTAGTACATTGCTCACTTGAAAAGACCATTAATTTAAATGTGCTTCTGTAAATCTTTCACTGTAGTGTTACTAGTACATAGTATATTTGTATAGTATTACTTTTGTGTGAGAAAAATCTTCTTGTGGCATCACATGCAGGCATAAAGGATGAAGGTACAAAATACAATGCATACACACACAGCACAATATATAATATCGTCTAAGTTTGTCCAGAAGGGGAGTTTTCCCGTGTGGACAATTCTCTCATTATGGAGAGCAGCCAGGAGTCCAGTGTATGATGGCCAGGAATTATTTTGAAACACAAAGAGGGGAGGGAGGAACAATGCCATTGTGTTGTACTTTTTCCAGATAAATTTAGCTGGTCCGCACACACCTTCAATACTCAGGAGCTGAATAACCTGCCTTAACCCTGAATTCACTGTGAGTGAGTTTCCCACGTCCCTTTGAGCCAAAGGCATGAGGTCTGTGTTAGCAACAGTTGTTGGTCAAGGAAGTGCTTGTAACCCTGAGGACAGAGGTTTAAATCACCAGGTGGGACGGTGCCATTATATCTTTTAGCAAAGTGCTTAAACTGGATTGCTTTAATCAAATAAATTATCACAATGATTATTTCCAGGGGCAATGAATCAGAAATGCTCAGAAAAAGGTCATCGATCAAATATGTGGCCAGAACTCATTTTCCGTGTCCTCAAAAGCTTAGCTTTTGTGGTTCTGAGCTATGAAGACTTTGCCTCTGACCTGACCTCTTAAGATCCTGTCCTGAAATTAAGTTTATTTGAACTGAGGCAATGAGACTGCAACACTGTAACCTACTTTCAGGCCTACTAATTGCAATTGCACTTTGCATTCATTTTGCTTTGTACTTCGTGCTGATGTTTGCATTTACTATTCATGCTCTGCAGTTGTCAGAAAAATACATGAATAAAATCATGAATACTAGACACAGAAATAGTATATCACCTCTGATTACCTCTGCCTACAGTGGGGGCGGCAGTGTAGCATGGTAATAAGAAGCAGGACTTGTAACCCAAAGGTTGCTGGTTTGAATCCACACTGGGGGACTTCTGTTGTGCCCTTGGGCAAGGTAAGTAACCTGGAATTTCCTCAGTAAATATCCAGCTGTATAAATGGGTAACGCATAAAAATTGTAACCTATGTAAGTCACTTTGGATGAAAGCATCTGCCCAATGTCAACAATGTAATAATGTAAATATTCTGCCATATGCTTCAGTGTTTAACTCTATTTTATTGCTTTAGTATCTGAATCATTGTTGGCCTATGATACAGAGAGAAGACTGCAAACACAGACACTGATGAAGGTGTGATTAATCTAGTTGTGGGCTCTCAGTAGCAGGTCTCTCCTCTGTCTGCAGTTCCACTGATCACAGTGGTGCGCTGACACTTTAAAGGGACTTCAAAGGGAGGCTTTTACAGTAGGGCTAAAATAAGTTAACCTTTGGAACTAGGGGTCTCCCTCCTGAGCAGCCAGTGTTGAATTGATTTCAGGGTGAAAAGGTGAGAACAGAATTTGACAAGCCAGCAGTCAGTATAGAGTAAAGCCAGCAGTATATTGAAAACACTACACACTTCATTAATCTATCTAGCAAAGCAAAGACATACCTCAGAGTGGATATGTAATTTACACACCTACATTACATTATTGTCATTTAGCAGACGTTCTTATCCAGGGAGATTTACATAGCTTCAAATTCTACATATTATCCATTAATAAAGCTGGATATTTACTGAGACATTTTTTCCTGGTTAAGTACCTTACCCAAGGGCAGCAACCCAGTGGGGAATCGAACTGGCAGCCTTCCTTGGTTACGAGCCCTACTAAATACCACTACACCACACTGCCACAAATGTGTGTGTGGGAGTCTGTATGTGTGTGTGTGCTCTTCTATAAGCCTACTTCCTCTTCTGTATCCTCAGTGTATAGTGCTTTGAAAACAAGGCAAGTTGTCAAAACTGCTCCTTGTATAGATCTGGTTCTCTACCTCTGCTTGACATTCACGGTGTGATTGGATAATACAAATCTGAGAGAACCACCTGCCCAGGACAGAGACTGATAGTTATGTCAGAGTCTGCGAAGGTCTCAGACGGTCCAAGATGGTTAAATTGAATTTAAAACGTTGTGGGAATGCCTGAAACCAGCATATCAATCAAAGACGGGCTATCGCATATGAGAAACAATGAAACGCTGGGGGTGATAAAAAAAAAGAAGTCAGCAGGGGTTTAATGCCGAGCTCTCTTCATCTGTAAACCTCCTTGGCCTGACCTCTAGTGCTTGAAAAAACATATCAATGCAGTCCAACATAATGCTCAAGACACTGTGGTTGGTTGTTTCATGTTTTACTGATCTCAATGGTGAGAGCAATCAAGCGAAACTGAACCAGTTGTAATTCCTCAGTCTCGGTACAACATAAACAAATGAAAAACTTACACTCCCACTCGATTTATCATGAGACCACAGGCTCTCAGTTCTGTGCCCAGACATGAAGGGGAGGGGGAAAGTTGTGTCTGAATTGTAAACCCACTTTTGCATGAAATGCATTTTCCCTGCATCTTCTTTCTGCAGCTGTACACACATGCCAATGATCTTGAAGGCAAGAGAATAAACTATTTTCAAAGCAAACATGCATGTAAACTTGAATCCTGTGAATGATAGGAATGAGTGGAATGAATGTATGCCATTTTATTTTGTTACTCACAATCATACAGACAAGAGAGAGAAACAAACATATGGTCTCCATATCAGTTTATGAGAGAGAGAGAGAGAGAGAGAGAGAGAGAGAGAGAGAGAGCTAAGGAGTGTGTTTTGTATAGAAAAATTAAAAATGACCAATTACAAGCACATTGACAGTGACAAAATTCACATTCAGTTTGCATACTCCATACTTACTAGCTGTTTAAGCCATGTAGAGGTAAGTTATTTCTGACAAAGGGACACAGCCACATAGAGGAGGTGAGGGTTTTGGGGTTGAGAGTTTCGGGGTTGAGAATTTCGGGGTGCAGTATGCAGGGGGCTGTGAGATCAATGGGAACTTACACCAGCACAAAGGTGGGAGGGAGCGTTTCATCAAGCCACTGTAATGCTTTGTACTCAACTCTGAGTAATGAATTTTATCAAAAAAAAAGTGAAAAAAGGCGTGGAGCGGCCGCGGGGGGATTTATTTCTTAATCTCCTGACTGATGGCCCTCAGTGCGGAGTTCTGTCAGGTTAATTTTCCACATCATGTACTCAATTACTGGCCTCTCAGATGGAGTTAGACCTTTAATTTCCAGCCTGATTTAATGTTTACATCCAACGAAGGACCAAGGGTGGCAGGGTATTTTTTCTGAACGTTTTTCGTGGGTTTGAAAGATCAGATCCAGTTGTTTGCGGGCGGGGTGTGAAAAGCAGCATGCCATGGATGACAGCGCCACGGTGGCGTACTTCGCGTTGTGGGTGGCGGCTCTGTGAAACAGCCGTCTCCTTTTGACAAACGGCTGATGCGGTCGCTACGTACTGCCTTGCTCTGCTGCCTTTCCCGATGATGAATGACGGCCTCAGCACGGAGGTGGCCTCAGGCAACAAGAGCTGACCAGATCACACCATGTGCTTGAGCTGAACACAGTGAGGCTTTGGTCCTGGGTCTCTGCTCGGCATTTGATTAGACAAACATCCTTGCTACCCAGTCACTCTTGCAGCATAAAGGAAGTATTTGCCTACATGGAGATGCCATACATTCCGCATCTAAAAGTTGACACAACATGTGTTATCATTTTTATATCAGTAAGAATGTTATTATCGGCTCTATAAATATTGAAGTTTTGCTTTTTTTTAAGGAAATCCTCAATTGTTCAGTTTATGTAACCAATGGAAGTTGTTGGCCTTACTTCCTTGTGTGAAACATAAAGAAACACCACAGTTTTACTGAATTGTTGTGGCTGATGGACATACTTGCAAGGCACAGAGCTGCAGGTGTTTTTTTCCATTTGATCATGGAATTCATACTGTAATTTGGCCAGGTAAGCTATACTGTATATAGCACTGTGCTAACTCCAACGTCTATGGAGAAGAGACAGCTGCATACCTGTCAAGAACAGTGCAGAGTGGCCAAAGATAGCAGAAAATCTGAAAATATTCCAGCCAGTCTGGCAAAACCGAGATTCATCAGTTTTCACCAGAAATATGGAAGACAGTCTACTGGCACAAAAACATAAAAGAAAATAAGTACTTTGGGGAAAATATCTTTTCCTAGTGTTATTGTAATATGAGCTATTTTATTGTTGATTTATCATCTGGTTTGTCATCTAAAATTGCCCATTGCTCACTAGAAAAGCAAAATAGTAGTTTTTCAGAAAGAAATAAGTAGCAGTAAAACATCACCCACTGTCTAGCTGTCACTGCTGGCTGTCACAATCTGCCCTCTCTGTGAAATAAACGCTTTTGCCATTCTTAAGAAGCACATAACGACTTTAAATATAGGAACACATATGAAGGCTACAAACAGTGGAAAATGTGCTTTTTGCTGATAAGGTTTAAGTTCACACATTTTAGCGGGAAAGCACTTTGACAACATCTCTTGCTGTGTGAGGAGCTGCCATTGTGTCTACCCATTCATTTAGCTGGTTTCACTGAATGGATGCTCGCGGTGAAGTGCAGTTATAAAATGGCAGGTTGTTGAGCTTTCACACCTTTTTTTAGCCTCGCCACTCATCCTGAAAGATGAGTCATCAGATTGACTGTCCATATTGATACCCCAGTTGGCCTGTACCTGCTATTAAACAGGTGGTTGATCCATGCCTCTGGGGAGAGTCGAATGCATTGTGGAGTGGCCGGTGTGGTTCAGCCATCTCGCGGCAGACGCTCTGAACAGCTCTAGGGAGGCTCATCTGATGATGAATGTCTGAATCCCCGTAATGTGCACACAGACGCTGTGTGCAGAGAAAACCCGGTTATTTTTATGAACAGAATAATTCAGGCTGCACCTGATGCACAAAAATGCCCCCTTTGTGCAATTTTACAGAAAGAGCAATTTCTTGTCAATTTTCATGTACGATTATGGTTTCTGTCGAACCGACACATTTCAGCGTGGCAAGTATGTCCCCGCTTTTGATCACAGTATTGGCCTATATTATGTGTAATCTCATAGTCTTCATTATGCATACATAACACAATTATGGACATGACATTGTTACTTCGTAACGTAAATCATTCATAAACACTGCATTGCTTTATAATGGCTAACACAGAATTACATAGCATAGTTTATGTAAAAAAATGAAACCATGTTGTTACATATAGTTGGTATATGTCTGTATGTCAGCCATCATAAAGCACATTTGCTTGTAACTGCTTTATAAAGTGGTAAGGTCATGCTCCTGTACTTCATGTATTCTTTATGAAAGCCTTATGAAGCTACACTCTAAAGTTACACTACTTGGAAATGGCTAAAATAAACCCTGTTAAAGACAGCTAGTCTCTGAATGATTTATTTCCTTGAACTGAGTATCCAGCCTCCCACTTACTTCATAGGTTGAATTGAAAAATATCTTTCTTATATTTGGACGGAAATATTGTTATTTAGATTGCTATTTTGTTGTGCTCCATTCTGCAACCTGTTAAATCCTAACCTGCTTGACACCAGAAATATTTTCCATGTTCAGTTATTTGTGTTTTAACACTAGAACAGTTTGTCCATTCAATGGTATTCATTTTTAAAATTTATATTAGTATGCTGCTGTGACAGAGAGCTGCCCATTTGTTACTTTTCCTAAATACATTATGAAAAGGGTAGTGCATTCCTGATCTAAAATATATTTGATGTGTGGTTAATAAATACTTTCAAAATTAGAAATTCATTCTGCAGCAGGTTTTCAGTGTCACAAAAGCTTTGTAAATAGCGGACCTTTGTATATTGTGGTTCAATATACAATGGCTCACGTAGCATTCACTTTTGAGTATTCACAGGTGAGGTTACACCCTTTCTCATTGCATGTCTATGGTATGCTGGATATTCTTTTGAACAGACAGTAACTGAGATCTCGTCTTATTAAATAAGACTTTCAAAGACCACAGTGGGCAGAAATGTCATTCATTTCTAGTAGTACATGTCTGCTTCTACACACCTGTGCAGTTTATTATTTATTTATTCATTAGGTGTGCATAGTTTTGTAGGAATGGTTCATTCACTTACCTGGATGGACAGGTGGTTTTCAACATGAGAGGTTGTGGGGAAATATATCAGTGTAGAATATAGGCCAGCATATTCATCCTGCACTTACATGTTTGCCCTATTATTTCATTTTACTGAAAGCGAAGCTACTGCAGATAAATACCACTAGGCAGGCTAGACCATGAAAAGACAGACTGATATTTATTTCTAATTAATGGCTCTGCTATTGTGGAAAAAATTTTACGTGTCTGTGTACATATGTAAGTGTCTGTATACTCTACAATGACATGTTGCATTGTGATATTGGACAAGGCATGCTGTAACCAACCTGTTAACAGTGTGCTGCTAAACTCTCTGCTCTGTACTCACAATCTGAAGACTTAGTATTTACTTAGCTTCTCCATTGTACTTCCAGTGCATTACAGCATCCCCCGCACCACACTTTTATCAATAATGAATTCTTCAAGGCACTTATGATCTAGGTTTTTCCTCTGGGGAAGGCTGCGGTATGCTAAGATGTGCTATCGAGAGCGTAATGCAACTTGAATACTCTTTAAATCATTATAAGTTTGTCCTACTTTCATTGTTCTCTCAGATTTAAATCTCATTACTATGCTTTCAAACCCTCCGTCCATTACTCCAAAGCAGCTTATCCGAGTCAGGGTGATAATACGCTTCAATGATTATGTTTCCATTAAGACACTAAAGCTAATACTGTCGACACCTTTCACATTTAGTATGAAGTTACCAAAAGAAGGAAAAGAAAAACTGGTCAAGTAGCTGATGGTTCTGTAGGCGTTGCCTAAGGTATTTGATGCTGAAGTACTGTAGAGCAAGTAATTTTCAAAACTTAACACTTTAAGCTCTTAAAAAAATCACATTTAGGCACATATAATAGCAATGCCAAACTAGTTCAGTCACTCAAATACAGGGGAAGAAATTCTTAGTGGACTTCAAGAAAGTGCCCGCGGTCAATGAGCAGAAGTGCTAAAAGTTAGCATTGTCACAGTAGTGAGATCATACTTGAGAAAGTTTTCCCTTTTGAAAGCTACCAGATGACATAAGAGGTATTAATAGAACAGCTGTAACAACTTCATCATGAAATACGGGTACTACACAAAGACACACTACCTGTGGTGAGCAGCAGCAGTATGCTAAGTTTGCATGTAGGCTAAAAATAGCAGCAATAAATAGTTTATGTGGCAGGTCCGGCCTCAGATGATGCAACACAGGACTGTAAACTCTGTGGTCTTATACATGGATATTATGTTACTGTAAGGGCCAGTAGCTATAGAGACATGGAGGTTGTGCAGAGGCTGTTATTTACAGTTCGCTAACCTCTGCATTCAATCAAAAGTCAGCTTAAGGAAAAAACGCTATTCAGCGAAGAAGAAAACTGATTAAACCAGCACTGTATTACCACAACGTAACTGCCTGGATTCGAATACCACCAAGTCATCGTAAGCGGGAAAATCGCTTTATTGTCATGCAATGAAGGATTAATGTGGGAGGTTTGGGTGTGGGTTTTTCGTTTTGATGGAGTAACTTATGGTGCCTTACTGTCACTTAAGCAATTTTGATTGAATCCAGGAGGAAATGATTGTTCATGATACAATGCTTTCTGGGGCAGCTTCTCTTTTTCTTTTTGTAATGTCATTTTCATATGGTTTTGCTGCCATGGTGGCACAGCAGAAGCCAAAATATTTCAATCACTGTCTTTCAACCCACACGGTATTCATTGTAGCTTCAGTGTGTAATG
Source organism: Megalops atlanticus (assembly GCA_019176425.1). Taxonomy (NCBI): domain Eukaryota; kingdom Metazoa; phylum Chordata; class Actinopteri; order Elopiformes; family Megalopidae; genus Megalops; species Megalops atlanticus. The sequence continues at coordinate 5,981,582 of CM032892.1, read as the reverse complement.
CTTTGTACTATTCAACTATGATCTATATTAAATCAAAATATTGTTCCACTGGCATTTACTTGAATCAATTCAATACAAATCCTACTTTTATTTTAAAATCTGACAAGCTTACAAAATGTAGAAGTTAAAGAATTCAAAGTGCATAAATTCATATGCCTAATGGGATCTCAGTCAGCCTTTAGCTGTCTATATGGCATGACAATGTGCATGTACCGTAAAGAAACCTTAAACAAATAGGTAAATATGTTTAAACAAATCATACTGTAAGAAGTAGTCATTTAATAAATACAAAACAAATTTGAATGGAATGTTGTGGATTTAGTCAGTCAGGTGGACAGATTGCTACACCTATCTACACCTGGTTGTTATTTTTGTTTTTTTTTTTCAGTTATCAGATGAGATAAATTAGAAAGCATTCCATGTGGTTGCTACTGTTGCGAGTGAGGTCATGTAGGAATGACCCTTTTTTTCCGCCAAGGTACTGTTCCATAACGCAGGGGGATTATGTGTGCTGTCAAGGTTTCTGAGTGGTGATGCCGAGGTGTGTGTCTCAGCTGTGTTCCTGCACTTTCTGTTCTGCTCCCTGCTCTGCACGTGCTCGCTGGCTCTCCAGCTGAGTCAGCGGTCTTCGATCAGGTCACTGAAAGTGCCCGCTGCCCTGAGGCTGATGGGCTTTGACTGCTGGCCTCAGATTTCAGTCAGTGTCTAAAAATATAAAGGCAGATAGTTCCAGGTTTACGTGGAATTTCTGTACGTTTGCAAACATTTAAGTTTATGAGTTGTTATTAAGAGAAAAGCTGTGTTTTCTGATGATTGTGGAGTGAATGAATCTCCTGTCAACAAGTTAAAAGGATTCTCACATACTTCATTCTGACATACTGCAATCAAACACCTCCTCTTTATTTGCCCTTCATTTTATATGCATAAATGCACACACGCACGCACATGCACACACACACAGGGCAGCCAGGGACTTGAACCTGTAACCTCCTGGTTACAGGTCAGCTTCCCTACCAATCAGAGAACACGACCATCACTACCATGTCAAGTCTTCTTCGCTGCCCTTACATTCTCCTCCCCTTGTTTGTAATAAACTGTTTTCACAGATATAAAATATTCAGTGACACCTCTTTGTAAGACGACATATTCCATCTGTTTTATTACAGGAAACTGACCTTCTGGACATCGCTTACATCAAGGATGCCAGGAGCGGGAAATACACAAAAACGCCCAAGGTACGTTTCACAGTGAATGTATTATCGTTGTGCCCATGGCAAACAAACTGTTCTAAATGGCAGCTACTGTCTGCTAATTTTTATTGCTAGTATTGGTATGCTGCTGCCTCCAAGGAAGAACTTGAGTGTCATCTGTCATCTCTCTGACATCTGGCAAACTGTGGTTGTTGGCTCGCCTTGAATCTAACATCTAAGAAGAGTACATCCAGCAGGACTGGACAATGACACGGCTAGCCTTTCAGTCCTCCTGTATGCATCATCTCTTTTGCTGTTATTCCATCAGTCCACTCACAGATTTCATCACCACACCTACCACAGTACATAAATCTATGATAGTGCACTGATCACAGTATGCAGGTATCTTCTGGTGCCTCTGCCAAAGGAGCTCCCTCTGAGACAGGGGTTGGTGACAGAGGCTGCTTCACTTGTTTTGGAGAAATTCCACCTCTGCACTTAGCCTCTGAGTGCTGGCAGCTGGTGGGAGTGTGCTTGTGAAACAAGGAAGCATTGCGTGCTGGCAGGGCCTCTCCACAAGGAGAGATTACTACTACACATGTTGCATCTTTCCTTATCACCGTGATGGGATGCAGGTGGACTCCCTGTGTCCTCTCATGCCTGTGGCACTGAGTAGTCACTGAGGACTCTGAATGGCTTCTTTGCTGCTGTTGTAGTCATATGACTATGTCACCCGCTGGCCTGGGCGAGGGTCTCATTAGCAGGGTGTAGAGTTCAACTGAATGATGCAGCTGCAAGAATGTGGAAGCCTCCTGGGCAATGTTCCATGTTCCATGGAGTCCCCCTGGTAGAATATGTTCTGCAGTTATGTCAGCTTCCTGCCCATGTGTTCCAGATTCCACAGTCGGAATGTTGCAGAATCCTCTTCCTTTGGATTGAAGGTGCTCAGTATGTTTGCCCCTTCATTCTCAGGAAAGCATTACTGATCTCTGAGTCTGTCCAGGTGTAGTGGACCCAGCGATCTGGCTTTGAGTAAGGAAGAAGAAAATGTGTGACATTTATGATCATTCAGAGTTTCAAAGGGGGGCAGTCTTTGACGTGCTCACTTTGCAAGAAAAAAATGTGGGTGACACATTCATAATTGCATTATTATCTACCATCACTGAGAGTAATGACCTTTCTCTAAATTATTCAGATTAGTCAATTTGAATATGCTAAGTCCATTAGTCTATTTGCAGTCTTGATTATAACACATTTATAACAGTTTATAGCAACCACAATTGTCTAGCATATTAGCTTCATAATTAACTGACTTGCTTATTAATTTCATTATATTATTAACTTAATTATGTATTAAAAATTGTGTTGGTAATCCTTTACAGCAGATACCTAAAATAAAGTATTCAAACCATGTGCAGTCACTGATTAGAAAAAGGCTCTGAATTTTGAGTAGTGTTTGCCTTGATAGGATAAAACAGCCTGAGGCAACTCGAGTTAAATATGTTGTCCATACCATTACACAGAGCAGATTGTACTTTTTGAGGAGAAAAGGCTGGGGGGAGACAGTGTGAAAAATGATAACATCCCTAAGTGGAAAAACCTCATGGCAGCATGTAGAGTAGGCCAGCACCACAGTGCCATCCTGTTTGAAGGGGAATCTCAAACCACCGTATGTTTTTAGTTTTGGTTATTGTAAAAGAGTAACAGAAATGTCCCCCATTCTGTGGTTTTTCTCACTGGATTCTTTCATTTTGTTTAATTAATATGAGATCAGGCGTTGTGTTTTCTCCAACCGTTTGACAGTTCATTAACTTTAAGTAAGGAATTTTCTTATTTAAATTTCTTCTGGCTAATTATGAGGTTGGCTATCACTGAATGAAAAGAATGTTCTGAGAAAAATAACACCAACAACAACCCACAATATGCAACCACTACTTTAACCTTTGGGTCCCTGAGGGTAAAGTGGTCTGCTCATTTTTCACTCCTGTTTCTTTTTTACATACCACTCCTTATAGCCATACACAATGGATCTAGGACTACACGTAGTGTCCATCAGAATAAACAGCAGAATGGGAAGGCAATTTGATACAAAGACTCATAAAGTATTTTGGCCAACAGCAGTCCCCTTTGTGGGGTAAAGGCAGCAGCGGAATAAACATTAATTATAATATAAAATTAGCTCAAGATTTACTGCAAATAATTATGGCAAACACAACCTGATCAGCTAAACAATATCTTAAATATAAAAGCAAAACAAACTATAGAATAAATAACTACAGTAAAAGGATGTAATCTGAGATAAACTGTACTCAGAACTGAGTCAATTCACATCAATTTGAAAATGAAATGCCAAAGATTACCCAAACAATGAGAGCTAAAGGTGTGAGCTTTCTGTATATGTCACCTTTTTTGAAAGGTGCTGCATGAAAAATGTGATTTCTTTCAATCATTAGTAGCTATATTATTTCAGTGTCATGTATTGCATTACATTGCCAGTGCAAAGCTTCATTTCCAGTCTTTCCTATGAAAAGCTGGTGATTACAGGAGCTCCTCTTGAGCAAACGCCCTTGTGGGGAACAGACAAGGTGTAAAGTTCTCTCAGCAGGTGTATTTTTCTTTTTACTGACAGCCTTTTTTGGGAGGCTTTTTAGAAACCTTTTTGAGTTATTTCAGACATCTCAAGACAGCCAGGATCTGTCCTCTGAGATATGACTGCAAAATGCTCCTGCCAAAAATGCACTACAGGAACCATATCTGTCTCCTCTCACACCTGTGTCTGGGTGCTCACTTTTCAATACGGGGGGGTTCGGTCCTTTAGATGTAACTTTGGCTTGGACTGAACTAGAGGCAAAATTCAAATTGCATTACAGTGTCAACAACTGCAGCAAACCAAGCAACTTTGAAAGAACGTGATTGGCTAAGGCATTGCTGAGCAGAGATAGATCAAATTAGTCAGAAATCGCTGACAGTACCATAGGGCCCGTTAGATTAAATACTTCACTCAAAGGACAAAGCCCTTAGCAGCTGACTTGAACAGAGGCCTTAATAAAAAATTATTTTGAACTGGAGAACAATCATATAAAAGTTCCTCTTGTGCACAAGAAGTTTACTCTGAGCTGCACTGCAGCAATTGAAAATATCAAAGAAGCAGCAAGTCTTTGACATGTCACACTTGACAGAAATGTGATTCTGTAGAAAGCTGTTTGAATATGAAAGAAACTGTTAGGATTTTTCCCATGGCTGTTTTCTAACCACGGAACAAAGAGCTCTCTCAATTAAGTCTCACATTAGCACTGAGATACTGCAACTACACTAAGGGTATAAAATCACTGCACTGCATAAAGGCAAACTGTGCTCCATTGATCAATGTTGCACATTCTTTGAAAGAATGCTCTGTAGTTTTCTTTTGTGTCATTAATATTTAATGAAACCAGACATGGATACTGCGTGAAGGACAGAGGTGTAGTATAGTGGTAAAGAGCATGCCTCATAACCGAAAGGTTACCAGTTCAATTCCCCGCTGGGATACTGCTGTCCCGTGCTTGGGCAAGGTACTTATCTCAGAATTGCTGCAGTAAATATCCAACTGTATAAATGAGTAACATGAAGAAAACTGTAAACTATGTAATTCGTTCTGGATAAGAGCATGTGATAAATGCTAGTAATGTAATATATTGCATCACCATGTTCATACCATACACATGGAATCAAAAGATTTCTCAGTTTGTTTTTGGGTTTAGGGTGTTCCCAGAAGATGGACTCGCCTGCTGATTGTCAGCTGAATAAACTGAGATGGTGGTGAAGCTGAAAGAGGGTTCAGCCTATCTGTTTATAGTATGTGTGGTGATAGCCCTGTTTGCCTTCAGCGTAATCATACTGTTTTAAAGAGAAAGGAGTCAGGAATTTAAGTGTTGTGAATTTGGGTTTATGAGTCAAATTTGGTTCCCGGAAAAATGTTTCAGAAATGATGTTTGTCCTTGTAAGTCATTGATTTCAGTTATGCCAGTGTCTTTATGAATCAGTATTTCTGTATGTGCTGTACTCACAGAAGGGCTCCACCAAATAAAATCAGTTTTGATATTCTCTTGACCTGAAAGCAAACGTAGTGGCTGCTCGTTCGTGTTTTAAATCTACCCTTGAACCCTGCATGGAAGCACCCTGTCTATTTCTGTGTTGTGCCATAGTTACCGGGCTTTTGCACCTTCCAGAAATCTGGCTACAGGAACTTGGAAGTTGACCGCTGTTAAAAATAACATGTGCACATATGCTGCAGCCCTACCGGAGCTGTTTGTTAGCCTCCTGCTCAGTTGTAGCTAACCTCCCAACAACACTGACAGCTGCGAGGGCTTGCATTAGAATGCAAAGGCCACAGCTAGCAGCTTGCCTCATCTTTGTAGTGGTCATGTATAACCCAGATGGAGGCTGTGGCCTACAGGTCTTTGGACCCCGTGCCTGGGCAGAATTTTTGATTCATAGACTCCTGCAGCTAGAAAAAAGGGAAGAAAAACAAAGTGAACGTTTTCCAGGTCAGTCAGGTTAATTACCATTTGTCCTCAACATCCCATAAATTACACTGATTACAATTTTCTAGCGTTTTTTTTTCTGCCTTTGATGCCTCATCTTTCTCTGACTTTCCCAAAATAAACTGACCTCTACGGGTGTCTAGCAACGTGCAGAGGCTAATCATCTTCCTGTTCCAGTCAGAGACAGAACAATACAATCGGGGCTTTCTTCTGGGACACTTGTTTTGCAATTTCGGACCTACAGAAGGCAAGGCCCATCTTCCCCCCTTATTTAAGACCCACCAGTGGCTTCGAGTACTTTCAGCCTTAACAGCTGAAACCGCTGCCAAGATTAACAATGTAAGAATTTCAAGACAGCTGGTAACACTAACACAAAAATTGTGACTTTTGCTTACATGCGTTTAAAAGTATTTCTGGCTCAGACTCTAACAGCCCTATACCCCTCCCCCCCAGTGGCTGTAGCAGTTCCAAGGTTACAACATGGAAGCCATGTTTATAAAAATGCATACCCACATGACTTTAGATGTGCATTTTTGTGACTCTATGTAAGCCACCTACTTGAATTATTCTAGCATATTGCTAGTATACAACAGAAACACTAATAATGTCAAACATTTCTACATCAGAATTGTTTATAACTTTTTTTTTAGATTCCAGGTGCTACAGTAATTGAAGTTAAAGTGTGGAATGTCATGGTGTTGCTGTGGTCTTCTTAATTCCTGTGCACACCAAGCATTACTGAAAATGACACAAGATGAGTTTTTTTCAGTTGAAAAGCATGCACACAAGCATGTATTGTTTAATTCATCTTATATTTAGTTGAAATCCGAATCAACAGAATTAGTTGTTCACGGGGATTAACACCAGCCTGAGGTTCACTGCATGCTGATAAAGGCTTTTAACACTACACTCCTCCTCCGTGGTGCTCAGTTGATGTGATTTTTTTTTAACCATGAAAGCTGTCCTTTGTGTCGGTAAGTGCCTTGATTCATGAAGCAGTGTGTAGGCATTTTGTGAGTGAGTAGAAAAAAAAATAGACTTGGCAGACTTGGGCCTGGAAGCCTAATTACTGCCCTGTGATGCTGCTACAGAAGAATAGCATTCTCAAGTTTAAATCTCCTGTGGTTCATCACTGGAATTATTTCACCCCAAAGGGTTTCAGAAAACACAGGTACGATTGTGCATCTGTCGCGTTGGCATGGTTGCAATTAAGTCTGAAACAGAGAGACGAAATTGCTAGACAAATCTGGTGCATAGACAGTCAGCATTTCTCGTATTATAACTTATTGGCAGCTATCAAATGAAAGAGAGTGTGTGTGAAACAGGAAGGGAGGGAGAGAGAGAGGTTGATTGCAGGGAAAAGAGACAGAGGAAGGGAGGGTGGAGAAGAAGAGAAGGAAGGGGGAGGAAAAGAGGGGGGGATAGAAAACAACAAAGGGATAGAGGGAGGGAGAGAAAAGAGAGACAGAGGGTGGGTGAGGGATAAGAAAAGGAGAGCAGGAAGGGAGGGAGGAAAAGGGAGAAAGAGAGAGAGAGAGACAGACAATGGCCTAATCTTTTATCCTCTGTTCTCTGGAGACTGAAGTGAAAGCAGTGTTATGAACTTGATAGCCTAAGATCCATGTCTGGGTGCCATTTTACAAAACCACTCTGCAAGTAACACACAGTACAGTGTGGCCATGGTGTTATGAATGGTTGAAAAACAAGAGGCAGTAACTGATGTCAAGTGGCTAGTTCGGAGGGGGGTCAAGGATCTTTAGTAAACAGTTGTGATCTCACACCATGCAAAACCCAGAGAGAGAGAGAGAGAAAAAAAAAACTCAGGCCCCTATTCAATCTAACAGGAATACAATTTGTCTTTAATTTTTGAGTCAGACATTTAAGGAACGGATACTTTTCCCTCTTCTGTTTATTTCTAGCGCTTTTGCAGCCACAAATTCCTGGAATTAACAGCAAATGTAATGGAGAGGTTGAAGCGACAATGGCTTGACCCTTTTAAGGAGATTGTGCATTGTGGTTAGATTGAATAGAGGAGATACTGGACACCTGTGATGCTTATCTTCACGCTGAAACGGGGGAAAAAAGCTCAGCTCAATTCCTGAAGAACACAGAAGTTTCTCTGTTATCCACTCTCACGTCTCTTTTTAATTCAGCTGTCTGCCCAGCAGTGGTGTTACAGAACAGTGGGTCCAGCACAGTGCGATCAGACCCACCTGAAGAGTCTCCCTTCAGCTTGTTAGATGCCCATTATCAGTCAACACAAGTTATTACTCATCCAAAAATGTCTTGCAGGCACTGTTTGCTCTTCAGCAGTTGATTTCAATCATATATGGTAGTTATTTTTGCATGGTATTGTGGACAATATAATGAGGAATGTGTACTGTGCAATCTACATACACAATGCTGTTTGACAGACTCAGAGCTTTTACCCTTGTGCACAAAAAACAGGAGACAAGAATTGCAAAGTTAGGAACATAACCCACTAAAAACAGTTGAATTCAGCAGAATTCAATCACTGCACCCTCTACCACCCTAAATGTAGAGGTCTTGATAAACATGTAATAAACTTGTGGCAATTTTCTGTGGAAATAGGTGTTTCTAAACAGAAACCCCAATATATACAGGTCATATTTACAAATAGTAATTTATAATGGTCTGCTGCTCCTAGAGCAACAATGAAAAAGCCAGCAATAGCTGAAAAATATTTCAGCTAAATTAAAGAGCATTTTTTTGCGTGGCTCAGGTTTAATGAGGAGAAAATGAAGTAGTTTTTCAATACAAAGGAGATATTCATTCGCACAACCCATGTTTCAGGTGCTGAACCAAAAGGAGTATATCACAGAACCAAATGTCAGCATGATGTCCACTTCCAAAACCAATTTATTTTGGCTGTGCACTCTGGACAAGGTTTTCATCCAAGGTGAATCTGTGTTCAGTAGTTTTGCAGACCTTGTCAAGATTCAAAAATTGATCTGTATAAAATATGTTTTTATTGAGAATAGATATTATGGATCTCATCTTGCATTAAAAAAGTTTTAAGAAAACATGAGCAAGCTTCCTGCCACTGGGAAACTTCTACCCGAATAACAAGCAGAATGAATGTGTGCGTATAGTGATAAGTGAATCTAAGAAAAAAGAAATTATCTATAAATGTATGTAGGTTGTATCCTCAATAACTTTACAAAGCTATTACCTGTTACCTGTGGTGTGATGTGGATAACGTATATATTTGACTGGACTCATCAGCTTACATTACATTACTTTATTGTCATTTAGCAGATGCTGTTATCCAGAGCAACTTGCATAGGGTAAAATTTTATCCATTTATCCAGCTGGATAGATAGAGAGGCAATTCTGGGTTAAGTACTTTGCCCAAGGGTACAGCAGCAGTATCCCAGCAGGGATTCGCTACACTGCCACCCTCCTGACTCACAACCATCCCCAGCTGCCACCACAGCAATATGGTACCTTGAGCCCAAAGAGTGGTCTTGTCCATAGGCTAACATAAGGAAAACGCAAGCTTTTATGGCAAAAGTAGGAAAAAGATAATGATAATGATCTAGGTGAAGGATAGTGTAGGAGAATGTAGACAAATGATAATGTTCGAGGTGGCCTTTAGAACTAGACAATAATACCATTAAGGATGTTTGTTCTAAAAGACTTGGAGTCAGTCTCTGACTGGTGGATTGTACAACATGGAAACATATTTCTATTTTAAGGCAGATATTACAGTCAGGGGACTTTCACCAAGTTAGCATTATCAATATTACTTAAGTGCATTTTTTTATTGCTTTATTGCTGTTATTGCTATAACTGGGATTTTTATTGCTTTGACCATTGCATATGGTTACTATTTTAAGGTCTCCTGAAAATGTGGAGGGATTTTTATTCACCTCGCTCTCTAATTACCTAGCTTTATATCTAGTTGTCTTACTACCGACCTCATCACTTAGCTAGGTATGTGGCAAGTTTGTTAGGCCAGCCAACTGTGTCATGCATTACAGCACATGGCTATGTGTCCCCCTTGTGTGTTTGACCAATCAGAGACTAGTGCACTGGCTCAGCTGGGTCATCATTGGTCATAAAAGAACATGCTTTTCTTTATTTTCTATCGAACATAAGGATTATGTTCTTTTGTCCATTAACTGAGAGAGTGTTTTGATCATTACCATTTGACTCTTTTCATTGTCAAAACTTGCATTTTTCCCAATGACAGCCTAAGGATGAGACCACTTTTTGGGTCCAAGACACCAAATTGATCTGTCTGATTTACTATACATGTAATTCAGTGGAGGTATTCAGTCAACCAAGTGCTGGTCCAGTTTTTCAAGGCTTTGAAAAAGACAGTCTTTTGTGGACAATGTACATACTGCTGCAGGAGAGTCAGGCAGAGGGATTTGATGTTGCTTTTCAAGTTTTACCAGTGGCTTTTGTGTGCGTATTATTAACACAATGGTATTGCTGCTAATATGACAGAAGCTATCTGCAGTGTACTTGAATCTTTTAGGAGTTCAGTGAGACTTGAGAAGAGTAACAAAAAGACAGATCTCACACATTCATCCCTTTTGTTATAGTCTCTATTTGTATTTCAATGTCTCTTTTTTCATCAGTATCTTGTTTATTTTACAAGTGAGACAAGGAAGTGTTACTGTAACTTAATACTAACATACCAAATATGTTTTCCTGTAAAGGCTAAAAGGATGGAAATATGACACATGTAACAGAAGTTGAATTAATATAGATTTATAAAATTATTTTAATTACAATTATAATTACAGCTGCAACTTACTATTGATTTGGTGCGTTCAGATAGGCTTAATTAATCAAAAGAGGTCCAATGTTGAATGATTTGGTGCACAAACAACACATTAAACATTTCTTAATAGGACAAATTAATCTAGTTAGATCCAGCTGAAGCAGAAGCGCAAGGCAGGTAGCTAAAATCAAATTCTCAAATATCCCCGTTATGCAACTGAAAATAAAAATGACAGGTAAAATATTAGTTATGAAATGGTGGTGGCGTAGCATAGTGGTAAGGAGCAATTCTTGTAACGGAAAGGTTGCTGCTTCAATTCTCTGCTATAAATTGCTGGTTGCTGGTTTAATTCCCCACTATAAATATCCAGCTGTATAACTGGATAACAACTGTAACCTGTGTAAGTCACTCTGGATAAAAGTATCTTCTAAGTGACAATAATTAAATGAAATGAAATATTTAACAGCTTAATTTAATACCTAAAGAAGTTGGTTTAAAATGATAAATCTGTTGTTCTTAGCTATGACGCCCCACAAAACGAGACTGCATACTTGGATTTTATTCTGATCTAAAGGTTTGGCCCCACTGCCTACTTTCTCAAGCAGTTTATCCTCTACTTATTTACAAACAAGCAATTTTGATTTTATTTTGGAGACAGAACCCACTACTGTGGAAAAGTTTTGATTAGCCCAAATAAACACCACCTCACATGAAAAGGTCTGTGTTCTCCAAGGTCACTCCAATTATTTTGTAAAGCATTAGCTTTTCAAAATAGGCACCGAACAGACAAACTTCTAAATAATCTATTAATTCAATGATATATCTCGTTAAAATCAATGTGCTTTTGAGTTGCTAACCTTTTAAAATTCTGGTTTATCAGTCTTTATTTTCCTCTAATTATTTTCAAAGTTCAAACAAACAGGAAATACCTATTCTACCAAAGAAACAGAAGAAGAAATCAAAACTCAAAAAACATCAATTTTCTTCTGTGTGCTTTAAAGTGAAGGAAGCATTTTGATGATAATTCAATGTCCGTTCCATCAATCCGTTAATGAGAATTCCATTTTTAAGTACCCACATTTAAAGCAAAACAAATCAGTTTGGTGCCGTTTGTTCCATTTTTGTAAATGGACATTATGTCTTTGCCGCAGACAGTACGTCAGCTCAACATAAGCACTCCACTGTACATTTGCCTTGATCTTTTCAGTTTCGTTTCAAGATTCAGGGTTTTATTTTTTAAAAAGCAGGATTCCACCTCCAGCCAAATCCAGCTCATGTCAGCGCACAGTTAACGAGAGAGAGAGAGAGAGAGAGAGAGGCCCTCCAGAGTCCAGGCTGGGGCTGATGACTGCAGGAGTGATATGAAGACCATGCTTCGGAGGTACATATGGGGAAATCAGGCAAAAAGCCGCCGTCAGCCCCAGGGAAACCGCGGTGGATCGTTGCCATAGGAACCCTGAAAAGAAGCGGCCTGCGTGTGATTAGACCTTAAGTAAGGAGCTAACGAGGAGGGAGGGGTTATAGGAATCACTCCAAATGGGAAGTTACTTCACCTGGTTTATTAACACGCTAAATTCTGTGTGTTGGTGGTCTGCTCCACTGCTGAATGCTTCTGAAAGGAACTGTGCAATACATTCTTGTCATTTGATACTAAATTGTTTATCTACAGGAGGTCAGTGATAGCAGATTGTCATTATTTAATCATGACAACCTATATAGTCTGGTACAGAGTGAGACCGTCTGGTAAGCGATAAGAAAATATTCTCTTACACACAGCCCGGAAGGGCCTGTTTATCCCACAGTTGAGAAGATTGGTTTTTCATAAGAAGAGGAGGAATTTTTATTAACTATCTGTTTGAATTTAGGTACATTTAATAGTATTGCATTTTTAATGTGAATATTTCCTTGCTATGGAAACCGAGTGCATACACAGTACTACGTAAGCCTTCAAACTCACCTCTGTGGTGTTCTTCAGGTTCATTTTTTTCTCAGACATCATCTGATCCAGCAGTGATTCGATGCATTGTGGTAAATTCAGCATACGTTTTTTGGTAGGGTGAGAGTGGGTCCAACTTTATCTGTTTCATCGAGCTGAAACGAATGCGCCCGCGCATTGTGGCTTTAATTGGTTTCTGATAGTAAATCTCACAAGAGAGTCTGGGAAAGGGAATGGACACCTAGCGCCGCTGCCTAGAAACCACCAAGCTCCAAGACGAAATCTGTCGGCACAAAAGACCAGAGTGATGAAGAGGTGGAATTAGTTTTTTTTCTCCTCATTCTTGTTTTCAAGATGAAGAGCTAGAAAGGGCTTTGTTCTCTGTTTTCTCACTCCAGTTCCATTTATCCTTCTTCATCCATTTCAAACATTTTTCTGAGGAATTCTCTCAAACTGAAAACCTCATTTGAGCCCACTCCTTTTTGAGGCGTGTTTATAATATACAGACCATTCTTACATTGACCTTACATTCCAGCCAATAGCAGTTTGATGCTATAGTACAGTATTTTTAATTTCTTCTAAGATGATATGAGCTCAGTAAGAATATACAGAAAAATTTATTTCTGTATACACATTTCTAATCTAAAAATCAGTCTAAATCCCAGCAGGACCAGACTTGCTGTGTTTGACTTGAAAATGTTAATCATTTCTATGACAGCATTGGTTGTTGGGGAAAAAAACCCCACTGGAATTAAAAATCTGAAATAAATGCAATCACCAGCCAGTTGTTATGAAACAGAAAACAATTAGGAGATTATCTGTCTTGCATGGCTCATAACACTGTCTAATTAATTCGACCATCTGTACAAACTGCAATAATCAGTCTAACAAATTGTGTTCATCAGTCATTAGATGGTTATCAGTGTTTTAGTCAAAAATACAATATGAATATGACATGTGCATTCCCACTTTACAACCACAAGCGATAGATTAGGAAAAATAAAAAACACTGGATGACACAAAGTCTACCTGTGCCAATCAAGAATCAAGTGTGACTTAGTTACTCCTGCAACTATTGGTTTATTACTGGTATTATCCATTTGGCTGTCTATTTTGTATGTGAAGTCACATTCATGTGCACACCCATGCAAAAATGAAATATATTGTAAAATATTTAGAAATATGTTGTTCAGCCCAAGAGTATATTTAAAATATATTAATGCAAATCAGAAATATATTTAAGTATACTAAAACAGTGATATTTTACATATTTTCAATATATTGATTGAGATTTTAAAAAATCTTAGAAATATTTTCTTTGTAAGGGCATCCACTTGAGCACAGGCTGTATTGGTTAACATTGTAATTTTTTTTTTTTTTGCAATCCCAGCTGCATCACCAACTTTTCTGGACATGCTTATGAGTCTCTCATTATTACCACTAAACAATGGCAGCCACCTTTCAGTGGTTAACCTGTCGAACTGCTGGGCCTATCTCCATCAACCTCTGCTGGAATTCTGTGTTTGCAGTACAGAGCTGCGGTTACACCATCAAAATATGGCCTCATGGAGTTTCATATTGAGTCAAAGTTTCAATGGGGCATTTGAAATACATGAGCAATGTATGAAATTCCATCATTTCCTTCCTGTGCTCAGGGATACAGCTCAATAAGCATTATTCCAATGTTCTATGGGAAGAACACTGCTCAGCTACATCCATCTTTTAAACACTTAGCGTATGATTGTTCTTTAAAGTATAACTAATCCATTCTTTAAATTTGTAGTCAGCTTTGTTGAGGACAAGAACTCTTCATACTCTGCTACTTCATTCAATATTCTTTACTCCATCTGTAAATTGTATTATTTTAGTAGCTGGAAGAGTGACTTGGTGACCAATCATGTGATCTCAGACTTTATGTGCTGATGATGTGGCAAAACAGTTTCCCAAAACAAAGGGTCTGCTTAGAAGCACACTTTGGGGAAACAACTTCTGCTGTTGATAACTCCAGAGGAAGGATTTGCACAAAGATATCATTATTACGTAGTCTCCAATATGAGTTCTTTCAGGTTAGTTTGGAACTCCATACTCAAGCAGGTGTTGTTAAACTAGTGAAAGCTCCAGCCATATTCTAGTGGTAGTTTGCTTTCCTTTATTTCACAGAGAAGCAATACTTTAAATACTGCATGGACCATATTGTTACAGTTAATAGTGCGATATTCAACATTTATTTCCGTCATTGTAGATCACACAAGGGTCTCATGCTTTGCTTGTTGTCTCTCTTGCGTGTCGCTATTCTAATTAGTAATTTATTTGTAATGGAATGTTGAGTGAGACTAGCACTCCGTGAGACTTATTTTTATGTTTCCATGCGCGTCCTTGCTTGTCAGAAGCTCCGCTATTGACTCTGTGAACGCGAGGCAGGTGGTCGTGAGCAGTTCGGAATGAATACCTCCGCGAGGCAGGAGGAAATACAGCTCCTTAAGCAGCGAGAGAAAACATGTCAACAGAAGAATAAAATTGGGTGATGAAGTTTGCTGTTATCACCAGAAAGCAATTATTTTTTCAGTTCAGTGCTCATGAGCGTCACAGAGGGGAGAGGGGCCCAGCTTCAATCTGTCCAGGTGCATCGCACACAAGAACAAGACATTTTAAATCGAGTGTGCCCTTGCCCTTTTCTTTTTTATTACCAAGTCATTTTTGAGTCTATATAGTGCAAAAAAATTGAATCAAATTCAGTATCATCAGTACCACAATAAAGCAATAATGCACAAGAAGGTGTGTGTCACTGTGATTATCAGCACGACAGTAATGTGGTGGCTAGGAACGAGGAGAAGCTACCACTGCACATTAGATTGTAGCAGTAGACCAATTCAATGTTACATTTTTGCAATATTATGATCAATTAATTGTATAATATTTCAAGTGTTTCATCCACAGACATTTTAAAAGATTTATTTGCATAAGTATGCATTTGTTTCTGACGGAAGCTGAAATCAACCCGAAACACTAAAACCGTCCTTCTGAATCAGAATGTCCAGGACGGTCCATTCGCCTTGCATATGCTACTCATTTCCATATTCACACCAAAGGATGTAAATGTGTCTAACTTTAACAGCCTGAGGTCTGAGTGGCAGAGAGCTGCAGGACAGCTTCTCAGCTGTTCACACAAATCTCCGATCCCTCATCATTTGACACCCTCACACGCTCCAGCTACCAGAAGAGAGGGAATGTCACTGCGTGCTGGGCAAATTGAGCAAAGGTAGCCCGGGCAGACTCGCGGTTGCTAGGCGCTAGTA
This sequence comes from Megalops atlanticus, assembly GCA_019176425.1. Classification (NCBI taxonomy): domain Eukaryota; kingdom Metazoa; phylum Chordata; class Actinopteri; order Elopiformes; family Megalopidae; genus Megalops; species Megalops atlanticus. Next base: position 5,965,881 of record CM032892.1, on the reverse strand, counting down.
AGTATCTCTGATGTCCACTTATTGTGCCCTCATCCAATCGTCTAAAGCTGAGCATTGAAATATTCCCATGGTCACTGACTATTCAGTCCTGCTGTTCACAGTGTGGGACACCCTCAGAGGCAGGGTCCAAAGCCAAGACTAAATCTTACAATGATATTCATATGTTTTTTAATGTAAAATAAATATGTTGTTTTATTTTTTCCTATTCACACAGTCTTAAATGTGTAAACGTCTTATGACTACAGTTTTCTGAATCTGTTTTTTTTGTTCTGTTAAACATTGGATTTAGAAGGAGGGCATTCACCATGGATTACTTGAAACAGCAAAAAATACTTTTAAGAGTGAAATTAAATTTGAGCTGGAACTGGAACTCTTTCACAAGGACCTACTTTGCAAGAGGCAGAGGCTCTGAAATATGTGCCCTATGTAATATCTGGTATATTAAATATCCTGCATTGTGCCTTTTTCTCTAGTACAGTGCATTGGATTTGTCATCGTTCTTCCTTGTTACCTGCATCAGACTCATTTCCTTCATATTTCACTAACATTCATATAGTGTATTTACATTTCTTGACTCATTTTTATAGTCTAGGTTGACTGCATGACTGTGTCAATATTAGAAGTGGAATGCCCACAAGCGACATCTATCATTTGCACAAAAAATGTCAATTAACCTGTCAGACCTGTCATTCCGTCAGATCTATAATGACAGTTTGCAGGTGATTAACTGACAATTAGATGACAGTAAAGATTAGCATCTCCTCACACTGTTGTATTAGTTCACAATCAGGATGACTGATTACCCAGATGTCGGATTAAATGTTACATGAATGCTTCAGTCTGTTTTTGCTTGGAGGTGCCTCTATGTTTTATGGCTTTGGTTTTTCCCCATCAGCTGCCTCTAAAATGCAGTCAGTTAGATATGAAATTCATATAAGCATTCTGATTGGTTGGGCCACACAAAGCGTGGTGTCAAGCCACACAGATGTCAGTATATTGCATGTTCAAGACTAATAAAAGTAATTTTATATTCAGAAGATTGAAATATAGTAATTATCTGATTTTTTTGCACGTGTGATTTTTGCATTTAAACTCTTTGTAACCCTCAGTATATGAAGCACAAAAATGGACATTTTAAAAACCTGTGAATTAAGTGTATTTATTGCCCTATTCTTCTAATGCCTGTCAGTTTTTGAGCCATAAATACGATCTTTACTTGTGTATTCACTGAACATATGTGTCCACAAGGCAAAAATAATTTTCAGTTGAAGTGCAGCAATTATCAGACATTTAATGGTCATGAATAGTCAACAGCTTTGAATTGCCTGATAAAACATGAGCATCATTCTTTTGAAGAGCTTACATTAAATGGACTCATAAACTGGTAAGATGAATAAAATTTATCTGACTTTGCACTGGGAAAACCAACTAAATAATGTAGTAATACCTATAATAGTTCTCCCTAAACATATATGATTTATGAACTAAATCAGAATAACAAGAGGACATTTCAGGGAAGCAGCTCTGAAGCAGTTCATGGTTTCCTTTAAAAGTAGTGCAGTTTTTGTAGTCTTTTAAATTCTCTTGCAATTTCAAAAAGGTTATTTTTCATAATCCACCCTGGTTTGAATAGTAATTAGGATTATGTATATGTACCATTTCGGCTGCATTTTTAGCTGTATTAACAGCATTCATATAAGGTGGGGTTATATTTCTATCCACTGAAAGACAGGCATGAACATTTCAGATTATTTAAGGCAACATTTCAGTTACTATTTCACTAACTATTTCAGACACATATGAAGTCATTTTGTTTACAAAGTATGCCTTTCTTTGCTGACATGCCTCTCCAACCATTTGTCACCTACCTTTACTGTACTGGAGCTAGTGAGATAGAGACTTGGGTTTGGGTAATGACACCATGTTGGAAGAAGTGAGCGGGTAACAGTCACTTCCAAAAAAAAAGTCTGGTTCACATTTGGCTTTGATGCTGCATTTTTTTTCCTGTAAATAATGTATTTACACAGTTACAGATTTTTTTCTTTTGTTTTCTGCACTTCTGTTTTTTATGTATAGCCATGACCTTCATGAGGGTGGAACTGTTGGGACTGGAAGCTAGAAATGGATTCTAGAGGAAATCAGAAAATGCTTAGCAAAGACTTGATGTTTCCTGTTCAACCTGGATACAGTGTAGTTAATGGAGAATGTATTTCTTTTTTCTTTGGGATTTCTGTTGTACTTTTTTTTTCCACAATTAGGTTTATGAAATTAACATTTAAGTTGATTCCACATTTATTCTGGACAAAACTTTTAGTTCAATGCCCTGATCTGTTGTGATGAGAACATCAAACGGTTATGACAATATCCACAGTCATCTATGTGTATACCTGTAGCAGTAATGTCTAAACAGAACGCAAGAGAACACAGCTTTAACCACTGGTGTCAATACAAGTCTAACTATAACTGTCTATTGTCTATTGTCTAGTAATGCTCAGGCAAGGGTTAAAACAATCATGCTGATGCTCATATTTCTGTTTGCATGCATGCTTTGCTTCCAATAGGCACAAATGCCAACATTCTTGTATTTCCCATTCTAAAGTATTTGAATATGCTGTGCTGTCAGCCCGCGTTGTTCTAACAAATCACCATTACATTAGCATGACAACTGCATGTTCATGCTGTACGGATTCATTATGCCAACTGTACAGTGATCCCTTTGTTGTTCTTGGTCGTGAGCGTTCACGCTTGGCAGCTCACCCCGTGCCCTGGTGTGGCTCGATGGTAAAAGTAGTGTGAAGTCTAAAGTTGCGTTGCGTGCCTCCACACATCCCCCCCTTTTACCCCCCCCCCCCATACCCTTTATTCCCCTGCCGCAAGCAGCATCCCACATCATCCACAATCATTTCTGTTTGTTCAGCACAGCACTGTGCATAATTATAGGAATGTCGCGTAAAAGCAGATCATTAGCACATTAAATGGTTTGCATGAATTACAAGGGATCGCTGTAAAACTGCAGTGTTGACTTTCAGTGAAACGGCCGGGTTCTTTATTAACTGCATTTATAAGGGAAAACTGAATCCCTTAGCAGTGGCTGTGTGAAAAACTGGGGCTTCTTTAGGGATGGAGCTTAGAGTTCCTGTGAGTGTCTTGGCTGGCATAGTGTGTCTTAGCAGATGGAGAGACTGTGGCTGGACAGCAGGAGTAGGAAATATCTATTGAGCAACGAAGGGAAAGACATCTGATTTCAGAGCTAGTCGCTGAGAAAAAGCATCGGCACGCAGAGAATGAGGCCGTTAGAAACAACCTGAATAGACTCGACTCCGCAAATATTGGTCTTGTGGAAATTTCTGAAATGGCTGTTGTAATTAGGAATATCATTAAGGTGGCAGATTGTATCGCTCACAGTAGTGATTAGATTGTCGGACTGTGCTCCACGTTGCATATCGTTTCATGTTGGAGAGATTTGTGCTGCATGTTTTCAGTGTGACCTGATGACCATTGAAATCTCAAGGAATTTTTCTAGATATGTTTTTGCATAGGAGGTGCTGTTTGGCCACTGAGCAAACTGTGGGGCTGAGTGATAACTGGATCAGATCATACCAGTGGCCTTATGAAAGTGATACCATTACTATTTTTTGCAAAATCTCCACCATACCTTACTGCGTGTTGTCTCTGCATCAGTGAATCCTACGAACAAAGCCGTTCCATGATATTGAAGTGATTGTTATGAAACGATAACAAATGGGATAATGAATACATCAATACAGATATCCTGCATTCATGGAAATGAGATCCTTAAGTCTGCATCTGCAGCACACGTTTCATGCACACGTTTGTATTGAATTGTTTTGTACTTAATCAGTGGCGTCCATACACACTGCATTGATCGTTGCAGGTTCATTTTCTCATCCCCCACCCACCCAGCTTCACTCAATAATGATGTGCCTCAACAAAATTAGCCTATAGGCAATACTGTCACCTTTTGGAGGGGAGCGGGGTTGATGTACATTATGGTTAATGAATACACTCTTAGATTCAGAGATGCCACATAAGGTTACTGACCAATCAGATCACTGGGAATGGGTGAATAAAGGCTCTTTAGAAGAACACTATGCTTTGCGTTGGGGGCGGGGGCAGGGGGGACATGAGGAAAAATGAAGGTTGCACTTAAATTGAAATGTTAAATTATATATCCTGCCCACATCAGAAGCCATACGACTGTCTTAGTTTTAAAAAAGGTGCATTAGTGTGTTTTCTGTGGATTTTTTTTTTTCAGTGAGTCATAGATTGTGTGCTAGGTGATGTACAGAAGAAGAATGAAATCAATGGACTTAATTATGTGCCTGCATACTTTGAGAGAGATGAATATTGATCTCCTTATCCTGGTCGATATTAATTTTGACTGTTATTATTATTATTTATTTGCCTAGCTGATGCTCTTATCCAGTGTGATTTATTCAGCTTACATTTTCTTGAATTATACAGCTGAAGCAGGTTAAGTGTCTCACTCAAGGGTGTAACGGCAGTGACCCGCCTTGAAATCGAGCCGACACCGTTCAGGTTACAAACCCAGCTCCTCTACCACAAGGCTGCTGCCCAGTTTTAGGTGTCACTGTTTAAATGTATTGCTGTGTAGATATACATACTGTGATTCAAATAGCAGCCTATGAATTTCACATCAGCTGTGAACAAGCTACCTCAAATTAACTACAGTGGCATCTAATTCGTGTAACAAGGGATACAAGGTCAGTGCAGTAGTCATGAATAGTCATTAATGGATATTTCGGTGGGGAAAAAAAATAGTCCTCTGGAAGTTTGTCAAAGATGACAACGCAGCACATCTGAAGAAACAGTACTATGCCAGCAGGACTCATGTGAATGGAGTAGGACTGGAACAAATGGAACATAAGTAGCACATAAACATAAACAGTTTTTAGTACCTGGGTGTATTTGTGGTTTTCATATTATTTGCATTCACTAGTACGGGTGGACTTGTCATTTGTCTTTGGATATTGTACAATTAAGTAAACTAATTTTCCACGGCTGTGGCTACGTTATTCACAAGGGAACTGTAACCAAGTGGTTAAATTGAAGACTTGCTGCCAAAATGTGGTCATAGTGGTTTTTATTTTTAATTATTTTTTAATCAGAAACATCAAAAGTGGCAGCAAATTAAAATGAAAAATCCTCGCTTAATCTCTTGCAGTTATTTCTTTTCATCCTTCTAAGATGATTATCAAATCTTCCAGTCAAATCTTTGTCGTCGGCCACAAATCAAGGCTTGGCAAACAAGCTTAAAGGCTGTGACCAAATGGAGCTCTGGAATTCTGGATTGCTGGCCACTCTACACTCGCATGATATGACAACTTTATAAGGTCTTTAATTGTCGATGTAAAAACAAAACTTGTCAGGTGCAAGACTTGCTGTTATTTAAAACTTTGAAAGAAATAGTAGATTTAAGTGACTTGTCAAATGTTTTTTTATACCTAAGAGGACATCTGTTTAGTATAAGGAGCTGTAGAGAACTGTCATCTCTCCCCCACTAGTTCCACAAGTTTTCCTGTGGATGAAAGAACAAAACAGCAAAACCTATACACATAGATGTGCACACTTCACATTTGTAAGCTCACTATAGATTCTGTGCACATGCATAAGTTTATTGCAGTGTTGGATAATTATATAAAGAAGAGGTATTAAAATAATAATAAATATCACTGCAGTGAGCAGTGGCCAAGCAGAAGCGAGTCTGTATTTGCACAGAATTGATTGGGCAGCTTAAGAGTAAGGCCTGTGGACATGGCTTTATCTGCTGGAGTTTAGCAGGTCAAAACAGAGGTCTGAGTAAAGTCATGCAAAATGTGCTGCCTCACAGAAATGAATCAGGAGAGGATAAATAAAAAATGGCTGAACTGTTGATATGACAGAACATTTAATAAGTTATGGAAAAGCTGCCACACTGATTTTTACCCACAGTATGTCAAATGTCATTATTTTTACATTTCACTCCAGTAGTTTAGCCTGGCAAGGCCGTCTGTAAATTTAATGAGTCAATATAAACAATGCCCCAGGTATGACATTGCGATGTCAAATTTATTCAAGCAATGTCAGGCTTATGTGGAAAGCCAATATTTTAGCCCAATCTACCTGTCAAATTCAAATGGATACATTTTATATGTGCTGTTTTAACATTTATTTTTTGAGTTTTTATGACTCTTAGAACTAAATATGGGTGAACACAAAAATATGCATTGTGTTGACACTACAGTATGCACAAAAATATATTTACAATATAGTTACAATCCAAACAACACTCAAGATCAAAAGGGCAGGGATTACTGCATGTCCAGTGGGATGCAATTTATGGTATCAGTCAGTCTGGCTGTCAGGCTGCAAGATCTGGCTTCTTGAGTCATAACTCACTCCTTATTTCAAGTTTTCTTTCAGTTTTCTTAAATTGCAAAGGCAGCAACCATAAAAAAAAATATCACATAATATTTTGGCATATTTCCAAAACAGGACCTGCAGATACACAGCTTTCTTCCTGTCATCAGTTTGCACTTTATTGAAGAGATTATTTTAATTTATGTGTTTATTTATTTGTCTGACGCTCTCATCCAGAAAGACTTAAGGCTGTCGTGGAGTAGCAAGACACTCAGCTAAGTGAAGGTCAAGTGAAGCATGTCAGAAACTCAAGCCTGTACATTTGAGTGATGAGAGTAAGTGAGAAGGGGACACTCTTTAATGGTATGTGGGCCTTCGGCTAAAGGCAGCAAACTCTGCTCTCTGATTTCACTGAAATAGAGCTGCTTCGAAAAAAATTTTGCTGCTGTGAGCTAATCAAATGACCCAGTGTCTAAACCTAAACACATCTGCGAGAAAGGGCAATTGTTTGTCCATTGCAGGAATGTTGTTTGCTTTAAACAATCACTCCGTCCTGCCAGATGTTTTTTGATCCTTATGTAAGAATCAGGACAGCAGTGTGGTGTAGTGGTAAGGAGCAGGGCTTGTAACCAAACGGTTGCTGGTTTGAGGCCCCACTAGGATGCTGCTTTTTTACCTTGGGCAAGGTACTTAACCCAGAGTTGCCTCAGTAAATACCCAGCTGTATAAATGGATAAAATTGTAATCTACTATAAGTCACTCTGGATAAGAGTGTCTGCTAAATGACAGCAATGTAATGTAATGTACATATAACGAGGGCTTGGTGGCTGTGCTGGATTTGGAATGAGCTAAACAGCATTTTAGTCCAACTCACTGGTGGCAAAGTAGAATTTCCGGTGACTTGTGACCCAGGCCACATAATGCTGTGTGCGCAAAATCGGAAAAATGGCTGAGGCCGTAGCCTCAGAGATGTCTTCAGGCAAAGGTTAATGACTGCATGTGTTCAGAAGTGTGGCGGTGGATCTTCAGAGACCACGCTAGCCTCCTGAGTGGGATGTCAACAGGCTGTGTGATTAGATACCTTAACAGCGGCGTTAATTATCGGGCTTCTTCTCTCAAAGGGATCTCCCAGCAGTGTGTCTTGACACGATTCAAACAGAAAATGTAACCACCCGTGAAAAAGTGTCACCCAGCTGCTAGGTGATGGACAGGTGTTGAGGGTGAAGCATTTGTGGCTGCAATTAGATATACGTTACCCAGAAGCCCCATTGGGAAAAAGAAAGATGTACTGTATTTTTAACCCTTTTGAGCATACGGTCAGACTGGTGTGATTAGCCCTTTCGCGCGTACAGTCAAACCGGTGTGATTAGAACACTAGATTAGACAAATCTGAAAAATTCTAGCTGACGTTATCTTTGAGGAAACAGTAATTTAGCGTTACAAAGTATAGCAAATGCGGCGGTGAAAACTATGAGAAGCTTAATAACACTGATTAAAACATAACAAACCATGTAACGTAACACACACTACATAGCATAAAATAAGTCACGCTGGGGGGAAGTTGGAAATATTTTAGAACTTACTTGAAAAAGGGTTAAGTGTCCCGGCTGGTTTGGTGTTGGATGCTTGGTAGCAGATTAGTGCAACATCTTTTTTTTCTTATTTTTTCCTTTTTTTTGTCCCTGGCATCTTTTCCCAAGCTGTCCATCCAAGGAAACATGCTTTTGTGTAGTTCCCATTTATTTTTAGTCTGCACTCCATCTGCAGTTGTTATACCATATTTCTATATCTTCTTTCCAGGAAATGTTTACAAACAAAGCAGTCAATCACACATGTTTCGTTAAGATGTTTCATTTTCCCATCAAGACACAGACACCCAGCGCTTTGCAGATGAACGCCGCCAAAGAATTACTCCAGCTCTCAGCTGTGTGTTTAGTGCTCTTCTTGCAGAAATGTGCGTCCCTATCCTCCCTGGAATGGCTCTATGGACAAAACCAATTTGTTCAGTTAAAAAAAAAAGCTTCTGGCTTGAGTCTTGACTGTTCATTTTATTATCTTCCGCTCATGAACATATTTATGTCTGTATCAGCATGTTTGGGGGTGAGAAGTTATGAAGAAGGATCAAGAGAAAACGTACTGTATGTCCCTCTCGGCTAACAGATATGCAGTACACATTGCACCGCTGCTGGTGTCTGCTTCCCGCTGTTCCCCAGTGATGAATACATTCATGTAATGTAATTGTCATCAGCTAGCCACAGGGCAACTCTTTATGGCCCCCAGACAGTGGAAAGTGGCCAAGCAGGAACTGTACGCTAAGAGTTAGCGTGTCCAAAGTGACTCGCTGGTCCCGTGTGACTTTAAGCAGGCCCCAGCTAAGGTTTGGAATCATGACCCCAGCAATCAAAGCTCTGGGCCCATTCCAGGAAACCCCTGGGCTTCTTTACAGGAACATAGCTGTCAGCATTTCTGGCTCCTGCTTCTGAGAGAGAGGAACACGCAGGGCCTTTTTGTCCAGTTTAGCTGCTGCAAAGCTGTGTTGCCTCTTGATTTGTCTCTCAGGACAAGTAGCAAAGTTTTGCTATGTGGACATGTGGGATAGCTGAGAGGTAACTACAGAAAAGGGGAAATAAATTACCCAAAAATAACATCTTAGCAATATTGTAATATTAAATGAAACAGTGTTATATAGTACAGCACTGTTTCGTATTTGCTCTAGCAGTGTTCTCTTAATGAATTGCCACAATGATAAATTTTTATTGGTCATTGCTGCAACTGCTTAGGAATAAAGGCTGTACACCAAAACTCACCAGGCAACACATGACATTTCCAAAATCTCCCTAACAATTTAAAACGAGCTGGATAAAGTTATGTTTTAAACATCTGGAGTAAATTCCAAAATGGAAAATGATAAATGCAAAAGTCATTTTTATAACTGTTTTCACAAGGGCTGTTAACTAAATGCATTTGGACTGCTAAGCGTCAGCATATTTCTCTGCTTCTGTCTGGCCATTTGTAAAATTAAAATAATCCTGTCATTGTTTGCTGGCCTTTGAGAAAAGAAATGAAATTTGTCAAAAAAGCCATTCATATTTAAAGAACAAAATTTTGACACATTAAAACTTTTCATTAAACATTTTCTGAGACAAGTTAACATTTACTGGAGTGACATAAAGGCCTCCTGTTCTCACCTAGTCCAAAGGACATGTCACACTCTTATAACCATTAAAATTTAAATTTTAATGATGTTGGGCCAATTGGCATAAATACTTATTGTAACAGGTAATTAACATTTGAGGTATGCTGAGGTCGTGGTCCTACCTGTCTCTGCAGTTAGATGATAACTGTCCATCTTTCATGTTGATGACATAAAGAAGTAGATGAGGGACAGAAGAGAGGCAAAGGCCAAAGCTGGAGCCTGTGTTGATATTTATATTCTTGTTGGGCTTCACTTAACATATATTACCCCCTCCCCACCCCCACCCCCACCACCATCTTTTATAAGTGTCAATTCAGATAGATATACTCAGACTTGAGATACATGCATGTGAACACCACTTAAATGCTTCCCAGAAGAGATCCACATCTTTATCTCCACAATGTGAATTATGACATGGGAACTTGGGAGATTTGTGTTGGGGCAGAGCTGTTACCCAAAATGAGGGTATGTCTCATTTATTATGGGGGCATTCTGACTGGGCATTTAAGTCTGATGTTTTTTTTCTGTGACCCTAAAGATCATGAAAATGTGGAATAAAAACCACACCAGTGACAAACCTGTGTAACATCAACATTCTTTACAATCAGACAGGCAACATGCAGTTTTTATTTGAAAAATATTGCAACTTACCACACTTGATAGCCCGGCACAACAGTCGATACAGTTTTGAATGTATGCTTTCGTTAAACATGATATCACATTCTCTCTGAGGTGTGAAATGTGCGGCCACAGGTGGCAGATGATATGCATCAGTGAGATACACCCAATGAATATGGGAAGAACAACTCAACCAGTGTGATCAGTTAATTTTACTACCAAAACATGTGCTCATGGGTTATATGTGCTACAACACAGATATATAAATAACCTCAAATAATGTCCTCTTTCATATGCTACTGTAAAAAATTAGCATGTGTCCTGTGCTACGTGAGATGGGACCCAGCCAGCAGCTGGATGAGGCTTGACTGGATCTGCGGGACTCACAGACGTGTTACCGGGTTTACAAGTAGGGGGTGTGTCAAGTGCTTTTAGCGGAACAGCGCGTCAATTTATGCTAGCTTTAGTCTGAAGACGTGGAAAGGCACATAAATCAGATCACTGCAATCTTATTTATGCTGGAAATAATCCGTGCTCACTTGGTTTTAGGTCCCGAGGAAGTTCCAGTGAATGGCAAGGGATGTTGTTGGTGTCTCACAGCCATTGTGGTTGAAGCAGTACATTCTGACGTCTGTGATACAGACCACTCAGGTAGCTGTTTAGACAAATTAGTTAGCTGCATGCAGCCAGCTACTAAGCTGTCATATTTGATATTGGTATTTTAACTGTTACCATTTCAGGCATAATCCCTGAAAAGGCACATCTTCGTTCCAGAAATGCTTTTGGACAATGTCTGCTCCGCTTTCATAATTAAAGCTGTGAGTGGAGCTGGGTTCTGCAGTCAGGACAAGTGGTTGTAATGGAACTCTGTGAACATATTTATTGGCCACCAGGCTCTAGGAGAGGAAATGTGGTTTTCCAGGGTGAAAGAAATTTATTTGCAGTGCAAGACTTTGTACTTTTCATTTTAGCATATACATGCCTTTGTCAGTGAACACCAAACATTAAAATTCGTGTAGCAAGATGTGCAGAAAAAGTACTTAGCACTCCTAAGTCTGAATCAGTCCCTATATATTGTGATGATACAATTTGAAATTATTATAACTATTATTTTTAATTAATATTTTATTGTTCTGTCCATCAATGTTTACATTATACATGTTACTTGTCCTGATGTATTGCTTATACTATTTTATTGCTGTCACTGATATCAGCAGTAAATATTATGCTCAGATATTACTTCAGTTGGATTTAAAGGTTTAAGTGTTCTTTATTATCGTTATTATATTTTAATGGCCCTGTTGATGTGACTGTCATCTTTACTTATTAGACATTTGTGATACTGTTTAAATATTTTAGGGTTCACTTTCTGGCTTTTCTCCCAGGCGAGTGGCCTCCAATTCCAGGCTGGTGTGCCTGTAACTGCAGGTTAAAAGAAGGGGAAGGAAGCTGCTTTTCTCTGACTCTGTGGAAATAACGAGCAGAGGCTGATTAGTGAAGATGACAGGTTTTAGAGTGCTGCTATCCCATCATGCAACTGGCTTTCACTGCGTCAGGTCTGTAAACCTCCATGTCGGGTCCCAGGCACCATATTAGTCTTTGAAAGTTTAAAAGAGCCCTCATGCATTGCCAGCACATGGCACATCTCCCAAGAAGAGACCCCAAAGACAGGTCCCTCATATGGGGACCTAACCTCTCTCTTGTATGGACTCCAGGGGGGTATCACTGCAGACATGCTCACTAAGCTTCATTACAAAACTCCCTCTGAAAGTGCCCACACACCTGTGTGTGTTTCCTTATTTAACTGAGAAATTGCATTAGCTAAAGTCCTGTAACATAGAGCAAAATAAATTTTAACAAAAAACTAAGAATAATAATATCACTGTGTACTCTCATATACTGTACTCTGGAATCTTCTCCTTGCATTGTATATTTGAAAAACGTGTTTGCAACAATATGTATTTCACATACAGAAGTACTACAGAAGCACAAACCTGATTTTTAAAGGGAGTACTGATGATCTGAGGTGACATCTTCCAGTAAAAACCTCATCAGCCCAGTGCAGCAAAATGTTTTTGACCACAGATAAAGTTTATAAAAACAAACTTGACATCTAGTTGAATTATTCAAAGCACCATGTGTGGCATAACCCATAAGGAGTAGTGGTACAAGCCAGAGGGTGTTTGTTTTGTATTCACAAAATAGAAGTGCAACAAAAAATGTGAATGCATTTTGTTCTCTGCTGTCATTGACCAATGAAAAGCTAATACTGTTGTAAAGAAATTAGAAGTTAAAGTGTGCAAAGGGTTAAAGTGCGCTGCCACCCTGTGCTCTTGGAGACCCTTTCAATCATATTACATGAAGACACACACATACACAATACGTTACAGCAACCTAACACATTACATTGCATTACATTACATAATTTAGCAGACGCTCTTACCCAGAGCGACTTCCAAATGAGTGCGTCACTATGCTAAGAGTGGATTCCCAAACACTGTTGAAAAGGAATGGTTGAATGTTTATTTTTATTCAAAAACAACACAAAATCACTGTGTAACATCAGCTGAGATGTGCCTAATGTACGCTCCAAGCAGCATCTGCTTCAGTGCGATGCACTGTATGACTCAGAGTGTGTAAAACAGCCATTGGTTTGTATGCAGGTGTATTGGAATGTTGTGTTTGTCTGGCTTCAGTGCTCCTGCACAGGGGCGGACGTGGTCGCAGTGTGATGAGCAATTGGTGACTCCCAGACAGGGTTGCATAAAGGGGAAGTTTATTCACGGGTGTTAAGTATTCAGTTTCAAAATCAGTACAAACACTTGCAAAAATTGGCCTGCCGTTTTAATTGTTGATATCAAAATGAGGCCATTACGCAAAACAATTTGGGCCAATTCATGCAAACTCAACAAGCGCTATTCCAAAGCGACACTGTTATTGTTACATAAACCCTGTGCTGAATAAAAAATCATGGTGAAATTGCTGTTTTGATGCATAATTTGATGCCTGTTGTTTTGAAAGTCTGAAAAACAGATGTGAAGAATTAAGCTGTCAGACCAAAAAAGGTCATAGACTGGCTCAGCTTTGACTTGCCATCACCTGAGCCCTGGTCTATGAGTCAGTGAGGCTAGCGAGGGTCGGTGCAAATGTGTACATTACATTTGTTTGACAGTCTTAGCCAGAGAGACTTCCAGCACAGTAGAACTACTGGAAGTGTATCCATTCAAGTTGAAAAGGACTTTTAGACATTGTCTAAAAGTCCTTTTCAACTTGAATGGATACACTTCCAGTAGTTCTACTGGAAGTTCTACTGTGCTGGAAGTCTCTCTGGCTAAGACTGTCTGTCAAACAAATGTAATGTACACATTTGCACCGACCCTCGCTAGCCTCGCTAGCCTCGCTAGGCGGGTCCCGTCGTCGATGATGTCAACATACTTGATGCATCCGTGTGACATGCATCAAGGTACGTTGACATCATCGTTGACGGGCCCCTCCTCTTCTCAGTACTGGCTCCACACTGGTGGAATGAGCTTCCTGCTGAGATTCGTAGAACAGCCTCCCTGGGTGCCTTCAAGAGAAAGCTGAAAACTTATCTCTTCAAGCTTTATCTCTAGTCTACCTTCCTCTCTATCTATCCCTATTTTTTATTAAAAAAAAGCACTCTACACTAGTTTAGCACTTAACTCAGTATCTTCCTGACCTCTTGTAGTACTTTTCGATAACTGCTCTTAGCATTGTGTTGCATTTATTTGGAAGTCACTCTGGGTAAGAGCGTCTGCTAAATGATGTAATGTGATGACACTTCCGGTCCACACACTCAGGAGGATGGCTTAGAATTTTTCGGTGGAGGATGAGCTTTATCTGGTTGCTAGGCGACCAAACATTTGTCTGTTCCAAAATTAAGTTTTGTTGTTCTATCGTTCAATCAACCCTGCAGTGCTAGCAGCAGCAGAAGTTGAAACCAACAGAACTTTGCTGCAAGTTTGGTCTGGCCGTTGCAGTCCTGCTTTGTTCGTTGTGATAAGAACAATCCCCAATCCTCCTCTGTGACTTTTTGTTTTTGCGCTGCCATTTTTTATCACTGATATGGACATAATGTTGCTCACATAATACTGTTTCAGTTACATTTAATGGTTTAAGTGTTCTTTATTATCATGATCATTATTATTGTTTCAGTTGTCCTGTTGAAGTTATTTGACCCAGCTGACACACCATCTCTAATTTTAAAGCAGCTGGATCTAAACGCAAGACACATTTCAATCCTGGTTATTTTCTAACAATCACCAAACACTTGTGCTGTTTGCACAAAACTATCACATTTCACTCTGATCCTGCACCAGTGTCAAGCACTAAAAAGGGTGCCTCCCAGAGTGGCCTCACATGGCTGAAAACCAAGTAGCAAAACGGCCAGTTGGTTAGTGCTCCATTTTTTTATTATTATTATTTCCAAAGGGTAAGGGCACTTTCAGCCTGCAACCAAAGAAATACAGTTCAGTGGTGCTGCCTCCAGACATTTCATGAAAATATGAAGAAAAATGTTGAGTTTAATAAGAGGAAAATGATACTTTGTGGAAGATGCATTGTGACAGGGCTGACAGTTATATGGGAAGATTTAGGGGACAGTTGAGATTTCGGTCGAAAGATGTCGGCTTCTCTCCAGTTTTCTGCTCCGGAACGCGTTTGCTTTTTTGTCAGTGAGCCCTGAACGAGATGTGAAGGATTTTATTCCCAAGGCGTGCTGCACATGAAATCATTTGGCTCTCCATGTACTGGGGCTAGCCTTCCGACAGAGCCACTTCTGAAATGAAGGGGATTATGGGATTGACAATGTGTTCGACAGTGAAGCAGACCCTCCAGATGCAGGAGTAAGGCATGCGTCAAAGGAGAAGCATTCTCATGAATATATGAAAGGAGCTGAAAGGAGGCCGTTGCTTGTCTATAGGGAGAATAAACTGTAACAACAAAATATGATTTTATGTATTATTTTACTTGCAATATTTTCAGGAGTAGGGCCAGATTAACTGCAGGCAAGTCTACCGTATGCTGTCTTGGACTACATAATTTGGTAATTGAAGAATAGAGAAGAACAACAGCAAAATCCATTTCCTTGGCCTGTAGCGAAAAGTAGAAGTCTCTGTAAAAACTGTGGTCTGTTTTGATCTTTGAAGAAACACACACGCGCACACACACACACACACACACACACACACACACACACACACACGCAATTATATATAGACATCTGCCTAGATACAGGTTGATGGGGCATTCCTCATACTTATATAGTGCTAATAAGAATAGAATGCCCTGTGGTCCTCAGGCAGAGTACATTGATACAGGGTTAATTAAACTCACTAATTGAAGATTTTAAACGAGCGCTCGTTAAGGCTGCCTCAGCTTCATTGCACCCGTGTTTCAGTTTGAAACCCCCACCCGCTCTGCCCCCATCGCTTCCCTTCCCCCACCCAGTGATGCATTGTTTGAAAGCTGCCCAATAAAAACCCTGACCTTTACAGGTTGCCATATAAGTGGCCCCTGCATGTGACTGATTGCCTTTTCCACTTATCGCCGCCGGAGCCCGTTGTGTTGATTTATGGCAAGAAAGCGGAGTAAACTGGCTTCACCAGCTGCTCCCAAACGCACGCCGATGCATTCAGCAAATGCCATGCACACTCCGTCACAAAGGGGAGGCGCAGCAACGCGGTGCGCTTACATACCATACCTCTGTACTGATTTCTGCCGTGTGACCAAGGAAAATCATTATTTCTATTAACTGCGATTGTCTTCCTTATTGGGTTATTATTTTAATACTAAAACAGAATCTGTGTGAAGCTTGAATCACATAATCACACCTGGCAGGTCTGCTTTTTGAAGTATCTTGTAAAAAGACAAAAATATCAGCAGGTTATCACACCTTTGTTTGTGAAATATTTCACTACAATACCATGTTTACAGTACCATATTTGCATGCTGTAACAGTTCCTTGCTGTATTCCGCTTCAACTCATTTGTAAACGTGCACACATGTCATATTATCCTATGATGTTTTTACTTTTTTGCTTTTCTCTGTGACATATGTAATTATCATCGATAATCAATAATATTAGCATTGAGGTGCAGTATTATGGTGTAATGTGTTTGTCACCCAGCTCATATTGTAAGATATCCATGTCTCATAGTGTGTAATTATTCAACAGCAGGCAGTCACACTGTAGCACACAAATCAACAGAGACCAAATGAATGGGTTTGTTTTTAGTGAATGGATGTGGAAGGCCAAGTTGCAATCATCATCTGGCCCATAGGACAAAGGTCTTACACCTCAGTTCGACAGTGAATATTGAATTCATTCTTTAAAATAATTTCTAAAGCTAAAAAGTGTCATTCTGTATCCCTGACTCCATACGTCCATCACAAAAGTAGTTTATCTAGCCTAACAATTAATGTATTTGAAGGTCAAACAGCAAGGTCACAGTGACCCCTGATTGCTTGTCAATTTTCAGTCTGAAACACCGCAAGAGGTTTTGATAGATGGCTGCTATGAGGCTTTTAATTCCATTAGTATTTGTTTTAAATTATGGGGGAGTCAAATGAGCTGTCATATAAATAACTCTTTCATTGGGGAATGCAAATTGTTACGGTCTGATTCACAGTCCTAAGAATACAATTCCTCATATGGAGTGTGGAATATGCATAGTCTGGATCTGCTGGGGTTTTTTAAACAAGCAGGTACTCTGCTTGCTCCCAAATAGTCACAAAGTTAGGGACCACAGAAGAACAAAGTGCAAAGTGCCAAGTCATGAAACTACAAAAAAATTTTTTTTTAGTTTTTTTATTAGTACAAAGCAGATGTCTGCGTGCTTGTCTGTGATGGTTTGGTCTAGCTTTAAAGTGTACTAATGAACTTCATGCATTGACTATCATGAGATAAGTGTATAAGGCTGTGTACACTGATCTGATTGTGAAGTGAAGGTGCCAGGATGGTCATTGACACAGTATTGTGTCATGTACATGGATGAAAAAAGTACACAAGATATTTACAGTGAGTTGCCTTTTATTTCTTGAACCTATTTAAATGAGGAAGAACTGTTGCCACATGGGAACAATTGATGTTGGAATAAGCAACCAAATGTACATATCTGTGGCGTTTCTTTCATTTCAGGACATGAGATTTGTAATCTAGCCAGCCAGCTGGTTTGTGACATTCACAATTTAATGCTATACTTAACTTGTGGACCTTGAGCCAGCTAGTCTATAGCTTTGGCTACGTATATTCTACAATGCTAGCGCACCCTGTTAGGTTCGATATACTAGACTGTAGTGGTCAAAGAATAGCTTTTATTGTTCTTATTCCTCTAGGTGCTTAGAACGTAGTTTTCCATTTATACTGACGTCTAATTTGTTGAAGTAACAGGTCATGAGTTTATATTGACTGTTAGACTAATTACACTGCGCATTGAACCAAATGCCCTTCTACATTTGGTTTGCTTGCAGACATTTCAAGGATTCTATAATTAGATCAAGCACAGGCTTTATTGGGTATTTTCAGGCTTGTGAATTGTGTGTGTACACAAAGTTTAAAAATGTTTGTCGGAAGCCTTTTGACCATCTTGAACATTCCTCCTAGTGTGGCTCATACCATTGCAAGTTATTACCCATAATCCCTTGAGAGCCCAAGGCTCAATATGTCTTTTTAATCACTCTCAGACTACTAAATTTGGATAATCTGAAGCAGCAGTGGGATACTTTTATCAAATCATCCAGTTTGCCTGCTCAGAGAAAGCCAGATAAGCACTGAAAATTGCATCCAGAAGTGCACGTCTCTAAATGTCTTCTTTTTTTTTGGTTTGTAATGTTCTTTGGGCAAAAGAGAATTTGAAATGGTGAGTAAATTGGGAGGCAATTACCATGTGTCCAGTGATGCATTCATATAAATTTTGATATTTCAATATCACTGAGAAACTGTATTATTAACTATGCAAATTAAATAAGAATTAACTTAAGGGTTTGTATTAGATTCGTATCTTTATTAATTTATTTGAATTCTGGCTTGTAGTTGTATCATTTCATGGAGATTGTAATACTACAAACTGGCAGAGCTCCCAGATCTCTGTATTACCCACCATAAGTCTTACATCAGTTTGAACTGAACCCAAAAAGCAGATCCGCAGATAAACAGCACACAACAACAGCCTTAGGAAAGCAACCTTCTGTCGCACGCTGTTTATTTTCTGCGTATTCAATTATATTTTTGTCTGCGTGTGTCTGTATGCATACAAGGGATATGTGTGCTGTTTTTTTTCCCCCTCACAGCACTGCTGTTTAAGACGGAGCAGTTTTTCAAATTTAAGCAAATTTCTCCAGACACGAGAGCATTATCTTATCTGATCTCATCTCATTTCACTCAGAGTGTGAAGGCTTTACAACCCGGCATCACGCAGGGGTTAGTAGAATTAATAGATTTTCTCCGCGGAGGACTCGCTCAGGCCGGCCTCACTTGCCGCGCGCAGGATGATGTGAAATGGATTAGCACTCCGGGTCCGCAGGTGACCGCTCGCACTGACAGCATGCGAAATGGCCCGGGCTCCGCATCCATCTCCTGGACCGGCATATGCACGGTGTTTATTTACTTGCTGTGCTCAGAGCAGTCGGTGCCACCTCACAGGAATCCGGCGGAGCTGTGAACCCCCGACGGCCCGACGGCAGACAGCGTTCGGCTCCCTGGAGGCTGCCGTCTCCCCGCACCCAGCGACGGCGGCCTCGGGCTCTCCTCCAACCGCTCTCCGCGTGCACACCAGCAGCCTAATTAAGTCTCTCCTCCAGGGCCGCGCCGGGCCGGGAGTCGTGTGTCTCGGCACCGCTCGCCGAAGCCGCGCACGGTGTAGGCCCGGAGGCGGACCGCAAGAGCCTGTTAGAACACTTCAAAGGGAACTGGCAGGGTGCTGCATGTCAGGATGGCTCAGGTGAAGGTCGGAGCACCCACCCCCACTCCTGCCCCCCCCCCCCACCCCCCCGGGGCAGAGATTATCTGTCCTCGGCTGAGCTGTGCGTCATTCGAACACATCGAGACGAGCTTTCTCTTAATGTCAAAGCCTCACCACAACAGGTCAGGGGCAGGAAGCTCTGCTGCCCTGTGCTGAGCTCTTGTGTAATATTATACCAAGCGTGCTGGCTGACTGAACCCGACTGAAACGTCACTGCGGAGGGTCGCTGCTGTAACAGCCATCCGAACACTGTGTTTTCCTGAGAAAAGAAGAATAAAGAACATGGACAGGAGAAGGGAAGAATAAAGTGTAAAATCCTTCAGTCTTGACTGATCTCTGAGGATGTGGCAGTACTCAGAAGAAAAGCATAGAATAGAGAAAAAACATGGAACAAAAGCACAGAAAACCAGGTATTTATTATGTACTGGAGGATTAAAGTGCACAGGTGACAGGGACAGTTAGAACTGGTACTTCACCATATTCTGATCCTAAATTCCTAATCATAATTTACAATTTCCCAAAAGGAGACACACACATGACACACACACGTACTGAAACCAAGTGAAGTCCGATACTCTAAACATGACATGCTATTCACCGTGTATCAGACATGGAGACCATCGTAAACTGGGTTCCTGTTCCTGTCTGACATCACCAGGAGACAAGACGGGCGATTTACGGCCTGTAAGGGAAAGTATGAGTTATGTCTCTCTGAAAACACAACTGCTGTCTGTTGGGGGCACGGCCTTCTGTAAGATCAAAGACAGATTGCAAGTTATACTCTTCCGACAGAATTCCTGTCTGTCCACTGCAGGGGAGTTCTTTGTCTTGTTTGCTCTGCTGTGGTAATCCTGCGCACGTAATTCATATCATGGGCCAGGAGCTGTTTTTCCATGATAAATTGCTGAAAAGCAGATTTTAAAGGATAACAACTTGGTCACACGATTAGAGGAAAACAACCCTGTTTTCCACTCCCTACTGTGGTTAAGTAACCCTTTGTCAGTACCTGACAGCTGTGTGGTATGATGGTCAGGGAATTGCACTTAACCAACAGTGTGAATGGTCCCATGTGGGTGACTGATGATGTAGTCTAAGGTGAAACCACCACACTACTTGTTCTAATTCCTTCCTTGATGGATGGACCCATTGCAATAATATTTAAAATGACTAAGAGGATTGTACACCTTGACACAGCACTTCAGAAGTTCTTTTTTATTTAAACATAGAGTCCCCTCTAGTCATGAAACTGGACTTATAACTAGAATTTTGACTTCCAGGTGGGGTGCTGCCTTTGCAGATTGACAGAGATATGAGAGAAATATCAGCAGATATGCATGCTGAAAAACACAGAACTGATATCAGAAGGCAGAAATCTCCTTACTCTTACACAATTTAATGTCAGTATGTGACCTTTCCCCCCTCTTTAATAAATGATCTATGAATGGACACCTGGTTTCTAATCCCTTGCAAAGTGCCATGCTTTCCAGTCTCCATAGAAACTCTCAATGTGTGAACACTGAGGACATTTTCTCTTTAATTGAAATGCTGATAAGTGTTAGTTGAAACAACAGGTGCCATCTCACTTCCTTCCCATCTGTTTCCAGTCTCTGGAATATGCTGTAAAGCAGGTTACACTCCTTTCACTTGTTAGCATAGGGCTAGTGAACTGCTAAAATGAATATGCATACAAATACATAAAAACTTGTAGTACAAGGAGTGAATTATATCATCATCTTTTATTAAAGAAAGCTTCGATTAAAGAAGAAGACTGATGTGATCTGCGGATGTAATTTGCTACAATCCACAGAAGAAGGAGAGCTGTAGCTATCCATTCTCTCCTTTGTGTGTGGGTTTAATAGTCTGACTCAGATTATAAAACCAGGAAGCATGTTACAATTATCATGTGTTCTTAGCTATTACAACAAATTAAGAGCATAAAGACATGTAGCAGTATGTCCACATTTTCTTTTTTTTGGCAAAGTGGTCCTTTAAGAACTAAAAGCATTACAGTTAGATTGAACAGAAGCCCTGCTGGCAGCCCAGTCCATTACCATTCATGATAATGATTAGCTTTGTCATCTGCGTCTCATCTTTTAAGTGGCTAGAATTACGCATAGAGAGCATGAGTTGGCCAAAAACAGAAAGAGGCCGTTGTAACATCACCGTGATTAGAAAGGTCCTTGCTTAGCTTTTTCATGGTGTCTGATTTCATAGGAATTTTCCAGTCTCGTTCATGTCTTTAATTTCAAAGTCAGTGGTCAAAATTGTTTGGATTTTCTTTTGCATACCAATATCAAGTCACAGATAAAAGACGCTGTATTTGATCGTTGTCGGAAAGGATGCAAATACCAATCGAAAATGAAGGGCTCTGGCATCTTGTTTTGACAAATTAGAGGTATTTTCTTCTAGTTTTAATGGCGGTGGTAGTGAGAAAATTGCATTTTGACAATTTGAGTGCAGCGTAATTGCATGCCATTTACATGTCCATGCTTCCCAAGGTTTTATTCTGTATCCCCTCTCTGTCCATCTTCCTCAGCTGAAGATTGTTGATTTGCCTGCTCATATCAGATGGCTGTCTCAGGCAGAGCTTATTGATATAGACTGACTTGAGTCATTGGACTGGAGTCAAATGGGAGACTCGGGCATAAATTGATAAAGAGTGTATTTGGTTAATTACATATCGACCGTACTAAAGCACATTAGGCCTCCAAACCATATAGCATGTTAATTACACATAACAGGAATAGATTTTTTTTGCTGTAACAACATTTGTTGATAACATACAAAGTGAGGTTTTTAGTTTGAATGTAATGGGTACAATGTGTCTACCTTTGAGAAACAAATTTAAGCAAACTTTAATTTGTTTTAAGCTGTTACAGTAATTTTTTGTTCACTTCTGTGTTCATTGAGCTCATTGTGTCGTGTAGGAACTGTTTGAAACTTAAAGTGAAGGATAGAGCACTCTGCTGCTAGGTTGGGCCGAGCCAAAAAAGAGGTCCAGAATAAAACAGCGGAGTTCAGCCAGACAATAGCGAGTGGTTTCATCTGATGTGGAGGAAGGGAGCCGAGAGAAGGACATTTATCAGCGGTACACAGCACAGAACACCTCATTGTTTGATGGAGAAATTTAGTGGAAGCTAATTTGCTTTCACTGCGAAATCCTTGGCAGCTTTTTGCTGTGTTAATTAGACTGGAAGAGTTGTTTTGTACACCACATAGACGTTTAAACAGTCAAAAGAAAAGATCATTATTATGCGTTACACGCACAGCGGAAACTACCCACCGAGTGTTTGTTCATTTCTGTGTACACTATGCGTGAATCTTGTTGGAAGAGATGACAAATACTGTTATTGTAAAAACCTGATTTATGCAGTAATTTTTTAAACAGTTTCAGTGTTTATGCAAAAGTTGGCCCAAATTGTTATGAACGGTTACTCTTCTAATGAACTTTTGAAAACGACTTTCAAATTCAATTTGGAATGGCTTTTTAAGTGTATAGTAAAAATTGTTTCCATATTTTAATTAATAGATTTTAGCCCATTCTGTAAGTCACTATCATTTAGATTTCATGTATATGGTACTATTTAGATTTCTCATATACATTCAAAGAGGTCCACCTTTTGGGGAGAGATTAACATGTTTGTTTCATGAATATTGTTTCATATTGACATATTTAAAGAGGCATATTTACAAGAGTGCATTGATAATAAGTGTGTAATTTGCATATTGCCCTATCACCGAATTATACTTAATTATACTATATTAATATACGAATTATACCATGTTTGTTTAATGGGCACATACTAGCAAAATAACTAAAAGAAGTATCTCCTCTTTTGTCACATTATAACACAAATACACCTCCTGCTACAAATCGCTTCCACTGAGGATTTATAGAAGATATCTCTCAAGATGTCAAACCCAGATCAGGATTTAATTAACTGCTCAATCAAGCTTAATCAATGGGTAGCTCAGGTAAAACCAATCCCAGCATGCGTAGTGAGGTGCTCTGACCAGGACTGGGAGTGATTACATGCACAAAGGGTGGAATAGATTATTAATTAAATTGAGGTTCAGTTTAATCATTAACCCGTTCAGACCATTTTGAGCGTAAGATTTAGTAATTTGAGGTTCCTAGCTTCCAGTAATTTTGGGGTGTGAAATAAGAATGTTAACTGAAGGTCTGAATTACTCCTTTTAGAGATCCAATTACGAGTGATTCAGTGGCTTAAATTAGCAATTAACAGGATCACGATAATTTAAGGGTAGAAATTAGTGAACATTTACAAATTGGGGGTATCTTCTCAGGAGCTCTGGAAAGCCAACTGCACAGGACTAAAAAGTAAAAAGTTCGGGTTTTTTGTGATAAGAGTTATCAGCTTTCTTGCCTGGTTTAGAAGGGTTTTTGTGTTTATGATGGATGCCCTGTTATTCTGCATTGTTCCTTATATTTTCTATATTTGCACCTGGAAGAGGAGAGAACCGTGACTAGCCCATGATCAGAAAGATGTTCCCTCTCTGATGATATCTACAGTACAGACAGATGATGCATGTGAATGCAGCCTACCATTATATTCCTGCTGTTATCCCATAACTCACTACAGGGGTGTACTTCTCAGCTCTCGGAGTGCCAGAGAGTCAGCCTGTCCAAACCCGTAATTCATTTATTGGCTCAACAAGTGGCTGAATGAACACAAGTGACTATGTGTTCAAGGAGCTCAGTGTTTTATTATTTACAGAGACCCTGGAAGGGTGGGATTGTTGCTCTTGGTGAAGACGGCTGCCTCTCTGTTGTCGTGCCAGGGGGCCAAAGCAGCTTGTTTCCTACATTTGTTATATTGTTTTTTTTTCATTATTGTGCATTATGTTTTATTGTGTTTATATATGTTGTGTTTTTTAAGCGAAATAGTTTTATGTGATGTATGGGAATATTATGGGATTGTAACGACCTCGCCTCCTCCCACTCTGGCTTCAACCATTCAGCGCTCAGCGTCGCCGATCTACTAATCATCAGTCTGATCAACAGTCATCTCCCTCACCTTTCTCCACCTCGTTCAGTATTGATTTGTTCCCCTATTTAAACCCTTGTGTTCAGTTCACCTTCGCAAAGTCTACTCTTGTGTAAGGATATGATAAGCCTGGTTTCTCGGATTCTTGTTTTGAATCCAACCTGTTTTTCAATTCCTGCCTGTTTCCCGTCTGATTGTCTGTTGGAGCCTTGTTTGTACCCTGCCCCGTTCCAATAAAGTTTTGTGTTTCCCCACTTGCGTCCAGCTCTCGTTGCAGTGTGTGACAGGGGTATAGGGGAATATTATGGGATGTGTGGGAATATTATGGGATGTAAACACATTTTCACTGGAAACCTGAGGGAGTGGTCTCTGCCTGTTTTCCAGGAAGCCAAGCTGCGAGAGCTGTTGGATGTGGGGAACATGGTCGGCAGGATAGAGAATAAGCTGTTGACCGTGGTGAGCGGTCCAGACATGGTCAACATCACCTATCTGAACTTCATGGCATTTCAGGAGGAAGTCGCCAAGGTACGGCCAGTGCGCTTTTCACTGCAGGCGCTGGCAGCGAGACCAGCTTTAGTGTAAATGCCATTTCTTTGAAAGTTTAAAGGAAAGCACTAAAAAAACGACATTTCTGAATGTAGACTAAACCTTGCATTGATACTGAATTTGAAGGCATTTTGTCAAGATGCAAATATTAAGGGTTATTATTGCAACATACGATAAACAAACTTCACTAATAATAGAAAAGCAATTGCTTAATATGTGAAAATGAAGATGCTAAGTACACATTTTTGCCTAATACCATATGGTGTGTTTAATAAATATTTCTGTGATTTCTCAAACAACTATGTAAAGATTTTCAACAGAATCAGGTCGTTTCATACCAAAAAAGAGTAGATCTGTCACCCACTAAAGGTTCTCTAGGGGCCGCCTCTGCGATGCAGGTCATTTGCTTACATAAAAATCCCTGTCATCCTGTGAAATTAGTAAAGGTCAGCACTGAGTGGCAGATCAACCTGGTCTAAACTTAGATGTGTCCAATCATGTTTAGTCATATTTTTGACACTTAATCTCAAGGAATGGGATTTAAGCTGATCTTTGATGCCTGCAGTGTTTCTGAGTTCTAATTACTGATTGGTAACCGCCCATTTTGGTTGGAAGTCTGGAAATGTGGAGGACTATGATGATATATTAGTTTTGTTTTGAAATTATTTAATTTTATTTATTTTAAATTTATTTTACTGTTGAAAACACTCAAAAAGCAATGACTTGATTACATTTAGCCATTAAAATTGCAATATCTTCAGTCTTCCTTAACACCATTTTAAAAAGTGATGATAGACTTTAGTAGGGGTGTAACAATTCTTTTATGTATGAAGAGTCAGCTCAGTTATAAGGTTTACTCAGCATTGATCTCAACAGATGCAGCTAAATGGAATCAACTTGGTACTTTGCAGACATACAGAAGAACATTCTGCTTCTGCTAATCTTGACTATTGAGAGGCAAAGAAAACATAGGCTTTGTCAGCTCACCAGCTAATGTGGCAATTATGTGTGATGCCAGTTGTCATTGTGATAGCAATGTGACACAGAAATGTTACAATGTAGACATTACCATATGTGTTTACAAATTTACAGTGGACTAGAGTGGCAAGAGTTTTTCAGAGCCAGAAAGTACCCCACATCAACAACATATATGATGCTTAAGACAACTGTTACTGCTGCGATTATTTTCTCAGACCATTTTGGAATTTCTGTATAGATTAAGAAACCATGTGCAACCACATGCAATATATATTCTCTGCAGCCAGCCTGTTACTTAAACAAACTGACAATATGTAAGGAGAATGATTTGTAATGGTTTACACATCCAAACAGTAGCGCTATTATTCTAAAAATATT
The DNA here is from genome assembly GCA_019176425.1 of Megalops atlanticus. NCBI lineage: Eukaryota > Metazoa > Chordata > Actinopteri > Elopiformes > Megalopidae > Megalops > Megalops atlanticus. Next base: position 5,939,794 of record CM032892.1, on the reverse strand, counting down.
ATATGCCATTATTAAAACAACTTCTCTGTTGTATCTACCAGATCTTATAGCATACTGCTTTTATACACTGCCATGCAAAAGTCTCAGCAACCAGAAAAGTCTCAGCAATCTTCATTCCTTTGATAATTTGCTCCCTCTTTTGTTTATTCGTTGAAATCTCCTACCAAACCACAAAACCATAGAGACCTCAACCTAACCATTGAGACACAACTGAATGCAACCACAGAACTGTAAAAACATGAACTGAACCCAAAGCATTTTGTTCAGTGAACCTCATACAAGAAATGGCTTCCCTGATCAGCAGGAGCACACACACACACACACACACACACACACACACACACACACACACACACAATCTACTGTTCAGAACCTGCTTTCGGCACCCTGCCATTTTACACTGACATCACCAAGCCAAAAAGCATTCACAAAAGCCAGTTTCTCACCAGCCATTTAGAATACGCACAAAAGCTGCCTGAACTTCAGCCATGCTTCCGAGCAGGAGTGCATTCTCAGAAAGCGGCCGCAGTTCCCAGAGCGGATGCAGTCATTTCCTCCGCATTGATCAAAGGGTCAGCATTACATATTGTAACACTTATTGTTGGAATTATTTTCCACATTTCCGCTGTAGCTCCTGTCATTGTGTTCGCAGTGATAAGGTCAGACTGGCCACTCTCCATGCTATTGCCAGCCTATTGCCAGCCACAGTCACTTTTCCTTCCTTTCCTGCGCTTTCCTTTCCGTGTTCTGTATATCAGGTATAGTGAATGCAAGCCTTTCTATACTAATCCAAACACAGAGGGTAATGACCTTTCTACAATAGTCAAGGCATGCAGAGTACAAGCCTTTGAGCTCTCAAAGTTGAACCTGCTCATTGACACATTTGTTTCTGGATGCATAATCTTTCTGTTGTGCGTTTTTTGCCACACCAAGTGGCTCCAGTATCTATGAGCGATTTTGAAAACAAATTTATGAATTTATTACATCATATGAAAAAACTGCCTTCCTAAGGCCATTTGTGTAATCATTTGTAAATATTTTTACAGAATTTTACAGCAATCATTAAGCTAGGCATCAATTTCACATAATCACATAACCTTCAAAACATGCACCAGTAGCTATGCCTTAGGGTCTGTCAAGCCGTTTTGTGGTGGAATTCTTCCAATCCGTGGTTCAGTTTGCCCTTCCTTTTCCTTTCTGCTGAGTGGGGAAAAAAGCATACCACTACCTTTTTATTGACAATAAAGGATATGGTAATTTTATCTGACATAAATTGTTCAAGCATTTGACATCATGGGGAAATTGCCAGGAGGAACCCAAAGACTGGTGGTATGGATCACAGCTCTTACCTATTAAAACTCACCTCTCATCAATCAAAATGTCGGTCAACATTGATACAGGAAAGGTTAAGTGGATAGTTTATGTTCTTTGCTGTTCAGAATTGATTTTTAAACCTTTTTTGCAGGTTTCAGAACTGAAGAATAAGCGTTGTAAATGTATTTTCCACAGAATCCATCTAGCTGGCAGTGTCAGTGTGTAGCTGTAACCCAGTTCTGTCTGTAGTCGAAATGCACAGCTGTCCCGGTTTCTCTCCCAAACCTCTCATCAGACTGCCTCTGTTTGTCCATCTTCACATCTTTGTTCAGGAGTGGGCCGATGAGCTGTTTAGTCTGGCGTCCAACCTGCTTGCACAGAACATGTCAAGAGAGGCCTGCATAGAGAAAGTGTAAGTACAGCACCTCAGTGTGCCCGACAGAGCAATCCAGCCCCACGCGACAGCCGCTGAATGGAAGCCAAGAGAGATCCCAAGCAGGGGCCGAAAAGGGATTTTTTTCCACACCATTTTTATGCAACAGGGCAGGCACAGGCCAAAAGGTCAGATGGGTTCAGATCAGCGGTTTTCGCTAGCTCTTACTGCCATGATTTAATCTCTCGGTTCAGGGTCGCGGTTTCTCTGCTCAAAGCCGGGGGGAATTGTGCGTTGGAGGAGGCCACTCAACAGCCCTGCACTCTGGGTTGATGGGATTTCTCTGCATTGGGTGTACTGATGTAATTTTTTTCCCCTTTTGCTGCCAGCATGTTTTTTTATTTCTTCCCATTAAAAAATCATTTCTTCCCATTAAAAAATCAAACTGAATGATTAATCAGTACTGTAGCTAGTCATGTTGTTGTGCATTGATACTTTCTCCTTACCATATAGGGATTCCTCATACAAACATTGGTTGATCCATCTTTGACACCCTACCCCCAGCAGTCTGATTCTTATCTGCTGCCAAAAAAGGAACATAAAGTGGTATTAAGCATGACAGAGAGCTGTAATAAACCGCTGGTGTTTACCAAATTTTTTTGAATCATGGATATACTGAATCATGTGGGAAGCCTTGTTCCTTAAACATGGCAGCACTTTCAAGCGACCTCTTTTTAGCAGAAGCCTTTGATGTCAGCAACACTCTGCACATCTGCAGAGAGTATGGCAAAGGCTTGGGTAAACATGCACGAGTTCATTTCTGCAGATGACCGCACTGACGTACAGAGCTGTCTCTGCAGAATGCTGCAGTGATGTCGCGTGTCTACTGTCTCAGAATGGGTTTTTCTTTATTTACTGGCTTTTGCCAGCTAGTTTTTGCTTTTGCTTCTGCACCTTTCCAAAAAGGAAAATATGTCAATCATCTTTATTTTCGAAAGCTGAAAGGAGTGACTGTAGTGGAGTATTAACCGCAGTGTGTTCAGCCAGAACATGTGAGACTTTCCAGCGCTCTCTGTGTTCAGGCCTGTGCCTGTTGAGGTTGGAATAGATTTGGCGTGGCGGAGAAAGCGGCCATCGTAGTTCAGTTAACCATTACTGTTTTGACTTTGCTCCGAGCAGACAAAACAGTTCGGAGGTGGACCGTATAATGAGCATTAATTATTTGTGAAAAGCCACTTATCACCAAGTGCTCCATGCAAGCTTGTATTGCAGGAGCTATTTTTAGCTTTGTCATTGTGTCTGCTGCTGCCCTTAATGGCCATGTAAAACATTCAGGATCTGTGTGACTCCTGCCAGCAAAAGTAAACATATGCAAAGCACAGACGCACACACATGCACAGGCATACACCCAAACACACACTCACACACACACACACACACACACACACACACACACACACACACACACACATCTGTATCTGACAAGTGACAAGTGTGTGTGTGTGTGTGTGTGTGTGTGTGTGTGTGTGTGTGTAGTGTGTGTACACATTCACACTAAAAGAACACGTGTATACACACATACAACATATTGTCATTCACAAACTCACATATGCATACAGGCACCTAAAACCTTGTCTGAGTCCTCGTATTAATACCTTACCTTGACATGTCATCGTCATGTTATTTCAAATAAACAGGTATACAAGGCTGAAGCTGCAGCTGAACCCAGAGGGACGCATTCCTGTAAAGAAGTGAGTCGAAACGCAGATTTAAACAGCGTGCACGGGTCACCTCTGCCTGGCAAGGCTCATGCTCTCATGAGAAAATTAAGCTGCGCGGCCTTATCTACACGTGTTTGACATAAAAGGAAGAGTAGAGTCGTGTTGGCACAGTATTTAGCTATTTATCCACTTCAGTAGGGTAAGCAGCGCGCCTTACATTGCTGCACTGCAACGAAGAAAACAAAAGACTGGATCAAAACTGGATCTTACTTTGCAAATTAACAGTGTTTTCTAGGTGGCTAGTAATGTTCAAAGAAACCAGTGCGAACTACAGCACTGATACTGTCGTGAATATAGGTAAAACACACGGACAGCTCAACTTGAACTTTACAAAATAAAAAAAAAGTAAGAATGTGAGTGCAGAACTTTTGCTAGCAGTGTTGCAGCGTGAGTCACTTCCTGCCCTTAGCCAGAAGGTTACAACTGTAAACCCCGACACAGCCTTGTAAACAAAGAGGGGCCATCTTCAGCATGCACAAGATCTCCAGCACATTATTTTTTTCGGGACTGAATGATGCACTCATAAGAGACAACATATCCATATACTGTGTGTGTGACTGGGCTGGACCTGAACTAACAAAGGCAAATCCATCATTGACTCGTGGACTGAAGAGTTCACACATATGTCACTTTTTAACACACGAGTACTGCTGCACACATGATTTTAATGTGTATTCACAATCTTGCATAAATTTCACACAAATAAACTGGTTACTTAAATCAGATCAACATAACACAATTCTTCTTTGAATACTGATTTGTCGGTGGACCACCATGAAAATGATGACTTAATAAGTGACAGATGTTGAATGTTTAATGCTTGATGTTAAATGTTTAATGTTAATGTTAAAATTTAATACGGTTGTATTTATCATTATGCTGTGGTGTTTTGTGCCGTGTTTTGAAATGTGGTCTGTTTGCAGCATTTTCCGGATGTTTTCAGCGGACAGAAAGCGTGTGGAGACAGCCCTGGAGAACTGCAGTCTGCCCTCAGGCAGGGTGAGGATTAGTTTGTTCTTTTTTTCCAGGCATAATTAGCTCGTTGCTTTTGCCATCGCAGTTGTCTTCATTCACTGCTTTATATTTTATTCTTTAGGGCGATTATTTTTTATTCTTTCTGGGTTGTTTTGGGAAGGTGTGATATTCTTGTTGAATAGCACTTTCTCTTGTGATGACTGAAGGTAGGTTTTGACTGATTTCAGAGGTGACAATACCCAAAATCCCAAATACAGAGGCATACTGACATAGGGCATGCATTCGATGTAGCTGTTCTCATCAAACCATCCACACAGAGCTCCATTGGTCAGAATTTAAAAGCCATTGGGATGATGTTTGGATGTCAAGAGTCTCCAGAGAAGGCTCATGGAGCCTAAGAACCTCTCATCTGCAAGTTGTCCAGGACCTTTTTTTGACAGTTTTTCAGCGACAATTTAAATAAGGATCACCCACCCGATCCCTTATTACTTGATTGATTAAATCAGCAGTTAATAGGTGACTTTCAGGCTCACGGGTCTCAACTGACACTGACACTGAGACTCAGGCCTTCTGCTGCGCACAGTTTCAGTTTCAAATGTTTTCCGTGCTGCTTTTTCGGAGGGGGTGCAGTGCTTTCTCAGATGCAGCAGCTGGGCGATGCTGTGCCACTGTCTGGCGGGGGGGGTGGGGGGCTGCTGCATCTGCCCCGCTTCACCAGACGTGAGTCACGGCGGCAGCGGCCCCTTAACCGCACGCCTCATTGCCGGCCACATCGGTTCCAGGCGTGCCTGTGCATGAGGATCAGCTGGCAGGAGCGCTGCCCGTTCCAGCACTCTGCTCAGCACTCCCGCCCCGCCGAGCCCCCTGAGAGGGACTGCTCCTGGCTGCAGGAGAGTGAGGTGCAGGTGCTCCAAGGTGCAGCTGGCCCTTATGAGAGGTAGCCTTGCGGCGGTCCGACAAAGTGGTAGATGCTTCCTGTGCGTATGGGGAGACGAGAGGACACCTGTCCCGCTCTTGTCTCTGGCGGTGCTCCCATTCCTCCAGCAGCTGGTGGGAGAGGGTAGGTCATTGTCACCGCAGAAGTGCCGCCAACAGATGGGCTCGGATCTCGCGCTGATCCCTGGGCAAAAATTGTCACGCTTAGTCCTCAGAAGAACCTGTGCCTGCCTAACAGGTGTTTGGTATGGTGCTAGAGTTCTGCTCGGGAGCTCCGTTCAAACTAGAAGGAGCTGGCCCAGTTAATACGGCTGAAGTTCCTTTAACAGATAACTGCTCGGAATGTGGATGAACTGAAGGCTGCATCATCGCCACACTGTACAGTCCAGTTTAAACCGAAATTGGTGCGGTCTTTGTTTAAGTCGTGTTCAATCTACCCCAAAACGCACTGGAGGCAGGCAGCTATGAGTTAATCCTCCATGTTCCGCCAATTCCACCAAAGGATTCCAGAAGTGCTATGGGGTCCAATTAGAGAAGGGAAATGTTTCATCCCCGTTCGCCATGTTGATTCATTGACCATGACAGCTGTCTAAAACTAACTGCTCATTGTCCTTGTGAATTCCCCCTCCCCATCAGGGCCAGCTATTAAGCAAAACTAATATTAATGAGCCACAAAAAAACATAATGAAAGAGCAAAACAAAGCCATATTCTGTGAGGCGTGATGTTAGTTGGGGGGAAAACGGGGATAAATACTGTGCAATGTTAATAATTTGGTCCTCATCACAAATGGGATTGTGCAGCATTGCTTCCAATTAGTATGCTTTACAGGCTGAGAACCCATACCCACACCACAGGCAGTTAATGAGGCTAAAAAAATCTATTGCTTTTCGAAGGTCTGGGGGGAATTTGTTGTTGTCGGGATGCGCAATTAATTAAAAATAAATGTTAGCGCTAGTAATGCCACAGTCTTGTTTTCCTTAAATGACTCAAAAAAGCGTCTCGCCACATCTTGCTGTCCATGCCTCATTCGGCAGTGCCAACAAAAAAAGTAAATCATCCTCAAAGCTGGGCATGACAGTCTGAGCTGTCCAGGTGGACATTTCGAATGCCTGTTTTTGTGGAGAGTGGCAGTCGAAGATGTGGGAGAGGCGAGGACCAGTGGGGTAGCTTTGTTAGTAACTGGTTTTTAATGCAAATGGTGGGACTCACCTCATACCTCTAGGGCACAGACAGTTAGGCCCTTCTGTGGTGTAACCCACAGAAATAACCACAGTGACCTTGAGGTCTGACTCATTACAGCCATTAACGTCAGTGCCATCTAACTTGATTTAAACAAACAGAATCTGAACGTGGTCTCACACGGCCACACATTAAATGTCCAAACTTGGACTTTTCAGTATTCCTTTTCTTCTTCTCCCTTGCCATCTTACATTCCCCATGCATTTACTCATCAAAAATGTTGTTTTTAGATGAAGGATGAAACTTTTTTTTAATATGAAAACACAGTATTGAGTTACATGGAAGATTCGAAAATATGCAAGTTGAGATTGTATCGTATCAAAATGGACAAATATAGTATGTTCACACTTGGCTGTAGCTGACATTACCAGTAAACAAGAGAAGCTGGAAGAAGTTTTCTGGAAAGTTCCTGGGTAAATTAACAGATGAGTGCATAGGAAAACAGCCTTTGTAAATGTGTCAGTGAGATAAATGACAATTTTGCTAAAGTAAAAATAGGGGAAAAAAACAGTGGTGTTATTCTGATCGTTAACCCTGGCACAAAGTGATACATTACAGCAAACAGTGGAAATTGCTAATGTATTTGAGCATAACAAATGCATCAGTGGGATTACACATAGGGATATAATTTTACCTAGATCTGCAAAGGTGGTTGCTGTTACTGACCCTCGTCTGATTGGTTGTCTTCCACAGAATGATTCCATCCCACAGGAAGACTTCACCCCAGAGATATTCAGAGCTTTCCTCAGCAGTATTTGTCCAAGACCAGAGATAGACCACATCTTCTCAGAATTGTAAGACTGCCCTTTTGTTCTTTGAGATCAGCATTCTATGATGTCAATGAATCACACAAAAGGTTTTCTGTTGTTATGACTTTTGTCAGAGTGCACAAGGTAACTTGTGGTAGCGCTTGAATAGTGTTATGCTCACACTCACCAGTCTGGGAGTGTTGTGAGCCTGGTCTGACACTGTTGCTCGTTTAAATTGAATGGATACACTTATGTGCTATCGTGATGGAAGTCACTCTGGATTAGCGTGTCTGCTAAATGCATGTAATGTAATGCAATGTTCTATGTATCTGTTTCTACATGTCCTCTAACACTCACAGCAGAACATGGGACTTTTTACGGGAGAGTCTAGCGATGTTATTGCTGCGTTTCATATACAGAAGAAAATTTAGTTGTGTATCCTACAGCTTTGGCAAATGCCCATATTATCACTGCAATTTGCACCTCCTGTGAAGAGTGCAACCCATTTGTGAAAGCCAGATGAAAGTGTGCGAAAGCGCTCTAAGTGGGATGAGACTGCTAGTGTACAATATTACTGGGCGGAGAAGGGCTGTATGTTAATGCAATCAGGACAAATGAAATTAGTAAACGATGCTAATAAATGGGTTTATTAGTGTCATTAAAGTAAATGCTAGAGGGATTAGCCTAAGGGAAGGTAAGGGACAAGATGGAGGAAATGAAAAAAGGTTTAAAATTACATTGTATATGTTTATTAGATGATATGTTTAACTTTTTTCCATTTTCATGAGTTACTGTAAGTTCATGGCATCATAACGTAATTATTGATGCATTAGTTGCAGTAGCAGTAATGCAATTATAATTTGGCTTTAGTTAGAGTTCTTTCTGCTAAATTAGATAGTTTTACAATATGCTGAGAAGACAGAGAGGAAGAAGGAGAATTTTCCAGCCATTCCCTGTAAGCATATTAACCACAGAAGCTGAGAAGCATAACAGCTGACACTTCATACAGTAATACAGCTTTGGGGATTTGGTTAGTTTTGCAAAACACAAGTTAGGTTTCTCAAAACATGCATTGGAAAAATAATGTGGAGCTGGACTGAATGTGAGTGAGTGAAACTCATCTCTCCCACCTTCCTCCCTCCGCTCTCCTCATCTCCTCTGTCCTGCGCTCATCAGCGGGGCCAAGAGCCGGCCGTACCTCACCCTGGAGCAGCTGACCGACTTCATCAACAACAAGCAGCGGGACCCGCGTCTGAACGAGATCCTCTACCCGCCGCTGAAGCCCGAGCAAGTGCAGCTGCTCATCGAGAAATACGAACCCAACACCAACCTGGCGCAGAGAGGTCAGCCCCCGGCGAGGCCGCTGTTTTCTCAAGTGCAGGAATGCCCGGCCCCGCCGGCACATGCCCAACACCCCCCCCCCCACCACCATCCACGAGGAATACCCCCCCCCACCTTTTGAAATGTTGTCCGGGGAACATACGTCTCCCATTACCCGTGTTATTATTTTTAAAAATATGTCAATGATTTTCACATTCCTCTGAGGTTTGAATGAACAGGTTCTCAGTGGCTGTAAATGCAGGGTTTGTCTGGCCTTCCACACTCTGTGGGCTGGGTCTGAGTTAAACTGAGTCGGGCAGAACATTCTGCTGTACCTGACGGGGACGGCCTAGTACTTCATCCAAACTGGGCCCAGCGCTGTTTGGGCAAGTTCATCAAGGAAAGAGAAATTCAACTCACAGACATGTCAAATTTTATGCAACATAGGTAGCTCTTGCACTGTGCCTCTTCTGTAAATCACCAACATGCTGTCTGGCTACTAGTTTGCTTTTTTCCCCCGAGTGCACTTGTTATACGGACCTCGTCATGATTATTGCTGTGAGAACAGAGCCAGTGTAAAAACTCCAGAACATTCTAATAGGAACGAAGGGAACGTGCCCCTCGCTCTGTCGGAACCTTGGTGGGGTCATCGCCATGGTGACCACGTCCAGGAACAGAATAGGTCTGAAGCCATGCTGGGGGGGGCGGGGTTTGAGGAGGAATGCGCGCAGTCAAATGCAGTCTCACTTAAATGCAGCCTTGCAGGCACACCCTGCAGATTTTAGGGAATGGGGGCAGGATGCGGGCTGGCCAAGTGTGCCTTTGCCAAGAACAGGCCTTCGCACTTAGGCTGATTAAAGTTCTCCTTAGTCACTTCGACCAGAGTGGACCCCTGGCTTTTATTGTATCTACACAAAGGCAATCAGAAGCCTTCCGGTTTTTTTATTTCTGCTTTTGCTATTTGTCACAATGTATTGTTTAAAAGACCTGGCCTTGCTCAAATCACTAGAAAATGAATGAATAAATATGCCTCATTTTTGATATCAATCAACAGCAGTAAGTGTTGTTGAATATGCCAAATCTAGATTAAAAGCAATGTGTTTTCACAAGTCCATTAATCTCCCCATGGATATTTGTGTTTCTGCTGTTCAGGAGAAAGTGCATTCCTCAAAACTGCATTTACACCACATGGGTGGACTTATGTACACAGACCCCGGACGAGTGAGATGGCAGTTGCTAATGAAACTTCAAGGGTTGATGCCAGTTTCAGTTATCACCAGAGTTACAGGGTTACCAGTGCCAGTCATCCCCACAAGCTTTAGCATTGGTGTGCTCCACTGTCAGTCATCCCTTAAGATTCATTACATGGGTGTCAGGCCCTCCCCCTGGCCACACCCCCACCCTCCCTATTTAGAAGACAGGCCTCACACAGCACCCTTCCAGAGCCTTCTTAAGTGATGTCACAATTCTATGTGTCACCTCAATAAACCTCACAGCCCCTTCCATCGGAAAGAGGATGAGTTACCACTTTCATTTGTCTTGAGTGACTGGCTGGACACAGTGATTGATGGAACATGGTTGCTTCATAATTTCGGCTTACATGACGTGGACAAACCGCAAGACAGGGAGAATGACCTGAACACGTTAACATCTGCTGTATGCCGTACGAGCTAGACTGTTCAACACACCCACCACCTTCCGAGGAGTCTAATCCTTCACAAGCAGTGCGTGATATTTACTGTTGTGCAATATTTATTTTGCTTTGGGAAATGTAGCCATCTGCTCTGCAGAGGATTCTGCTTACTCACCAGAGATACGAGTGCATGTATGAGGTGTTGTTCACATCAGTTCTGACAGAGCACATCAATAATTTAGCAAGGGACGTGGAAAATATTTTCTTGACTTATTGTTTTGTTCCTGGAGTTATTTCAGGGTAGTTGTCTTAATGAAAAGTGCTACAGAGCCAGTGCCCTTTGTTATGTATGATATTGTTTCGCATACACCAGGTTTTCTGTTGTCTTGTCTCTTGTTGAATAGGCTCGTTAGATGTTGGATTATGTTGGGCTGGCAGCGATCACACGGGATGTTTCTGTCGGGTGAAGCTCATGAGTCCTCCTTGAGAGGGATCTTTACCCTGTTTGACCTAGCACAAACTGCCATTTGTGTTTCCTATTTTTGAAATCTGGGCGCCTTGCTTCATTCGAGTTCGCTGCTCATTGAATCTTATCCGCTCCAGTACTCCCTCCGTCCAGACAGTAAGCAACTTGTTTTGGTCTTCATGTGGCCCAGTTTACCCATAATGCACCGGGCCACCCCTGTGATGGTAATGCGGGTGTCCTTTATGTCATTGGAACAAAGGCGCGGCATGGCAGAGGTGAAACAATCTGAGAGATCAAAGTTATCCTCGGCGGAGTCATTACCCAACAATGTGCAGTTGTCAGAAAAAGGGCTGGTGTTAATTAGGTTTGAAATTCTTCAGAGAAAAAGGGCTGCATTAATTAGTATAAATCGGCCAGGGGAATTCGTTGCCGAGGGATTTCTCCTGAGCGCCTCGTAGCGCGGCTCCTGTTTGGAATGTAATGATCTAGCGGTGAAAGGCGAACACAGGGAGACCGTATTCATTTTTCAGGATGAGACAGTCTGTTACGCGAGATGCCTGCGCTTTCCCGAGATGATAATTACCGCCCTCAGAGTTTTTTGCTGGCCTTTATTTTTTTATTGCATTGTGTTATTTTTGTACAATCGGTACAATCTTTGGATCACAGATAAAAAGATGTGTGTGATTTATTAAAAGCTTGTCAAACGTCATTCCCTACGCATTTGTTTCAGGAGGTCAATTAGGCCCACTTTCTGTCAGTTCTGCCTTGCAGTCTTATTGTAGTAAGTGGAACTTTAATTTCACTGCAATGAATCAGGTCAAATCATGAGGTCCAGTGGCTCAATTTATTGTTAGATGACCTGATATGAGGGAAGCAATTAAAACTTGGAAGTACGCTGTCATCTGCTCCAAGTGGAATGTGTTTCTAACTTTATTACTGAAGCAAAGGCCATCATTTCTCCTTGATTTTATTGAAATACTCAGTGACCATTCAAAATTTAGTGAATCAAATAAAACATGATTGATTGATTAATTGATTTGATATGTGTGTTATGGTTCCATTACAGGACAGATTTCGGTGGAGGGGTTTGCCCGATATCTCAGTGGAGAGGAGAATGGTGTCATTCCACCAGAGAAGCTTGACCAGAGCGAAGACATGACACTGCCCCTCTCCCATTATTTCATAAACTCCTCCCACAACACCTACCTCACAGGTTAGTCATGTGACCCTGTTCCTGGCCAATCATTTCATCAACTCCTCCCACAACACCTACCTTGTAGGCCATTCACAGGACTGAGCTGTGAGACCGTGCAGGGTCACAATGAACCTGTCCAGGTGTCCAGGTGCTATGCTTAAACAATGATGTTGGTAGGCAAATTCTTTCTGTTGTGCATCATTCTAAAATGAAAAAAATATATAATACTATATGGTTACACAAGCTGTTGATGTCTCTGATAGACACAAAAGTGTACCTACTGAAACCATGTGACTGTTTGTGACCATGTTTTGTAAAAGCAGTTAAGCACAGTAGTATGTGTTGTACTCTAGTAAATCAATAACATTTGCCTTGGGGCTGAATATTCCTGGGTTTGTCCTTAGCTGTACCAGCACTGATGATGCAATACAACCTCTCCTTTTTTGATAAACCTTTCATTCTTTGACTACCTAGGTAGATTTCAAAGAAAAGATGCATTTTAACTGTTTTTTTTTAGAGACTGTTAACTAATTGATACTACAGATATTTTGCCTAAGAGAAATTAATGAGTATGATAATGTGAAACACTGTGATTGCAGTTACTGCTCTTTTGTATCTGAGGAACAACATATGAATCAAACATCTTTAGCTAGCCAACTACTTTCCCAAAATGTTGAGTTAATTTCTACAGCCAAGACATTCTAAATGATTTCCTGTAACAGGATATGGCATGGTCTGTTTCTGCTAAAAGGGTTCTGGTCTGAGCCAAAGACTTCCAGGAAAAACAGATCTATTTTTTAATGAGTAATCATAGGTAGGCAGGTCTGTAGCTAATATCGTGTGATTGGCTGTCACATAAAAATGTTTTGCACATACCTGAGGTGATTCAAATCCAAAGCAAAATGAGAGTTGGTATTTTTAGAGGTAACAGAGAGAGGTCTGAGCTATAATATGCTTTCAATGACTCACCAATTTGAGCCAATCATAATTGTTTCATTCGAGTCGGTGATTGACAGCAGACAATTGCTTCAATCACAGTAGAGTTCATGTTGCCTCGCCCTTCCATCATTGCAAGTTATCACTCCTAAGCGCCTGTCATCAGTCTTTTGATTCTGAGATCAAAGAGACAGAAATTTCAATGTAAAGTTAAGAGACTGTGCTGTCTCTGAACATAATGTCTCTGCTAACAGCTTTCCAAAACTGGGAGAGAAATATGATGACAGAAATATTTCCTTGGCTATGATGCCATACTACCTGGTACACTAAAATGGTCACTAGGCCATCTGTAAGACGAATCATGGTGATAGCTCGTGCAACTATTTTAAATGTGTTATAAAATATACATATACATAAATACAGGCACTGTAGTTAAATATTTGTATTAACAAGTTACAGTGCACACATAAAAGTTGAATTAACTGGAAACCAATAAGTTCTCCTTGAAAGATTCTACCTTCAGTGTCATCTCCCTCATTCAAATTTTAGGTTTTTGTAATTCATGTGGAAATGTCTTTGGGCTGCATCGGTGAGAAATAAAATAAAGATGAGTTTTGGTTAGTTGATACTAAAAGGCATTTTCCATTTATCTCATTTTCTCTTCTGAGGAAGTCTTCAATATCCTTTGAATTTATTATAGAACACCGTGGCAATAACATTGTAGCCCTAAGGTTTACGATATGTAGCGCTCCAAAGGTATAAAAATTGAGCACAATATTGGTTACAATGTTATCTCTACAAAAAGGTTTTCAGGGTGCAAGAATGGTAAGGTCTTATCTTTTCCAATTATTATTATAATCAAAGTTAATACATGTTCCAGTCATACATTGGTACAACTGGCTTCTTCTCCATGAGTCTGTCTGTACAGACTGTGCATTAAAATGTGTTTTAAAATAGGGTTACATGAAAGAATTGAGGAAACATTGGTTAACATTCCATTGGAAAATCACCCCTGTGGTCTGTTTGAGACCACACACATATGACACATATCACATAAGCCACATATTCCACATATGATTTATATGTGTAATTTTCTGTTTGCTGAAAACAAAGAGAAACTGTTAACTTCACAGTAGCTTGAGACAGAGTGATTGGAATAGTATGGCTAACGAGCAAACACAACTTAATGAATGGAAATGAGAAAAGATTCCAAAAAAGAAAATGGATGTCAGGGAATGGCATGGATTAGTGGTTATGAATCATACATCTATGGAGTGTTTTATGAGAAATTTGCAGATTCTAAGAGCAAGCTGCACCTGAAACGTGCAAGAATGGAGGTTATTTTGGTCAGGTGGATCTTGATCATTTTCATGAGAGCTGAACTTCTATAGGCATGTTCTGCAGAATCCAGGCTGGTGTAAAAATCCAATAGATTTTTACAATGCCAAAAATTAATTTAACCTGAAGACAAAATGGCCAGTTTTTATGAAAATCTGTGCATACAAGTACATCGGTCGTACAGTAGCTGTCTGATGACCAGTGTAGCTTGGCTGTATGGCATACCTGTCTATCCTATTTACAAAGGGGACATGGATATTGGAACTGAATAATATGAAAATATTGAAGAATATGTGACATCAATGTGAATGTAAAAGTAAAATGTTAAGGAAAGCAAACTATATTTAGCAGATTAAGAAGGTTGGGTTTTCCAATATGCATAATATATAAAAGCGGGGTTCATAATCACAAAGTGTACTGTCAATCAAGCTGCAGCTCCTATTGGTGCATCACCAAAATTGCTCCAGGAAAACACTGAAGCATATTTAATGCCAAACATTTAGAGACATTGTACAGGCTACATAATACTTCATAAAAAATACATGATAATTGCGCAAGTAAGTATGAGAGCACAATCAGTCTGACTACTGTGTGGCTTTGTCCTGAAATTTGAATGAGAATTTTAAGTAATTACCACAATTTTTTTTATCCCTGCAAAGTATTTTTCATAATCATCATAATGGGGTAATGTGTAAAGAGCAGGAAAAAAAGAGAACGCTTGTTTGGCTTTGTTAGAAAGCACCATGTTGGTTTAAATTGAATGCTCCATCACTACTTCCTTGTAACGCTTTCCTGTCTGCATTGGTCGCCATGGCCATGGCGTTTAGATTGAGGGGATTCTTATCGGAGTAGATTGTATGTAAGTATAAGACAGGGCCGGTGGTGGTTTGGTGTAGACAGACCGAGCTGCTGTCTGTATGGGTATGGGCGGCAGTGTGGCATGGTGGTTAAGGAGCAGGGGTCATACCCGAAAGGTTGCCCGTTCGATTCCCCACTGCTGCTGTACCCTTGGGCAAGGTACTTAACCCACAATTCCCTGGGTAAATATCCAGCTGTATAAATGGATGAAAAAAAGTGTAACCAATGTAAGTGGCTCTGGATAAGAGCGTCTACTAAATGCCAATAATGTAATGTTGTGTGCGGACGGAGAGCGCCGTTAGCGGCCCCCGGATGAGCCCCTGTGTGTCGGCGTGTCTCCGCAGCGGGCCAGCTGGCAGGAAACTCTTCGGTGGAGATGTACCGGCAGGTTCTGCTCTCGGGCTGCCGCTGCGTGGAGCTGGACTGCTGGAAGGGCCGCACCGCTGAGGAGGAGCCTGTCATCACACACGGCTTCACTATGACAACCGAAATCTCCTTCAAGGTAAAACACCTCTCTCTGCCACGGAGGGAAAGAGGGAGAGAAAAGCGAGAGGGAGGAGAGAAGGAAGCAGAGGGAGTGAAAAGAGACAGACACAGACAGAGGGAGAGAGGGAAAGAGACAGAGGGATGGGGAGGGAGTGAAGGAAGGAAAGACAGAGACAGAGGAAGAAAAGAGAAAGACACAGAAAGAGGAGAGAGAGAGAAAGAAGCAGAGGGAGAGAAAAGAGACACAGAGAGAGAAGCAGAGGGATGGGGAGAGAGGGGAGGAGGGACAGAGACAGAGGGATGGAAAGGAGAGAGAGAGACAGAGGGAGGGAGGGAGTGAAGGAAGGACAGAGAGGGGGAGAAAAGAGAAAGACAGAGGGAAGGAGGGAGAGAGACAGAGGGATAGAAAAGAGACAGGCATGGGCAGAGAGGGGAGAGAGGAAGTGAGGGAGAGAGGGAAGGAGGGACGCAGACAGAGGTGAGAAAAGAGACAGACATGGACAAGGAAAGAGAGAGATGTTTTCTTGTGCTATTGCATTATTACTGCTCCTTTTATTTGCTATGTACATGCTCTGGCAACACAGATGTGTTTTTCATGCCAATTAAGCAAGATGAATTGAATTGAATTGAATTTTACTGAACTGAATTAAATTGAATTGAGAGGGAAGGAGGGAAAAATTGAGAGAATGAGAGAACAGGAGAGGGAGAGAGGGAGAAAGGGGGAGAGTTGGTCTGAAAAAGGGAGCAGGAAAAGGAGGGTGAGAGAAAGAAAGGGACTGAGGGTGAGGGAGAGTCAGTTTATGTCAATACTGTTTATTGTCCATTGATTGTAGTTCAAATTATTCTGGGGAAAGGCTGCGTTCTGTACTGTTTCTGGTAGAGTTTTTTCAATGAAGGAAGGGGTGGTCTTATATATTCATATTCATGATGTCAAATGCCTCCTGTTCTGCTACTATAGCCAGTTTGAATCAATTCAATCCCTGAATCCTTGAGTGATAAAATATATTTTTTTCCTATTTGCGCTTTATTTTTAATCTGTTGTGTTTTTAAGGTCTAATCATCACTTTTTAGTAAATCAAAAGAAATTATCATTGTATCATTGTGCTGTTGTGTAGGAGTGGGTCCACTTGTTAGTTACAGTTTGTACAAGCTTTAGTAACACTTTGTCAATATGTTTGTCAGGTCAATAAAGCAAACTGAATTGAATTGAGAAGGAGGGTATGAAAGAGGTTGAGAGGGTAAGACAGAGAGAGGGATATATGCAGAATCTGTTGCTCTTTTATGCTGCACAAGAAGGTCAGACTGCTCATTAGAGAACATATTCACCATGTCACTTCCATGAAAGTTACGCTGCTGAGGGTGTCGTATCTACTGATGTCTTGATGTCTACTGATTCCATTTCTCTCTTTGCTGCGTCGCAAATATTAATTGATATTGTATGTCAAATATTATCATAAGCTACAGATAGCCTGTTGTCCAATCATCAGTGGAATGCCTGGTTATTTCAGATATTTCAGATACACCTGTGGGAACTGTTTTGACTGAAATGGGCCCTGCAGGTCAAAAACAAGTCAAAAGCTACGTCATGTTAGCTGGCGTAGCTTTATTTCTCCTCGAGAGGGGTCGGCAAAGAGCTGTTTAAAACTGCGTGTTTTTCCTCTCTTTGCTCCTGCAGGAGGTCATCGAGGCGATCGCCGAGTGCGCGTTCAAAACGTCGCCCTTCCCCGTCATCCTGTCCTTCGAGAACCACGTGGACTCGTGAGTCGAAGCGCGGCGTTTGGCGTTTGGCGGTAGCAGCGGGGTCGGCAAAAACCTGTTTCCTCGCGGGCGCCGGGCGCTCCCGCCCCGCCGGCCGGTGGCCGCTATAGCAACAAGAAGTGGAAAGATTAGGCTTGATCGTATCATGCATAATTTCTCCTCCATCGTTATTGTGCTGCGGGGTTATTGAGGAGGCGCGCACAGGTGCTGCAGATTGTGCTGCTGGCTTTATTTGGCCGGGTGGTAGCAGATGGGCTTGTTCTGTACACTCTGCGGAGACATTTAAGACACTTTGGGACGGGATCATTAACAAGCTGGTGGCACACTGCAGTACCCATGAGCACGCTGTACATGCAAGCTAAAACCCTGGGTGACGGGGCGCTTAGCTGAATTGAAAAAAACAGCTGGAATGAGAATTACTGTCGTTACTGGATAACAGCACTTCGTGGAGGCACTAATACGCTGAACATCTGTATAAACAAATGCCCTTATTTGTGTGGCCGTTGTAATCCACTTCATTGTGTCTGTTTGTCTTATATCGCAGGCCAAAGCAGCAAGCCAAGATGGCAGAATATTGCAGATCAATATTTGGCGATGCGTTACTAACCGAACCACTGGAGAAATACCCTGTAAGTAAATAATGTCACAGTAGTATGAAAACAAACACAATGGGTGGCTAAAAGGTCCCTTTACCGACACAAGCACATTCATACCTAATAATACACATACATAAACACATACACATACGCATATACTCATACACATGCACTCATACACATATACATACAGACACAAGCACACTCATACACATGTAAATACATGCACATACAGGCAGCAGCACACTCATACACATACACACAGACACAAGCACACTGATACACATACACACTCATACACATACACATACACATACACACACACACACACACACACACACACACACACACACACACACACACAAGCCAGGCATACATTAATGACTGTACACATATGGACATACACGCATGCACAGACAAAATAATGAAGTGTGTTCGTCATTCATCAGAGCCCATCAGTCACTCTCTCATGTCTGTTTGAACTGCCAAGTTTGCAGTAACTTATGACATTTCCTTACTCTGCCCTTGTAACCGTTTCACCTTTCACCATACTCACTTTCCAGCTCCGTGGGAAAAAATGTTTTACCCATCATATGTTTATCTCCATAAATTACAGCAGGGCAGTCTCCTATGTCAAATTAAATGGAAATTTGGTACAGAGTAATCTAAACGCTGCTTCTTGGCAAGCCTTTATCTGGCTTCCTAGTTTCCATGGCTACGAGTGAAAAGCTCGCATTGTGTCCGAGTGAAGGAACTTTTCCGAGCTGCGCGCTCGGGAGCAGCAGGGCCTTCTCGCGTTCGGAGGGGCTTTGTTATTTCACCCCACTTCCGCGTTTCTGCCTCTCACTTCTTGCGTCAGACGCCCTAATCTCAAACTGGAACCTGTTTACCTCTGTAATGGAACGCTCCCTCGGCACTCTGTGACGCCCGGATTATCGCAGTGTAAGCAAGTAGTAAAGTTAAGAGAACCGAGGCTGCCAGAACGCGCCAGAGTTTAATTCACTCGTTTGTCCTTTGAAGTCGGATCCTTATCAGCCCCGCCTCAAGAGAAGAAATATTCTGAGAAATTCAATATCCACTGCTGAGAGGAGAGTGAGTGGGCATTACCATAAGGCTTTGCCTGACTGGAAGTGCTCGCAGGCCCTTTTGGAATAAAGACATGTTTATGCATAGTGTACGCGGTAACATTTGCTGCAGCGTGTGGAGTGTATCTTGTAGATTTGAACCGAAGGGTCATGCTGGGTTCCAGAGGGGTATTCCCCTGTTCGGTCTCCCTGATGTTCTTTGTGTTTTAACTGTGAATTACAATCCAGACACTTGCTTGTGGAAATTGCCAGCCTGATTAAATGTTTCCCGTATGCAAAACTGTTAACACTTTTTCTGTGCTCCAGTTTTAGAAAATGTTTATCAGGGAAATCTGCACCGTAATCAAGTGTCAGTGGGATTGAAGGCAGCCATAAGTTATCGAGGGAAATAAGTCCATTTGGCCCAGATGGCTGTCCAAGGGACGCAGTCATATACACACACATACTCTCTCTCTCTCTCTCTCTCTCTCTCTCTCTCCATCTCTCTCTCACACTCTCTTTCTGTCTCTCTCTCTCTCGCTTTCTCTCTCCTCTCTCCATCTCACTCTCTTTCTCTTGCTTTCTCTCTCTTCCTCTTCTCTCTTGTTCTCTTTTCTTTCATCTCTCTCTCTCCCACTCTCTCTCTCTCTCTCTCTCTCTCTTTCTTCCCCCCCTCTCACACACACACACACACACACTCACACAGTCACCCTTTTTGTCCACTGCCAGCTGGAGGCGGGCGTGCCGTTACCAAGTCCCCAGGACCTGATGGGGAAAATCCTCATCAAAAACAAGAAGAAGTTGCCCAAGTCAGATGGTAGCACGAAGAAGAAGCTCTCAGAGCAAGCATCCAACACCTGTAGCGACACCTCCAGCGTCTTTGAGCCCTCCTCCCCCAGTGCAGGTAGTGCATACCCTCAGCAACATGACAGGGTGCTACAGACGTATTCAATCAGTGTGTGAGAGTGTCTGCAAATTGGGTGTAGATGTGTGTGTGTGTGCATGTGTGTGTGTGCGTGTGTGTGTGTGTGTGATTGTCTATAAATGCATTTGTGTCCGTACGTGTGTATGCGTGTGTGTGTCTGTCTTGTCTGTCTGCCTGTCTTTGTGTGTGTGATTGTGAGATATTGATTTTGATTATTATCGACAGAATTGAAAGTTTACACTGCACAATCTTTGTAACCATAAATGTAGGTGTGTACAGCATTCAACACAATATACTAGTGAACAATACTTCAGCTGTACGATCATGACAAAAATAACATATCTGTGATTAAATATTTTTAGGTAGTGAATGAAGCAGTCTGGTTTTTTCTGTCATCAGCCATTTTCTTTCATAGTGTTTCCAGCTAAATGACAGAAGGGCACATAATCAATACTTTTAGCGTGTGCCTTCAAACAGAGTTACCAGACCATCAATCACTGGAGCAGAAGTAAATGGTTCAGTCATCACAGAACTGTGACTGTTCTTTATTTGACAGTGCCCCCTGGTGTCGATGTTCATTTATACATGTCTACTATGGGTCCTAGTGTTAGCTATAGCCACTATCCAATATTGTTGTACAAAATGTTTCCCCTATTTTCCCATTCTCTTACTCACTGCAGTTTGTCTGAGTTAGTTTTTTTTTTTTTTTTTGTCTTTGATAACTTTTCATTTTAATGATGGTCAAGATCACATGTATGACTAAGAAATGAACAAATTTTGTACATAAAACTGTTGTTCAGGACAAAGGATCTAGCAGTTAGATTGTACAGATTGCAGCTATAATCCCCTCATGTGATGCCTGTGCAGGGCCATATGTAGACTCATGATGGTTTCAGATGGTGATGTGCTTTTGGAAAGTTTGGGACATGAACTCATGAACTCCATGAATGAGGAGTGGGTGGAGCTTAATGACAGTCGGGGGTGGGGTTGTTTCTTACATCACACAGGATCCGCCAATCTGGAGATCCCAGATGCCCCACAACAGTCTTCTCAGGAGGGCAACGACCTCAAACCCCACGGACGCAAGTCCATAGGTGAGACAGACCTTATAAACCAACCATTATGAACCAACCATTTAAAACCATTTATCAAAAAAAAGTAAATCGGTCTGAAGCATTTTTAATATGTTTGATTTAATGATTTATGGTGGTTAATACATTTTTAATGAACAATGTTTTGACTAATAGTGTCTGCAGTTAAAGGGACATCATTGTGTTAGATGGCTCGTAATCCTGGATTGTAAACTCAGCTGGATGAACTCAGTTTTGAATAATTTCTCCTAAACTTCTTAAGAAATTTCTTAATTTTTTTTCCACCATTATTTGTTTCTCTGTTTGGGATTAACTTGTGTTTATTTGCATCTTTTATCTGTGTGCGGTATTGTAGTGACTAAATGTAGAACTTATGATTGCTTTTTGCAATTGTCAAACGGCACATATGTAAAACAAATGAACCAGGACCAATCAGTCTCAGGTCCTTTGCTTCCCTTTGTATGGCGCTGCATGAAAGAGGTGCTGAAATGGATTGCCAAAAACAAGAATCAATCCATACTCAAATAGGTGATAACATTCTTGTTTATATAAGCAGTCATGACACAATCAATAAAAAATCAAATGCCGGTGCGGAGACAGATGATTCATTAATCTGCACTACAGTGTGTAATGATTTTCATATCGTTGTGCCGTTAGCAAGAAAGTTCAGGTGAGAGAATATTTATACATGAGAATGATTGACTGTCTAGGCACAACCAATCAGGATGCAGGAAAATGGCTCCATTGATGAATTGCTTTTGGGGAAAATTGTCAAGCGGTGTGAATAACGTTGTGGTTTTTTGTTTTGTTTTGTTTTTCCCTGAGATCAATCTTTTAGCCATTTCAGTGAATGACATCTGGGAATTAATTTCAATTTCAGATGTGTTCGTTTTTTGTTTTTGTTCTCATCTTTTTGTGTAGTACATATTAGAACAGCTGCAGAATTTAAATAGGTGTTCTTTCTGCAATACACATGGGGTGTATTCATATTTATGACATCTGTGAAATGAAATGAACTTCCATCCATCATAGACAAAGGTAATTACAATATCACAGTTAGGTTTTTTGACTTAAGTGAAGCAGTGGTTCTCCCTGGACCATCACGAAGACAAGTTTGTTCTTCAGTTTATCATTCTCCACTCAATAACCAGGCCCATAGGTTAATGTAGTCCCCTCTACCAGTGGTTGTTGTTCTTTCATCTTAGCTGTGCTGCTCACTGCTTTGATACTGTCAACTTTTTTGTGTGGTTTGTTATTGTGGTGTGTTTATCATGCGCTATAATGGCAAGAATGGTGCTTTGAGAAAAAATAATATTTAAAACCGAGGGAACGTGTTTGGTCAGTTATGTCAAGCATTTATATATCAGCAATGTAAAGTCCATGGATTTGAACTGTGTGCATACTTGCTAGTATGTTTAGAAGTATAGCAGTAAATGGCTTCCAGGTTAAGTATGGTTCCAGCGCTCAAGTTCCTGAGAGGAAGAATACATTGAAATTCCTCTGATGGGTTCTTGTGTATTTGAAAGGACAGAAAATCATAGCTGAAGTATACTCATCTATACATGATGAAGGAGAAGGCAGAGGTGGAGTTATTCCTGTTCAAGTCCAAGTGCTTTGTTTTCTCATCTTACGTCTGTAAATATTGATAGCCTCTCTGGAAATACAGTAACTGTGCTTCAGGTACGTATAAGGTCAAAGGACGTGGCAAGGTGATGACGTGAAGTGTGTTTCAGACTCACTTGGTGGGACGTGCTTGGCAGTGCATTTGGAAGCACTTGCTGTGAAGCACACAGGTAATGGCATAAGCATGCCATTTGGAACACGTCCCAGGTGTGTGCTTGGCACTGTGCATTCAACTAAACACTTTCCCGTGGGTTTATATTTCAAATACTCAATCATCAGATTTACATTTAAAATGATAACTGTTGTTTCTTATAGTATTTGATATATTATTAGTAGTATAATTTTGCAGGTAACGGCCCTCAGTCCCCTTGATGTGCGGTTTTTAGCATCAGTTTTATTTTAAGTATCAAACATCTGGCATGAGAATTTACTTGTTTCTCCTATAGGGGAGGTGGAAGCAGAGAGTGAGGAGGATGATGACGAAGATGACGATTGTAAGAAGTCCTCCATGGATGAGGTATGAAGCTCCTTTTCCTTTTTTATTTGAGTATAATTTACAGTATTATTTGATTCTCTGATAAAAATAACACAATTTCCCAAAATGTTCAGCTGAAAGGATACATTCTGCAACACAGTGCATGGCAGACCTGACACTTAAAGCAGCACATGTAAAACACATGTTCAGAGATTCTCTGTAGTGAGGTGATTATTCTATCATCATTTTTAAACTGAATATTCAGTCTATAGATGACCTCAACCCCACTGCTACTTAAATCAAAGCGCGAGATACCTAGGCCTTGAAGCCGTTGCATTACATTTGAATATCTTGAGCTCATGGCACCTGTCGCACTGTAAGACGTGGCAGGAATTGCTGGAGGCGGGACTGACATACTACACGAGATGTGAAAGTGGGACAGAACACGCCTCACAATGCGACTGTGCTTACTTTCCCCTCCGTATCAGGTGACAGGTGTCTGTGCAAGGGATACGCACCTATACTCTCACTATAGCCCGGTACAGCTGTGCGTCTTCTTTCTCTGCCCAGTGTGGGTGACTGACAATTTATTGCAATTATTACTTCTACAAGAGCTGTGTGAATGTGTGTACAATTAGCTTTTCCAAACAAACAATAGGTTGTGCTATTAAGGTATGTAGTTTACCAGAAACAGCTGCTGCTGTGCTACTTTGTCAAACAGTCGTCTTTTACTGGGTAGCAGTCTGTATCATAAGGTCGACACCTGAAATCCATGTACACAGTTCTGGTAAAATTTTTCTCTGCCATCTTTTAAATCTTGTCATTTTGGTGTTCCATGGCCCGTAGAGGTTAATATCTCAGTGAGAATCTAAAATAATTTATCACCAACACCATTTTCATTTCACTATGCATGTGCCAATTTAAAAAATAAAGGCAGGGTCAAATAATCGGCAGCTAAATCAGGATGTCTTGTTGCGTTCCTGACTGGAAAGGAAAGAAAGAACTGTGTGGTCTCCTTTGTAATCAGTGTCTGATGTGTCTTTACTGACAGATGAAATCTGTCTTATTTATCTTCAGCAAGATCCTCATTTTTAATCTCACATTTTGGCTCGATAGACTGCCTCACTGTTTTTGATAAAATTGCCATTATTGGATAAATGCTTCACTGTCATTAATCTCAGACAATGCCAGCAGTCGGCGGCATACGCGTGCTGAGCTCGCCCTCTAGTGCACGTTCTCGAAAGATCCCCATTCTTCTTGAATGTGATCATATCTGCGAATACATACAATGTCAACAGATGTTTCCCTAAAACTCTCGGGTTTTTTTTCCTACAGGTACATTCATTCAGCAAGTTCTTCTGTAGAAAAACTGAACATGTTTTGAGGTTAAAATGTGGTCCTCGTGGACCTGTGGTGAATCACTCCACAGCAGCAGTTATTGGTTTGTCTTGTTCAGGGCACAGCGGGGAGTGAGGCCTTCGCCACAGAGGAAATGTCCAATCTGGTCAACTACGTTCAGCCTGTCAAGTTCAACTCCTTTGAGGCTTCCAAAAGTAAGCCGGTTTTACAGCAGGGTGGTCTAATAGTTAAAGGGGGTGGGCTTGTAAGGAAAAGTTTTGGGGTTTGATGTCCAGAACAAGCACTGGCATCATACATTTTAACGAAGTATTTCATCGGAATTGTTTTTTCTTGGAATTGCTTCTGTACTGTTCCACTGTATGAATAGTTTGAATGTAGAATGTCAAGCTATGCGACTCACACGCTTACAGACGGATTCATATTTCATGGGCCTGTTGAGTTTAATGCAATGTGTGCACTGCCCGAGGGAGATATTGTTGCTTTCTGCAGAAATCAACCGGAGCTATCAGATGTCTTCATTTGTGGAGACCAAAGCCCTGGAGCAGCTCACTAAGTCCCCTGTGGAGTTTGTGGAGTATCCTTATAATCCTTAATGTGCTTACTATTCTTACAGTCTTTAAAGCCACCTTAATTAGCTGTGCTTATATCTAAGATTATTTGTCTGAAGATTATCTTGAGCTGTTCTCTGAAAAATCATCAGTAGTATATACTACTGTTATGGTTGTGACATTCAACTTGTGTATTTGATTGAAAATTTAATTTTATGTTAAGTCCTCTGGAAAAAGTCAATGTCACTGTCAAAATGAATCTCACGGAGTGTGTTTAGCTGAACCTTGCAAGCATATACCAGATGAGTGATCATTACAAACCTGAGTTATAAATGCCTTGTATGTCCAACCAAACATTTTCAAACATAGATTTTTCTTCTGTATTTCAACATTCTAGGTGTCTCTTAATAAGAAAGCATGAATAAAGTACTTGTTGAAGTATGAATTACATGGAATATGGAAAAAATGCAGGCAGAGTGTGTCCACCTTGTAATGTCATGTACAGAAGTCAGTTTGCACCAGAATGCCGACCACACATCACTTGAGGTGAGGAGGGAGGAATTTAACCGGTTGAATGGGGAGTAATTACAGGGCCAAATAAAGAGTGCTATATTTGGAATTTGGCCAGGACACCAGGGAAGCCCTGCTCTTTATGAGAGGTGTCATGGGAGCATTATTGACCACAGTGAGCCAGGACGCTTGGTGTAATATCTCATTTGAAAGAAAGCATCTCCAGCAGGTCATTGCCTTATAGCTGTCCCGGGGCTCTGTTCATTATTTCTGCTTGGGAAGACTGCCACTTCCAGCTGCAACCCGGGGTTCATTTGGGGGGGGGGTCTCCTGTCCCGGTAATGACCTACCCCAGCCCCAATTCTTGCTTGAGAACCGGCGAAGGACATTGAATGTGTTTCTCTCCTTAACGAAGCCTGTTCAGGTACAACAAACTCCAGCTTAGCCGAATCTATCCCAAAGGCACGAGGGTCGACTCCTCCAACTACATGCCTCAAGTGTTCTGGAATGCAGGATGCCAGTTAGTGGCTTTAAACTTCCAGACAATAGGTGAGGCAAGGATCCATGTGCAATCTACTAGCAATGCGCTTTATTCTTAACGAAACGGAACAAGTATTATTTTTGTCTTTTTTTTTGTTATTTATATAATGTTATGGATTTGGCAGCTACTGAGACAGTAAATGTGTCAAAAGCAAAAAAGCTTTATGTCACTGTTTTGCTTAGATTGAACATACCCAACATTGACCATCAATTGAAAACTTTCCTCTAATATGAAGTCATAATTATTCAGTTAGTGTACAAAACGGATTGTGTAAACCAATGAATTTCCGCTTATATCTTCTATTTCTGTTGTTTTTTTTTTCTTTGCAGACCTCTCTATGCAGTTAAACTTGGGCATGTTTGAGCATAATGGCAAGAGTGGATACAGGCTTAAGCCAGAATTCATGAGAAGACCGGATAAGCACTTTGACCCTTTCACGGAGAGCACAGTGGATGGGATTGTAGCCAACACCTTATCAGTGAAGGTGAGTCCATTGATAACACCTTATCAATGAAGGTGATTCCATTCACAACACCTTATC
The DNA here is from genome assembly GCA_019176425.1 of Megalops atlanticus. NCBI lineage: Eukaryota > Metazoa > Chordata > Actinopteri > Elopiformes > Megalopidae > Megalops > Megalops atlanticus. Next base: position 5,913,163 of record CM032892.1, on the reverse strand, counting down.
AATGAAGGGCCATTCACAGTATTTTATCAGTGAGAGTGAGTTCATTCACAACATCTTATCAGTGAAGGTGGGTTCATTTGCCACACCTTATCAGTGAAAGTGAGTCCGTCTATGCCTTATCAATGAAGGTGAATCCATCCATAACAGCTTATCATTAAAGGTGAGTCCATTCACAACACCTTATTAGTGAAGGTGTGTTCATGCATAACACTTTATCAGTAAAGGTGGGTCCATTCATAGCACCTTATCAGGGAAGGTGAGTCTGTCACCTTATGAGTAAATGTGATACTTAGGTCGATACTGAAGGTTCACTTATAGGTGCCCTTTCAATTCATTTTTTTTTTTTTCCGAAATGAAGTAACATATAAAAATGTAATGAACAGGGGCTTTTAGAGTATCTTAGACAGTAAAGATGCTTGTCTGAAGTGCGCACAGTTGGCACTCGAAATGTGCCATTTTATCTGCGACAGCCCCCATGGTGGCAGAATAAATTGGCTTAGCTCCACCGGGGTATAGGGGTGGGCAGGGTGGCCAGGCTTCCTGCATGTCTCTGCTGTGGCACCCGGCAAAGGCTCTTAAAGTGGCTGTGAAGTCGCTCTGCTATGGTCAGTGGGGATGCGCCTCTCCTCTAGGTGATGTCTGCCCCCTAGTGGTGTGCCGAGGGACCTGCAGTGTGTGTAAAATAGCTGCTGGTTACATCCAGGTGTGTCAGACGATTGCACTTGGTACTCCTGCAGGGGCAAGAGGGGTGGGGAGAGAGACATGCTTAATACGGTATAATTGGCAATTCCTAATTGGGAGAAAAAGCGGGAAAATCCTCCAGAAAATATATAAAAATGTACTGAGGTGTGCCGATACCCTACAGGGAATGTAGCTCTCTAATGAATATGAGAGTTATATGTTCCTAAACTGGATCTCCGTTTTTTCTTTTTTCCTTACAGATCATATCTGGACAGTTTCTATCCGATAAAAGGGTTGGCACTTACGTAGAAATCGACATGTTTGGGCTGCCGGTCGACACAAGGAGGAAAGCGTTCAAAACGAAGACATCACAGGGCAACGCGGTCAACCCTGTATGGGAGGAAGAGGCCATAGTCTTTAAGAAGGTGAGCCAAACAAAAATCTAAGGTTTATGAAATTCATCTGTATTTAAAGACATTCATATCACTTTGTACCTGTGACTTTGTACCTATACTCTGCACAATGACAATAAAGTTGAAACTAATCTAATCTAATCTAAAAATCACTTACCTAGACACTGTAAGAAAGAAAAAAACTCTCCACCATACCTTTTTAATGCCCCCAAAAAAAAAAAACATCATGAAAGTGTCAGTGTTACATGATATCAAGTTTGAAGTGTTCTGCCATCCATATTATGTTATTGAAATTCTTTTCGCAATGAAGAAACATTTGAAAGCACAGCCCATACCTGCTCCCTAATCAGATAAGACAGCCAGTTGTTAATGAAGGAGCTGGTAAATTGTCTACCAGAACCAGAACATCTTGTATTTCACATAGATATTTTGTGAATGAGAAGTGACTGCTTTCAAAATTAATTCTTCCTTGCTGAACCCCAGGAGCTTTGGTGAGGTGTTGTACCTGGTGGGGTGAAGCTGTTTAGCCAACTGCACTCCCCAGTATGCATGTTGTTCTGGATAGGGTCTTTAATAATTAATGAAATTGTTCCATCTGTGTGTGACTGATGTACGGCTGTGTTCCATAGGTGGTTCTGCCCACCCTGGCCTCTCTCAGAATTGCTGTGTTTGAGGAAGGAGGGAAATTCATCGGCCACCGTATCATCCCTGTGTCCGCAATCCGACCAGGTAGACATTTCCATTCAGTTGGGGCTCAAAGGGGGTCTACCTGGCACTGAATTTCCTCTCTCTGTGATATGCTCTCATTCTGGGTTCCTCTGTGCCTTAGGGTACCACTACATTGGCCTCAGGAATGAGAAGAATCAGGCGCTGACTCTGCCTGCGCTTTTTGTCTACATTGAAGTCAAGGACTATGTGCCTGATACTTTTGCAGGTGATTTACCTCAGTGTATCTGTTCATCCATCTATGCATTTGCATTGACCACCTTTGCCTGTAGAGGGAGCCAGTGAGCTGAAGCCAAACACAGTAAGCTTGTGATGCAAGGACCAATGCTGGGATGTTAAGCCAGTTTGTTACAGGACACACAAGCAAGGAGAGAATATGCAAGCCCCACACAGCCTCCACATTTGAACCCTGGACCCTGGAGCTGTGTTCATCTTTCCCTAAGTTGCCACCTTTTCATTCGTCTCTACTTTCAGCTTGCCCACTTTGCTTGCTAATTAAAGATGTGGTTACACGTCCATAATATTGTATTAAGTGGCAACAAGATTCTGTTTTTCTGGTCCATACACTTCTGGTCCATAGTTTGCCATCTTGTTGGAAATATTTGCACAAGATCTACAAAGTAAAATTACTGGACAGTCGTAGGAAGGTTTTAGGTATTGTATGCTACTAAGTGGCTGTTTGTGGACTGTGCTTATTTGGAATTCACAGTTTTACATAAACACAAATGTTGTGCAATTATCTCAACACCATATAAACGTGGAAGAGGGAATATTATTCACCTTTTTTTCCTTCTGTGAGCAGATGTGATCGAAGCACTGTCCAACCCCATCAAATATGTCAGTCTGATGGAGCAGAGAGCCAATCAGCTGGCTGCACTCACACTGGAGGAGGGAGAGGAAGTTGTTGACAAAGAGGTGGGAGTGTCTTCCTGTTTATTTCTTGTTTGTGAATGTCACTGTCATTCATGTTTGGTCAGACTTAAAGCAATTTTATTCAAGTGATTTTAAAACCGAGCACTCAATTCTTGATGTTACAAATACATGTATTTCTAGCACTGAAATGTGTGCTAGAAACTAAAATTTGTTAGAACTGCAACATTAATGATTAATAACCTAATATGATTAATATAATAGTTGTTGTCTCATTGCAAGCCATAGAATTAGTCATGATAAATAAATATTCTTGTTGTCATTCAGTGATGAAAATAAGGTTTTCTGTGGTTATAAGCAGCAGACTGAAGCAACAGAATCTCTGACATTCAACACTCCAGAGATCAGGGCTCATGAGCTTGTTGAATGTCAGAATAACATTTACGTATATATTCAGGATTTCTCCAAACATTATCCTGTGAGCATGTACAGTATTTGCTATGTAAATATCCCTACTTTTTTGAATGATTCATGGACATGTGGGCTGAGAAATAATTTAAATGTCTGTGGGCTGTGCGGAAAACTGTAGTATATGAAATATGTTCAGGCACCAAGACAGGAGACTAAGATAAGAGTCTGCTTTTTCTGTTTGGATGAGCTTTGGTAAATTATTATAATGGAAGGCTGGCTGATTTAGAGGGAACTGCACTTTGATCTATCCATCACAACATGATACACATTTTATGGTGTGAAATAATGCTGCAGAATACAGTGCATAAATGACCTCACTCTGCTGACATCTGTTGAGCTCAACTGAATGCCAAACGATGCTCATCATCAGATCCTGCTGATCGTAGATTAATTATAACAGGGAGACAGAGTCTAGCCACCTCTGGGAGACAGAGCTGCTGTGTCACAATATAGGAGGCGGAGGGGGTTAGCAGGGAGCATGAGTGCTTTCACCATGTCAGGCCAGTGAAGGCAATTACCTTCAAAGAGTTCAGGAAGAGGCTGCCGGGAGATCCAATCAAAAGCCACTCCAAGCTGATGCCATGGCAACTGCCACCAGAGAAGTTGTGGTTATCTCGGGAGCCCAGCTGTCTGTGTGAAGCTCTTAAAGGGACAGTACTTTAGAGCATGTCACTTCTATCCCTGCTGCAACAGCTGTGCTGGAGGGTGGTGCGAGGGGGGCGCTAACCCCCTCCACAGGAGGAGAACTGGAGATTTAAACTATAGCAGCCCATGAGAAAGTGCTCAGAGTATCAGCAGGCTCAACCATGCTGAGAAGAGTGGGGTACCAGAGCTATATCTATACCCTCCACACCTGGATTCAGGTACATGGACATTTACTAGTTATTTTGTGTCTTTTTTAACTGGGAGATCTGAGTTTCATTGGGTAGTATACAAGCTCTATTTCTTAAATTTAGTTCTGGTTTACTCTTGTAGTGCAGTATATTATGGTTAAAATTGGTTGAAGTTGAATGTTTAATTATTATAGTAGCATTTGGTGAAATTATGTTAAATTATCAAGTAAAGTAATTCTGAAGTGAGATTTATACAGAATTGGGCCCACAAAGAAATCTACTTTATATTGAGATAGTGTGTACAGTCTGCACATTCTGAATGGACAGAGATTATCTCCTTGCCTATTGTGCGTTACTCATGAAAGGAGTTAATTATGAAAACATTAAACTCTTAGTCTAGAGTTACTTTGTGCCTGAAGCAAATGGCTGATAAATGCGTGACTTGACTACATTTTGAATGTCTGGAATTTCTAGTTTGTGTTGCAAAGACAGATCGTTATTGTATGTTGTGTGTCATGGTTATCGTGTATTCTCACTTATTGCTGTGTTCTGTCATTACTGGACATTGTTGCAAGTTGTCAGTATTATGCGTTGTCATGTGTTGTTATTATGTGTTATTGAATTTTGTCATTATAATGCTTTTATCATATTTTATGTTGTTGGTAGTGCAGTTGCTAGTGGTTGTTTTACAAGAGCTGAACTGTAGAGGTTTGGTTCCAATAGCTGCTTGCACCATTGTGCATTGTGCAGTGCATTACAGTGCAAAATGAATTCATTCATTTTATCCAGGTAGGTGCTGATTTAATGTTTTTAAACAATGTAGACAAATTCTCCATTGAAAGGTAGAGGGAAGCATGCTGTAGTTAGTTTTGCGATTGCTGTAATAGTGGGAGGACTTTCGGAAGCTATGAACTAACCTGTTGATTTACAGCATCAGTTAATGTTGGTCAATCCCGTTTTGTGTGGTTTTCTACTTGCAGTAGTAGAACTCTATTTGTACATGATTAACATGTATTAACATGATTAACATTCCAATTTACATATTGTTCCTTTTTACTTCACTTACTGTCACAGCCTGTGTCTGTGATAGGGTCACTTTGCATACCTCACACGAAATAATTTAACTGTAAGTAAAATAGGTCTTAAGTTGTAACTGATCTCTTTGTTGTAAACAAAATTATGTTTTTTATTATAATTCTTATCTAGCATGATGTGTATATATACTGTAATCTTCCATTATACACAATTTAGTAATAATTACTTTGTATGACTTGCATATTTCTAATGCATTATTTTGTCTTTTTATGCTTTTTGAATCATGATATTGTTTAATAATAGTTTTAGAGATGAAATGCATGTCAGACCCAGCTTAGATCAATATACTGATGCTAGTGGTATTTGTTGTTTTTATAATATGTTAGTAAGGAGCCACTTATTAGCTAGATGGATGCTTGCAGGGATAATGATGAGAGGGTTAAAATGACTTGCATGGACATGCATACCGTACACACTGTAACTACTTGGTCAATCAGCCCTATCAAATCATCAGGAGCCAGAGTGGGTTTAGAAGCTTTTAAGGGGACACGGTTTTGTTCAGTAATGCTGTTTTTCAGTACAATACAGCAGAGCAATTGGATCCCTGAGACTGATATACTGAATTAGCATTGCCATGTTGTACTTGGTTAACTGATATCTGTACAGCATAGTTTTGTTTCCAGATTTCTCTTTATTCATGCTGTTTTATGCTTGCTCGCATGGTATGGAAATGCTTTGCCTGTGACTTAGTTTTGTTGCAGTAAAGGTATTTTGCATGCTATTCGTGTTCAGGTCGAGCCCAGCGGTGACACGCCGTCTGAACCCAAGACTGACCCCAAACCTACCCCAGCAGAGAACGGGGTGAACCACGCCCCTGGCCCTGTCCCCAAACCTCCACCAAAGGACACTCATGCACCCCAGCCTACAGGTATGCCCCAAATCTGTCAATGAGCAGTGCAGTTTCACTTTATATTTTACTGTTATTACAGTATTCATTATTTACTTTGATATTTATAATTTATTTTTAAATGTTGTGATTTACAAATATTACATGAAATACTGATATGGATACAAAATGCAGACATTAAAAAACACTAAATGAAAGGAAGGCCGGTGAAGATTTTTCAACAAAGCCAATACATTTTTTAGAGGCTTTGACATTTTTTTAATGAAGTGTTTTTGTGTAGATGTTCAGAACACAGACATGTTTTTAAAGTCACTACAGTATGGATCCCCGAGGAGAACAAAGAGAAATATTTATCTTCAGGGCATGCTTTAATACCTCAAACAAAGAGCTTAATATCTCAAGGGAATGCTTATCATGAGGGACTCAGGATAATGATCTGGTTCTCTCGAGATATTTATTTGTTTCCTCAAGATATTTTTTTCCTCATGTTCCCTCAGGAGCTTTGTATAACAGTGGATCTTGTGCATACTCCTATTACATATTATAAAATATGCTCTGCTTATGTTAGAAATATTTCTTGGACACATTCAAAGTGTAGGAATTTAATAAACAATCCAAACAGAACAGATTAAATTACATTGTTGATAATTTCTCAACTGCATTGTCACTGGGCATTGAAGTTTCTGTTATAAGTGATTTGAAATATTAGTGAAGATGAATTGAGGTTCAGTCCTTTAAAGTTCCGTGTTTCCCAGGGTCCATAAAACCAGTGGTGAAAACTGAAGATATCATCCAGAGTGTTCTCACAGGTGAGCTATTTACTAAAAATACAAACATCATTAATCAGCTCCTTAATCATTACCACCAAGAATACCAAATATCAACCACCCAATGTCTTATGTCTCCATTTCTGCAAGATGAAACAGTCTGTGGCATAAATGACCAAAGACCTTTCTCTGAGAAAAAAGAGTCTCAGATGAGCAGACGCTACTGATGGGAGACTGAGGCTTCATGAACCCCAGAATGAAGCTACATTGTCCTGTCAATGTCTCGGTCGATCCTCTGTCAATATAAATCAATCCTGCTATTAATGCTTTGCACTGAAGTGGAAAGTCTTTTGATTATTTGAGATTCGTACATGATTGATGGCACATGGCCATTGACAGGAAACAGTACCTCCACACAATGACAGTATATGGTTCATGAAGCCTTACTCTCGCTACCGCTAGCAGACACCATTGTGTGACAGGGGAAAATAATTAGCAGCAGAGTCACGGGTTCAGCCTCTGCTGTTTCAGAGGTGGAGGCTCAGAACGTGGAGGAGCTCAAGCAGCAGAAAGCCTTCGTCAGGGAGCAGAGGAAGCACTACAAAGAGATGAAGGACCTGGTGAAGAAACACCACAAGAAGACCACGGACATGATCAAGGAGCACACCGCCAAGTACAACGAGCTGCAGAACGACCACCTGCGCAGACGGGCTCTGCTGCAGAAATCTGCGAAAAGAGACGGTAAGAAGAGGTAGGTTCACTCTAAACGGATCTTCTCTTCACTCTGCCACAGCACTTTTTCGTCCTCATCTGATGTTCTTCAGCATATGAGTCCAGCCCTCCTCTCTCCTCCATCCCTTCAGTCTTTAACAACAAATGTCATCACAAAAAGGGAAAAAATAATATTTATCCCTCTCTGTATTATGCATGTTTATTCTGTATCTCTTCATCTTTAACTACCCTTGGTATGAATTTCAGGTATTTCTGAGCATAGTTTACTCCTGAATAAATCTTGTGAAAGCAATAATGGTGGTACAGTTGCAAGGGTTTTCTCAGCGACCAAGAGTAAACAAATGTCAGCATTTAGGGAAGAATATGGGAAGTACTGTGGATGCTAGAACTCCTTACTACAGCTGACAAATGTAATGACAAAAAATGTGGCATGTACTTGTTGAGATTTCCCAATGATATATTAATGTTGGAGACTTTGTGGAAAGATTGTTGCAAGAAAAGTGTATCTTCGTCTGCTTTTTTTAAAATACGAGCCCTATCCACAAGCAGATTTCATGCATTTAAAATGCATTTTTTTTTTTTTATTGTTGCCATGAGTTTGGAATGTGTTAACAGCCTTGCTGAAAACAGAGGCACTTATCAGCAGTTATTCTCTCTAATTGACCTGTACATTAGTGGTGACGTTTTAGAGTTAACAATAATACATTTGCCAGTAGAGTAACACTGTCTGTCAAAATGCTTTAATCAATGAAAGCTGTAAGTGTAAATATGTCCAGCAGTAATGCTTGTTTCTTGGGACATTTTGAACCGTAAAGGGGAATGAATATTTATAAATAACTATAATCATGTTGATAATAATTGATTTCTTAATGCAATACAGCTATGTTCATTCTCTCAAAATACAAGAAACTTAGTATATATCTGTAACATTTGTAGTCTGGGGGTATTTTTGGAGTAATATTAATCGTGCCCTTTATCGCACAGTGATTGGTGTCGGTATACGGCTGAACACCATGTCCTGCTTTGATTTGTGCTTGCCATTGATGGCGCTCAGAACAGTTTAATGGATGTGTGAAAAATGAACATGTCCGCCAAATTAAATCACAGTAATAAAGTGTTCCTTTTGACGTCTTTAGTTGCACAAATCACAGAATGGCTCAGGGGGCGGCACCCGTGTTGTATTATTTGGATTGGCTGAGAGAAAAAGACTTGAAAAAATGTTGCTTGGTAGTTGTGAAATTGTTCTGAAATGCGTATATTCACATGGCAGGCATTATCCTCAGTGTATGCTGTTGTTTGGTGAAATGTTACACATATTTTGTTGTGTGCATATATGCCCTGTTTGCAGCTGTGTTTCTCCGGGCCCATTAGAACAGGCCAGGGCTTACATGGTGCTTGGGCAGTGACTCTCCATTGAGCTGGAAGTCCAGGCCATAACCTTTTTTTATTGTATGCCACATTTAGCTGTGGAGTCCAGCAGCACCGAATGTTGCAAAAAAAGTGAAATAAAAAATACTGACACTTTACTTAGGTCTTGTAGTCAGAGTTAAGGTAACAGTGCATTGCAGTTAGATTGAATCTGGGCCTGCCTCTCTTTCCTCACTGGAGAGTGTCGGTCATTTGAGACCTTCTAAGCTCTCGGGCTGGGGGGGATGGAGGGGGCCATGAATAAGCTTATCTGGAATCAGAGATGGGCACATAAGCAGGCCCTGCTCCTCCTAATTAGATTGCACTTGTGGCAGTTTCCACTCCTCTGGCAGATACTCACTGTTTCCTTCCCCCACGCGGCTTCACACCACTCCATCCAGTTACCTTAAATGGGAGAAAGACGTTTCCTATTGCACTGACAGCTAACACACTGTGGCACAACGTTGTGTGTATCAGTGTACAGTCGTGGACATGTACACAAATTAAATATGTATTTGTGTGAGTGTGTGTATGTGTGTGTGTACGTGTGTGTGTGTGTGTGGATCTCAGGAGCACAGTGTGAGGCAGTATGTGACAGGGAATCCAAATGAAAAGATTAGAGTAATTGATCAGGGGCTGCTGTGTATTTTGGGAAAGAACAGGAGACTCTTCGATTTATGTGGTGCAGGTGGTCCTTCAGTTAATTAATGCTTGCCTTAGCTCTCCCTCTCTCCCTCCCTCTCTCTCTCTCTCTCTCTCTCTCCCACTCCCACCTTCCCTCTCTTTATGTATCTTTCTGTTTGAATTCACCCATGCTGTTCATCTCACTGAGATTTAGAATAAAAACACCAGTCATTTGAGAGGGAGAACGTACCTCATTGATAATCATGCACAAAGTAAACAGGTACTGCAGCTACTTATATAGATTTGTCCTCTGCCGTCCCACAGTTGGTGTAATTCAGTTTGAGAACAGTCACTCACAGTGTCTGTATGAATTATAGAAGTACAAAAAGTTAGCAGTGGGTTAGGTGTGTAGCTAGTGAGGTGGGTAGTTGGACAGTGAGGTGTGTAGTTGGGCAGTGGGGTGGGTATGTGATAAGTGGGGTGGCAGTGAGGTAAGTATGTAGACAATTGGGTAGGTAGTCGGGCAGTGGGGTGGGTATGTCTATGTTGGCAGTGAGGTCGGTATTTTCGGCGGTGGCGTTCAGCTTTATCTCCTGCCTGTGCCGCAGGGGCACCTCCTCCAGCCCGGAGCACCACCCGTCCTCCATCGAGCAGGAGCTGGCCGCCCTGGACCAGGAGAGCGGGCAGAGGCTGGCCGAGCTGAAGGAGCAGCAGCAGCAGCAGCTCCTGGACCTGCGGCAGGAGCAGTACTACAGCGAGAAGTACCAGAAACGGGAACACATGAAGCAGGTGAGCCATACTCCACACGGCACCCACTAACCCCAAGAGATCCTCGTTTAGCCAAATGACGGGGCGCCCACTGTGTAAACCAGGTTTAAAATTACTGCTGGTGTGTGTCACTGTGTGTATATCCCGGATATTCAAGGATATCACCATGGATTAGGTTGCCTGCAAAGCAAACAGCTACAGTCTAAAGTGTAGATACTGCCCCTTGTGGTGGAATACGGTACTGCCCTGTGTATAGGCACACACAGGGCCTGATTTTCATTTTAGGGTACTGAGAGAAATATGCACCCTTTGTTTTGTGCCTCTTTTATGTTTTGTTTTACAAAGTTGAGATCTACAATTTCACCATAATTGTTTGTACCCATTATTAAATAGGAATAAGAAATATGGTATAACAAAGAATTTTCTCATTAGTTCTTTTTCTGCGTAAATTTTGTTTTTTAATGTTTGCTGAATTTGTTTCCTGATACCTATCATTTGTTAATTAGATTTTATTAGTGGAAACATGTATAGCTAGACATCTGTAAGCAGGTGGAAACAGCTTTAACATACTGTGAGAAGTATTCCCCTGAAAATCATGACATGGCCTTCATTTTAACAACAGCAAACTGGCTTGTCACATGCCGTCCTGTTCTTGTGCAAACGTGCATGCAAAACTCACGCAGTTAAAAGAACAGGACCAATCAGATCAGCCAACATTACTAGCGTACGCTTGAGCAGTCATGCATGATTGCAGTCCTGCAGGGGTTAGAGTTACCTGTCTGTCAACACATTGTCCTCTCCTGAAGCAGCAGGTGAGGTAACTTCCTGTCTGGATAATTATCTCAATTAAGCAATTAAGAAGCAAGGCAGAAGGAAACGTAGCACACCCTGTGGTCCTGCAGGACCAGAGCTGCTCATCCCTGCCGTCCTGTCTAATCCAATAAACAAGTCCGCTCTGCCCGTAATTAGGTGCACCAGACAGAACGGTAATGAAATAAGAGAGACTGAGGAGGAAAACTGAGATTTCTCACAGATCTCTTAACAGATCTCTAACCGCCCTCTCACTGATCGCTCACAGAACTCTCACAGATACAGAAACCTCTCAGTGTGTGTGTGTGTGTGTGTGTCTTATCTCTGCTGTGACACCGGCACGTCTGCTTTTGCAGCTGGTGGAGAAACTGACAGCGGTGGCAGAGGAGTGTCAGAACAATCAGCTGAAGAAGCTAAAAGAGATCTGTGAAAAGTAAGAGCTGGACGCCCTGCAAGCACACTGGCAATTAAAGTTATCTGTACTTTCATTCAATCGCATCTGCCTTTGTTATTCTACAGCATTTTTGTTGATGTTTTTATTCAGTATTTTTTCTTGGTACTGAAGTGGAGAAAAAAGTTGCTGTTGCTTTAATTTGCCACTCAACTTAAGGATAAATGAGCTGTGGTGTTTAGACTGAGCGCTCCGCTTGTTTCGGTTAAGAGTTTATAGACTGATTATTTTTTCAGGGAGAAAAAAGATTTGAAAAAGAAAATGGACAAGAAACGACAGGAGAAGATTAACGAGGCCAAGTCTAAAGAGAAAAACATGACAGAGGAGTAAGTGAGCAGGGCAGGTGGGCGGGGTTCAGGTGGGAGGCAGGGCCCCTGTGGCTGCAGTGTGTTAAACACTCTGTTAACACTTCCTAGACATAATGACCTGTTTGTGATTATCATTCACCAAAGTAAGTACAGGAATGTTGCCCCCTGCCAAACACACACAATCACATCACTCTGGTTCTGTCTTCTTTCTCTTACACGTATACACACACTCATACATTGGCACACACAAGTCTCACACATTCTGTGTCTCTGTCTGTCTCTGTGTCTGTTTGTCTCTCTCTCTCTCTCTCTCTCTCTCTCTCTCTCTATCTCTTTTCTCTCTCTATATCTTTCTCATACACACACACACACACAAATGCACACAGGCAGTCATATGCTGTTACAGTTTTATAGAAATACTGCATTGATGGTCAAGGTAAAGTTGATGAGTTCAAACTTCTTACTTCCCAATACAAAATGCCAAATGTGTGCACAAGTCAGGTGATCTGTTAAATTGCTCTACAAAATACTTACTGATTCTCCAAGTGTAACTATGTGCACAACCTGCTGCATCCTCCAGATGGGAAAATGTTTCCAGTTCAACATTTTGTACTTTGTGTCCATCACTCACTCACTACGATGCTCCCTTGTGAACTGCAATAATGTATTTTACCACTAGAGGGAGTCAAATGTATCCATACCCACTGAAAGCTGCCTGTTTGGTATTTGCTTCCTTCTGAGCCAAACCAAATGTTCGACATTTTGAATCAATTACATTTTAACCTTGAATCAATAAAACCGTTGGCCTAAGTAAATACTTTGCTGCATATGTGAAAACTGCAGTACTAGGTGATACATATTCTGTAGATTATATATTTTTTAGCTGTGCAACACATGCACATTAAAAGGTAGCCCACCAGAGGGCGATAAAGTATCAGTTTCTGGTGGCATTAGATTTCTGGCAATGATGATACATACTTGTAATTCTGTCCTGCATAGTGCACAGGATGATATTGTCTTTCAGCTTTACTTTCTGCAGGCAGTATTTATGATTTAACTCCATTAACTCTACTGTGCAACATAATTTAAAAAGAAGCATCTGAGTTCATTTAAATTCAGAGAAAATAAATAAGTATTTACTGTACTGAAAAATAATTATTTGCCAGTGCAAAAGCTGTCACTGAGTTCAGATTTGTAGTATATATAAATGAAAATGCCAATGAGCCTTACTTTTGTGCTTTCCAGAGAGAAACTAGAGATCAACAGATCCTATGTGAATGAGGTGGTACAGTACATCATACGGGTGAGGGTCTGATTTTACGAACAATAGAGTATATATTTGATTTTAGAAGGCCTGTGTGTATATTCATAAGGCTTATGTGTAATAATTGTATTGTCCTTTCAGACCTGAACATTTTACTGCAACTAGAACTGAGAAATGTCTATTATACATGCCATTATAAGTTTGCCATATCTGTGTTTGTCTTCTAGTATATTTTTTATCCTAATCTCTGTGTACGTGCTTGTGCATGGTTGCATGTGTGCATGCGGAGTGTTTTTTAATGCAGTAGAGTTCTGTATCATTTGTCATAAAAACACAGTAGTAAATGTGTCTCTTTTTCTCTGTAGTTAGAAGAAGCTCAAAGCAAAAGACAAGAAAGACTCCAGGAAAAGCACAAGGAAATTCGACAGCAAATCCTGGATGAAAAGCCAAAGGTATTTCACCTTTTTTACTCTCATCTTCTGTCTCTCTTTCTTTCTTTTGACAGGATAGAAAAAGTGAAAAGGGTTTTGAATGATGTTTTCTGTGAATGATCAGTGAATTGACATCGGCTCAGTGAATGGTTTTGAGTGGCATTCTGAGACCACATTGCTAAGAGAAGTTTGCATTGCAGTGCCATGTGGTTTTATGGTATGATCCCAGGTGATAAAATGAATGTAAATTTGTGCTCATCTGACACGCATGGTTCACGAAGGCAAATGTGTGGTATTTTCCGGCAGTTGTGGAAACGTGCTGGAGAAATGTTACAGCCTGAAATACATTTTTTCACAATGCAAGCTCTTATTCCATCTGAGCAAAACACATTCATTTTATTATCAGGGATAGCACCTGAAACTTTTGCTGTACATCGCACCTCAGCAGTCATTGATGTGATGGTACGTTTACTTCATTGCATTCATAGCTCATAGCATTGCGACATTCATGAGGTGAGCATCAGCTGACGTGTGAAGAGTGTGGTTTGTATTACAATCACTGTCATTATTATTATTATAGGAGGGGTGTTCAGGCGATGAGGAAGGTAAGCCACGTTGCATTCCAGCGTCAAACAGTCATTTCATTACTGTCAGAGCAGTAACACATTCAGCTGCGCTTTAGGTTTACCGACTGAATGCGCTTCCTCCACAGACCACTGTCCAAAAGTAACCCTAACAGCGCTGACTGCGGCGCAGGCGCCCCTGTCTCTCTCTCGCCCCCTGTCTGTCACCTCCGCACCCTGCAGCCGCCTCTTCTGTCAGTGTCTGTACCTTCCTGTTGCGTCGCGTGGGCTGTGACCGTGACCGTTGACGGAGAATGAAGGGAGCAGACCTGCCTAACACCTTCCTTACGTAACGAGGCGTAGCGGCTAATCGCATCTCAGCGAACGCTGTTTCTGAACGTCTCTTTCCCCCCTTCCAACTTCCACCTCATACAAAAAAACCCGCTGCTGGTGAGATTTTTTTTTTTTGGCACCTGGAGACCTGATACGTCATTGACGGTTATTATCGGCGTGGAAGTTGAAGGGGGGGTTGATGACGTCATGTAAGCATGAAGAGTTTGTGTGAATGCTTTTATTAACCCTCTCTCTGTTGTTCAGTGAGCCTGGACTGCATCACAGGATCCGCTGTACTGACGTAAACATGTCAAATGCTCCAGTCTGGTGTTTTCCACTCGGAAAATTAGAAGTTTGAGCCTAATGCAGGACCATTAGTTTTCTGGACTTTGTGTGCACATTAGCAGAACAAATGTCTCAATTCAGTTTATCCCATTTACTGAGAATGTGTACTTTGTGGAATGGTTTTGTATGCTACATAAAACCATAAATCAGGAAAAAGCTTTAACCAGATGCATTTAGTCAGCAGCATTGACTGAGCTGAAGGCATTCTGACCAGTAAGTGTTTTACTCACATCATCTTTGAACAACGTTGACTGTTACGTATTAATCAGTATTTTTGTTGCTTGGGAGTCATGATATTTAGTCTCTGAAAACTGTGAATTATGCACTTTCTGCTGTAGAGGGCAGCGTTGAGCCAAATCCAAGCCCAGGAGAAATGTAGTGAAAAACAGGACCACTCCCTGGATAGGGTCACTCATACACACCTTGAGTGTATGTGTGTGTGTGTGTGTGTGTGTGTGTGTGTGTGTGTGTGTGCGTGTGTGTGTGTTTCTGTTTGTGTTGTTGAGATATCAATCAGTCTAGGCAGCATGTCAGAGAACATGTAAAACCACACACATGGAGAATATGCAAAAATACTGCCACATAAGGAAAACATATGTACCCCACACAGATACAAAAAGCACATGCAAAAACCAGAAAGATGGGAGCATGCAAGCCCCCTACAAATGTGAACCCTAAAAGCTCTCTTGTTAACATAGACTCTCTACACAGTTCTTGTTTTTTAATGGATATTCTTGCATCTCAGCTGATTTTTTTTTTGGAATACTCAATGCTTTTTTCCATTTTTCCCCAATTTGAAATTATGCCCAATTATGTCAAAGAAATTCTGCCCATTGTTACAGCCGCCACTGACAATCTTGGATTGTGCAGGCAAACGTGTGCTCTCCTCTGAAACACGTAATGTCGTCATCACTTCTGTACACACAGGGCAGCTCCCATGCCAAACGTCTGCAGGCATGAGTCTGTGGAGGACACTTCATTCGCAGCTTTCTATAGGCAGACCTGCAGGTGCCCAATTGACCAGTGAGGGCGCAGCAGAGTGACAGGATGAGCAAGCCCCTGTCGACCTACCCACCCCGATGCCCCCAGTGAAACAAAGCCAGTTTGTTCTGCTGCTGTGGGCTGCCAGTCATCGCTGGCTGATGTCATAGCCAGGATCAACACCCAGGCTGAAGGGCTCAGTCTGCACTTGAAACAAGTGCTTTTACCATCTGACCCACTCAGAAGCCCTTAAATGAAATATTTAGCAATACATTATGACAACACTTCTGTGGTGTAATTTGAAGCACTGATACTTCAAATTTTAACAGAAATCATGACACATATCTAACTAATATGCAGTGGCACTGAATATAGCTTAGGCAAATTTTCAGTTTAACTGTGATTTCAGAATTTAAGCATGTGCTACTTTTCTTTCTAAAACAACATTATGTCTTCATGGTCACGGACATTAACAAGAAAAAATGTTAATGCACCAAAAAACAATACATTTTACTTATTCAATGTTAAGGATAAAGCAATCCTATTTGATGAGTGAACCTAACCTGAAAGTTCCCAAATTCTTGCTAGCTGAAGATACAGCGAATAGTTGTTAGTGGAAAATATTGCTTATTATCCTATATCCTAATTAATATCTAGTATACTTTAAAAAAATTGAAGTATCCTTTCAAGGGAAAAAGGTTGCTCCCAGTATCTATTTATAATATACATTCATCTAGTTAATACAATTAACCTGGTTGACCCCTTGTCTCTTTCCCCTGTGTTTTATATCCATTTTGCATTTAATGTAATGGTGGTTCTCCACCTTTGAGGGCTCATTGATATCCTGTGCGTTTACATTTTACTGGAGAGTTATCTTATCTAAAGAGCCACTGCATGCAATTATAACATGCATTCCAATGATGTTATTCTGATAATTGCGCTTCTGCTTAAGTATGGCAACAGACCAAGAGGCCAATCTCACCGGCAGCGAGAGAAATTCATGAGGATTTAAATGAAGGATGTGTATTGTTTCTCTTTGGCAAGGTTCTATGGAAATTAAAGACGTCTGTTTTGAGAAAGATCTCCCATATTTTAAATAGCATGTCAAGTGAATCAGTTTCACTGTTAATGTGAAAATTACAGGGCAAACTGTCTGGTGATGAGCTAATGAGAGCTTAGGAATCTACCCAGGAAGTATTATTAAGGGTTAGATACAGTTAGCCATTGTATTCGTACTATGTAAATAACCTCAAAGGTGACAACTAATGTGAAATTAAATATGACCTACATACAATGTAACATTCACATTTGTTTGCATTCGAGGAGTGGCTGGTTTAGCGTTATGATGTGTGGTTATACAAAAAGTACCTACAACTACATTACATTACTGTCATTTGGCAGATGCTACAGAGACACTTAGACAGTTACAAATTTTGCATGTTATCTATTTATACAGCTAGATATTTACTGAGGCAACTGTGGCTTAGGTGCCTTACCCAAGGGTACAGCAGCAGTGCCCCAATGGGGAATCAGGTCAGCAACCTTTCAGTTATGAGCCTTGCTGCTTGCCACCATGCTACACTGCCGAATCCCCCACAGCCCCCCCGGCCCAACCACCATCCCACACCTAGTATTGTAAATCATGCCAAATGCCAGAAATCCATAGACTTGTTTTTGCATCCAATTCAATTCAAGTCTATTCTTCCCATTCTATCAAGACTTAGTTCATTCCTTTCCTGTTTGAGTGATGCAGAAACATTCATTATACCATGTAGCAGGTCTTGTGAATGTTCGCCAGCTCAATAATGAAGTCGGACAGTCAGGGGTTTTGCTTTTTGTTGGGATGGTAAAACTCTGCATGTGAAATCCCATGTGCAGTGCAGTGATGAAATCCTGCAAAGACCATTATCTGGCAACCTGGGAATGAAGAAGAGCTTGGCGGCTGCAGGGTTTTTTTCCATGGGGCCGCAGCTGCACAAAAGACTTTCACTACCCACAACAGAGCTGGGGTACGACTGTCTGCTTTATTACGCCAATATGCAAAGTGACTGTGGCTTCAGAATCAATATAGTACAAAAATGTCTGTGCTACTGCCCCAGTCGTCTGCATTACTACTCCCATTAACTAAATTTATTATGTTTTTCTTATTATTCCACATGGTAATTCTTTATTCCAGAAATGTTCCTCATAAAACTTACAATAAGTCATGTAAACTGCATTTCTGAGATGAACATTGAGCATAGTGCCTTTTATTGTTGTTCATATTCATAGTATTATGAGACAAAATATAATATCCCCTCAAATGAAGTTGAAAGCATGCATCAGAACACTAATGCCATGTACCATCAAAAACAAATGTAAGATGTTGCTTAATTTTTATTGTTCCATCACATTTTTTAGCAATTTTATTTTTAGCAATTGCTAGCATGTGGGTATAGTGTGAAATGCCAAAATAGGAGCATTTTATATTAGGTTTCTGTAAACTTAATTTGATATTGTAGTTTGAACTGGGGTTTTACGTACCTTTCCTTGTTTTTAAATTTGAGAGTGAACTTGTTGTAGCATTGTATAGTGCAGTGCGTTCCCATTTTTGTCAATATAACAACCAATGTAGCTGTAGTACGGCTCAACTGTAATTAGGCAAACATGTCTCTTGTTATGTCTCAATCCAATGTGTGGGATTATACAACTCCCAGCTGTGCGTCATAGGGACTAGACTTGTGACCAGAAAGTCACAGGTTTGAATTCAGGTTTGAATTGCATCTCTGCTCTTGTAAGATTGAGCAGAGTACTTAGCCAGACCTGCTTTAGTAAAATAAGCATTTGGGTATCTGCACTCCATCAGTTGCACTCCTCAAACACTTTTTTTTTTATTTTTATGGAAAAAGATCTCATCTGCAAGAAAAGAGTGCTTCATTGGCTTCTTTTTCAGGCCTCTGTTGACCTTTTTGAACTTCATGCTTTTTGAGCTGGTTTCCTTTTAAAAGTAAAATTTATTTTCGAAGATGCTATTTCTAAAATGAGTATCAGTTATTTTTGCAGGTCAACATCCCCAGCTAGAGAGTTGGTGTCCCTGTAACTCAAAATGTGAAGAAAGCATGGAGACAGTGTTCAGAACCAGGGCATGGCTAACAGGCTAACAGTAACCCCTTGCTCTGTTTCGCAAGAATGTACAAGGCGGGGAAAGATGTGCCGTCCTGACCTACTTTAGCTCCTCAGAGCTTCAACTAATGGACGGTTATAGCCATTTCGGTCTGCAGAGATCCGAGTCTCAGGACAGCCCATCAGGGTTAACTCTCCGCCAAGAGGAAGTATTTTTATCAGAGATCGGACTGTCGGTGGGCTGGAGCCCCTAACAAATTAAACTGGTTTATATAAATAACCATTCCTGTTCCATTTCTAACTGCTCATATGCCGTAACACATCCCAGTACCGTGGAGAGGGGTGAAGCAGTGCAGACGAGCCTGCCCCTGATGGATGAAATTGTTGAAGATGCCTGAAAGGCAATATGTTGCAGGACAGGGGCGTATGGGTGTTCCTACAAAAATAGAACAGGGTGAAAGATTGAGGCGAACGCCAAGGCCGTCAAGGCATGACATTATAAAGACCGATACACGTTTCTCAATTCTAGTTGCATCGTAATGGATGCTTTCAGAAGGCATCAATATTCTTAATTTGTCACTAATGGTAAATATAAATGCATCAATTACGTTTGCATACGGAAAAAAATATGCTGCACACACAGCATAAAACACGTTGTAGTAGAATTGCTGGCTGCTGTTTGGGTTTGCTTATTTACGTCGTGGGGAGCCAGCTGTCTGCGGTGGCAACGCATATCATGTAACGTATGAGTCATAAACATGCCGGATCTGATGAGGAAAACAAGGCCGGGGGTGTGTCGGAGGCTTCCCCTTCTGTGAGTCACGCTCCTGAGCCGCTCTCCTCTCCTCTCGTCTCCGTGAGCGGGATGAAAAGAGGGCCTCCCACACATCCTCGGAGCGGCGTTTACTCCGCGGGGCGGCTCGCAGAAGACAGCAGCGAGGAGCTTTATTTATCCCGAGGGCTTGTCGCCCGCCATAGCAGAAACAAGGCCACTTTTTCCGTTTTACCTCAGATGCTACCCTGTCACGCACACAGAAAGGGAGCCGATGCGTGTGCCGGGGGCGTGGTGAATGGCCCAGGCACCATTCATGCCTCTCAGTGTGGTGTGCTCACTCCCGCTGCCTCTCTGAGGCACGTTTCTGTGCGGCTGTTGCGTTTGGTTTTATCTGCAGTGAAAGACTTGTGGATTTTTTGCAGTTTGACAAAGGATCATACTGGTTTATTTTCATTGAGAAAATGAGCAAACAATCTCTCTCTCTTTGAGAATGTACCAACAACCCACAAATTCTGCAGGATTACGCAGTGGGTTAAACTGACAAAATCTAAAGTCTTTTCCTTTTGGTACATTGGTGGCTTAATTTTGAAGGGATATGCTATGTTGGGTGAGGTTGTTTTGAATAGCCTACTTGCCTATTCAATTGCTAATTGCTAATTGTTGTAACAAGACTAATAAGACTTACACAATTATTTTCAATATAAAGATCATTATATTTCTATTTGGAATTGCTTGATTGCTTTAGCGCAACAGCAGGTAGAAGCCCAAGTTAACATTCAATTTGAAAACAAAGGCTGAGAGTCCAACACCCGAGTCTCTGTGTAAATATCCAGGAAAGCATTTGCATCCCTCGGTTTTTATAAGAGTAAATTATTTGCACAGCAACAACGTCACACGTCGAACTTTGAAACCAACAACCTTCAGGGTTTTCCATTGCCCCGGCTGTTCCTCCTCACCGCTGCTCAGTAATTACTGTGTGCAAAGCACTGCTGAAATCCATGCCTGATGAATTTAATCCTTTAGCCTAAAAGCTGCATGCTGAGCGCTTGACAGGTCTGAAATTAGAGAGGCAGAGAAATGCATTTCCTGTCACACCCCAGTGGTGTTTGTCCACAGGTGTTAGAATCCAGCTAACATTCTAATCAAGTGACCACTCATATTGACACCTGGACAGCACAGCCTAGCTTTATTTTTCCAACATTGCCTTAGGTGAACCTGAGAGCCTCTAACATGAGAATATTAAAGAGGTCTATATGTAGTATGTGCAGAATGAAATGTTAAACAGGCCAAATTGAACCTCTTGTTTTCTTTATTAAAATGATGTGAATCTGAAGTCTCTGCAGTGGAAAGCTGGTACAGCACTTCTGTGAATCAGAAGAGAATGTTCATCAGGGTTATAAAAAAGGAATAGCTATGTCTGTCGCTCAGTTGAATGGAAAGTGTTGTGCATTATGCTCAATGCTGGCTCAGCTGACCACCTCTGAAAATCTAGAACCCCATATGGGGACAGGATTCAGTAGTGTGGATATAATCATATTAATTTTTATTTGCTTACTTTTTACAATTTATTTTGCAGACCCTCTTGATCAGAGAGACTTACAAGGTCTTCGTTACAAATCGTCATACCATGCTTGTCACAAGCGCAGTGAGAACAAGCAAAAAGATGGCTGTTTTTAACACACACAAAACGCCTCAAACTTCACATGAAAGCAGCATTACCTTCCATCATAGACTAAACATAAATGTGAGTAATGATCCATGAGAGCGGCCTTACATTTACACTACATTTAACTTCAATCACGATTTGACATGATCTGGTTCATGTGCGTAAATGCTGCAGCAGCTGTAAGTATAATCGTGTAATAACATGCATGCTGATTTATGCGCATGAATATTGTGATATAGTTTTCTGGTGTTCCCATCTACCTGGTTGTACTCTGATGTATTGCCTCCCTCTCTCACCCTGTTATGTGACAATATTGTGTTATTTCCCAGAAAATCTGCAAGCAAGGACTGCAGAAACAATTACGATCCCGTGCATTTGTTCACAAGCTTATAGTTACCTTACGCGCCGGTTCGACAACATGCTACACATTTTCTTGCCCTGTTTCACGGAGGGGACAGGGGGTGTCCCCGAGGAGTGTCACCCCTATTTCAGCTGGCGTCCCCGGAGAAACGCGGCGAGATCTTGTCGGGGGGGTCCTGCGCTTAGCAACGGGGGAAGAAAAAAAAAAAAATGGCCGTGTCCCCCGAGCAGGGCGATGCCGCCGCACAAGTTAACGGCTCCCGATCAGGACACACCCGCCAATGGGGAGCGGTGTGCCGTTGCCACAGCAACACGCATCTCCCCCTCCGATCTGCTAATTTGGAGACGATGCCGCGCGACGCTGATGGCGATGGGGAGATAGAGGAAGGGAGACAGACACTGAGAGAGAAAAGCGACTGGGATGGAGAACAAATATTATTGTCTTTGGTTCTGATGCCAGATAAGGGGAGAGTGTTCAGAAGAGGGGCGCTGGGATGTTCTTTAGCAGCTAAGAGTAAAAATATTGCAGTATTACAGTATAACGGCCATTTTCTTCACTGTCACAACATCTTTGCAGTGGCTGTTGATACTGTGTTGTTCTGCAAATCCTTGCAATCTGTGTGACACCCCAACTGAATTTCACACAGGTTACATAAAATCCAGTTTTCCACAAATACAAGCTCACAAATCCTGTTTCCAAATATGTTTTACTCATTCTGACTGTGTGGTAGCCTTGAAATTTTTCTCATACTCACTAGATACTTCTGGAAAACCACCTTTAGTCTCAGTGTTCCAAGGTTAGTTTATTGCTTCTGCACAGCAGAGGGGGCTGATATCAGTCATATTGTTTTCATTATTTTTGTGTCATTCACTGTTGTTCATTAGTTGTGTTTTTTAATACGCAATATTCATAACCAAATGAGTCTACTGAAGGTGTAGTTGCATCTTGCAAGATCGGATGTAAACTTTATTAGATGATTTATGCATTTGGTAACGTACAGCAACTTATATAACTCCTGAATAATGTATTATCCATTTACACAGCAGAGTATTTACTGATGCAGTTCAAGATAATCACCTCAGTCAAGAATAACACAAGAGAAGTTTCTACCAATAAATTGCAATAAAGGCAGCAATTGTCATACAGTATTTACAGCAGGTGCATATATATTGTTGACATACTGTACAAATTTCTGTCCCTCAGACTGCGCTCTTAAGATCAGTGACATGACAGAACAGGTCTTCCTGCGCTAAGCCATTCAGGCATTTGCACACAGCACGTTTTGTCCTTGTGGACTTTGTCAGGGGAGCCCTGAATAAAGTTTCCCAGTTCTGCATTTTGTATCGTCACGTTTTCCTGTATCAGTCATCTGACAACTATGAGTCAAGTTAGACTCCTCAGGAAGCACTGCACTATTACACCACCAGCAGGTTCTTAGTTTATCTTTCCTGGAGAAACCGTTGCATATAATCTCTTTGTATCTTTATCTGATGTTTAGATGCCTGCAGACCCTGCCAACCTCAATACATCAGCGAAAAACAGAAACAGTCTGGTGGAGTAGATCCTGTCAGATAGCGGCGGGAAAGAGCACCAGACGGCTCACCCTGGAAAATGAATTAGACTAATTCTCCTCACCATACACAATCCTCGCCTTCGCTGGTGTTGTTAATGTGCATAGAAATGGCTGTTCAAGTGGGGAAAAAAAAGAATCAGAAAATGTATAAAGCCGTCATTCGGAACATTGTGCTCTCATGCCACTCTGAACAAGCTGTCCTTGTATAGCAGTGTTCCGATGTAACTCGTAGAAGGTTTCATGGAGGGCACTGTTACATGTGTGCTAAGGCCATGTCTAATATCTGTTTCTGTTCCAACCGGACGACCACAGCTATCTGATGGCTTCCCTGCCAGCGCCACCGAACCACTTCAGCTGATTCAGAGCAGCTGCAAGCCCTACACACCAGCACAAACTCAGCCCTCAGCAATCTCTGGTCCCCCAGTGATCTGTACCCACCAAGGTCGTGCACCCCGAACATGCCTCTTTTCCTCTCTTGCCTCCTAGCGGTGGAGTGAGCTATCTGCAGATATTAGGACTGCAAAATCACTCATGATTCACCATGGGTGACACAACACACCTGTTTAGTTTATGTGTCAGTTCTCAGAACTAGCATTCTATGCCTAGATCTTAACACTCCTTAACCAAAGAAAAGTGTGTATGCTCCTGTGGTGTAAGGTGAAATACCTGTTATGGTTGTTCCCAAGGCAGCGCATTATCATAGAAAGTTTCAACACAAATATTATGGTTATGAAAAAGCTTTAGATACTGTTCAAAACAATATTTTTCCATGTTAATTACACATAATATGGTTCTTTAAAATAAAAATAAAAACCTCTGGGAAATGAGTTGGACATGCCAAGCTTTTTTTTAATCATTGTCCCTGGGGTGCGTCTTCAGATATTTATTTACTTTGATGACTAAGAAATGAACATGGGTTGAATGACAGCTGCAAGGTAAAGCACTGAGCATTTTGAGGAACAGCTCTGGATGACCTTTAAAAAGAGCAAGTAAGGTTATGCCGGCTCTCTAACTAGTGCTGAGACATGGGAAGGGGACAAATTAAAATTCGCTCTCAATTTAGTTCTGAAGTTCCGCTCTTCCCTCGATGGCAGTTCAAAATTAGGACAAATGTTGAATGAGGTCACCATTCTGCAGATTCTTTCTAAGTTTGCCACAAACTGTGAGTGGTTTGTTGACGGATGGTAAACTTTTTGAGGGAAGAAATATTTAAAGACTGACTGGCCCTTGTCAAAACTAAAACTAGACCGTGTGGAACAGATTTTTCAAGGTCGCCCAGTCAAATGCAGAGTACATGCTAAAGCAAATGATATACAGCAGAGACATGAAGAGATAATATAATGAGATTAAATGTGATGTGTGCATGTATGCTGTACATGCATGATGCTGTTTTTATGTCTTGATGGAACAATCCTTCCTTCTCCTTATATTCATATTTCAAACATTTATACAGTAGGCCAGCGCAGTGGAGACCTTTGCTCTCAATGTTAATTAGCATTTCTAATGCTGATCATTAGTAATCTTAATGCAATGCCAAGGAGAGGAATGCACTTGTGAAGCAATATCCAGTGACCTGTGTGGATGAAAAATGGAGGGAGTCTGTGTTTCTCTTTTTTGCTCAGTTTGAGACATTCAGGAGTTCTTCGTAATTATTCAAGTGGGTCAATTTCACTGTGACTTTCTGACTTCCCACAGGGACCTGCAGCATCTGCTAATGAAGGGAAAGCAGGGAAATGTATTATATTATGTTTCTCATAAAATTAAAAATGGTGCTCAGATATGCTTAGCACGGAACACAAAATCTATAAGGTTATATGTGTGTAGCGTGTATGACCTGACCTTGAACTATGGCAGCTCCAAGCACTGTTACTCAGCAGAACCACAATTTTTGGCATCTGTAGCTTTCTGATTGCTTGTAGATACCAAATAGGTTGTACGTATACTTTGTGTGAGTGTATAGGTAGGTGGTGTGTGCATGGTAAATAATAAATAAATCCAAAGTACTGCAGATGAATTTACTCTTCCTCTCTGTGGTTTACAGAAGAATCTCAGTGCTGCCTTACAGTGACATCATCTGCAGCTGAAGGGATGTTTGCTTTGGGCTAACTGTACTTTGAAAGCATCTCTCTCAGAAATCAAGTAAAGTTTTGTATGTATTTTACATTGACTCTGGCCTGAGGGACAAAAATGAACAAGTTGTGAGTGCTTGTGACAGAAGTGTAGCTCCTGTCTGTACTCAGCAGTGCTGTGCTACACCTGTGTCTGTACTCGGGTCACCACTGCCGTACTCTTGTCTGGTCAGCAATGCCGTACTCTTGTCTGTTCCCAGATCAGCAATACCACACTCCTGACTGTACTCAGACCAACAGTACCAATCACCTGTCTGCTCCCAGGTCAGCAATACCACAGTCCTATCTGTAACTATGTCAGCAGTACCACATTCCTGTGTGTACCTAGGTCAGCGGTGCCACACTCCTGACTGTACTCAGAGCAGCATTTCCATAGGCCTGTCTGTTCCCAGGTCAGTAATACCACACTCCTATCTGTAATCAGGTCAGCAGTACCACATTCCTGTCTGTCCCCAGGTCAGCAGTACCACAGTCTTGTCTATATCCAGGCCGCGGCTGTTCGCCAGGGGGATTGTGCTATTTTTTATTCACTCCCCTACTCTGGAATGCTGTGTCCCTAAACTCCAGAGGGTCCCCCTTCTTTTCTCAAACCCTTTGCATTGCTGTGCTATTTTTTCCTTTTTAAAATGACTGTTTTGCATATTTTTGATTGTCCATGTTGTCCATCATAATCATCATCGTCATCATCATAACTATCATTATCATGATTAATAATATTATTATTGGTGTTGTCATTATTATTTATTATTATTAGGTAGAACAGAGTGTCTTGGGCCCAGCAGGTGAGCAGAGGTCTGATCTGAGATCAGTCTCGGGCCACATGGCCTCCGCTCACCCCCATAACTTCGTAACTTTTAATTACCTTGGCAGGGTGATAAAGAGGTGTCATGCTTGTCACCCCGTCGGTGGCAGGCGGAGGCGGGCGCGCGGTGGAGGCCTGGGGCGTGAGCCGGAACGCGAGCCGCGGTGTCCGGCAGGTCGCCCGCGACCCAGCGCAGACACGCCACCGACAACGTGCGATCGCGTTTTTAATCAAAGGCTTTTTTTTTTCCTCTGTGCCTTATACTCCGAGGGAGGCTGCTTGGCTGCCCCCCATAAGTAGGTCACACATTGTGTCGAGCAACGGTGTTGCTTCCTCAGCCATCTGCCCGCATGCATCAATGTCAGACAGATGAAAATATAACTCCTGCAAGGTGACCTGCGCGGGAGTGGCTTCCACGGGGCAGAGACCGCAGGAGGGGTTACCTGCGCACGTGAGGACACCGGCGGGATGAAATTAGAAACTAGGCTGGCTTTTGGCAGGGTTTTGGGAAAAAAAAGAGCAACCGTTGAGTGATCCTGGAGATTAAAGCAAATTTCCTTTTAAGAAGAGAGCCGCGAAAGTCGTTTGCTGTCGAAGACAGAGAAATGTCTGGTTAGCTCCGCTCAGAGTCTGAAGTGCCAGGATAGGAATCTGCCTGTTTTGTTGTAAACGGTTGTTGTACACAGCAGAAAAGGGCAATCTTATTATTGCAGGATGAAGATGCCCCAGTCTGCACTGTCAGGATGTGTGGTGGTGTTTTATTTTGTTGTTTTGGGATTAAGAGCTGAAAGATGAATTCAATTAAAATCTCTCTGTTGGATATTTTTGTCTTCATGGCTTTTATCAGAGTTTGAGTTTTCATGTGTAAATGATGTGGTTTTGAAGAAAACATTTTTTAAATGAGCTGAATAAATTTTTTTTTTCTTTAATTATTTTATTATATAGGAACAATACGCCCAAGGAACCATATATATAGCCTATCCGTAGGCTCTGCTTTTGTTTCCTACGGCAACAGTTACCTTTTCAGGTGCTCCAGACTCATGTGAGCGCCACAGATAAGACTGATCCCATCTCCTGTGAAATCACCATTTGACTCAATATCACGCTCAGTCGGGTCAAAGCCGTCCTGAGGAGCGAAACACAAAGGTTCTGTCTCTTTCCCGTCCCGTTTCTGCCCAGAGAAGACGTCCTGATGGCAACCTGCAGCCAAGCGTGGCGTGCTGCGAGCGAAAGGGTGAGAGGGCGTTTGTTCGCTGGATTCGATGATGTTAGCATCGCTGCTGAGGTCATCGCACTGGCAGGCCGGTGGTGTGTTTGGGTTTCAGACGGCTGATGAACAAAAAGGCAATTTAATAAATTGATGGGGACCAGTGGGCGTGAATCCACTTGCATTCATTAGAGAGAGGTTTTACCGTATGCATCCATATCAGTCAGCTGGGTCATGACCTGCAGGGGCTGTTGTTTTGAGTCTATTTTGCAGTATGCACCGCACTTAGCATCTGTGGGTGTAAGGCAGCAAGGAGATGAGATAATATTTTTGAAAGAATACAACTGCTAAGCATGCTGGGATGCGCCTGTAAGGACAGGGCTGTTGTCAGTGTCTCATTGGCTGGGGGCGATTAGTCTGTAGGCTTTCAAGGGCTTGAAGCCATTCACGGCCCACGGCTCCAGTGTTTTCATACAGTCTAGCAAAACTGTGCTCCCCTCTCACTTTCATATGCAAAACAGATGTGTGATTTTAGGTGTTCAAGATATCAGAAAGAGGGAGCAAATAACAGAATACATACAATCAGCATTATCCTTCATCAGCTCTGTGCTGAAAGAACTGGACATTCTCTTTTTTTGGTAAACATTTTCAAACAAATGCATGACCATGAACTAAAACACGTGCACACTTTGGGTTTACCTCTTGCCTCCAAACGCCCAGTTAAAACCACACTGCCATCTCATATTATGCCCTGTTGTTCTTTTCAAAAGTCACGGTGGCACACATTCAAATCTGTCGAGTTTTTCCATCTCTGACATAATTCATTTTTGGTGCTTTTCCTTAATTATAGTACTCCCCTGAGATAGAGTCTGGTAGTTAAACAGTGAAATAAGCATTAAAGCAATTACTGGATCAGAATTACTACAATTACATTATCTTTAATCATGATGGGAGCCTTTGCCTGGGAGAAAAATATCTTTCTTTCGTCAAGAAAAAGCTTGCTGCCAAGCCCAGAATTCACGGGGAAGAAACGCAGGAAGGCAGATTTGCTGAAGGGAAAGATGCAAAGCTTCGAATGCAGATTCATTGCAGTCAGTCAGTGTGAGGTTAATCATTGATTAAGTAAGACTAGTCGTGTAAAGCCGGTAATTGCGCAATCGATCTAAAGCAGCGCCTTGTTGTCACGGTGAGTGGGTGGACCCACACAAACTCCAGCCACATTGTAACTGAAAACATACTAACTTGTGTCTTATGTGGCACAAGTTGTGTGTTTAAAAATTATTATGAAATTCCCTATCTAGACACAGTAGTGGTTACATATGGTATCAGACTGTAAAGACAAAACTGTACTTAATTTCTTCGCTGAAATATTACAGATTTTGTCAGTATGTAATCATATTGTCACACCATATATTTTATTCTTAAAGGAGGCAGCTGCTTTTTGGATATCTTCACATTTCCATGCTAGTATGGCTTTAGCTTATATGTAACACAATGTTTAATGGGCCTCATTAACTCAAATTCCTCTCAGTTTTAGTGCCTTCATCCCTGCCTATAATGCATGTGTATGTGAAAAAGTACACATGCATCAAGGAAAAAAAATACTTTAAGCCTGGTTAGTGAATAACCCACATAGTTTTTGGTACCCATAACGCTATGTTTTCCATTATGGTGGAGGTAAAAATCTTTTGCTAAACACAGTAAAACCTTCTGAATGTGAGGAATATCCAGCACAGCATGTCTCTCTGTATCACACAGGGAGGACATGCAGTTTGAGTTATATGGTGTATCACAGTCCCTAGTATGGTGCTGAAATGAACAATCAAAGTATCTGTTGTAAAAATGAAAGCTATTAAATTAATTTTTGTGTTTATTTTCTTTCACAGTGTTTTACTTTCTAAATTCAGTGCTAGTCAAGTACATTTGTATAGAATTCCACTTTGAAAAGGTATAGCAAAAAAATGTTGTGCCATTGACCAGTCTTTCCACGTGTAAAACAGTAATTGCTTCCTCAGCCTAGATATTTTCTTCATGTTGGATCCAGACACTAAGGGGAGGGGGATGGTCATAAACTAGTTACAGCCAATGATTGGTTGTCCTTTTTGCAATGAAATGACTTGTGAGCCTGTGAGAGATTGGGTTGTGTTGTGTTTCCAATGTGAGTATGTTTCACGTGTATTATAATTAAAATGGTCCTAAAATATCAGTTTGGCCTTTAATTAACCCATAAATGGCTCTGTTCTATAATTAGGACACTTAGATAAACTCTAGCTGTTCACTGCAAAGGCAATAGCAATGGTAGCAGTGTAATATGGGTAGAGCATTGTATTCAACTCATAGTTTCAACTAATAAAAAATTAACCTTTATTTGTAATTAGAATTTACCTCAAAATTGACTTGAAATACTGTACTTTAATACTTTAAATATATCATTGTATTACTAACATGCCCTTAACCCACAAACAAATTACAAAAAAAGCTAATTTCTGTGTAATTACTGGTTTTATAAGCCTGGCATCCTTAGGCTGCCTAGCACAGATGGGTATGTTTTTTTTTTGCTGTTTGTTTGTTTTTGAGGCATATTGACACTGCTGTGGAACACATTGAGAGGCAAGCAGGGAGACACTTTAAATAGACGATTTTGAAATGCCAGTATTCCCACGGTGTGGGCCGAGAGACCCATGTGGGCTGGCACTGTGTTCTCACGGCCGGCTTTTTGGCACCCCATCCCGACGGAGTAGACCTGTTTTCTCTACCGACACACGTTTTTCGGAAATACTGAAACAGTCTATTGGCGAACCATACCCAACAAAAGTTTACATTCAACAATTCATGTTGGATAGCCACAATAATCATGTGATGTCTCTCTTACCAGAATTGCATAGTGCATGTGCGATTTTGGGGGTGGATTTATGGGTTGATCTGTGAGGCTACTGATGGATTCCTACCCTAGTGGTTAGAAATCAGTAACTGACAAGATAGAAATGGCACTGAGTTGGGCAGTTGTGCACAGAGGGAAAAGTTGAGTAGTTTGGAAGACTCCATTAACCACAGTGGAATGGGGCTGTGTTTTTTACACCCAAAGGTAACTGTCCATTGGTACAGAGCACTAACACTGTGGGTTCTGTCTGCAGCTGCAAAGCGAATTGGACCAGGAGTACCAGGACAAATTCCGCCGGCTCCCGGTGGAGATCCAGGAGTTTGTGCAGGACACCACTAAAGGCAAGCTGAGCGAAGATGGAGACCACGCCCACCTCCCCCCGTCCTCCACCTTTGAAAAACTCAACCACAAGTCTGGCCAGTCTGAGGATGACATCGAAGAGGAGACGGCTGAGAAAATATATGACACACCCCTCTAGACGCCTGTGCTGTTCCTATAGGTAACCCTCTGTTGATCCGCTCCTTTGGATGGCCGGTGTTGTGTTGGTTTTGGTTTCTGCGCCCGCAGTGCTACAACCTGCTGGTGTGAGTACAGGACATTTGGCTGACAGGATTAGGACTGCTGGAAACAGGATTTACTTGAATTATTTTTCTGAAAGGAATTTGCATTCCTTTTGATGTTTTAACTCCTACTTTATTAACAGCCAAAGTATGGTAGTGTGGTTCAGTCATCACGGTTTCTAGTGTGGTGTGGGTCATGGTGCCAGTGTTTTTGTGTTTAAATACACAAAGACTTTCCTTTTATACTGTTATAAACAATATTATCAGTAGCACTAGTATCGATATAAATATAATTACTACTGTCTACTAGTACACTACCACAACAAATACAAAACTTCAGAAACATTGGTGATTAAAACAGGTGGGATTGGAATGGTGAAATAGGAGGCACTGTACTTTACGCAATTGTTCAAGTTCCAGTTAAAGCATTCCGCTTCTGGTCTGTCCACTGCAGATCCAGTTATCCTGTGCTATGTCCTGCTCCACAGGGTGGCCCACACTGTATATTGGCACTGAAATAGGACTGTCCTTCAGGGAGCACTGGAGGTTCACTGGCCTTACGTTGTCCTTTCTGAAATAGATTTGTGTCGCTGCTAATGTTAATTTTTATTTGCATTGTATAGTTACATCATTCATGTGACATATTTAGTAGTTTTGTTTTTCATCTTTGATATTTGACATATGATTTGTAGATTATGAACCAGTAACCAATATTTTATGGCTATCGGTTCAACAGTTGGGGTATTGTGGTTATGTAAAGAACTCTTTCAGGGATGCATGGTTAACTTATGTGCGTTTTTGGCATGGTATCATACACTTGCAAATATTAACTATGTATCAGAAAAACGTTATGCATTGTAGTAAAATAGAACTGAAGTTTAAAAAAAGAAAGGAAAAGACAGAGACATGCATTTGAAATTATTTCATGTAGAACTTGCATTGAAGAAAAAATGACATTATGTATTTATTAATATATTTACTCAAACAGCAAATGAAAGAGTGATGTACAGTTTCTGTTCAATTTCTGTTTTTTGTTTTCTTTAAGAAAGAAAAAAAAAAAAACTTGTCAAATGTAAGGTCATCCAGATATAGAGAAATGGCACAGTGGCAGAAAGCAGTATGTCTTCAGAATTGTGTGGAGCAGTTTCAACTTTAAACAACATGTGTGGTACACATGCAATACAGCCCCGCTTAGAGGAACCTGCTCCTGATTGGTCAGATTAAGGTCAGAAAAGGTTGACTGTACATGGCAAATAGGGCCCATGGTCTTAAATTTCTTCTTAATGAAGTTCACCTTAAAAACATGGGTGACTCTTGGGATGGCTACAGCATTCATGAAGTCCTGATGAATTGTGTAAAGCTGCTTGCTTTCATCAGATTTGTCAGAGGAATTTTACTGCAGTAACATAATTTTTTCTCACTTCCCAGTGATTCTTGTAGCTTTAATCAGTTCTTGGTGCTTCACTTTCCTTAAGGTCTACACCCTGGCACATGGTTTATGTCTGATGGTGTAGATCTTTGCTCTTTTACAATATCTCTCCTGAACATGTGTCCTTAGTGCATCCTACCATGAATGTACACTTAATTTAATTCTCATTTTTTCTCTCTTCTTACTTTCTCTTTGAGTCATTGGGTCAGGGAGAGGTAGTAAAAGTAGAGGTCAGGGAACTGGGCTCATTGCCAGGAGATTGCACAGTCAAATCAGTGGTTGGATAGTGGTGTTTAACCTTTTAGCAATGTACATAATCTGAATCAAAAAATAATTTAGTTTAATATTTACCAGTATACATTAATATTTCAAATATAGTTGTGAATTGTGAATTGCCCTGCATAAGGACATCTGAAATAAATCATTTATAATTTTAAAATAACAATTCTAAAATAAATAATCTTCCCCACAGTATAGCATTCGAACCTACTGGGTCTGAAATGTCCACACTTCCTGTGATTTGAAAGGGAAATCTAAAAAAAACGCAAACATGAAGATGTGCAACTACTGTAATAGCAAGATCATCGACGTAATTTAAATATGATTTCTAAAAATATTGTTACTAGCTTTGACAATTTTCCTAACTGTATATGCAGTTTCCTTCATCAGTTTAGTCATTCAGAATGTGGTATTTCATTCTGTTTATTTGTCCCTTCTCACCCTCTCACCTCTTGGTTGTGCTTCTTTGCTTGTAACATACATAGTTGCAAAGCAACTGAGTTAGAAGAAAACCCTCATTGTTTCATTTTTATGAAACAAAAATATGTAATGGTAAGTTTTGTTAGCTTTAACAAACATTTTGTGTTGTCTATGAGAATTCCTTCCTACGAAAATGTGGTAGGAAGTCACAGTCACATCCCTGAACAGGTCCTCAAATGCCATCACTGAATGCAAACCATATTTTGTACCTTTCCCCCAAGTCTGCAAGTCGATGATTCGCGGCAAACGGCAAACGGCAAACAGGTCACATATGATCTTGAGGTAAACCTTGGAGATGCAGCCTGGCCCCCAGTGTCTTATTTTGGCATGTTTGAGTGAGAGTGTAATATCACTTCATCTGCAGATCCTGTAAGCAGGTTGTTAAAATGAAGCAAATAACCAGTCATGCAACTCAAGCGTTTGAAGGAATTGTATACACTATTCACTAACAGTCAAGCTTTTATGGAATTATTTTATGAGCATATAAAACTATAAGACATCATTCTCTGTTACAATATTAAAAGTACAGTACTTTATATTCATCTTCATGACTTGTCATTATTGAAAAAAATCATTTAATTCTGTTGACAATGGTCTTGCAGTATTCACAGATGTTAAATGTAAGGCCTTAAATTGATGTATTTTGTTAATTCCCTTAATGCAAATATCAAAAGACATTATGTATATGTATATATATATATATATATATATAAATACACACACACACAAACACACACACACACACACAGGCACACTCAGAGAGTGAGTTGGGGGAGATTTTTTTTAGTCGTTTTAGTAAAGTTACAACAAAAATCAGAAATGGGAGCTTGTATAGAACACTATCTATCTTTTTTTTTTTTTTTTTTTTTTTTTTTTTTTTAAGAAAACTGTACAGTGCCATAATCTAAAAAATCCTTTTTTACCACTGAGGTAAGGAAGAACATTTCAAAATTCAGTTTTAAATTACTTGAAATGGGTTTAAACTATTCATTAGTTAAAATGTCATTTTAAAAGAACATTCTTTATAATGTGAAAGTCTTGTGCCTTGTTTGCTGTTGAATGTGTGAAATGCATTATTGTGTAAACTGCCATTGTATATTATGAAGCTGTCTGTATTTGAATAGATTGTGCGTGCACTTTTAATACATCCACACTACTGACTATTGCTTGAGATTAGATTATGAGACGTATCTCATAAAATGCCAGATTTTGGGTTTTTTTTTCTTAATATCATTTGTCTTTTTGGAAATTTTATTTCATAGTTTTCATTGATCATTCTGGATAATTATAATGTAAACATTTTTGTTGTTAGAGTGTATTGATAGAAAAATACCGAAAAGAAAATATTAGAGTTTAAAGGGAACTTGCCTGTGTTTTAAATAAATGTCACTCTTGTAAATTGCATTTCGATATTTGTGAGTGTCCTCTGACTTTGTGGTTGGTCTCATGGTGTGGTTGATATGTAAAATGTAATGATTTCCCTTATTTTCAAAATACATTGACCAAACATCTTTTTTTTAACTAATGGGAAAAGATTCTATGCAATTTTGTGGCATGTTGACTCTTCCATGTGTACTTATGTTGTGCTTTCATCAGACCCATGGGAAATGCTAATAAAATGTAATTAAAATGTAATTACCATATCATGTTTGCATGGTTTCAGTGGCCCTCTATATCTTAATGGACTGATACAAAGGTCTATTTTGCATACACACCCACCCACACACAAAAAAAATTCACGTGAAAATGTTAAAGTTATCTACTTTACTAGTTACATGCCATTAATGATTGACAAGCTAGCTAGCTACCTAGGAAGTTATAGCTTTGTACTGGGGTTTGACCTTCATACTCATATTTCTGTATCTATGTCAAAGGGATTAAATCCTGTGAATTTCTGTCAAAGAATCAGTTGTCATTTCATTGGACTAATTCCAATAATCAGACTGATAGGTTAATGAATCACTATAGTTTTAATACAATACATATTATTTAAAATGGACTTTAGGTTTTTATATTAGTTATATATTTACATTTATGATTACATTTATTTATATTTATGATATGGATTCATATAAAAATAAAAGAAGGCCTCACTCTTTGCATTGTAGCAGATATGCTCTTCTAGTTCATGAACTGTGTCAAGCAGTCTTCTTCTGAGGTCAGATTATTGGCATTTTATTTATCAGCAGTTACATTTTGTTATATTGATCAAAGGATTAATGTGCTTTTTTTTCAGAAAGCAATACGGCACTTGAATCATATGATATATCATTATTGACATTTGATATTGGCATTTCAGAAAATAAAACTTTGAATTTTGTACTACAGATTTAAATTTAACAATGAAAATAGTTAACAGTAAACGCGTGATACATCGGGCTTCCGTCTACTTGATCATAAAGCAAATACCATATGAAAAGTGTAGAATATAACAATAAAACTTCCTTTCATTACTTCTGTTTTGCCTCTGTGCTGTCAGGTTATAATTATAAGTGGGTATGCATGCTGCTCATCAGTTATGTACAGTTTTCCAGGACAGAGACATTGATGGAACAGGATAATGGTGGTGACCCCACCCCCACCCTATTTTTCCTGAAGCCCCATTCAACTGTCAGAAACAGAAGCTCTTCACCCCTCTGCCATCAAACCACTGTAAGTGATTAGTTTAAATTAGACTATTCACAGTATTCTCCTAATGTTGTGATATTCTGATCCACTGCTCGCAGAGTGAGGCAGTAAGAACAGTGCATTGCACATCCTGACATACTGGAGGAGATGTGTGTGACCCAAGAGTAGAGTTCCATGGTGACGGTAGAACCACTTTAGCCAAAAACCTCATTTGAGAAACAGACGTAGACGTGGACAGAATGGAGCATGACACAGAGAGGAAGACAGACTCAAAGCAGGAAGTGGGTCCAGCAAGAAGGACACTGTGAAGACAGTGTGCCTCCTGAACTGCATTGTAAAACCTACATGAGATGTAGTTACGTTACTGCAGGCTGCCTCTCTAGAATTAAGATAGAGCTGCACAGATTAGTTTGCACTGGAGGTTTGCGCACTGGTAGTGTGTGTGTGTGTGTGTGTGTGTGTGTGAGAGAGAGACAAAGATGGAGAGAAAGAGAGATGGAAACCGCTGGCCTCTCATTCCCGTAGTATAGAGGTATATTGTAACATGACTATATGTCACCTTTTAGAACATAAAGGCAATTATTGTTCATTATTAATGAGTTAATTAATTTAGCCAAATATAGCCTTCAACCCATATGAGACTGTCTGTCTTTTAAGACTTTAAAAATCTGTTTCTTAGACTATCAATCTACTTGCAATGATGATGGTTTTATGTATAAGTAAAGGCTCATTTGCTCTTGTCTAAAAAGTATAGATATAAAGATGTAAAGATACAGCAGCTATAAAGATGTTTTAAGATGTAAACAAATGCCTTATGCCTCTTAGTAATGGCTTTTGCAACATTATTGACACAGTATATAGTCCAGTGGATAAGCAATGGGTTTGTGACAAAAACGTTGCAAGTTTGAATCCTGAATTGCTGTGGTAGTGTTGCGTAAGGAGTATCTAACTTGACTTGCTCCAGTAAATGTCTCGCTGTACAAATGGATGATGGGTAAAAATGTGATGTAATTTCCCCTGTACGAGCTGCCAATCAAATTAATACTGACAAAATTAGTAACACTTTTTTTTTTCCAATCCCGATGGATCATTCAAGGACACTGCCCTCGGGTAAGGCTTCACAGCACAACTGAGAGTGTGAGGTGATTTTGAGAAGCCTGTGGTGCTTACACCTCCAACCCTGCATGGGAATGCACTGTAGTGATGAGCGGTGTCATTCACTTGGCCGTTGCTGCACTCGATGAGAAAAATCATAGCTGGAATTTTTTTTTTCTCCCCCTTCACATTTATTTTGGTGCAAGTATACACATTTGTCCACTTTCAGCACCTCTTCAGCACCTCAGAGCGAAGCAAACGCCGAGAAGGTTCGGAAATCCGAGGGCGAGAGAACAGTGTCTCGCATCCCCAGCCCCCCATCATTTCCGCCACCACTGAGAGACATTTCATCACATGCCAGCGAGCAGGAACTCGACTAATTAACTTTCTCCTGAGTTCAGCGTGCAGAGGAGAACCCAGTTTTAATATAATTTCTGAAGGTTATGTAAACAGATGAACTGCGCCCGCCCGCCCCCACCCCCAAAAAAACTCCCAGGAAGATCTCAGTCTTCCCATCTGCTATGGAGCCATGGGAGGTGAGAGATGACTGTGTTTTAATGAAAACCACAGTGAGGCAAAAATGAGCTTTCTGTGAACATTCATTACAACAGAATGACACAGTCTGTAGGTGGTCGAATTCAAAGAGCTCTCAGGGCGTTACACATTGACCATTTTGCCACTTCTTCTTGATTTTCCCATAAACACGTTTACAGGGGGTGGGTTATATATGAAGAGATATCTGCGCCAGATATGAATCAAACAAAATGTACAATAAATACTTGAATATAAAGTCAAGAGTAACACATTGCATTTGTTGAACCAAATTAGAATTAATTAGAAATGAAAATAAATACAAGTGATGACTTCAACAGGAGGGAATATACATTCTTAATGACAGGCAGTATTGTGTGGGATGGGAGACTAGATGGGAATTTTGCCCAGAATGCAGGCTACAATTCCAATTTGGCTTTTGTTACTAAACTGTTTTACCATTTGTTTATTCCTTGTTGCAGTTTCCACTCATATGGTTATTGAGCAGCAGCTTTGTTTCAGCTATGCTATGGAAAGCCTGTTGAATGTCTTATAAAATAGGAACATTTCGTTAAATCCGTCTGGTACTCTACATTCAAGCAGTGAAACCATGCAAAAACAATAAGATCTTGTGAATATCAGTGCTCAAGTGAAAGATTCCTTCAGTCAAAATTCTGACCAAATATTTTATAGATGCTATCATTTTCTATCATTTAGCAAGACTTTTGATAAGAGAGGAGTATTGGGATGTATCATGTACTGTATGTCTACACCATATTTGTCTTTAAAGAGTGTATACCATTGTGGATCATGCTACCATATAAACACTATGATTTAAGTTACTTTTGGTAGATTTTAGTTGCTTTTGTAGATTATTGTTTGTCTCTATATGCTTTAGGTATGTTGCTTCTAAGAACCATTGTGAAACGCTAAGTTATGCTTTTTTTCAACTGTTTTTCAACTTGATGCCCATGTTCTGTCATTCTGGCTTGTCTGTATCTATTACTGTTCTTGTTGCTAAAGTGATATGTATTTAATGAATCGCACCATATTGGCTTTGTAAGCTGCAGTGCAGTGAAAGATTGTCTGCCAAAAAAAAAAGAAATAAACAAATAATAATAATACACTCATATGTAGAGTGTTGCACAATGGTTCATTTTATTAGATATCTGCTCCAGCTGACAGCATCAAATTTAAGCAGACTAACTGAGAAAATAATTTTGTGTGAAAGAGCACGGAAAGCTCTTGGAAAGGAGCTGCACAGTGCAGTGGAATTCACCAGTGGAGCTGCTATCTGCTTGTATGTGGGATTTTGGCAGTTTTTGCTTTAAAAGGAACAAGTGCATTGAGAGTCCTCAGCAATCCATCAGCTGCATAAGCTCGGGGTCACTGACACTGTTTAGTTTCCCTTCAATTAGGAGGTCCTTTTGGGGACACTGTCATTTTGCCCTGGTTTTCCACGGAGACATATCCCAGGGAAGGTTTTCGCTGATTGTACCGAATGTTTTATCTCAGAGCATTGCTATACCGCACCGTAATGGCTCTAAAGGGAGATAAATGTAACCGAGGCATTGTGGGTTCAGATCCTGGCTTGGATACATGGGCAGCAGTGTAGCATAGTGGTTGTGGAGCAGGACTTGTAACCCCAAGGTTGCCAGTTCAATTCCCTACTGGGGCACTGTTGCAGTACCCTTGGGCAAGGTACTTAACCCACAATTCCCTCAGTACATATCCAGCTGTATTAATGAATAACATTGTAAAAAACCGTAACCTCTGTAAGTCGCTCTGGATAAGAGCGTCTGCTAAATGCCAATAATGCAATGTGAAAATAATGGATACAGCTGTTCCTGCACAGTTTCAGTAAATATAGAGGTGCAGTTTCATTTTGAAATCAATTTAAGGACAATTCACTTGACCTCTGATAGCTCATTTGGGGGCTGCAAAGGATAAAAGGCCATACAGAGAACTATGCAAGTAAAAATATAATAAGAAAAAAGTATCAGTATCAATAGCAAATAGTGGGTGGCAGACCATTCCAATCTTGATGTACTTTTAAAGGTACTTTTAACTCCAAAAAGTCATTTTAGCAATGCAAGCAAACAGACTAGAAATTAGTAATGTAATTTATGAAGTTGTGTTGTTAATGTTGTGAAAATTACCTACATGACCTAGGAAGTCCTACAGTGGATTTTGGGATACTTTTACCATGGGTTACCCAATATGAACTCTATTTCCAGGGCTGGATGAAGACACTACTTGAAGCCTCAGGAATTTCCTGCAGGGAATTAGCAAGCCTAGAGGCAATGTTCTTATCTCTGGTGGACATCCAAACATGGGCTCTCAAAACATTCTTCAGAAAGGCAGGGGAGTATGGCTGTATGCTGGCTATTGTGTTCCTCTGAGAGGAAGAGGTTTTTGGTTTATCAAGTTCAAAGTAAACAGGCCTGTGCAGGGAATTGTGGGTAAAAGGAAAGCACAACAGGTTGAAAATCTGTCATGGCTGATTTCAGCTGATTAGTATTACTTGTGCTCCTTTTTAAAAATCAATCACATTTTACAAGATATATATTTCTCACAGTGTGCATAACAGACATAATACAGAAGTATATTGTGAAACAGAATAGACCAAGAGGAGCAACACTATATATACAGATTTATCAAGTGTGTTCAAGTCACAAAAGGTACCTGATATGTCATCTTCACTTAAGATGTATATGCCTTTAACATACAGAAATTATACACTATCCTGTTTCACTCATAGAAATCAGTTCTCTTGGTAATTCTGATGAACCAGTCCACACTTTTGCCTGAGACTGATCTGTACTATGCTTAATGAAAATGAAATATTTTCAGTTGGATCTGAGGGGACCCAATGTAAACAGCCTCTTCAACAGTGAGGGGAAACCCTGTTCACAAACAACAGGGCAGAAGCTGTTTTCGGAAATGCTACAGTAAATGGACAGGTACTCAAAAGGTGGAAGGTTCAAATCTCTGAAAGACTCCTCTTCTTTTCCCTCCAGTAAGGTACTGTAATTTCTTTAGAAAATATCCAGCTGTCTACATACTTCATAAGTTAAACCTTCTTGGTCCATGATGATGATGGGGGTGAACACCAGAAGGTCTTGACAATTTACATAAAGGTTTGTGATTGCAGGATTAGGACACATTCTTTGTTCTGTTATACTACTCCTTACTAATCACATTGTTTCCAAATTGCTACTGAATACATATGTTTTGGCTTTGATTAACTGAGACACTTTAACACTTAAAAATGAATGGTGGATGACACCTATATTTTACAATATGTAACTAAGCCATTGGTTTAGATGTGAATAAAAATAATAGAAATGAGTCACTGAAATATGTGGAAATTAATACACTCTAGACCGCATGCTGTTCTGTTAAATAACACTTTGAAGAGTGCCATTCAGCGCAAGATGTTCCTAGGCATTAATCTGGCACTGAAATATCTGTGAATGAGCGATTCGCTCAGCAAAGCACCCTTCTGCTGCATTACACTTCACATGTACAGTATGATCCATTTTACAGCTATACAGTCACAGAATCCTCTCAGGTTAAGTGCAGCTGTAGTGCCTCAGCCAGTGTCTCACCAGGGCAAGCATGTTTCACGTCCATTTTCTATCTAACTATCTCTCATAGACTGATGACTTTTCAGTCCATTAAAAATGATGCTCCTAAGAATATTAAAAAATATGGTAAAGAGACAGAAGCAAAGAGTAAGTTAAGCTGACATTTTTACCGGTTAAAAGTAACCTAGTATAAATTATTTGATACGTTTCCCGTTGCTATTCCAGCACACCTCACTGGAGTTAAGATTCTGAACAT
Organism: Megalops atlanticus; assembly: GCA_019176425.1. NCBI lineage: Eukaryota > Metazoa > Chordata > Actinopteri > Elopiformes > Megalopidae > Megalops > Megalops atlanticus. Next base: position 5,872,099 of record CM032892.1, on the reverse strand, counting down.
GGCTCTAATGAACAAGGTATATTTTCAGGGGTGACAGACAGATACTGGTTTCAAATCAATACGCATTGACTTGGTTCAGGGTAATACCCTCTGCATTCGATGGAGGAAATCCTCTTTCTGCAAAAGCAAAACATATCGCGAAAAGGTGACCTTGTCTTCGTCAATTATTTATTAACCGGCCAGATTGCGCTTCCATTGCGGTTGTTTGTTTTTAACATTACAAACGTTTGTTGGCTAGTTGGAGTGTTCACCAAATTTGACCTAACTGTAAATATACAATTCGTGTGCGCGGTATATTTTGTTGAACTGACAGCTGTATCTCATCGAATTGTTTGTGTGTGTGAGAGAGTGTATTACGCACACAACATAGCATTAAAAGGAGTGACAGGCATGAGTGATAGCACATTATTACAATATCAACTGTTTGCATGACATTGATCTAAATAGTCATGTGGTTGTCGCTCTGTTCTGATACGATTTCTATGGTCAGAGAATGACTGCAAATGAGTATACATTGTGGGCTCTTTCTTCCGAGTTTTAAAACCAAATATGTAATTAGTCTTCCTCCTCATCAACATCACGTTTGCTGTACCACTGTAAAGCTGAAATTGTTTACTGGTTATGAGCACATGTATACTAACAGGGGATTAATTTTAGTCGCACAAACATAAGGATGGATCTACCGCCAGCTACTAGAATCTTGTCTGAATAAAAATAGCTATCTCGCTGAATGTATAGTATTTTTTAAATCACGAATATACATATGTATGGGGACACACTAACAAAGAATTGTAACGAGTTATACTGCACTGAAACGAACAAAATGTCCACCAAAATTTAACAGTTTACCAGCACGGGTTTAGTATGGCTGCGTACACGCCACGCTGGACGCCTTGTGCACCGCCTTGCATTAGCCTAATTCGGGTCACAGGCGTGTAAAATGGCACTAGTGAGCTGTAGTGCACACTCTTTAGACCGGCAGCAGCGGCAGCAGCAGTGCTCTCTCCATCCGCAGCCCGGGAGGGAAGGAAAGACGGGTCTCGCGCCCAACTCGCCTCTCTTTTAAAAGCTGTCATTCATTCGCGAACGTGCACGCGCTTTTTGCCCTCGCTGGGGGTTCCACACACACACACGCGCTCTCCTCTCTCTCCCCTCGCGGGGTCCCTTCACGCGACCGCATCGAGCAGCCTCTCGCGCCTGGAGGGGGAAAGGGAGACACGAGAGGAGAGAAGGACGGAGGACCGGGACGGAGCTGCTGGGAGGGATAAAAAAGAGACACAACTATCAACTGGAATCAAGAGAGAGGAAAAATTCCCCCCGGCCCTAAACCACGGCCAACCCATCATTTCACACCGGATTTAATCCGCCCACGACTGACCAGCTACCAACTGATGTAAGGACGGGAGAAAAAAAATCTTGTTTTGGTTAAGATCTGTGGCTTAGCTAGGCAGCGATGCATTTAGTGCTGCTAGGACAGCCATGCTAGCCGGGACCGGTGGATAGGGAGAGTCGCCTTGCGAAAGGACACAGGGCCAGTGCGAGCGAGGGGGACATTGATGCGGGCAGGGAGAAGAACCTGTATCCTACAGAGAAGTCCGCGCTGCAAATGCGTGTTTTTTCCTGTAAGTTAGTCTAGCTAACGTTAGTGACACTGACAGGTTGCTTACTTTACAGTCCCAGGGCGTAACGTTAGGAAGAAAAGTGTTGTTCGTGCGATTTTGTTGTTATTAATTAACAGCGGTACATATGTAGCTAATGCAAGATGCAAGGGCTACACAGCTGGCATGCGGGATAGAGAAAATAACTGTTGGCTACCTAGCAAGTCGGCTAACTGTAGCCCCGGCTAGCTAGCGAAAAACCTCAACCCAGCGTGCCAGCTTGCTGGGATAACTAACTTGTCATTTAAATTAAGAGGATAATTCGTTTGTTTAGTCTTTGGTAACACATTTTACCTTGCCAGATAGCTGAATAGACGGCAAGCAAGCTTGCTGAGACGCAGACTAAAACGGTTTTGCCAGCAGGATGGGTTTTTCAGTGACCGTGTGGGTAGCAAGCACGCTAGTCGTCCCTCTAGCACACTGTCTACCTGACGGTCACTGAACGTTTGTTAGCAAAGCCAAAAGTCCAGCAAAACTGCATAACGTTAGCAAACGTTATTACACTGCTAGCTAGCTTGCTAACGTAACCTAGTCAGCTGTGTGGTTTTGTCAGCTGTTTCAGATACTAAGAAAATGATCTGCTTTGTTTTGCGGGAACACTGTGTTATTCCATATAACGTTTGCTAACTGGTCAACCCCTCTGCTTTCTTGTCGACAAGCCAGTGTTGTGAGTCGTTTAAGTTAGCTATCTGGTGTGTTATCCAGCGTCTGTAGCCAGCTAGCTAGCTAACGACAACTAGCTAATTTCCCTACTTACTAGCTATCTCGACAGCTATATAGATGTAGGTAGCTATCAAGCTATCATATTGCAGTTTTACACTAGAGCCTCTTAGGACTTCATTCTAGCTCAATAACAGATGCATAACTTGTTAATTTCACAGCTGGCTTGTTCGTTGTCTGTCAATGTAGGCCATTCTTTAATGATAAACTGTCCAACTAGCTAGCTGGCTACAGCATCTGCACAACAATGCAACTACTACTGGTTAACGTTAGGTGAAATTATTGTGAACAGATAAACAATTTACGGACATCCTCTAGAGATATGCTAAGTGCAAACATGTATATTTTAAATCAAAATTTAATTAGGACAACTAGAATGAAATGTTCGTTTACACATTGAAAACAGAAGAGTTTGGTCTTAGACAACATTATTGTGGGTAGGTAACTGGTGTATGTACTATAACAGCGCGAAAACAAAACATCTGAACATATATTACGAAATATTTTATGTGTTTCTGGATGGTCAGTTTACGTGCTGATTAAATCCTTTCTTTTACAGTTCTGTGGAAGTTGTATTTCAGTGAAGCAATGTAGCGCACCTTGGAAATCATGCTGCATTACGTGACCATTAGCGGTGTACTAAATGCTGTTAGTGTGGGAAGTCGGTTCTTACTCCACTGTGTTTCTGTGCTGCAGAAGTACACAGGCTACGTAGGCTGTGCCAGACACGGGTAGCTGGAGATATTTACCTGCTATATCATGTGATTCTCCATTGTCTGTGAGCATGACTAACGTGCAGCTAAGAAGTGAGTGTTCATTCACAATTAAAGGGCTGGCAGCTTCTTAAATCATGTAATGTTTTAGCATAGAAGAGAAATATTGAAGGTGCTGTTAGATGAAACACAGGAATTTGGTCTGTAATAGTCACCTGTGATCTCTGATTTGGCTGGCAAGGTTAGGCAGCCAGACCTTGGATAGGGTGTTTTCCCTGAATTGCTTTGGTAGGTTTGCAGGTGTATTAATAGATAAATGTGCAAATTGTAAGTGCATGTGCTTTGCACACCGGAAGTGAAATGAGAGATGATAAAAGACAGTGTGGGATTTTATGGCTGAGGGATGGGTGCACTGTTTATAAGAATGTGTTGTTGGTGCCAGGCAAGTCGTGTAAGAGGCACACTTTGAGGTCAGTGTTTACGCTATAATGCCATTCTTTAAACAATGCTGCGTAATTTATTTCCAGAGGTCACGTAACAACATGAAAACTCTGTTGGAACTACTGCATCTTTACATAGACATGATTTTTTTAACAGGTGTTGCATGAAGTTTTTAGTCAAATGAAAGGTGAAATTAGCGCTTATTTCCTTGTGTTGATTCATCCAGGGCTCTTGGTTAATTTGTATTCTAGTCATGCAGTGGCTTGTGTCAGGATTCACAGCGAGATATGCAGGCTTATTTCTTTCATTCTCAAAAATAGCTGACCTTTTGTTTTCTGATGTCCTTGTCATTCCATAAAGTATCTGTGTCTGTCTTCCTCTCTGTTTTTTTGTCACTTAAGGGAATGTTCAATAAGCTCTTTCAGATACTCTCCATGGGTATTGATGTGCACAGTACACATTTTGATTTTTGGTCTGTTTCGACAAATGCACTCTCATGCGCACACACACACACAAAATAGAAATAACTCTGTTTTCTGTTCAGATACAGGTAATGTAATGAGCATGAAATAAATTATAAGTTTACGATTAACAGGTTAAAAACTCAGAACTCATAACAGAACGCCTGGGTTTACACAGTCCTCCAGTTGTTCTGGAATGGTATTCTTGATGCGTTATAATCTATACAGTATCAATCATCCTTGCACCATTGTGCAAGTATTTTTTCCCAAAGTCAGGAAAATTCCAGGAGTGTTACATCAGACAGTATTTAAGTAATTTTGTTATTAGTAGTATGCTAGTATATTATACACATGCACATATGATAGTATGTGTTTGTATACACCAATGTGCTGTAAAAAGTTGAATTTTTGTTTTAGGAAAACGTGATGAAGACGGTGTTCGAACAGTAACAAGTTAGAGGCATTGCTTATTATTTCGTATTGTCTCCATTTTGAGCTTGCTGTGTGTTGTACACAGAGGAAGGATTCACAGATGAGGAACCTGCTCTTCCCCCCTGTAGTATTGATTTGTAACAGACCTCTCAGGCCAGTGGCTGATTACCTAACTTGGTGTGATTTCTACCTTACCAAGGAAAGAGTCCCGTCAGTAGCTTCACTGACCCACCTTGAAATCTCTTGTACCACATGATTCTAGTGTGGACACATAGCATGAAGCTGACGGCAACTGTGAATGCATTGTTGGTGGCAAACTTTTTTTTTTGGGGAGCTGTGTAAGACTTGGTAGCAGCTGAGTTGGCTGCATTTTTGAATCAGTGCCAGCGTGTAGCGCTTTGTGGTTGGTGGGCACTTAAAATGTTCAGCGTTGATTTTTATTTGGGGTTGCAGCTGTGTGGCCGCTACCTTTTTAAACCAAACAGCAAAGCTCTGAAGTGCTTTTAGGAACCAAAAAAAAAAAACATGAAGGGTTGTGGTTGCAGTGTTTCCAGGTTTGGTGCGTCCTGGATTTTTCCTTGCTGAAATAAGTGAGAACCATTTCTGTAGTGTCATGGTTAGTGTGCTGGTCTCTGACACTGGAAGGTTGCTGTATGATTTCAGACTGCAGTTTTGACGTGCTGCAGATTACACTGCTGGATGTCTGAGAGGTTGATTGTGGCTGAGTGTACTGCCACAGACTGCCATCCTGTCTAGGGGGCATATTTGTACATAAAGCTGATTTACGCCACAGTATTTAAGTTGAGCTCTAACCCTTTTGAGTCATCTAGCCTCAGACTCAGTGATCTCCCTTGACTTGTGACATTAACTTGTTAACTGTGTGTAAGCAAAGTGTTGTCAAATAATTATCCCGACTTTATTTTTCCATTAGCCTGTTACTTCAGCATTTTGACAGGTCTCCAAGGACGTGCCAGTGTATTCATCTTGTGTAAGAAGGCTCTGAAGTTCAAACCTTATTGGGCACATAGCCGATATTGAAATTTCAGGCATGTTTTCTTTGGCAGCAGGGAAAGCGAGACTCGTACTGAGGCAGCATGGCCTGGTTATTCCCCATTCTCAGTCTGAAAGAGGGCTCTCGTCTGAAGAGAGTTACGTTTTCAAAGGTTTTTTTTTGTCAGTAAATATACAAATGATAACTTTGTTTATTTTTCTGTGTGCTTTTCTTTTAGGAAAAGAGATGTTTCTTTTGTCTGAAAATAATTCATGTTGAACTGGTAAGTAGGGATTTTTTCCTGCTTTTTTGTTTATGTGCATGTGGTGTTTTGACTGAGTTGTAAGTCCATATTGTGTGTGGAAAATATGTATATATGTATGTAACATTATGAAAACAATGTACCACCAGTGAAACTGTAATATTTTCATCTGACATGCTGTTTTGGTACCTTGGTTATATCCTGTTAAATTGATTTTGGGGTTGGTATTCCATTATTTTGGGAAAAGGTATAAAAATAGCATTAAACACATCAATTTCTGAAAGCACTTCAAACAGTATTTCCAAGGGCAACAATGTTCTTCCGAAGGTGCAAGAAGACCATCCTTTCAGGTGCTGGCCCCGTTTGAACTGTATACAAATGAGGCGGCTTGACAGCGAAAAGCAGTTTCCATGCTTTTCTGCTGGAGCTCACAGCATGACATCAATGGGTAAAATCCTATCTGCAAAATGGACTCTGAGATTTCCCCTCGGACACTTGTGTGTGGCATCTGCCCCTTTATCAGCTGTCTTTATCTGACTTTACTCAAAATGTCAGTTAGGAGATTCAGTGCAGATTATGCGGGTTGTTTGTTTCAGTTTCATTTAGTCAGCCTGTACGTTGAAAGCCACTTGCTTTGTGTACTGAGTGGTACAAATAGATTTTTTTTTTTTTTTAACCTGTGTTCCATCTTAAAGACTACTCAACCCCACCCCCTCACAAAAGGGTTGAAACCCACAGTGAAGTCCCACAGTGAGGATAGCACTCAGATTTCGGCGGTTTCCTGTCTGCCTGTCTGTGTCTCTCTGCTACTCGCTCACCCCCTTGCCCTCTCTCCTGCCTCTGGAGACGTTGCCGTGACGACCTGGGTAACAGGACCTCCGGCATCAGAACACACCCTTATATTACCACCTTAATTAATGAATATTTACTGAGACCCGGTATTTTGACGTCATAGTCCAGGAGGTTAATGTTTTAAGCTGGAAGCATTTTCAAAAGCTTTTTTTGGCCTATACTGTACTAATCTATCAGAAAAAAACATGTGCATCACTTCCAAATGAATAAGGTTCTATTATTTTTACCAGTGAAACAGAGGTAAAATGCTACTGCCGAACATGAAGACCAAGATCTTTAGGCAGAGAGATGGTACAGAATATGGAAACACACATTATTTCCTGTATATATCTCTTTCCACAATCTCCTGCTGTGATTGTGCAAACGCATGTCATGTTAAGCACCTCTGAATACAAAAGGCCACTTCCAACAGACAGGCTGTCTGCTGTTATTGCAATAAACGTGTAAGGAAAATGATTAAGGACTGCATTAGCATCCAGATATTCCAGGGAGTGCAGTTAATCTCTCTGTATGTGTGTGTATATATATACACACATATGTACATTGTGATGATAATTCTTAAATTATATCATTTGTTTGACAGACACCCGCCTTACCCAGGGTTACATGGCTGTATGATACATGTTTATACAGCTGGATATTTACAGAGGCAGCTCAGGTTAAGTACCTTGCCTGACTGCACAGTGACAGTTTCCCATCTCTTCCTTAATCTCATGAGGAAATGCACTGCCCACAGCAGATGTCAGTGTTACTTGTGTCCCGCACATAATCTAACAGGTATTTGTATTTCCTCATCCTTAGTCATAAGGGGTATGGACTGTGAATGCTTTGTGCACATTTAAAACTGTGTGTGTGTGTGTGTGTGTGTGTGTGTGTGTGTGTGTGTGTGTGTGAAAGAGAAAGTGATGGTTCACTTATATTCCTGCCTGAGACGTGGGGCACAGCATGTTGTCTGCTTTTCATTGTATATTCTCAGTGTGCACTGAGGATCTGTATATGTGCATTTCACACTGTTGTCCTTTAACAGTAAAAATTGATTGTGTACATGAACCTGTACATGTTTAATCAATGTTTAGCTTTACCTTCAGTTACCTTTGGATGGAATGTGTCCACATCATTGACCATGGTATACCTATAGGGTTTGATCTAATTTAAATTGCTTCCTAGTGTTTCTGTTGTTGCTTGTATGTCATTGTATATCACTGTGAATTTCAGTGTATGCTCTCATAAGGCTGGAGATGAAGACTGGCCTATTCCTACTGTTTGTTTTGAACTGCGTCAGAAACTAGGTTTTTGTCGCTTGGGAAACAATGCAGATTTATATCTCTGAGCATAATTCGATTTCTCAGTCTGATGCAGTTGGCAGACGGTTAGCAGTATATGTTTAGAGTATTTATTAATATGTGCCATATTTATAAGAAGTTATAGTGGCAGTTGTGTACTTCGGTTGCTGTAATAACCTTATTGAAATCACCACTGAATTCTGAATTAAAAGCAATGTTTCAGTATCTGTATTTAAATAGGCTAGTCGGTCATTTAGGCTGCGATCGATCGACCCACAGCGTTATGTAATTGGATTTGTGGTCGTGGCCGTTCAGTTGCAGGGCCGGTCAGACACAAGCCATTTCACTTTTCTGTTTTGCAAATGCAAATGCTTGATTTGGTTATTGTCAGAGGATTGCCTGAGAGTGCGAGTTAAGTTATTTCTCCTTTGTGCGCGGCGTAAGGGGGTGGAGTTGGCGACAGACGGATTGTGTGCCAGAATGTTCCATCCATCTCAGGGCAACCGGGGGAATTGACAGGGGAAATGGTAGGTGGCAGTCAGCTTGACAGAGGCTGCTGCAACTTTGCAGAGGGCAAAAGGATGCATTTGTGCTCCCGATGAGTGAGCTTCCAGGGCAGTGAAAAGTGTACATGTTCCAGCGGGGGGGGGTTTTATGAGGTTAAGCTGATCTCTGGCTGTTGTCTGACATCCAAGTGACAGGTGCGGAGAAGTCAAGGTGGATGGAGGAGCCCGTTCGTTAAAGAAATGGATGGCCAGTCCACCATGTGTCTTAAGCAAAGCAACCAGGTTTCCCCTCCCTCACCAAACTCTGCAGTGGACACTGTGCTGAGTGGAACTGTAGGTTGTTAAGAAAATGAGTTACAAAGTATAATATCACTCCAGACAAAACACTCTGTGTGTTGGGCAGCATATAGCAGGCTATAGCTAATGTCACAATCTATAAATTCTGGGGGGAAAAAAATGAGTTCCAGTATTTTATTTCCATATTTTTTTAATTCACATTTTTTTCCTTTGCAACATCAGCTTTTTAATTGGGTTACAATATATATCAGCTGTACATTGTCAGCTGCCCTGGATGTGGTCACTTAGCAGTGCATTTTTACATTTGTACTGGATCCTTGCCAATGAGTAGTGTTAGCAGAGCTTGTTTTGCATTTCATGGTCATAAATTTCAGGCAGCGTATCGTGGTTAGAGCGCAGAACTCCATGCTGGCCAGATGTTTTGGTTTTAAAGCACGAGTGTGACTGTTCTGTACCCTTTGATAAGATATTTCACTAGACTTCAGTATAGCAGTGTGCAAACATGTAAAAAAGAAAGCTTTCTTCCATACACAGAAATACAGTGCTGTTATTGATGTTGTGATCTGGGCAAGCACTAGTGGGTGTTGCGCAGGGTATTTTGTGTATGAATGTATTCCTGAACTGGGTAGAAGACGAACATGTTAATTATACCTTGAATGTTCTATAGTGACTAGGATAGGGAGGGTAAAAAAAAAGCTCTTGCTTTTCTTGGGCTACACGTGTGTCTAAAAATACACAGGAACTCTGCAAAGAAAAGCTATTATCTTCTCTCTCTAATTTCATCCTCCCCACAGGAAACAGCATCACTTCTCTCACGTTCACCAAACCCCTGTTTCTGACCGCTGAAGGGGAGATGTACTCGTGAACATAATTTACACTGCCAATTAAACTGGTGACCTTTGTCCCATAATGCAGAATGACTTTTTCACATTATAGCTTTTGATCTATTATTATCTCCCCCGTAGTGAAACTTGCGCAGAAAAGACTGATGATCAGCAAAATATTGAATATCTTCACGACTCACTTAGCCACTTAACAGTGGGTAATGTCGGGGTGGCTGTGTTTAATTTGTTGAGGCCTGAGCTGTTGAATGGAGACTCTGCTGGTGATTCACCCACATGAGACCGCAGTGTGGAGAGAAGCTCAGCTCAGTCCCACAGCAGGGTTAACTTTCCTTTAGTCTGATTATGGCAGCACATGACTGCCTTCCAAGATCAGATGACTTTGTACACATTAGGAATGTAGGGCTTTTCATAATCTTTCTTTATTAGCCCCTACAAGTCTGAAGACGACGACTTATTTAATCAAGGCGAAGAAACAAAAATGAGGCAGCCAATGTGTGTTGAATCAGGGCTATGTTTCGTTCGGAAGCCTAGGAGTTGGCGCGGTAAATTTTGTGGCTGAAAGATGATGGTGAGGATGATGAAGAGCTGTATGCCTGTAGCACCCTTCAAGGATCTCAGAGCACCCTAGAGTGGGGGGGCGGTGGGGAGTTGGTGGATGAGGTGAGTTAAAATAAACACATTAATGAAATTAATACATGATAAAATGCCTCGTGGAGAGTGCTGTCAGACAGCAGAGATTTCAACATGTATGCATGTATTTGTTTACACTTTGCAAAAGCACTCTCTGAGTCAGAGCTTGCAGGGGATATCACAAAATCGCGAAATACAGTGTGTTCTCTGAGGGAAAGCCGAGGGGACATCCCTTGTCTCGCTGAATGGTGTAGCAATGAAATCTCGCTGATGTTGCACCTATAAAAGTGGCTCAGGTGGAATGTGCGATGGGAAGAAATATTCATATTGCCATAAACTTGGCTACTAAACCATAGCTGGGTAGGTTCTGTTATGGCTATATGTTTGGATAGAGCAGAATTATTCTACTGATTTCAGCTATGTGGCTAGAAATGGCTGTGGAGTTGCTAGCTAGGGTCCCACATTGTAAAAAAGTATTCCATTTGATTCCTGAAGAAAGGAAACAGATCCCCTGCTAGCTATTTAAATTGTCAGCACAGCAATACAGCTAGTGAAGTAGTGGCGCACCAATGCCCTGACACCATCTTGTTTGGTCCTGCCTACTAGCCTACTGGTGTTGCACAATATAAAATATACTTGTTTAATAAATATATACAAAGTTTTTTTTTTTTTTTTTTTACAGCAGTACTTACCACCAGACCTTTTGCATTATTACATAATAATTGCAAATATAAATAATTGCAATATTACATAATAAATTCATTTAGTAGTAAATATGTACTCCTGAATTTTCTAAATTTTAAGATTATTTCACTGTTTATGTGTTCTTACATATACTGTATAAATGGGCTATACTGATAGCTCATTTATTTATTTCTTATTTCAATCTGACAGGATTCATCCTCCATAATTAGCTTTGTACCATTGTGATTGATCAAGACTGGGCCTGAATAAGAGTTCAAAAGAGGCTACTCCCTGCCTACTAATGAAATTCACTAATTAGGCAGTCCAGAGGCAGATGATTCCATATGTAGTTCTTTTTAGTGTGAAATTAGACCGAGACCCCCAGATCTCATTTCTGTCTCCCTCGCTACATGGCAACAGCACACCAGTCTCAGTGGGAAATGGCAGATTCCCTCGTTCACAGAAACCGAAATCTCTCTTTCCCTTCATTCAGGCCATCCGAAAATCACACAGATTGCCAAAACATACACTCTTTCAATCCCTTTTTTCTAGAGTCCTATTTTGAAGGTGTACTGTCGGGTCACTGCGGGCTTTTTTAATATCTCTGGTGTGATGGGTTTTACGGATATTGAATTTCCCTTGTGAAAACATCATTTTGGAATTTGCACAGTATGAAACATAGCTTGTTTTTTAGATTTACAGAGCTGACGTAGTAAGGGGTTTATTATGTGCCAACAATGTAAAAAAAAATGATGATGGCTTAGCCAGTCGGGATTAAAAGAGGGTGAATAGGGGATAAGCTTGTTATTGAGATCATGATTTTAAGTGTTGCCTCTTAGATATTAAACTCTATTGCCTCATTTATTATTATTGTGTTATATCTCCAAGTTATTAAACTCACACTTTTTTTTTAACAGTCTCTCAGCTATTATTATCTGGTAGGCTCACCTACATGAAGCTATTACCCTTCATCAGATGGGTCACAGTCTATCCCTCAGTGTGCTCATAGGTCCATTAATTGTAGTTTTATGGATTACAGTATAACTGCATATAGCTACTCCAGGGACACCAGCTTCACAGAGTACAGAGTCTGCACCTAACACTTGCCAGTCGGACCCCTTACACACCCTGATGCGTTTGCTGTAAAAATCCATCACGGCTTATTAGCCAGGATGAGTTACAGCGAGCCCGGACCGTAGCTCAGCACCTAATCTCCTACAGCACAGTGTCCCCATCACTGAACCGGGGGCTTTAGGATCTGCGATCCCACAGTATTTTCACGAGTGTCTCCTGGGCTCTAAATTTGGACACTGTGTACCGCGTTGTGGGGAAATGACTGTCCCCCTCAGCAGCTGTGTGTGAATGAAGGTCGCAGTGCGGCTTTCTCATGCCTGTGGTCACCGCTGTTTGTTTAAATTCTATTTCGTCTGGAAGAGAGCGAAGACATCGCTCTCCCAGATGTGACATGTACAGAGGGGAGGGAAAGAAAGCCAGATTTTTTTTTATTATTACTGAAGGGTTGAAACATATTGGTTTCACCCAGAGGCCCTGTAGTGTTGCTGACAGATTGAAATGCTCTTGGGGGATGTGGGGGAATGGAGGGTGGGGGCAGGGGGCTTTGGGATTATCTGTAGTTCTAATCAAGGGAATGTTTGCAGTTACCTCACACAATGTTGTGTTTCATCTCTAAAAATAAATGCACTATATTTAAAGAGATTTTCCTTTGACAAAGTCTAGGTTCCAGGATGCTGCACCACTCCAATTTCTTCGACTGCCTGGAGTGTCAGTGTTGAATGGGCAGCGTCACGGGGAACCCGCTGATTGTCCCTTTGTGCCGTAACCATCTGGTACCATTCGATACAAGACGTAGTTTTTGTGTGTGACTGAATCATGTGTTTGACAGAGGATTCTGGTGCATCCGGGAAGATTTCTCTGCAGTTCTTTCTTTAAGCACTGTTGCTGCTCTGCTGGAACAGACACGTTGTGCATACATAACGCATTTTACTGATCTTAATGAATTTGGAGAAAATGATCTTCCACAGATGTGAATGGCGGAATTTTGATGATCTGTTTGTTCACACCTTTTAATGTACAATTTTTGTTTTCCATGTCTTTCTCTACCAATTATTATTGACTAATGGGCAGAGTTTCTCCACAATGAATCTTTTTGTGAGGGTAGCAGAATTCATTTTCAGGGCACCCACTATCTTAGCCAATAGCAGATGCAAGTAATAGCCAGTCTCCCCCTTTGTGTCAGTCTTCAATATTTTCTCCTCCACTGATCAGGATAGGATTTTGTTAAAGGCACAAGAATTCGATTGCCGGATGAAATCAAGACTAACGCCCTGATGGCAGATTGGTTGAACAATCGGTTCAACAATTGGTTGGACTGGTGGGCCCCACCCCTATACCACCCCAGTTACACCTCTGTTGCATTCAGAATTCAGGCGGGTGAATTTTTTTTTTTGGAGTAGTGCATGCATTTTATTCACAGCTCGAGGCTCAATGCCCAAGGAAATTTCCTAACACTGAGTCCTGGCTGTAGGTAAGGGGACAGACTTAGGGGCAGTACCCATACACATTCTGTGCTAGGTGCTACAAGACAATTTACTGTGTCCAGAGGCAGTTGATCAGGCACACCAGGGCACCATATCACAAGGCTGGACAAGGCTGAGAGGGAGTACAGAAAGGTGTGAGAATTTTTGAGATAAGTACAGCAGTTGTTCTTGTTCTTTATGTGCACATGAGTAATAATGATATTGCATGTTCTAGGTTACAAGTCCTAAATGTAGGTATCGGATTAATGTAGAACTGGTTTTAATTAGGGGATCAAGCTGTGTTTCCATTGCTATTTTAAAGAAGTTGCACAGTGTGGTTGTTTGGAAGACTAAGTTGTTGATGTCAATATGCACATTTGAATTAAGGTGGTGTCCTTATATCCCATGGTGTTAATAGGTTATTTAAAATTTACTAAACAGAGACACCACCCCCAAACACACACCTCCTCGGCTATCACCCATCCAAAGAAGGTGCTGCATGTGTTTATTAACAGGTTTTCACCTAGTCTATACATACATTCACTATCTTAATAAACAAACAGAATTGCAGATACAAAAGCACCTTGTCCTTATTCAGCCTTGTTTCTTACACATTACTGCTTATCAGTGAGTAATTAACTGCTGAAGTGATAATGTTTTTTGAACTTGCCTAAATTTGCTGAAGTTAAAAATGGAGGAATTCATGTCTAGATTTAGAGTAAGTAAGTTAAGAATGTCGAAGAGATAGCAGAGACACAAATTATGTCTTTAAAGACATGAACAGATCATTAGTTCTTGGTTATAACCTTGTGTAGCTGCTTGCTACTGTGCAACATAGGGCTGTATTGCCACTAACCCCATGGACCTGTTCTATTTCTTTTAACCTAATTCATTAATTGCTAATCAACTATTAAGATGTCCTGACATGGGATAGTACTGATGCTGACATGGGTTTTAGCATTTTCTAAAAATGTCAAAAATAATAGGTCACACTTAGACATTAGCAACATCTTTTTCATGTATAGGCCACATGTATTTTTTTCTTTTTCAGAGACAGCTGATGAAATGAAAATGGTTGTTTTTCTTCTTATAAAATGTTAACAGCTCAGGTGGAATGTTCGTTCAAATTTCAGTCATTTTGAACTTTAAAATATTGCGCATTTTCCATGAAAAACATGCTCGATTTTTTTAAATTCAGAATTAAAAGTTAATTCTGATGCTGTCCATATGTGATACGATATCCTTACATACCATTCCAACTTCCCGTTTTCCCCATATAATAGTCAGAATCCTCTGTATAAATCGTATTTTTTTAACATTATTTTAGCATACTAATTTACTTATACTGATTCTGAACAGTTGACTTACAACATTATGTTTTCCCTTTCACTACTCACTCGCTTAGCTGCATATGCGCACTGCTCTAGAAAATAGCTTGCTACATTTCCTAGTCTTTCATAGCAGTGGAGAGCTCCACCACATTGAGATCAGTGTCCCAACAGATTGTATTAACACAAGTCTCTTGTGGCCTTCTCCAAGCTCTTTGAAGGCTACTTCAGTGATTAGCTTATTAATGCTACTTAACTTGTTGAGTTGTACCATAAAGTAAGACAAATGTATATGTGTATATGTATATGTATGTATTTCACCCAACAGTTGACAAAGAGAACTACAAAGTGTATGAATTATCTGCCATTGTCATTTACATGTAGCTAGCTAGAAAGTACCACAGAAAATCCTCCCCTCTTTTTCAACACAGCAAACAATGTCCCCATCTGGCTGAACATTTTCCCTGTTTACCTTAAGAGATCAGCTCCATTTGTGGAAGATTTGCATGACTTGGCACTTTGTCAGGCTGCATCCTCCTTCTTTGGTTCCATAAAAACTCCTGCTTCTGTCAGATGTATAACTACGTGGCACCCGTGCTTACCAGAAATGTGCTTTCAGCCTCAGTCACCCCACCAGTGTTCATATTGTCACAGGGAACTTTGGGCACATCAAAAATCCCAACAGATCTCTTAACCCTGTCAGTCATAGCAGGACTCTCTCTAGAAGTTTTTTTTAACTGACAGCTGATGTCTGAGAAAACTGCCCAAAAGTTTCCTTTCTGCTTCTCCTCCATTTTTATGAGTCTCCCAGTCTCTGACTACGACCCAAAAATTGAGATCTTGAAGGATCTGTTTGTGTCTGCTCTGCTGGACACATTCCAGTCAGGCGGTGGTGCCCTTACAACCAAAGTCTCTTAAATCTTCTCTTGAAGAAAGAAATACCAATTGTGTGCTTTTAATGCAGTAAACTGATAAAATTCATATCAGTTTATATAGCTAGGTAGGTTGCAAGCTAATAATTTAACAGTGTAATTAGCTTGTATGCTTTTCACTTAAACAGGCTCAGCACTCTCCTTCTGAATTGCATAGTGAAGATCCCTTAAATACTTGACTCAGATCAGCCATGTTGTTCAGCCTCCCATAGTTAAGGTGAGGATTACATTGAGACGTCTGATATTTCCTCAGTGTATGGGGGCTGTCCATCCAATTCACACAGCCTCCCTCAGGTTCAGCGCACGCAGTGTGAAACAGCGAAACAAATCTTATAAAGCAGTAATTTATTGAGGCAGTTTAAAACAATGGAGGAATTACACAACCATTACATTGACAATTTTCCAGCTAGGGAGTGCAGAAAATGGCCACGTGTTTAAATGGGCAGGGAAAAACCCGGCTTTCATTGATCAGTTGATCTGATTAATCAGTTAGTGTGTTCGGTGTTGGGAATAGTCTGGAGCAGGGCTGTAACCCAAAGGTAGCTTGTTTGATTCTGTGTGTCATTGCATTGTGTGCATGTGTGTATGCGTGCGTGCATGTGCATGTAGATTAATACATATATACTTATGTACATACATGCATAGCTGCATACATGTATAAACAAATTTACACAGAAAACCTTTTTTAAAAAGTCCTGCAGATGGTGTGAAAATGCTGGGGTGGGGATAAGCCCTCGTGCTGGTCTCCGGTGTGCTGCTGAAAGCTAGCAGCCAGGAGCTCTGATGACTCATTGCCGCGGTGGAGTTAAACCCTCCATCTCCAACACTTACAGAATAAGGAAGTAATAGTGTGAGGGGCATATGCCTGTCAGATCCTGTTAGGCTGACGGAGGTGGAGCGTCACCGCTCATCACCTGTGTGGAGGAAGGGCCTGTTTCTCGCCCTGCTTCCCCAACAGCTTTGCATTTTTCCTGCTTCACGGGCTCACTGCAAGGAGGTGTAATGTCTCTTCTGGGTTCTGAGCAGTTTGTTGCTGCGCCGTGTACCTTTAGATTGTTTTTCTGTTCTATGCTTCTACCAAACACCATGCTACTAAATGATAATTCAGATTGAATTATCAATAATGAAATAACAAATATGCAGTTTGTTTAAATATGTAAGTGTGTATTAGGAAGCTACAATCTAAGTTCACAGCCTACAATATTGACAGTAAATTCATTAAATGACTTTGTCTTGGTCTTTGCTGAAGCAGTGGCAGTTGGTAGGCTCTTGTGCACTGTTAAAACCCATGTTGCTGTAGCCTTAGATTGTGAGAAGTTTGAGCCGCTGTCAGTCTTTGACAGGAAATAGGTCTGCCCAGATATCATGATAGCATTTACACATAGATGCTGTGATGACAGTATATGACAGTGATCTGATGGTGATCCGACAGTTTTTTTTTTTTTCCTGTTTTCTCCTTTCTGTTGCGTTTGAGCATTCAGTTTGCATGACACCGCAGGGTGCTTTTTCTGGATGACAGATTAACATCAACTTTGGGGATGTAGTGGGTGATGGCTTTAACAGATTTTTAAAAAATTTTATTGTTTAGTCTGTTAGTCTCTTAGTGCTGTTCCGACAGTCTTCATGTGGAGTGCAGAATAATGAGACGTAGACATGTTCATTCCTCTAAAGAGGTCCCATTGCTGTGGCCTCCTCCACGTTGAAAATAATCACAGGATGAAAAAATGAAGAAATCAATCCAGCTGTGAAAGGCCTCACAGTGTGAGCATCCAGACACAATTATTTGTCTTCACGAGGCAGAAAGAAAACGCTCTCTTCTGCTAACGTTTCCGTCGCCATCCTTTATTTATTCGGACGATGCTCTTATCCTGAGTGACTTACAAGGCCTGCGTGACAAGATGCATACTGCACATATTGTAAGAGCAACAAGAGCGAGGGATTGTCTACTGAAGTGCAAATAACACGCCAATTCTGAAGTGTCAGGCTGAGGAGCAGTCATAAACATGCGGTCAGAGCTGGTATAAGCATATTTTCCTCACAGCCATCCGTCAGAGTGACTGGCCTAAAGAGGTTACATCACTGGGGCCTGTTTTACAATGGCAGACAGGAAGATCCATATCAATGGGGCATTAATGTTGGACTGTAGGAAGGGAACAGGGCCTGTAACCGGAAAATTACCAGTTCAACTCCAGATTGAGCCACTGCTGTTGTACCATACCCTACCAAGGTACCCAACACAAATTGCTTCAGTGAATATCCAGCTGCATAAATGGATAATATAAAATTTTTAAGCTATGGAAATAACTGGTTAAGAGCATCTACTAAGCTAAAAAAGAAATCAATGCTTATTGAACTGTAAAACTACAGATCAAGCTGAAGCCTCCAGTAATTGTTGCATCCTTACAAAAATAATAATGAGCTTTCCATGGCTATTCTTCAGTGCAACTGAATATTTCAGCTAGGTTATGCTTATTTGATAATTGCATGTTGTGATGCAGTATGTACGAAGCTCTTGAATGTTCGCCTTCTGCAAAGGAAAACCTTAACCTTTCCTAGGAGCTGTAAATTGTTCAGTGGTGCTTTGTTGCCTTAATTAAGTAATCATTATGTAAGTCGTGTTGAAAAAAGACCCTGATTGTTCGGGTGATGATCAGAATGCAGTGAGCGTTCTCAGCACAGACTTTAGGTGCTAAGACGGAGACCTGTTATCAGCCGTTACATTGGTTAGGACCCGGGCACTTAGGATGTTGTGTGAGGATCCCCATGGCGATGGTGTTGTGCCCACCATGGCGAAAACCGACTTGCGTATCTCCAGGAATAGGAAAACATGTCCAAATGTTTGACAGTGGAAGGCACAGGGATAAATGATACATTTCCTCATAAATATTGATATTTCCCGCAATATCCTCCTGAACTGTGGCATCACGCCATGTTCCCACCATTCACACAATCTGGCGACATAAATACCAGCCTATGTACAGTGCCTACCTTTTATAGCATACAGTTTCCCCCTCCAATTTCAGTCATTTTTATCGAGAGTCCTCAGAAAGTGCTCCACTTTGCGAAACACTTGACATATTTAATATATCCAAACAGTAATTTTACTTCTCTCTCATTTAGGACCAGTCAATGGTTGCCATATACAAGTGGGAGAGCTGTGAGGTAAAGTGCCTGTTGAGGAACGCCAAGTGAGCCATTGACTTCAATTTTTCAAGAATAGATAGAAAAAAAAATCATTCTGGTGTTCATCCATGCAACTGAACACCAGCAATCACATTTTTAGACCTGACAGAATTGACATGAATGTAAATATAAATTTCCATAAATGTGCAGTGCCGCGTCTTGCGCAGATAAGTTGATTTCACATGTGCTGCCCTCAGAGCCCCCTTTCCCCCATGTAGGTGTTGTGAATGTTCGGATGAAGATCAAAGTGGATGCATTGGAGGGATCCTGGTGAAAGGGGCCTTGTGAACTGTGGTGTAAAGTGACAGAACGGTGGTCCCATTAGAGTAACTCTGCAAAGTACAACCCATCCTACACAGTTGCCGCTGTGCCAGGCCCACTCTCCATCAGCTGAGCGTTATCGATCTCCGTCGGAGGGCTTCCAGGGATGGGAGGACTCGGGTGTCGGGGGTGGGGGACGTTTTCCCCTCCTGAAACGGCAAGGGCAACAGCCACAGCCCTCAGCCCCGGTCTAATTTACTTTTTTTTTAGCAGCTTTAATTGAAGACGGGTATTGGAGCGGCCTTGAAAATGACTCCTGTTTGGTGAAAACGAATGGCTTCACGCTGGGCCCATCGCAGCAGGCCAGAATCTTCTGCAGATTGGTTCCGGAACGCTTTCCTCTCCAGCATTCCGCATGGACACCGTCGCCGCTGCTGACCCAGGCAGCTAGCAGCATGACACAGTGATGGTGATTGCCTGTCATGACTTGGCATAGCTAAAGTGCTTAAAGTAGAGGAGCTTTAAAGGGGCATATTTTAACACTGGGACGCTGATGGCTCTCAGATCCTCTCTGTGGGTGTGCGAGGGCCGGTGCTTTCAGTGGAGGGAAATGTGTTTCTTTTCTCACTAATCATCACTATTCTTAAATGAATAAGTATAAGAGGAAAAAAAAGAATAACAAGGAAGCACTAATTTGTTGTGCCTAAATAGCACTTGTCTGATGTTGTTTGTGTAGCTTTACTTACTATATGCAAACATAAGGTTTTCCACTGTGTTCTATAGGGGTTTCTT
This sequence comes from Megalops atlanticus, assembly GCA_019176425.1. Classification (NCBI taxonomy): domain Eukaryota; kingdom Metazoa; phylum Chordata; class Actinopteri; order Elopiformes; family Megalopidae; genus Megalops; species Megalops atlanticus. The sequence goes on along the minus strand of CM032892.1, from coordinate 5,852,291 downwards.
CTTTCCTCTAAGTTACGGCCACTGTGACTTGAATTGCTTGTGTAAAATGCAATCTGTGAAGTGCTCTGACATTTCCTCTATAAACAGCCTTGTATCAAATATAATTTGATTGATTAAAGTTTGAGTGATTGCTCTACGCCACACAGAGCGAGTGAATGTCATCTCAGCCGGGCCTCACATGTAACGGTCACCTAGGTGATGTCCATGTAGCCGCCACATGATGCCGGGCAGTTCCAGCCAATGGGAGGGAGTTCGTCTTATTTCTTAGTCTGAGTGAGCAAATGTTTATGGCGCTTACTCTTAAAATAATGCTGCGGGCGTGCGCACTGTGTAACCACATCTAGCAGGATGCAGTGATACCCGGGCACATACAGCCTACAGGGGACACCTCTCATTTAACATGCCGCTCTGGTAAAACTGTTTGGTGATATTGCCCCAAAAGCAAAGGTACTTTGAGTGGCGCAGGAGATGGTTAGGTTTCTGACCTGAGTGCAGTCTGACCTGAGCGCATGGATTTTGCTGGAAAAACATTTTAGACTTTGATACAGTAAGGACTGATCTGGACATGTCTGTTGTAACGAAACACGGCACTTATACATCTGAGCTGCTGTATTCATAGACATTCTATTCCGGATAGCTTAGCTTGGACTGATTCTGTTTTCATGCAGATATCATCAAATGGAATGCCAAACTAAACAAAATGTGACAGATGGACAACATCTGTTTGGTGGCTACTAATATTTTAATGTTTTATGCCCTTGGCGTAGATAATGTGACCATTATACTGTGTGCTCCCCTCCTGCTGGTGTTGGTAAGCCTTATCACCTGCTTTCAGTGCAGTATGTTTAATTTTGTAAGTTGTGCCTTGATCCAACGGCAGTACACTGTAAACGGTTATTAAAATTGTGACGTTATGGACCATTGCCAAGGGCCTGACAGATTAAAGTAGTAAACCTTTTGAATCGCTTCAAATCACACAATACACTGGTAAAGTAATCATTTCTGTCGCTATGGAGTAAAAAACAATGAACACGATCAAAGCAAAAAAAAATGGCACTAGCACTGTTAGTTAATATTAAGCATAAGTGTTCTTTGAGTTCTTGACAAAAAGTTATGTTGGACTTGCTTTTAAGATGATCACTGTATGGCAGCTGATAAACACTACCTGTTCATCAGGTATCTGGGATGGAGCCGTCTCAAAAGTAAATCAAAGGAGTGCATGTTCAGAGAGATTTCATCCCCCGTTCTTATGAATCCCCTGAAGACAGAGAGATTCAGCCTGTTGTCAGGATCAGTGGAGCCGCTGCTAACTAGAGCCCCTGCTCTGTAGTTTTGTCTGCTGATGCAAAGCAGAGACCACGACCTTCTATGTCCATTCCGGCAGGTGGGTTCTCCAAACCTGGAGATATGAAGAGCACCAGTTTCACCAAAACCCAAGAAATATGCAGGGCAGCCTGGCTAGGGAGAGTTAATGAGACTTTTGCACTTCTGCGGGGTCTTTATGCAGTGGTGTAATGCACCATTCTGAATACAGAAGTGGAATTCTCGAGAGGTAGAGAGCGTGTGTACAGCAGGAATCGAATGGGCTTTTAATTTCTCCGCATTTCAATGACTTCCAGGGAAACAATGCAAGAAATCAGCAGTAGAAGTAGAAATCAGTTACGGAACAGTCCGTAGAAATCAGCTGTAGAGATCAGTAACTGAGCAAACTGTACAGTAGAAAATAAACTGCAGAATGCAGACTGTAGAAATAGTTATAGGATGGAGACTGTAGAGATCAGATTTACTCACGTATTGCTGTAAAGTTAGCTTCCTCAGCGATCATTTATTTTGGTGGTGATTAGGTCAATTGTATTATACAGTAGCGTAAGGTAACTGCCCATTTTTGCCTGTAATGTGTACTGTATTTAAACAAAATAGAAAATTCTCTACGTACTGTGTGGGGCTGCTTATTCCTTTGGCTCTGAGTGAAACACTTACATCTGTGCTGGGTTTGCCAAATGAATTGCACAGTTTATGATGTTGGGATTTGCACTTACTTCTGACTGCCTGCAGGTTTGTTGCAACTGTGTGTATGTTGTCTTTACAGTCAGTGGGGACTGCAGACTCCTAACCTCTCTGAGATTAAGACTAATTGTAGTAATACACTTAGCCGCTCGGTTTGAGCTTCTGTGATAAAATCCAGAGAAATTGACAGGTCTCTGATTATAATTGTTTCCTGCCGGTGCCCTTACAATGATTCTCTGTCTCCCAGAGTCTGTCAGAGCAGATTTTACAGCAATACGAGCAGGTGATTCGGATTAAAATATGCTTTGGCGTAATTAATAATCAGGTTTAAATAAAACAGCCAGTCAGCCAGGAGAAAAAAACAAAGTTGCCAACAGTTGAATGAGAGCAGTAATATTTTCTGGTCGTTAAGGGGAACAGAACCATTGTGTTAAATACTTCAGTGTAACTGTCAGTTCAGTCTGCAGAATGGTTTGCCATAGTGATTGCGAAAATAACAGAGAAGAATTTATTAAAAATAAAAGTATTTTTAGCATAACTAAAAGTGGTTCTCCAACCATTCAGATCAAGTGTCTAATATTAATTCCATGTTTATTTTCCAGCCTGTTAATGCACATGCTGGTTCTCCTCTCAAGCAGATTTCATCAAAAGCTGTTGTTGCGTACAAGAGGAGGCTGAGAACTTGGCGTTGTGTTCGTGAGAGCGGAATCACAGTCTGAGTGAATCCTTACCTTCAGTTCACCCTCTGAAAGCAGTTTCAGATTACAACAAACACAGAGAGAATAAAGTCCCCCGACTATTCTGACAGTACTGTTTACCTAATCAGCTTTTACCGTGATCAGGATGACGGATTTTGTATGGATGATGGGAAATTTCCAGCTGTCCTTTACTCTGCAGGTCAAAAACCATCAGATGTGACTAGAGGGTAACTTACAGCAAGTAATGGGACAGGGCTATGCGTGTGTTTGTGTCTGAGTGAGTGTGAGTGTGTGTGAGTGTCTGCCTGTGTGTGTGTGTGTGTGTGTGTGTGTGTGTGTGTGTGTGTGTGTGTGTGTGTGTGTGTGTGTGTGTATGCTGTTGTTTATCTATGAGTATGAGTGTGTGTCTGAGTGTGTACTGTTGCATATCTGTGAGTGTGTGTGCATTAAGCACACGCGTGTGTGTGTGTGTGTGTGTGTATGCTGTTGTTTATCTATGAGTATGTGTCTGAGTGTGTACTGTTGCATATCTGTGAGTGTGTGTGCATTAAGCACACGCGTGTGTGTGTGTGTGTGTGTGTGTGTGAGTGTATACTGTTTATCCATGAGCGTGCGTATCCCCTTTTAGCCTCAGTGATGTGGTGAAAGGGAGCCGTGCCTCAGGTGCAGGCTTCAGAGGGCAGCTGCTCATTAACACAGGGAGAGGTCGGGGGACAGAGACAGAGCCAGCTCTATACACAGGCTCTTACATTACTGTGGGGATTCACAATCACGGCACACTATTTCAGCATCAGAGTGCAGCTTTTTGGGTGACTTTTGATGTAATTTCTCCTCAGATATTAAATCTGAGGCAAATGAATGTAATATTTTTTGGTCTTTAGATGATTAGCGTTCATCTTTGTTGGTGCCATCGTTTATCCGTCACTGCTGTCTGACTCGATTAAATCTGACGTTTCCAAAACTAACCCAACTTGCCAAAGAAACTAAGCCAAAAGGGACATTTCTGTTTGGTGTGGGTCTCAGATGTGGGAAAATCGCAACAGGGGGCTTGGAGATCTATTCTATTTTCATGGTGTGTGTGCCTGCATGACTGCATGCGTGCATGCATGTGTGTGTGTGTGTGTGTGTGTGTGTGTGTGTGTGTTGTTCAGGGCAGTCATGGTAGTATGAAAATGTTACATATTTTCATTAGATTTTGCAGAAAAAAAAGTGTAAACATTTCTTCATTAAGCCATCTCTTTGTTACAATTTGTATGAATACATTTAGAGACCACTGTACTGTATGTACTGTATACGAGTATATATACTGTCAACCAACATATATATTGTCACCCAGTCACTTTTGCATCTGTTTCTTTCCGAGACTCCCAGAAAATCCAGAAAGACTCTTAATAAATCAGTGTGTTGACCTGAACTTATTGAATCAGAAAGGTCTTCCATGCCAAATTGCAGGGGCAGAATTCAGAAGTTTACTTGTAATGGAAAAAGACATTGGTTTAGCATTTAATGTGTTTTTTTTTTTCCCTGCACTGGCTTTGAAAGCTCTCATTACTCCCATGAGATTGTTGTAGAGTCAGAAGGTTGAGTATTGATTTGTGAGATAGCTTTTCTCTTTCTCTCTCTCTCTCTCTACAGAAAGAAGAGGCCTACAGTCCCCCTGCTGCCCCATTCTGCTCCCTCTCAGATACCCAGCGTCCGTCCGGTACGTCCCGCTGCTAAGCCCTCACTTTTAAACCAGCTAACCGGTTCTGCGCTGTTCAGCTGGTCTCACTGGTGTAAACCGGTTAGCAACGCTGAGCCAAAAATCCTCAAAGTAATAACACAGACGTGCTTGGATCTGTGGGAAAGGTGGGATTTTAATGAAGTATGCAAAAGTTTAAATTTAGATATGTAGCAGTGGAGCATAGTGGTAAGGAGCAGGGCTCATAACCAAAAGGTTGAAGGTTCGATTCCCCTGCTGGGGCACTGCTTCTGTACCATTCGTGCCATAAATAGATGTAAAACATGTAAAAATTGCAACCTATTTAAGTTGCTCTGGAAAAGAGCATCTGCTAAATAACAATAATGTGATGTAATGTAGAAAAGATGCTTAGCTGTTAACATTGTATAATCACTGTGTTCATACTGACCATAATTAAACTTGTCCTCCAGTAATCAATTTTAAACTATAGATGTTTTTTTAAATTGTGTTTATTGTTAATATTGTAATAACCGTAGAGTGTCAGAACAGTAAGCTTAAAGCAAACATGCATATGAATTTCATGGCACAAACTAGGAAAGTCCCTGAAGCAAAAGATAGTGGATCTGGAAGAATAGGTTAATTTGATAACTGATGAAGCCAGCATCATGTGGGCTCTTGGGCAGCATGTATCTTCTTAGCGCTGTCAGCTTAGGCTAATTCCCACACTTGCCCACAAACTGCAGATTCTGGCATTTGTTTTTGGTAATAGGTGGGATTCCGGATGAGAAGGAAATGCGTGATTTAGGGGTACTGGGAATTAAATAAATAGCTATTTATTTGAAGCAGATAATGTGTTGCAGTGGTACATATCCACAGGTACATGCTGCAGCTGAGTATAGCTCCTTTAAAAAATTGTATCCTCCTGTAGTTCCCTCCAGTATGGCATAGATAGTCCTAATTGCAGGCTTTCACTGGCAGGCTTTCTCATTGCTGTTTATCAGACATGGGTGTTTTGTTTGTCATAATGGCGGTCATTATAAACATAGTTGTAGACAGCCGCCTCTTGAGTGTCTTCAGTGGTTTGAAGTGTTTCCCCCCCGGGGGTAAAAATACCTTTGTGAGAAACAGAAATGATATCGATAAATGCATGGGGAACCTGCTAGGTCAGCCTGCCCTGTAATGTAATTGTGGGAGATACGCGAAATAAGTTATGACTGCATGCGGCAAAGCAGCAGCTATTACAGACAGGCTGGCACTCTTAGCTGGTTACCATGGACACGTGTGATGTCAGAGTAGAGCAACATCTGTGTGGTGTTTGATTGTCAAGAAAGGTTTTTTTTTTCCACCCCATACACGAAGACAAAAGAAAAAAAAGTCTCCTAAAACAAAGGGAGCACTCACATACAACCTCGGGCTGTGAAACAAAATCCACTTTCATCTAGTTATCTGCCTCCAGTGTTTTACACTCATTTGCCATATTAATGATTAACTAGTACTCTCCATCCGTAATAGTACCTGCCAGTCTCTGTGCTTTGGGCTTCAGGGATTTTCTTTCCTGCTCAGAATGAGTCTGGTATTGTTAGTCAGCTTTATAAGTCAGCATTTTCAGGTTTTGCGAACCCTGCGCTACTTGTTGTTTTAGTCACACAGTTTTATGCGTTGAAAGTAGAATTTAAAATGCATTTGGAAAAAAAAAAAGTTTACGTGTACTTGCAGGTGTTGTGTGTCTGGACATGCTGTATAGTATCAAGCACACTACAAGTCAATGTTGCTTACAATGCTGATTCATAAATGTGTTGCACATCCAACCAAACTATGAAACTAAACTGAGTTGGTGTAACAGCATTTCACTTCATGCACTGACTGTTTAGTTTGATTTCCCACTCCTGTTTTTTTTTTTTTTTTTGTTAGTACAGTAGACCTTCTGATCAGTTTTTAAAATACAGTTAGTCAAAGCAATATTCGGTGTTAAATAAGAGTTTTAATGTAATTCCAGTAAAGTAAGCAGCGAAAACGTGCTTAAAAATGACATGGTATTTGACTGTCATAAAAGTTTTCACCTCTGTGATTCACATGTTGTAGGTAAATAAAAATAATAGGCGTAAGTCACAACAGTCAGTTGTCAGAAAGTTTAGCATTGAAAGTAGACATCCGTGGTTCATAAGGTTTTTTCTTCAGAAATGCACTGAGGACTTTTGCATGGATATCTGAAGACAATGAAATCAGTGTCATAAAAGCACTGGTTTCAAGTATTTTTAGTGCTGCAGTTGGTGAGACTATGCATGTTCACCGTCTGCAATATTTTTTCACTTAGATGTTGTAGTGTTTGGCAAAGGTGGTAGAAGCAGTATACAGTGGGAATATATACAATGGTCACAAGCAGTATTTCATTCATTATTAAAAGAAGCTGTGTTACATCTGTATTTAAATTTCATTTCTGTCAAAATTTTATGAACATTATAAAACTTTTTTGAACTAGTTTCTTTTCGTGTATGTTTTTTACTAAATACACATTTCATCAAAATTTTCAAGTAAAGATGAGGAGCGGGTCAGTGACAGCTTGAAATGGAAAAAGAAAGCCACTTGATGGCATATTTAATATAATAAATACATCATCAACTTTAGACATGTGAAGAATAAATCTGTTTCTCAAGGATATACTGTAAAGTCACTCCTGCCTTGAGTGTGTGGTTCAAGAAAAACAACAACCAAAAACGTTTCATTGTGACATTATCTATAATTAAATAGAAGTGGGCTGAAAACATTAGACTGGCGGGCAGGAAAAAAACAACTGCTTTTTTTTCCCCAGAAGCATTCTGAGCTCTCTCTGCTATAGTCTGAGCTGAACTGGCCTCGGGATTGGATTGATACAGAGTGCTGCCCACCTGCTCCTCCCTTTGTTAAAAAGTGTTAATTGTTTCACTTCAGACTACCTGTCTTAGGGTGAGGATTACAGGAAGCCACATCCTGGCTGTGTCCATGCTTGATATTGCTGGTCGGTGGAAAAACAGGCAGATTCACCTGAATCTGGCTAAGTAATAAGCAGCAACTCCCAGAAGCCCCAGTTCCCTTTTTGCTCCAGTGCACGCACAGGCTTTGTTTGTAGAGCTCGGCCTTCTGTAGGGTGGTTGCTTTGTGTGGAGGACACAAAGCCATCAAGCCTCACTTGAGTATATCATCACCTGTATGTACAAGACAAAACACTTGTCTAAGTCATGGGGCTTTCCAAACTGTTCCTCTCAGCCAAGGAGGTCTATAAACTTTCCTTCCTGTTTGGCAGTTAGTGATAGACCAGAGAAAGTTTTCCAATCTGTCCTTGAGTGGTTGGATGAAGATCCAGGACAGCTTAAATGATGTGATGACAGCCAGAGTTGTAGCCTAAATGCTGAATGTTCAGGTTGTCATCACCGATATTGAATTCATTCATGTGTGTTGATACACGAGAGGTGCACAGCGACATTTTGCCTGTACAATGATGATATACATATGATCAATTTGAGCATTGATCAATTCGATGAAAAATCAAGCACCACCATATCTGCAAGCCTAGAGCATCATTGTAATGTACTTCAAATCCTGTAAGCTATACGTTATTCTTTTTCTGATATGTTTGTAGAACAAGTTTACATGGTAGTTGATTTTTTTGTGGTGTTCCGTGAGTATGGAGTGCCAACTTGATGTGGTTCTGTGTAAGTAAGGAATGTTGATTTGGTGTGGAACTGTATAGGTATGGAATGCTGGTTTGGTTTGGTTCTGTATAGGTATGGAGTGTTGATTGGGTTTGGTTCTGTATAGGTATGGAGTGCTGGTTTGGTGTGGTTCTGTGTATGAAATATTAATTTGACAGGCATGGGAATGGAGTGATTCTAAGCTGGAATCACATTGTGATGTAAAAAAGCTGCTATTGTGTCACACCTGATCTATGTTAAAATATATGCAAATGATCAGGAAATCCCAGATAACATGCTGTGACCTATGAATAATATTATGAATAATATTAGAATTTTTAGCTTTCAGAATGACACTTTATGGCATTTGTAGACATTTGGGGAATGGATAGAGCCTATTCATTTAATGGTTATTGCTTAACCTTGAGTACGTTAAAATGTTAGGCAGAACTATTTTTAACAGAGCTTGCAAAATGACGCTGGTGAAAATATCTTACTCTCATACACATTGTTTAGCAGAGGTCGAATGGGCCCCCTTTGTACCTGCTGAAACATGAACTCAGCCAGTATACAAAGGGGTCTGACTGGGTGGGTGATAAAACAGTTAAAAGTTTCAGCTTGTACCCGCAGCCGTGCTGCGTTTACAAAAGCAGCCGAGCCTTTTCCTCATCACCGCAGTATATTGTCCTCATAAATGAGCAGGTTTTAAATACACGTCCTGTCCTGTCCTCCTTAGGAGAGCGCTTTTTAGAGGCAGCGTATCGGCCCGCGTAACTGCTCTCTCAGCCACTGAACTCTTAACCCCTGTCATTCTGATTCCCTCCTCCTCTATAAGGCAGTGTTCTATTTCTGTGGGCCTGGAAAATATGCTGTCTTATTCTGCTGGCTGCATCATGTGGAAAGGTCGTGGGGTCAGGAGCCATAATTTTGCAAAGTCCTGGTTCGTAGGTACTTATTTGGGCAGTTGGATGGTCTGGCTTTGTTGTTGTTTGAGCTCCCGGGGTCTCCCCCTTTCATGTGGAATCATCTGGAAACCGGAAACGGGGGAGGACACAGGGAGAAACCTGTAAAGGCAGTGACATTCCTGCTATTATTAGTTTGCATTAGCGAGAACAGTTACTGTGATGCAACAGGCTGTAGAGGTTTTAACAGGACAGGGGGTGGGGGAGGGGGAGGGGGGGTTTGCAGGTTAGGGCTATCTAAGGGATAATTAATATCTCTTTAACTGGAATTCACACTGTGCCTTGTGGCTTATCGTGCTACCATTCGACGGGGAGGTCATACGTTTGTCCTGGCTTATTGCGAGTTTTGACCATTTTTGGAGAAAACCTGGGTCCCGGGGAGCCGTCAGCTGCAAGTGTGAAGGCTGGGCCCAGTGATCCCTGGCCCCTAATCTGCAGCAGACGAGCCCGACGGGGGAGTGTTCGAAAACAGGACCCGCCGACCCGATCCAATCACACGGGGAGAAGAGCTTCGGCTCTGCTTAGCATAAATTCATGCAGAAAATTTGCACGATATAACCCCCTCCCTCCCCCACCGTTTGATTGGAGCAGATCGACGGGTCTCGGTTGTTCTGAAACTCATTTGGATGTTTGCTTTCCTGTTTAAACACACCTAGTGCTTTTTATGTTTTCCCTTATTTGAAGTCTATTTGACCAAAACAATAATTTTGCTTGCAATATAATATTTAGAGAGAACCCCACTGTGTCTGTGATACAACCTATTTTATTTTAATATGGGCACACTTTACCAAGGGTGATTGACAGTGTATTTGCACTTTGAAAACAAAGATTGTTTTTTTAAATGACTGCGTCCATTTTCCACAAGATTGTTGCTAAATAACTGTCTGGAAAAAGAATATGAATTGGTTTATGCAATGGCTTTTGTGTGCCTTTTAACCTGATTGATCCCCCACTTCAGCCGTTTAATATCAGATGAACTTTGATATACTTTCAGCTTCTGCATAATTTATGTATCTGTTATGAAAAAATCTTTATGTGAAGAAAAGCCAGAAGTCGCCCATTTTAAACCAGGACTGAAATCGTTCACTTGCTTTGCCGTTTTCTTGCTGGAAACAGAGTCGGGTAATACAGGTTTGTTTTTACTGCGCCTGAAGAACAGTTGAGGGAAAATATGAGGTGCAAGCTAGCAGTTTAACTTTCTTGCTAGCTACTTGCAACAAGGGCTACAGCTGGATAGGAAAAAGCATGTCTAGGCTAGTTAATTGTTCAGCATGTAATTGGACTAGTGTAGACAGTACATGTTTTATTTCACCATTTACAGGCCAGTTATATACAATGCTGCTTTGTACTATACTGCTATGTTCCATTGTTGTAGTCGGTGCCAGTGAGTTAAACTGTGTTTCTGTCTGCTTTGGTGTATCTTTGACTGCACTGATGTGTCTCTGCATTGAGGTTTTGCTGTCTGCGCTGTTGTGTCGCTGTCTGTGCAGAGCTGTTTTTTGCAGCATAAACACAGCACAAAGGGAGGATGCACAATGCAGTAATTGATGCCTTCCGTAATGGTGTCAGTGTCAGTGACTTCCTTCCACACCATCAAAGCCTTCACTCAAGTCTTTCAAGACATCATCAAGGACTTTCAGCAGTTTTGACTGGCTAAAAGACACAGTGCCAATCCATCCTGACCAGTCAATTATAATGTTCTATGACTCTCCGATAAAGCATTTTGCTGCAGATTCAGAAAAATCACCGGCTTTAAGATACAGGTGGATTTTAAAGGTCATGATGTCACTTTGCTATGCCTTGAGGAGACGGATGAATTAAAGATTCCGGTGCAGAGTAAAGTAATATTATTATGAGAGTCATGCACAAATAAGAATAATGAAAAAAACCCCTCAGAATCGAAGTGCTTCCCTTATATGGAGGGAAACCCTGAGCTGCAGTAAAGTTAGAATACGTGTGACGCAGGGAGCGGCATCTCTGATACCTCCCCTCAGGGGCCCACTTAATCCCAGCACCCTCAGAAGAGCTCCCTTTTCCCATTTATTTAATTCAGAAGCGGCGAAATGCATTTCACGTGCGGAGGCCGTCTCAGGCCTCCTCCACACGTAGTTTTTAAAACGGGAATTCCCCGTGATGGAGCACGGTAAATAGTGTCCGGGTTCTGCACCGAGCAGAGGGCAGCCTCCATATATGGCGGTGTGTCCTGGTTTGGTCCGCACTGGGGAGGTAAGCGGCCATGCAGGCGGGGTCATCGCGGTCAGAGAACAGGACCTGGAGCTGCGGGTTCAAATCCCAGCTGGGGCGTTTCAGGTGTGCCCTTGAAGAAGGTGCATGCCCTGGATTGCTTCAGTGATTATCAAGCAGCTTAAATGTGCAATATGTAAAATTCAGGGTATGTTGTAGAAAGAACAATATCACAATAATCGCTTTCAGCATGATGCTGTTAGCGTCGGAGGTGTTGTTATGGTGAAACAGCATCTTCCAAATGATTCCACAGTGTCAGTGCCTTGTAATTTATATTATTATAGTTCAGGATAAATCTGGGCCAGAATAGTTCGTTGTAATTCCATCATAGCTTACAACTGTGTTCTCAGTGACAGGTGCGCGGGGCCCCACTAGTACACTACGAACCAACAGATCCGTTTAGCAGCATTAAAAAACGTGCTCTTGGGCTGCTGGTCAGGAGGCAGCCTTATGGTGTTCTCTGCTGAACTGCTCTCAGCGTCTGAACGTGCCCTGTTTGTGATGCGAGATTTGGACGATGCGCCGAAGAGACAGCAGAAATCTCTTGGTGATTGTTCAGACGTCGGAACAGAAGCGTGCAGATCGATACAAGCTCACAGGCCAGCATCGCCATGTTGCTCAGTGTTTGATATTCAAATCGCCAGCACTTAATGTTAATGCTCTCCTGTGTTGCCGATGCAAATTCTCACACCTTTAAAGCCTGTAAAACTGGCTGTGGTCACTGTTCCAGTCCTAGAAAACCTGTCTGTGTAACTGCTGTACACAGCCACCTGTGTGCTTTTCACACACGGATCCTCATCCTTATCAAACGAAGAGGGCCATCTGACATGTTTGCACTGCATAAGCGAGCTGTTCCTCTGGTAAATACTTGTCCCCTTGAAAGCTTTTATTTACTTTTTTTGTAAAACAAAGTTTGCAACTGCACATTCATATGAACATGTCATTTGAAATGCATGCTAGTTTTAGGTGAATTCTGAGATCTGTGGCCCCTAAACCCCAGTGCATCCCATGTGACCCCTTGATATTTGAACTGAGTTCATGGGGAGTTCATGGTTCCTCATATAATGTACAATACATATGTATGTGTCATTCTGTGAAGTCCTGTTTTTTAATGTCCTGGAAGAAGAACACTCTGTCTGCACTTTTATTTGCAGGGGAAGACCTTTATGCTTTGGGTTTATGAGTGTATAATTATAGAACAACCAGATGTTACTGAAAAGTAGGCACATATCCAGCCTAAGTAGATAGCTATCACAATACAAACCGCCTCACTTTAGCGGATTGTTTCACTTCATGCGTTGTGAGCGAAATATCCCCCAGGATCTTCATTCCCGAGCGGGATGAGGGCTTAAGCGAGAGGTGTGTTGTGTTTAAGCTGGGTTTGGCCGCCTGCCGAGGTTCCCTCACACGCACAGAGAGGAACAGGACAGACAAGTGCGGCGTGGGCGCCCGTCTGCTGTGCCTCACACTGCCCAGGCAGAACCCGCCCGCTCCATCCCCGCCCGTTACAGCGAGAGCCGTCCGCTCGGGGGAAACACGTACACATGTTTTCTGGGCTATTCCTGACAGCCGCGGGAGAAGGTACGACGTTTTTTCCTCCGTTTGAAGCGGGGCCTAATTGTTCCTCTCCTCTCCACTGGAGAACACAGTGAGTTGCTGTGGAGTACTCAGTACAGCTGTTACTTTTTTTTTTTTTTAATTTATGCAGGAAGTGAAAATTAGGCGTACTATTTCTGAAGATTACAGAATTGCATAATCAGTTCCTTCAGGGAAATGCTGCCAGAGATGAAAGTGGATTTAAGATAGTTATTCTTAGATGAGGTGGTATTATGCTCTATGTGTGGAAGGCCATCTGCACTGATGGGCAGTGTAAGTTGGTGTGAGTGTAATGTTATAGCAGCATAACTGCCAGTGGGTGTGAATTACATAAATTGGAATTGCATGCTTTACTGTGGGTTATTGTGCCTTCTCTTTGTGAGTTTGAGCATACGGTTACGGAACGGGATGTGAACATGTGGGTCAGATCATGGGAAAGCAGTTGTCTACAGGGGAAGCCCCTTGCAAGATGCGTGGCGTTTGTGTAACGCTGTCAAAGTACACGATTTTTTTCACATGTCTGGCAAACCTGGCGGGCATACCTAATGCACCTGGAAGACGTAAGCGGCTAAATGTGTTTCCGTTCATATTTATTTTTATTAAGACTGAACCCAATGATAGCGATGACGTCGTGTGAGAAGCAGGCTGCTCGGGGCTCGAGTGCGGAGTGTCGGGAACGGTGCTGGAACATAGCAGCGGGTCCCTCTGAGCTTTGCGCTTTAAAGGGAAATATGTGATATTCACTGGAGATGACAAGTCATCATGAAGCCAAGAATACTTTGATGAACTGTGATAAGCAGCCTTGTCTCACCCTGTCGTGGGCATAGGAGTTCTTTTAATAGGAAGGACATTGTCTCCCAAATACCCTGTTAATTGAAAAGAGATTGTGTAGATTACTGTACCCAAGGGCTCGGTCTCCTTAGTTGCACGTATCATCTCTGTCAGCTTGTTCGACAGAGCCGGTAAAGCCCTTTGAATTGTGTCAAGAACGGGTCTGAGTGCATCTTCCTTTTAGATTATTTGAAAACCTGAGCTTTCTCACCCCTTGATTTGCGCTGTTCATTTCTTTCTCATTTCCTCCTGAGTTTGTCACCTGGTAACCAAACGCGAGGCTGAATGCACCGCTGGAAGGTTTTCTTTCAAGGTGTAGCAGACCTCTGCCCCCCGCTGCCTCTCTCTCCTTTCATTAGACTGATCATTGTTTCCCATGACCTCTGACTAAAGATTCTGACTAAATGAAATCTCACCGCTGCTTCCTCGGCCTGTTCTGCAGCCCCAGACAGACAGGCGGCTGGGTAAGGCTTTCAAAGAAGACAGCTGTAGGTGTCCTTAGCACCAGCAGAACGCTGTTTCAGCTGGCTGATGCACTGTGTTTATGTCAGATCACCGTCTAATGGCAGCACTGTGTGGAATCAAACACCTGCAGCACACCTACAGTCAGTGGGTCTGCCCCTCCCTCCTGTAAGAGATTATATTTAGTATACATTTACAGCAAATGATCTTTTTACTCGTATGATTGAGACTGGTCACAGGGTTACAGGGTCGGGAGCAGCGTTATTTGTGTAGGCCCCGTGCACTTTATCAACAGTAAGAGAGCGAGCCAAGCTAAAGTCTACAAAAGTAAATTAATACCACGATACTAATAGCACTGTTTTAAGATTATTTCGGGAGCGAGCTGTGAGCTAACCAATGTGGTGCTCCACCCTCAGCCTTAAATAACAAATTTAAGCAAGTGTGTTTTTTGTTTGTTGTCATTCTTCCAGTGTTTTTCAAAGATTTTAGTGATTGCTAAACTTGGGCCAATGCCCAAGAACCAGTGTGGCAGTGCAAGACCTCCTTAAATTTGTCACCCTCAGCGCAGCACAAAGTTTATTATTTGTTGATTTGGCAGATTGTCTTACAAGGCCATCGTGGCCACAATATAGAGGAACTACGCCACAAGACCACCGAGAGCAAGGGCACTGCCACATAGCAGGGAACACATCAGCAATGAAAATGTCTCTGACAAGTTCATAAAAGCAACATTACCTGAGCATAAGGACAGCATTTCACTGTATAAAACCTCACACGTGGTTAGGTACGTGCAGCTAAGCGCAGGTAAGTGTCCTTTCTGTGACAGAAGATGGTTAACCGTTGTGCAGTTTTGACAGGTGCAGGTGGTTCGTTCCACAAACGGGGTCGAGCGTTAAAGAGGTTAGATCGGGATTTGCATCTGTGGAGAGTGAGAAGAGGCAAATGATCAGAGTTGCTGAGCAGAGACCTGGAGCTGGACTGTAAGGTGTTGTGACAGATATTTGGATTTTGTTCTTCGCGAGTAAAAACTGATCTTGATCGTCTGCCGAAGAGAATATTGGCCAAAAATACTTGTAGTCATGACTTTGTTTCCCCAACACAAAAGGTAGTTTTGTTTCTTTCTGGATTCGGGGCAGTAGGACATCGGTGTGGGGGAGATCAGAGGGGGAAGCGGGAGGCAACAGAACCGTGGAGGGGCAGTTGTCAATGGCAGTCATTGCTAAAGAAGTGAAGTCTATATAGCACTTCACAGCCGTCTTCCTCAGAGGATATTCTGTAGCTTTACAGACGTAACACCGCCGATAGCTGCAGACTCTACTTCCCTAGTTCATTTGCAAATCCACCTCCTTGGGAGAGGGCTGGCAATCAGACGCCCCTGATTTGCTTAGGTTTTACATTAGCCAGGGTAAATGCATTCTGAGCTCAACCGGGTTCTGCTGATTACTGTCGCTTCATCTTAAAGTGCAATTAATTTCAGCCTTCCTATGGTCAAGAATTTCCTCATTTTTTTCTCACAAGTAGGAAAATGAATGTAAAAAGCGGAAAATGGAATGTTTGTAATGCAAATCAGCACAGATCAAGCCGTATGTATTATTTATACATTATAATACACGGCTACAGTATGCATCTAGGATCCAGTATTGGATCACTCAAGTGCTGTGTGAAATTTCCTTCAGTATAATGATGCTTGTGTGATGGCAGGTAATGTTAGTGTTTTGGATCATTTTTTGACACCATATGACTACAGTAGTATAATGCATTATTGCTTTTATAGTTCATTGCTAAGCTCTGCAGTGTATGTCAGTATGATTGTTCTTGTAAATTGCTCTTACCCACGGTTGATATGAACTACGTGCATACTAAAACAGTTACTCTTCAGGTTTATATTTTAGCAGTGTTTGTCAGCTTTATGCTTTTTTACAGTTAAGGGCTGTACCCTACTGTATCCTCATGTTGTTGTTATTGTTTCTACTGATATTCAAAAAAAAAAAAGAATAAATATCCATTTTATGTCAAATAAAACCTCATACATTGAAGGCTATGTGGTCAAGCGCCTACTTAGCCTTGCTTTGTGTTTGTAGCTTCTCTGTAGCCTGTTCATGCCCACCTGTTGTGCAGCTTGTTGTTTGAAAGGCTTTTCTATTTTTTACCAATTACATTCAAAGGCAGGTGCTCGTGATCCCTGCTCGCGTTTCTGATTAAAACGCTTCCTCACATGTTTTCTGTAAGGAGATTGTATCATTAAATATAATACGACATATTCGGAATGTTTTCCTGTCCTTGCCGCACCATGCCCTTGTTGTTGCCGAGGGGTTCAGCCTGTAATTTTAGAATGTGGTGTGGCCCACTGGATATTAGCCTGGCTTCCATTTTAAATACAATTTTCCAGTGAATAACAGGGGAATGTGTTGCCATGCTGGGACCCAGAATTATCTCATTGTGTGCCGCGTACATTTAACAGGACTATTTTTGGGCAAAAGGAAATGCATGAAAGAACAGACTAGGACTCCCGTCCTCCAGCAGGGATGATAGGCAGTGCTGTAAACAGAAGCAAAATGTCAATATGTTTACCTGGGATTTTGCTGCAGAGGAACATAGTAATATTTGAAATACTCATACTGCATAGATATACATACATAGTATTCACACTGCGAGATTTGTCTGTACATGTTGGTTCAGTTTATTGTCAGAGCTTAGCTTTATGTCAGGTAGAACTGTTTCAATTATTTTTGGCTTAGTGTGTATACTGTGTACATTACTTTGTTGCCTAACTTGAAGATGATATGTTTTGAACATTTATTTGTTGAATATTAACTTAACGGTCAAGACGTTGTGCCTGTTGTGTGGAAAGAGGCTGAGATTCAATCTAACCTCCATGAAATTCATGCTTAACTGTGAATAACAAATTTAGAGAAGTGAGCTGAGCTGTATAATTGAACAGCAATAAGGAATGACAATTGATTCACAAGCTTTTCAGCACTTTCAAGATACATTTCGTAACATTTCTGTTACTAAATGTGCAACCTGTGCCACACCCATAATTGCATTATCTGTGCAGCATGCAATTCCTGTGTCTTGTTTTGTTGTTCCCTGCAAGAAATAGCTGCAGGTTTGAAGGAGCATAATTCATGTTAGCCTGTGTTTTTCTTTAGATACAAGCTCATTCAAAGGCATTTCACATGGTCTTATTCTGTGTTGTATCAACCCAGGCTCAAACCTCTCCGGCAATTTAAATAATTCCTTTTCAGAGGTTTCAGATCTCGCCCCCTCTTTGATTGACCGACACGGCTGCAGACAAACAGACATAACGACCAGGGGCTTAATTTAGTTTTCGTCTGAACCCAGTGTCTCGAGTAGCTCTGCATTAAAACGGAGGTATACCTCCCTGAGAAGTTAAAAGGTGCGGAAGCAGGGTTGATAATGGCTAATGACGTGCGTTGTAATTTCCTGTGATCAGTGTACGTGACATCAAAAGGGGGACCCCCCTCCCAGGTCTGTCATCTGCAGCTGGCCCTCGGAGCAACATCCTGTCCGTTCGGCCCAGCCTGTTTACCAGCGAGAGCGCAGATAAAACGGACACTTTGCATACACACCACCCAGAGGAAGCTTTGCAGATTCCCGGAGGGACAGCTTCCAGATACGCCAGCATGACAAGTTTATGCCGAAGTGTTATTTTCTCTTTAGGAGATTAAAGCCCGGGGTAGAACAGTGAGGGCTTGGTGGGTACAGGGTGAGTCGGTGGTTTGGCACTCCTGTGGACGACAAACAGATGGGCGTCCATTTGAAGGTTCACACCAGACACACACACACACACACACACACACACACACACACACACACACACACACACACGTTAACACGCGCACGTATACACACGTACATGAACCCACAACTCTTACAATGCTCATATTGTAAGGTATTGTAGGTATTATGCCGTTGACATGGTTAATGTGTGCATATCAGTAGGCGTAGAAAGCGCTGTAGCTTTGTCAGGGTCGTTGTCAAGGTGACATGGCAGTCAGAGACAAGGCCATTAGAAAAAAAACTTGCATGTTACTCCTTCTCACACATGTGGAACTCTCCTAACAAGGGAGAAAGAGCTGTATAAAAGAATGAGATGTAAAAATACATATCTAATATGTCAAAGGAAAGTCTTAAAAAGGAATACTAGTACTACTATTACTACCAATGATGATATGACGTATTATTATTCTTATGTGGGATATACAACATTGCGAACACATGGATTATAACATTATTATATGGAGCTATCCCAGGAGAACTTTATGATGTTTATTCAGCATTTTCTTAATTTTTTATCTTTCAGACATTTGAGCAGCCATGACAAAATCATATGAATTCAACTGGCAGAAGCACCTCCCAGATTTCATGCAGGAGGGGGCCCCGTTCGACAGATATGAGGAGGTAAGAAACTCAAGCAAGCCCATCTGACTTCTCACTAATGGTTCTCTCATTGGGCCGTTTGATAGAACAATCCCCAGTCCATTCTGTGCATTTAATATTTCCCTCAAGTAGGTTTGAGAAATATTCAGGGACAGAAATACAGGAGTGAATGGTGTGTAAACCTGCTCACAGACTTTTCTTCCAATGTTTTATTTTTTTATGTCCTCTGTTTGCTGAGAATTTTGAAAGGAATGATTTTTGGGAGGAATGTCCGCTGCAGCCCCGGGGGTGGTATACTCCTCAGAATTAGAATGTGAATACGGGGTATTTGCCGTGTGTGCGGAACGGTGCGTCTGTTATTTCAGTTGCACGTTACACCGTGTGTTATAACGCAGTATTGGATATTGCCTTCTTTCTGAGTCAGAGGCTTACCAGACATATCAAACAAATGAAAAGTGCTGTTATTTCGAACCTGTTTTTGGCGACAGGTGGCTTTCTCTGTCTCCTCACAGTCTAGCCCTGAAAAACATTTTCAGAGATATCTCCAGCCTGTCTTTTGAGTTTCCTCAGCATTTTTTCAGTCATGCCATTGTTACCTTAATGGATACGTCACAGTTTTCTACATCAAAAGTTTTTAGAAACATTCTGCTTGTAATATATAATCCATATATGAACTCCAGTGAATCTTTCAGTGGCATCAAAAGGTTGGTTATTGGTTATGTTTTTGTAAGGTTTATATTTACGTTGAGGTATTAAGTGATACAAAAGGAAGTGGAATGTGTTATTGTTGGGTTGCCTGCATTGATCAGTTCAACCTGGATGTTTCGGAAAACCATCTCTACTACAGCCAGAAAGTGTACACTCTACACTGTTTCAGCTACAGCTAGAAAGTGTACACTCTACACCATCTCCACTACAAGCAGAAGGTGTACCCTGCATTAATATTCCACTCTATAGCCAAAATGTGTGCATTTACACTTGCATTTTACATTTTTGTCATTTATAGCAGATGCTGTTACCCAAAGTGACTTAAAAAGTTGTGGACCATTAGATTGAAAGGAGGCCTGTTCAGCTTGCAAATTCGTCTGTTAAGATGAACTTGTTCATGCCTGAATTAAACTAACTGAATCAAACCAAAGATCATGTAATGTGTTTGGGTTCTTTTTGGACTTTGAGTCTTACTCTTACTCTGCACCTGCCTCAGCTGTGCATTATTATGTTACGTTACAATATATTACTTCTTTTTAACAGAAAGACTTTTGCTTTTGTAGAGAAAAAGCTGGATGGTGCATAATGGATGTTCTCCTTTTGTAATCTCACATCTCATTAACTGAATCGCCCTGCAGGGATGAGTCTTGATTAACACCACAGATGCGTTGCCTACCATGGAATATGTAAATAAGGTACAACTCTCCACAAGTGCAGTTACTGTTCATTTAAATCCCATAGTGCAACAGATGCCACTGTTAGGTGGCCACGCCCTGTCAGGTCACCCTGACCAGTAACAAACCGGCAGTTAGGCCCACCACTCACCCTGCCCATTACACAGGGTTCCCATGATTCCCGAAAGTCCTTAAATATGTTCATCTTGGAAAGTCATAGAGTTTCCCAGTGTCCTTGGAAATTGGACGAAAAAGAATAAGATTGTGAGCTTGCAAGCCGATGACACTACAGAAAATGTTGTTGTGTCTCCACTTGGGGATTGAAATTACTGCACTTAAAAGTAAATAAATCTGATTTTTCCTTTTGTCATGTTTTGTTTAGTTTGTTTTCTGTTAAAGGTCAGTAGGTTCTTGTATGTCAGTGTGTGCAGGGGTAAGACCTCTCACCATTTTTATTGAATATGTATTACTGTTACTGGAAACTACTTAAAACACAGCAATAAATCTTTGCAAGGGGTATATTTATAATGACAAACGAAACAAATTCTAGTGACTCTAGTGTCTAGAGGTAATTAACAGACAAAACATTTTAAGTGATGAATTAGCTGCTCTTAGAGTACAGTGCTTGGCACTGTTGATGCTGTGAAATACTTTAAGCTAAAAAAAAGTATCGAATTACTGTATTTGGAAAGAAAATTCCCTTTGAAATATAAAATGCCAAAACTAATTTCTCTGGTGTTCCAAGCCTCCAACTAATTTTACAGACACAAAGGTGTAAGAAAAAAATCCTTCAGTTCAGCATCACCATGATTTAAGGAGTGTTGAATAACCGCTCTGTTTGGTAAACGTGACAAACATGATTTATGTCAGTATTATCTCATACCTGAGGATGATAAATCCACATTCTCTCATAATTTAAGCAAGTTCACCTTGTTAAACAAGAAGTAAAAAATAAAGGCATGGGGTTTAAAAGGTTGAATAAGTCAGTGAGTTCAATAAGGGCTTGTCTGGTGACATAACGCTGTTGCCGAAGGAAATTCACCTCCTCTGCTTCCTTGAAACTGCGCTGAGTGATTGGTTTACACAATGGGAAGGGGCTACAATAGGAAGCATTTGAGTTTTGCTGTGTAAGGGTGTCTTGTAAATAAATAACATCACCATATAACAGATTGAAGTACAGTGCAAACAAAAATCAAATACTGGCACAGTGGAACCCACTTTGTACATTTCTTCTGTAAGGCAGAGGTGACAGTAAGTGTGATTTTAAAAAGGGATAAGTACAGGTATTTCAGCTGTGCTTCTAGTGCATTTTGCACTTAAGTACAGAAAATGAATTGATCTGCATTTTTGTGCGTTTTACCGCCATATAAAATACCGTATTCTGTGGCAATTTATTTATTAAGTCTAATGCTGTCAAATGATTGCGCAATGTGCATGACCACCGTGCCATCATCAGTTATTAACACAGAGCATAGCAACTTAAACTGTAATGTAAACTGCTGTACAGTATTTATCAAGTTGACATTATTGTTATGGTCACTTTTTTAAGGGTTTGAAAAATCACTTTCCATTATTGTAAATTTCCGTTATTGTAAAATCTCCTTGCACTACATGTGTAATCATCCAACTTGGTGCAATTTCTGTTGTCGCTTGGTGATACCTACCCTAGCAGTCTGTCGCAATCAGGAGCCCCATAGACCAGCCCACCCGAAAATCATGTGAGCTGCATGATTCTAGTGTTGAAGCATGGTGCAACAGCCACAGCTTTCACAAATTGTCACAGGTTAACTTTGCTCTGGAGGATAATGTTGACATTGACGTTGAATCCACAGACCTCTACAGGAAGGGGCCTCGCTAATATTCCAGTGGCTGTGATGTGGCTTGCTTTCCATATCGTTTTGGCAAACATCCTCATGTGTTTTGCTGGGAACTGCCTGCACTGTCTGATGACTTGATGATTTTTAGTGATACAGAACAGCTGTAAGTTCTCTGCCACATGCATATTTTCTAAGCTCACAGCGCTTTCTTGTTTATTCTGTATTACAGCCATGCACATACCATTCCAGTCAGCATCACGTATCCATCACATAGATATAGACACAGACATATCACAGATCTATCCATCTCTTCCCCACTTCTTTTGGAGTGAAGTAAAAGGAGGAACAAGCAAAAATATTGCATTACATTACATGATTATAATGATAATAATAGATCCTTTTTTATGAGTCAATGCCTTTATATTTACCTGTTTTGTAAGGAAGGGGTTATTTCCCAGCCACAGTACGCCAGCCTTTGTATGGATTAAGCAGCCCAGTGTCGTTCTTCTGTGCTGCTCCCAACAGGGCACCCATGCCAGGCTGCAGCTGACCATGGAGGCATGCGCACAGCTCGTACCACATTCATTTCCCGCTCGCAGTCATAGGGGAGCTGGCACGCTGATACCCACATAATTGGCTTACCAGTGGAGGAATATTAATAAGCATGGGCTGGGACCCGGTGACTACAGCATGATGTGAGCGGGGGGTCACGGTGCTGTTCTTTTTTTTCCCTCTGCAGTGTTTTATTGCTGGGGCTGTATCTGTCAGTGGCAGATATCCACACATCAGCTGCCGCACTGCAGTCTTCCAAGCACAGTCATTGTGGATTCAGCTCGCGGAAGTTTGTCAGTAACATTGGTTTTCGGATACACTGGAGTTGTGTATCTAGGCATGTTAAAAAAAAATTTAAAAACAAAAGGTTTAGTGGTTTAATGATTGTAAAGATGCGCTTAAACTTGAGGAAAAGTATGGAAACATTTCAGCGTGGTTATAATGAAGGTGCTTCTGGGGTACCTGCTCAAAGCCTCCCACCAGCTTGGCTGTGCTCCCTTCCCTTACAGAAACTTAGTGGACCTTTTCTTTTTCTTGTAATATTTATCACTGCTTACGTACATCTCAGAAATACCTTCCCTTTTTGTACATCTTGGTAATAGCTAACGGGAGTTATTTATCACGGAGAAACAGCGGACGTGAATGCTGGATTGCAACTTTTGCAGAATTCAGCCAAATAAACACTCACACACGGTACTCCACGGTTATTCATCTCTTGCATGGTGGTATTGTGGACCACTCTCAATGTGATTGATATAAATATATCTCGCGACGTCAGTACTAAATATAAACCTGCATTAGGCTGCTGCCAAGTGTATGGTTGAGTTAGCCCCATTTACTGTACGGTGCTAATATGGTTTTAAGACTCCCAGACAGCCCACTATATTCAAGTGGAAGAGTGGGAGGTTAAATATTAACCACAGACAGTTTCATAGAGTACTTTGTACTTTCAAACAAAAGAGCACTTCTGTATTGAACACAATTGTTTGAGTATATATACTGTAGATTATTATTATTGATTTGTTCTTACCACATTTACTGAGGTGGCTTGTTCTTACGTCATTGCTTTGCTAGCATGCTAGGTTATCTAAGAGTTGTAATCATTTGACAAGATCAGTAAGTGGTACTTCTACATTATTGTCATTGTCATTTGTCATGTGCTTCTAGTAGCCTATACGTCTGTCCCTTAACATGGTGTGCATTGGTCTGTACTCCACCAAATTACGATTACAGTAATTACATCAATGCATAACACGGTTGTAGATATGCAACATTGTTATGTTATTCTTCCTCATCGTTTGTTTTAGTGTGTTTTTATTTGCATTTTACCTTTAAGGTTACATTGTTCACTGTGTGTGGTAAATGTAACACTGACACTGACAAAGGAGAATAAGTGACATAGGAAAGGTATAGAGAAGCACAGATGACACACACTCACAGGTATGCAGCAGATTCAGAAAGGAGAGCATATCTGCCAGCCTTGAGCCTGGTTTCTCACGAAGGTCATTTGCAGGTTTCATCAGGGACAGCAAGGCAGGTGCCCTTGAGCCACATTTCAACAGATGGTACTGAGTCTTTGATGCAGGCCTTAAAAGCAAATAACTTTATTTTGCTGTATAAAAAGCCATAAGAACCTCCCTTAATTCTGATGAGTTAAAATTGTTAAAATCTTACAGTCATTACTCGGAAGATACAGATATTTCGACATTTATAGCTAGAATTTCTCTGATCCGGTCCATCTTCTCTGTAGACCAAAAAAAAAGGAAATCTGATTTTATTTTACTCCAGTTCCCGGCTTCATTTGTTACCCTGCGTCGTTTGACACAGCCCCCGATTCCTCTGTTGAAATAAATGTGAAAAGCGGTATGGATTATTCATTTGGCTCACTCTCTTATCCCGGGGCTCCTACCTCACAGAGCGCAGACTAAATATAAAGGCGAGGTGCCGCGCGGGGTGCAGGGTGCGGAGCGTGCTCAGAAGCGAGATCGTCTCTGCGGCGCGTACCTGATGGAATAATAATAATAATAATAACGCGGTCCGGGCCCTGCTTTCATCTCCTACGCAGCTCACCGCTGCGTTCCCATTCGCCGCGGGCGCGGTGATCAGCGGTTCAGAAGCCCGTCTATCCGCACATCGCATCGGCCCGCTCCGTCAGCGCGTCCCACGGGCGGTAATAACCCCACCTGTATCTGAAGGGGTGTGAGGTGGGCGAGGTGGGCGAAATGGGCGAGGCCTCGCCATTACCGCCAGGAATAACCCTGCTTTCAGATGAAGTGCTCAAGGCGGGCAGTGCAAACCTTTACCAAGATGGTGTGATAATCACATATGTACCTTTTTTTGAATATACTGTTGTTGTTGTTGTTACCAAAAGTGAATGTTTTAAAATGTATTGATTTCATAAATATGTGATTGGATCATCTCTTGGATCATCCAGAGTATGATTCAAAGTACGATTTTGTCTGTGACAGTAGCTATGTGATTAGTGCTACAGTGTAAAACAGTAACTATGGGACAGGCCCACCTGTGTTAGACTGCCATGGGGTTAATACATCTGTGTTGAATGATTACCATTGGATTAGCACACCTGTGTTAAACGATTGCTGTGGAATTAACATGCCTTTGCTAAATGATTCCCAATGGATTACCAGTCCTGTGTTAAACGAGAGCACCACAACTAAGCCTTTTCCATCTTTAATATCTAACTCAAATACAGGTCTCTAATTATTATTTTCTGTAATCCCTGCCATTTCTCTCTTCATATCCACAACTAAATGGACACTATCCTGTGTACATATACATGCAGTGTGATTGCATAAACATATATGTGATGCAGAAGGAGGACTGGACAGATTGAACACAGAGAGAGTCCTATGAATGTCATGCTCCTCTTTCAAAGTACATACAGAGAGGAGAAAGAGGAGAAGAGAAAGCTACAGCTACAGTGAAACAGCTAAGCAAGCAAGGTGGGGCCTAGCCCATGCTTGGATGGGAGACCTCCAGAGACACCCAGGCAGTCACTGGAGAAGGGGTGGTAGTGGGCAAGTGAGAGGCTCTCTTCCTGAAGATATGAAGAGCCCTACTGCTGCAGTATGATAGCGTAGCCACTGTGCTATGGGAGGAGATCATTAAAGACCCCATTATTAGATCATAGCCGCAGTTTGATCAGTAATGAGTGAGTCATTGTTTTGAATAAAAGCTGGTCTGGAGACTGTGCAGAATTACATCACTCTCAAACACTTGCTGCATTTTTTTTTTTCCTGAAGGAGCACCTCGTGTGATTTATAGTTAGGCAGCATTATTGTTTTGGTGCAATCACTCAGAATTGTAACAGTTACTCTAAACAGTAATAACCTTTGCTGCCTGCCGCAGCAGAGATTTTTATTTCCTTTCAACACTATAGAATGTTATCATTCGAGCGCTGTTTAAAAAGTGAAAGTGATTCCAGTGCTATCGGTGTCATCATTCACGGTCATTTGTGCAGCGGTTCTCTCCTCTCACTTGTCTTCAAGCCCATTTTTATTACCTTACAACCAGTGATTGTGAAGCATCTAAATATCACGATAATAAGCAGGTACGTCATCTGAGGTATAGTCATACCAGATGTATAGCTCGGTAAGTGGGGGTATCTTTAGCACTTTGAGTATGTAACGGGGCTTTAGGGTGAGTCACCTGCCGCTCTTGTGTTTGGCAGATCCTCGGAGGGGGCATAAGTAACCTCACTGCGCCACCAACATGTCCAGACAGGAGCGCACCGTCTCTGCTAGACCATATTACTGCTCCACGCGGTTCATCAAACCATCAGTCAATCCGCAGTTTACTGTTTATAGCAGTTTTTACAGCTGCATTGTCAGGAAGGGTCGGACCGAGTAGGCTTGCCGGAGGGAATCAAAACTCTGGGGGACAAGCCAAATAAGGGAAGATTTGTTTATTAATTACTCGTTGACTCTAAGAAAAGGTGGATGAGAGAAATTCCTGGAAAACTGTGGAATAGAAAACAAACAGTGGAATAGGAAGAAATGAAAGACTCAGTGTTGTCTGGCAGTTAGCCAGGCCTTAAGTCCTTTCAGCTACTTACAGCATTTGGCTGCCTGCTTGCAGTGGTGGTGTATATTCTGTATCATTGCAAATAATTGCTGCCTGCATGTGATCAAAAAAATCTCCACTAATAATACCATAATTAGTGTAATTAGTGATTAGCCTTCATCTTTTGAATTTATTGCATCCCAGATCTATTCCATATAATTTAGATATTTCTTGTTTAAATTCAGCTGGTTGCTCAGACAGTCAGAATAACATGCGTGGAGCATTTTATTTTGGTCTCCAAGGTAGTTGTCACCCAGGTAATGTTTGCATTGAAAGGAGTTCATGATATTTAAACAGAGCATTGTTTGCTTTTACACCCGTCTATCTAGTATGTGTAGGTTTGTGTCTTTCAGAGCAAATAGTACTCATTTATACATATCCCTGTCTGAGCATGCATAGTAGACCATTATATCCCCGCTTTAACAGTAAAGGTTACCAGGACATCTCAGAAATATCAATTGGGAAATCGTCCTCTTGCTATGTTTCAAAGCCATTTGACTGCAAGAACTGTCAGATGCTTCCCCTGTCAGACTATTTCAATGAAAGATTGTATTCAATCACAGAGGGTTATAATCGAGAGGCTGAATTTATTATCTTCATTCGCTTTATTATTTAACATACATGTTTGTGCTTTCAGCGTTTTTACTGTTGCCGATCCTGTATAATGATATTCCATGTCATTTGTGTGTGTGTGTGTATAAATGACTTCATGATGTGTGATATTGTATCTGTGACCTCTACTGTATGACATTTGTTATAATCTATAATAAATGTGTTCTTTCATGTTTGCAGGATCCTTTTGTTTTTGAGCCGAACTGTCTGTTTAAAGTGGATGAATTTGGCTTCTTTCTTACATGGAAAAGTGAAGGAAAGGTAAGATCACTTATTTAACTGGATTTTCTTTGAGGTGTGCTTGAAGGTTAAAAGATTACTCATTCTGGCCCTTCCACAACATTAAAACCATAGCTTTTCTAAGATGTCTTTTGAAAGTTGACCAAGACTGCGCATATATTTAAAGTGTTTGCCAACCTAAGGGGGCGTTGGGTTTTACATTAAGAAGAATGCCAGTGCTGTTTAGCACTTAGGGAGCCAACCTTGTCACCCTTAAGCAGGTTTTTTTTTAACCATGGATGAATGGATAACACGAATAAGGAAATGCACAAAGCCATATCATTTTGTTCTTACTCAATATCTTGGCTTTAACCCTCACTGAAATTAACCAACATGCTATGTAAGCATTGAAAATAATGTTATACCTGCAGCATAACAGTCAGATAGAATGCCCTTGGAAACCTTCTGAAATCATATGAGGCAAATTCTTCTAATTCTCCTTCACTTCTTGCACAGGTTGTGCTCACTTGCTGTCAATGCTGATGCACCAGCATGTTATAGCCAATACTTGTTTTAGTGACATTTAAAAATGTGATGGGTAGTTGGTGTTTTTTTTTTTAATAATGTTAAACACTTCTAGTACATTGGACCACCTACGTCATTTTTCATTAATGTTATAAAAACACAGATATTGCTGGAAACGCAACACTTTTATTTTTAATGGCTAGGAGACTGAGTGAGTGCTAAGTTGTTTAAGATGCTCTGTTTCATGTGTCTCCTTTCAGGAAGGCCAGGTTCTAGAATGCTCTTTGATCAACAGCATCCGGGTCGGAGCAGTGCCGAAGGTAAGAACCTCAAAATGCCTGTAAACCCGAGGCCATCCTAGGCCTAGCCATCCTCATTACATTGCTTTACATTACATTACATGATTGGCATTTAGCAGGCACTTTTATCCAGAGTGACTTGCATAGATTACAGTTTTTTTTTTTTTCTTCACGTTACCCATTTATACAGCTGGATGTTTACTGAAGCAATTCCGCATTAAGTACAACAGCAGTGCCCCAGCGGGGAATCGAACCGGCAACCTTTAGGTTTACCAGTCCTGCTCCTTACCACTATGCTACACTGAGGCCCCATTACTTGGCTGCTTGGCTCTATGGAAACAAGTCCATAAAGAGAGCAGCAGGTGACCATTGCTACATTTGTCCTGGGTACATTCTGTTACAGGTGTTGTGTCCTCAAATTCCTCTCCATCCTGAATAGGCACACCTTGCCCTGAATAGTATCAGCTCCACAAACAACCTCCTACACTGAGCAGAATGCTGATGCTGTTTGGCCAAAATTTCAGCTGTTAAACATTAAGTTGCCCAAAGCAATTGTGCTGCCAACAGAAGCAAAATTGCTGTCCCATCAACACTGGAATAAAAAAAAAAACGATGCAGAAGAAATGAGAGAATATTCATTTGTGCTTGAATTAGATATTTAATTTAAGGACAAAAAATTAAATTGACTCATGGTCTTTCATAGTTCTACAGTACACACACTGTAGCTACATAGCTAACTGTGTGTGAACTCACATCATCAACAACATTGTTTAGTAAGGCAAGCAAATCAAATTTATTCCAAAATTCAAAAAATTTCTCAATAAGAATTGACAGATAGATCAAAGCAGCAGAAGTCTCAGATTTCTGCTTGGAGGAAGTAACTTCTTTCCATCACCAAGGCTAATGAAATGCTGTTATAAAAAGCAGTTGATTGTATTTGGTGAGGAAATATCAGTCAGATTTGAAAATGTTTTGTTGACAGAAATATTCAAACCCCTGTACCTAACAGAAGCACAGCCTCACCCTCTGAAATGAGTAGAGGAATGCACAGAAATGACTGGGTCGCCTGTTAAAACTGTGCAAACACACTGAAAATGTTACATTGTCCATCCCAATAACTGAGATCAAAGCTCACATTCACTGCTCTTTGGCAACTGCAGTGCACTCCATGGTGATTCTCTGCAAACAACAAACAGTGACGATGCATGAATAGCTCTTTTTATGATGTGAAAACAAATGGCTTCTCTCAGTCTCAAGTCTGGAAATGTGAGCTAGTAGCAAAGATTAAGCCCCACTTGTAGAGGTTTCTTCCTGTTGTTCTTCATTTACATATGTATTCACGTATTATTTATTATAAGCTACATTTAGTTATATTATGATCTACTCTTCTCAGAGTGGTTGTTTACAATGTAAATGTAGCTGTTAAAGTAGCATAATAATTTTGGTGACTTGCAATGTAGTTCTGATGGTGAGAGAAATTAGTTTCTCATTACTGTAAAATGCATTTAAATCACTGGCTAAAAGGTCTTTGCATCCCAGAAAGTATATCTAGTCATTTTCTAAGTTTCTATGAAAGACTGTAAAAGCATAGTTTGCAACTGGTTTTATAATATGTAAAGTATCTATCCCAAAAGACACATTGTAAATATTGGTGGTAGTTTTCTAATGCCTTTGATACGTTTGCTTACTGCCTCTGAAAACCTTGCTTACTGGCTGTGATCCCTGGCTACTGGCTTTAATATTCATGAATTACATTCCATTACATTACATTACATTACATTACATTAATTTAGCAGATGCTCTTAACCAGAGTGCATCCATTCGAGCTGAACAGTGTCCGACCAGGCAAACAACACTCCCAGACCAGTGAGTGTTAGCATTTAGTGAGTGGTAGCATACTCGCACTAGCATAACACTGGCATAACACTGGCTTTGATATCCTTATCAACTTGCATTGATATCCTTGGCCTCTAGTGTTGCCATCCTTATCTACTGGCTTTAATACTATTACTGACTGGCTTTCATATGGTTGCCCACACACATATATGTATATGTATGTGTTTTTTTGTTTTGTTTTGTTTTTTTTTCTTTTTTCTGCATGTTCACAATGAGTATCATTATGATAGGGTCACGACACATCACACATGCGCACACACTTTTTTCCTTTTTGGCACTTGTTGCTGACATAATCACACAACTAGAGGCAGCCTCCCTTCCAGACAAACGTAAAGGTGAACTGCTGAGCAGAAAAGGAGAGAAAAACAGTAGCGGGGAACTTGAAAGCGATAGACTTCAACTGCTGTTTTGTTGCAGCTGGTTTTTGTTTGATTTGGGGCAGTGCTCTTCTCTTCTCTGAGACAGGTAGACAGAATGTGATTGGGGCTTTGTCTGCACTGTTTGTTTTCTCCGGGACGCTGGTAGATAGTGTTGTGGGGCCCAGAATGCCTGTAAGCGCTAGCTTTTTGTACAGCTGTTTGTATTCACCTGGACTCAAAGCCTTTTGGAATCATCATCACTCATCAGTGTTCCGAAACCGAGCTGGGTTGTTGCCTCTGTGGTGGCGTTTTTAAAATAAACCAAACTAAACGCCAAACTCACCTCTGGGGCGCTCTGATGGCTGTGGAGCCCACAAAACAGCAGGCCTGTGAGGAGATCCCAGGAGTCTGAGAGGCGGTAAATTCACCTTGCCTGTCTTGGGTTATGAGGTCTGCCTTGTGCACCTTCTGGGTTTGTTTTATTTCTCTCGCAGTAACACAGCGCACTGTTAGGTCTGGGTAGCTATTCCCTTTACAGCCGTTTAGTATCATTTGTTTTTGAGCCAGCGTAGCTATTTGTAACAGTATTAATATTGTCAAATTAAAAATAAATCAGAATTTTATTTTTCTTTCTGCAGTCAGGAGTATCTAACTGACCACTACATGCTTTATGACATCACAAAAGCTCAATGTGTTATTGGTTTCTGTGGAGCTGGTCCTGGTTCTGAGCCGAGCCCCGCTATGTCTTTCGCTCCAGGACCCAAAGATCCTGTCGTCCCTGGAGGCTGCTGGGAAGGCGGAGAGCGACCTGGAGGGCCGCATCATCTGCGTGTGCAGCGGCACTGACCTGGTGAACCTCAGCTTCATGTACATGGTGGCCGACAGCGCCGACACCGCCAAGGTACACGCCCCGCTTCCAGAACGCTGATGGGAACAGGAAGTGACACGCCTGCCTGCGTCTCCCTCCGAGATGTCGCCAGCTGTTTCCCTCTCTCACCGCAGACACTGCTGGGAAAATCCCTCCATCTCTCTTTTTCTCTGTTTTCTTCCTTTTCTCTCTCTCTCTTCCTCTCCCTCTCTGTACATCCCTCCTCTCTTTTTCTCTTTCTCTTCTCTCCGTTTTCCTTTTCCTGTCCCCCTCTTTCTTTCTTTATCTACCTCGCTCTGACCCTCTGTCTCTATTCTGTCGATCTCTCTCTCTCTCTCTCTCTCTCTCTCTCTCTCTCTCTCACCTTCTCTCTCCCCTCAAACCGCACGTTAGGCCAAATTCCTGAAAAGGAAATCCATGCAGTGTTTTCTCTCAGCCAAGGCTCTGTTCAGCCCCCAGGGGGCGTTAGCGTTCCACTGACAGAGCCAGACAGTTGCTCTGCTGGCACACACTCAGCCAGTTTGTGTTGTGTTTTATTATCTCCTCTCAGATGAATTGCGTGCAGGGCCTTTTGCTGCTGAGGGAGACAGAGCATCTCTTGGAATTTACATTTAAAAATAGCCTCTAAGGGAGTTGATTGGCTCAGTCTTTAAAGCACAATAAGGAGAAATACCTAAGGCCTTATCCCTGTGAGCACATGCCTGACTAAGAGATCCATCTTTAAACAAGCAGGAGGCTGCCCTTGTATATTAGGATGTGCTGCCCTCTAGTGGATATGAAATGCTCTGACATTAGGCAGTGGTTTTGTTGGAAAGGCATTAGGAGTGTTAACAATTGAAGTATTAATGTAGTGGAGTTAGTTGTGGTACTGAACGCTCCCATTTCAGTTTTTGTGGCCAAAACATCGCCACAAGCACTCTAATAAAGCCCACCTGGAATGTGAATCTACGCTATTTCAGAGACTTGCTCTTTTGCCCTTTTTTCAGCATTCTAAACCTTGCAAGGATTCATGGTTTATTTTTCTTCAGTTTGATAACATTGACTGTACTTCTGTAATGTAAAATGGCCCTTCTCTCATATTGCACAGAACCCCAGTAAAGACTCTTGTAGGTTGGTCTAGTAATAAGCCTGCAGGGACTTTCCAGCCTGTTATTTCCCCACCCATCAAATCAAACACCAGTGGAAAATCAACAAGCCGGGTTTTTTCAGTATTGCAAATTCAATGTTTGTGGACATTTAAAGACAATGAATCCTGGCTGTCTTAATTATGAAGAACAAATCCACCTCTTAGATATAATTTAAAGTAATAATGCTTTAGTAATAATGCAGACTCTATAATTTCTTAATTTAGATGTATGTTCACTGCTGCTGTAGACGTCTGGAGAGCTTATTGCAATGCTACATCCTCAGGCACACGTGATAACCTTTAGCACAAAATAAATTGCAATAATAGCGATCGCCTCACAGTAATCAGCTTCCATTTATGACGTCTGCGGGTCGCCGCCGTTATTAAATTGATGCGGTCCCTCTCCATTTCCATGGAGTAGTTAAGACGCCAGTTAGATTCGCGAATGAAGACGGTCATGCTAACCCTCTCTGTAGCACGGCCAGAGCCTTGTGAAATGAGTACGTGCCGAGAGCAAGATCAGACGCATCAGCAGGGCTCGGATCCCGGGCTCCACACGCCCCTCACTGTCCGCAGACGTCTCAAGGAGTAAAAGGCAAATAAAGCCTTTCATATCGTCCCTCCTCATCCACAAGAACCCGCGGTGAATTATAGAATAAAGCAAAAACAAGTCTAATAATGAATAATCCGGGTTCTGGGAGATTATATGGGCGTCAGATGTTGGCGCGGGTTGTGCCAATTCCTTCCCTGGCCTGGGTGCGTACTGATTTTAGGAGGGCTTGCTTTGACGCTGTCTGTCAAAGGCCTGTGAGGCCCTTACCGCTGTTCTCTAAAGGAAGAGAGTTCCTCTCAGTTTGTGCGGCCTAACTCTGTTTCACCCTCTTGTTTGTTCGTAGCAATGGGTGGAGGGCCTGAGATCAGTGATTCACAACTTCAAGGCAAACAACGTGTGTCCCATGACCTGCCTGAAAAAACAGTGAGTAGCAGGACCTCCCAGACAAAACACAGAAACAGGAAGCCGCTGCAGGTGTAGCTCCTGAAAGCAATTTGGTGTAGCCTGCGGGCCTTGTGCATCTTTCTTGTAAATGAAAGGAAGTGTCCCTTCAGCTCTTGTTTCTCTTTTTTTCTGTTTAGCTGGATGAGGTTATCATTTTTGACCAACGTGAATGGAAAAATCCCAGTACGGAGGTAAGGAAGCTCAGTGTGGCATTTATTTATTCATACTTTAATTTTTTCATCCTTTTTTGTAACATGGTTCGTCCATTTGGATTAAAATGTAGATTTCAGGAGAGACCCAGTCCAATATTTACCCACAATATACAATATAAGAAAAAGACAATGGTTTACCACACAAGAGTAACAGTCAAAACTCTTCACTGAGTAGTAGTACTGAAGGACTAAGCAAATGAAAATTTGCTTACATAGAGAAAAGACAAATAGAATTGTACTTACATACTGCATACCCTGCCTAGCTGTCCAGTGTACCAGTGTATGACATCTAAGTGGCAAAACTGCCCAGTTATTTTCAAACAACACAGAAGTCAGAAGTCAGAATCTGCAGTATTACAGAGATAAACTGCTCTCCTCTGTGTCAGTTCTGAATAGCTGATAATACCATAAATAGTGTGCATCTGTTGCAGCTGTGTTTCATTTCAGGTTAGCCCGATTCTACAATCTACCCAATTAAAGTGGATTTTCTCTGAAATTTTATCTCCACTTGCCATTACTGGCCCAGGGGAAAATTTCCCCTTTTATTCCTCAGTGACATAAGAGGGGGTTTTATACTTTTTGCTTTTTTAAATCCTCTCAGTGACAGATTACTAATATAAATCTTTGCCGTATGATGTACAACTGTAAGGTGTTTCTGTCTTAAAGAAAGCATAATTTGTTCACGTAATAAAGTACCTATTGTCATTGTCTGCAAATTTTTTTTGTTGTTAAACCATCACTGCTGTTCTGTTTGAGGTGTATCCACCATGACTCATTATTCTGTGAACAGTGTTCTGTGACATTGCCTTTGTTGAGCATGAAATATCAGATAAAACTGGAATTATTGATAAACTGTGCTAACATGGACTCTCGCCCCCTGCCCTCCAATAGCATAACAAGGACGTTTGCCTCCGGCAAAACAGAAAAGGGGATCTTTCAGGCCCTGAAGGATTTGGGCCTGCCCAGTGGAAAGGTGAGTGCTTCAGGTATTTTAAAGAGAGGCTCTGTGTTCAACTAAAGGTGGAGACGGGTGGAAATATGAGTATTTCAGGTTCATTTTCTGTTAAAGGTGTAGATTAGCAGAAAGGTGAGTATTTCAGGTGTTTGAAACCAGGGCCCCGTGTTTAATTAAATGTGTGAATATAAACTGGATGGGCTGGGATTGGATAAAGCTTTTCTTTGGCGCTTCGTTGCAGAACGATGAAATCGAGCACTCCGTCTTCACCTTCGACATGTTCTACGCTCTCACCCAGAAGATCTGCCCTCGAACCGACATAGAGGAGTTATTCAAAAAGATGTGAGTTCACCAGACATGAGTACATTGATCCGTAGATGCTCTGAAGATTTGTGTTCATATAGAGGCACACAGCCATGATTAGAGAGGCCGCACACCGTAGGTCTTTTACCCTGAATGTAAAGGAGCATGTTCAGAATTTTAACTTTGTGATTTTCAGGGGAGTGGTCAATGAAATGTTGCCATGACAACTTCAGAATGTATTTGCATCCTCTAGATGAGAAATGTCCAATTTAGTGATTGATAATAGCGGTGAAATGGATTGTTGAAGTTTGTGTTTTTTGCTCATGACAGAGACAGACTGCATCTGCTATACTAACTTCCTTGAAAAACCTAACCTGCTTCAATAGTTTGAATATTAACCTGTTTGTTAAACTAACTAGTTTAGTCAACCTGTTTGACAAGTGATGGTTTATTAGTAATAAAAAATAAAGATTTGCTTTAAAAACTTCAACTACATGTTGCAGTTGATCCATAAGAACACCTATCTCTTCTTTTTCATTATTCAGTTTCATTAATTCAGAAGTATAACAGAATTTTTTTTTCTAATTAATTCCTTTTCAGCAATGGAGACAAAACTGATTATTTAAGCGTAGACCAATTAGTCAGCTTTCTGAATGAAGTAAGCTTTTTTCATTCATTAACTTTACTGTGCGACTGCTTGCCCCTCCATCTCTTCACATTGCATGCGTCATGCTTCGAACCCGCCGCCAAACACCTTCCCCTCTCCTCAGCATCTCTGCCTAGTTGTGTAACCATGCAAACCCCGGGGTGGGGGGGTGGTGGGTGGGTGGAGGAAAATGCAGCTTCCTGTGCTGTCTGGCTTCACGTCTGTCCTGTCCATGTGGTCTTCCTCTGGCTGAATAAATATCTGCTTTTTTGAGTCTCACTGAACTGGAACACAGTAAATGTTGCCAAAAGAAATAATTCCACTCCACAATGTTCACAGCCTTGTGTTATGGCCATAGATTTATAGTTTACACAGTGTTTTGAGGAGTTTTGCTACTTATTCTTATGGCTTTTTGGCTTATGAAATGATATACGTGTTGTATGTTTTTTAACAATACTCCATACTTCTTAATTGGTTGTGTGAACTGATTCACTGTCCTTGTGAGGATTCAGTTTCTTTTAAAGAAAAAGAAATAAAAAGGCCTGTTGTGTATAGTGCCAATTTTAGATGCAACAGTGCAAAACTGCTACAAAATCCTCATTGTGTAAACAGTAGCAGTGATGTGCCTGATTATCTCAAGACATTATGTTTACTGTATTTTTTAAAAATTCTTATTCGTATTTTTTGCTTTGGCAGAATCAGCGTGACCCGCGTCTGAATGAGATTTTATTTCCATTTTATGATCCCAAACGGGCCATGCAGATCATAGAGAAGTACGAGCGAGATGAGGAGTTGAAAAAGAAAGGTAATCAGGAGGAAGTGTTCTCAGTTACACTCTCCTTCCCCCTCTCTGTCTCTCACGCTCCCTCTCATGTTCTTTGTCTCTCCCTCTCCCTCTCTCTCTCTCATTTTCTTTCTCTGGTTCGATCTCCCTCGTGCTGTCTCTGTCTCTTGCTTTCATCTGTTTCTCTCCCTTATAAGGCTCCCAAGGCAAAGTTCTCCTGTGGCAGTTTGTTTACGATAGCTGTGATCTTCACGTGTCCGTACCACAGTAGGCCCAGGACATGTGCCCTTGGTTTGCATCGTTTCACGAGTTATGAACTGATGCTGTAATATAAATCCAACCAAGCTGTGCGATTGCATTTCAGGGAGAGAGGAATGTTTTGACAGCGGGGGCTTTGTGGAAGACACTAAACCCTCGTGAAATTTTGGCTGCGGGTGTGGAAGGCATGTTACTGTCTGTTCCTCGTCAAGGAGCACACTGTCATGCATTTCTTTCACATAGAGTTACTCCATCAAATGTGAGATATGTAGGCTTCACTACCCAATCAGTGTGTAGAATACAGGGCACTGTTTGAGAAGAGACTGGTCAAATGATTGGCTTGTTCACTGAGTTGTTCACTGACACTAATTTGCTTTTAAGAAAGAATCAAATTGTTTCTTCTGCAAGATGTCCTCGATACGACAAGAGCATTAAATCACAGTGGTATTACTGCAAAAAGGCTACATTGCAGGCTTATAGTCCAGGATTCTTTTCAGCTAATAAAAAAATCACGTCTACCCACTACCCCCTGGTGGTGACATGATGCAGTTGCGATTGTGCCAGCCAGTGATGGGGGCACTGTGACCTTAAAATTGAATTTAAATAGAAAATTCTTGAAAACACCATCTTTAACATCTGGGACCAAAAAAAAATACATTTACATCACAGCAAGCAAGCAGAGCCAACTTACAAAAATATTGGATATTAATAATGGATAGTTGTGAGTGATTTAAAAATCCTTTGCACTTAAAGTGACATCCAGTTTATTAAATCCAAGATACTGACTGGATTTCTCCGTTTAAATTCTGAGGAAATGCTCCCAAACTCCAAGGGGGGGTGGGGTGGGCCCTGCGTCCATCTTCATGAAAGTCTTAGCCACTGTGAACACTCATTTTGACCAGGGATCTGCCTAATTAACACCCCTCTGCACAGGCCGGATGTCCAGTGACGGCTTCTGCCGGTACCTGATGTCGGACGAGAATGCGCCGGTCTTCCTGGACCGTCTGGAGCTCTACCAGGAGATGGACCAGCCTCTGGCCCACTACTTCATCAGCTCCTCCCACAACACCTACCTGACGGGCAGGCAGTTTGGGGGGAAGTCCTCGGTGGAGATGTACCGGCAGGTCCTCCTGTCTGGGTGCAGGTACAGCTGGGCAGCACTGCAGAGTGTTGGATACTGTGCTTTACAGCAGGGATTACTGTAGTTACTGTAGAATAATTACCATAGAGATTACTATACTTTAGAGCAGGGATTACAGTAGTTACTGTAGAGTAATTACCATAGAGATTACCATACTTTAGAACAGGGCTTACTGTAGCAGTGACTGTTGAGCAGAGTTTACTGCATGTATTATTGTTGTTTTGAACAGAGATTACTGTAGAGGATACTCTAGTTGAGAGCAGGGATGACTGAACAGATTAAAATAGTTTAGAACAAGGATTACTGTATAGATTAATATACTATAGAGAAGGGATTACTGTAGTTCAGAGAAGAGATTACCATACAGATTACTATACTTTAGAGCAGGGAGTAATGTAGATATTACTGTATTTGAGAGCAGGGTTTTCTGTAGAGATTACTATACTTTAGAGCAAAGATTACTGTAGAGATTACTGTGCATTAGAGCAGGATTCACTGTGCAGATTGCTATAGTTTAGGTCAGATTACTGTATAGTACTTTATACTTTAGAGCAGGGATTACTGTATGGAAAGTAATAACAGCACTAGTAGAACAAATTTAAAACCACTGTGTGATGTATTCACATCACTATTATCCGTGTGTGTGTGTGTGTCGGTGTGTGCGCGTGCGTGTGTGTGTGTGTGTGTGTGTGTGTGTGTGTGTGTGTGTGTGTGTGTGTGTGTGTGTGTGTCTGTGTCTGTGTGCGTGTGCGTGTGTGTGTGTGTGTGTGCGTGTGTGTGTGTGTTTTCAGATGTGTGGAGCTGGACTGTTGGGATGGGAAAGGAGAGGACCAGGAGCCCATTATAACCCATGGAAAGGCTATGTGCACCGACATCCTGTTCAAGGTGACTGAACTTCCCCACCCAACATGCATACATAGCCAGTTACATTTGATCATTTCATTTAGAGGACCTACCCATTGATCACCGATCATAAATCTGATACCAGAACAGAACATGATCTGTAAAAGGCTGTATATACTATACACTAATTTGAAATGGGATCCTGGGTTTATTAGCTTTTCTGTGGAGAGGTTATCTGACCCTTATTTAATGTTGCATGTGATTAAATCCAAATACCATGAAGGAGTAGTTAATGTTTGTTGTAATGTTCAATGAAATAAAAGGACATTCAGACTGTACCACACAAGGATGTCAGACCATGTGAACATAACCCAGATTTTGGCTAATAAGACAGTAATTCAGGTTACATCAAAGGAGCATCATATTGATACACTTTTGGGTTACAGATTATGAAATAACATGCTTGTTATTGTAGGATGTAATTCAAGCCATTAAAGAAACCGCTTTTGTGACCTCTGAATACCCAGTGATTCTGTCCTTTGAAAACCACTGCAGGTGAGTGAGTGCTTAAAATTCATTAATGTCCATTTCACAAAGTCAGCATTTTCTGTGTGATTTTTTTTCCTCAATTAAATTTCACTTAATTTTCTGAATTGATTGAATTCAAATAGAATTGATCCCAAATATAATGGATAGCAGTGTGGTGTATGGAGCTGGTGGAATGTTTATGTCTATAGCCAGCAGTGAGGTGTATGGAGCTCGTGGAGTATGGATATCTACAGATACCAGTGTGATGTATGTGTATTTCCTGTTGAACACAGTAAGCCACAGCAGTATAAGATGGCACGGTACTGTGAGGAGATTTTCGGGGATCTGTTGCTGAAGCAGCCGCTGGAGGCCTTCCCTGTAAGTGACTTTTGTTCTTCTTTTCAGTTGAACTTAATAATGCTGTTAGAACAGCCACATAATAAAGCTATGTTTGAATCCTTTTCTTTGTGCCCCGTCACAGATCGAACCTGGACGACCATTGCCTTCCCCCAATGACCTCAAAAGAAAAATCCTCATCAAAAACAAAAGGTTAAAACCTGAAGTGGAACAGAGTAAGTTCTCTCTTTTCAATAAGACAGACTTTTAAAAGACACATATCTCTAATTATGTTACATGTACTTAGTGATAAGTATAGCATTTTAATTAAAGAGTCACTACTTTTTTTCAGTATGTGTTCTACAAATATACATAGCCCTTAGACAACATCTTAGACAACAGAGGTGTAACACATTAAGAGCTTGAATATTGATACTGAGACATTGGACAAGTAAAACCACTGAGTTTACCTTGAGTTTGACTTTTTTTTTACAGAGCAGCTGGAGTTGTTTAAAAAGCACATGGAAGCAGGTGAAACCAGCACCCCAGCAAATATCCTGGAGGATGAGAATGAAGAGGAGATGGAGAACGGTGAGATACTGGAAAACCGTTTACAATCTTAAAATTTCCACAGACGTAGCGATTTGTAGCCTGTTTTCAACTTTGCATTACAATACATTATTACATTACATTCATTTAGCAGACGCTAATATCCAGAGAGACTTCCAGCACAAAAAAACAGAAGTGTATCCATTCGAGATGAATGGGACAACAGTGTCAGGCCAGGCTAACAACACTCCCAGGCCAGTGAGCGTGAGTGTAACACTGTTCAAGCCCTACCACACGTTAACTTGTGCTAACTTCTAGACAGCCTAGAAACAAAGGGAGGCCAAGCACATGTACAGTTAGTGAACAAAGAGTGAGAATTGGTTAAAATATTGTATTGTTTTTCATGCCACCTTACACATAAACCCTTCCCATTGCTGAGTGCTATTTTGAATAATGGGAAAAAACAGTGAGGCCATTCTGCTTGGCGGACAGTAGGTGGCAGCATATTGGCCTTAGAATGCTAGTTCTAATCTAGCCAGTGCCCCTGTCTTTCCCTTGACACTGACAAGTGCTCATACAGAACCATGGTAGCACAAATACAATAATGATCATACTTAGGTGTGGAATATTCTTTCCTTTTAGAAGGCTCATTCAGTCAAGTTCCTCACTGTTAACATGACTGGCTCATGAAGTTCTGAGTCCGCTTGCACTGCTCTAGTAAAGCTTTTTATTGTCCATGTAAACTATTTCAAATCACAGTTCTGTCTCTGTCTGTCAAATTTGTTCTTTCTCAAAACATGGTGAGTTTTAGAAGTGATTTTTTTTTTTTTGAGGAGCTGAATCGTTTCACAGTGTGGTGTGGTGAGCTGAAGGTTTAATTAGCGCAAGCCTCTCAACCTGCTGCAGTAGGAGTCCTGTAACCGTGCTTTTAATTAGATGGTAATTCCAAGGCGATGATGGAGAGTTCTGGAGTTATTAAGCAGATGTGCATTCAAGGGAAGTAATTCAAATACTAGCGTCATTCTGTTATTTTCACCTAGCGTAACCTTTATAGAATTCACAATAAAACCAAAAAAAAAAGAAACAAGACCTTTTCAGATATAATTGTTTCTGCAACAGGATTTGCAGTAACAAAAATCAAATTACTTATAAATGAGGTTATGACAAAAGTTGGCCTACATGTGCTCGTAGTGTGTTTACTTGCATAAAACAAAGAGGTTGTTTGGAACAGTAATTGCTAGGGCGTTAACTTGGAAACATTTTAGGACATTAAATGATTCTGTGTACACAATTCAAATAAATGAGTGTGTAAATCATGCTCCACTCCATGTGGCTGGACCAGACTGAGAGCATTACATTACATTGCATTACATTACAATACATTACATTACGTTCATTTAATAGGCGCTCTTATCCAGAGCAACTTCCAGCACAACACAACAGTGTCAGACCAGGCTAACAACACTCCCAGACCAGAAAGCGTGAGCGGAACACTATTCAAGCCCTACCACAAGTTAACTTGTGCTAACTTGACTAGTCTGCACACACTACCATACCTCACCGACACTAGATCACAGAATCCACCACTATCCATGGTTTGGGAGGGGGTGGTTGAAGATGGGGGATTGCAGTGTTCTCTCTGATATCTGCATCGCTGTGCCCTTTACAGCTGACGTTAAAGACGTGAATCCTGAGCTGAAGACCGGCAATAATCTGTCTACGGACGAACTGAGTGAGAAAGAGGCCCACATGAACAGTGTGAAAAAGGTGGGGATCCACTGGCAGTCATCCACTGACTTTACCATTCTAATTGGAGGTGTAGTGTTTTGCACATGCTTTAAAGTCAGTGTAAGTAAAAAAACTGTGGTCTAGCAGAACATTTGAATTAAAAGGTTGTGATTTAAAACAGTGGTTTCGATGTTTCAGAGTTTTTCTGAGGAAAGAAATAAAATGCATATAACATGCTAATTTGTGCCTCCTTATTTTGTATTGTTATTTGGAAGGTTACTGAAGATGAGGTGACAGAGATATCAGAGGCCACAGAAGCAACAGACATCACTGATGTGTCTGAATCCTCTGACCAGGACAACAAGAAGGTAGCCTCACCTAAGTGGAACATATCCTCACCTTATCCTCCTTGTGATCGGTATAATTTATTTATCCCTGTGTTAACCTCCTCTTGATCATTATAATTTATTTACCTCAGTGTTTGTTAACCTCCCCTAGATGATCATTTATTGATTTGGCCGATGCTCTTATCTAAAGCGACTTACTGTGCCAAGAACGGTGAGAACAAGGGCACGGGTACAGAATTTCAACCGGATCATTGCTGTAGAGGCATCACACTGAGATACAAGCACACAGCTGTAACTGTTTTTAACATTACATTATTACATTAGACTATAGTTCATGTCCAGAGCAACTTTACATGACTTGCTATAATATGATAGTTAGATATTCAAGTTTTAAACAAGTTTTTAACATGTATGTCCTGAGGCTTAGAAGCACCATTACCTCGTAACACACACATAGTGGTCCATGCATGTGTACTTCTGTCTTATGCATGCAGCGTCTATCAGAACTTCATTGTTTAAAATAACCTTGAAAACACTTCTGCCTGTAACCTTATTAAAGATTCACCAGACGTTTACTTTTTACCAAGCAGATCTGAATATAAACCCCCAGTTTTCCCCATAGACTTCAGTCTGCATAATGATTACATTTTGTCTCTTTCAGAAAGCTTTGAAGCCAAGCGATGCATTTTGCACTGTGCATTAAGGGATTCACTCCTGTCATAATGAATGCACAATAGAATTTTTTTCAGTGTGTTATGTAAGGTTTATTAAGCTCTTGTTCATACAGTACCCAGATAAAGCACTTTGTGCTCCGCAGT
The DNA here is from genome assembly GCA_019176425.1 of Megalops atlanticus. Lineage (NCBI taxonomy): Eukaryota > Metazoa > Chordata > Actinopteri > Elopiformes > Megalopidae > Megalops > Megalops atlanticus. Next base: position 5,809,555 of record CM032892.1, on the reverse strand, counting down.
CAAATTCACACACAGGTGGGAGTGACAGTCACAGGTGATAGTCCTGCAGCTTTCAGGTCATGACAACGGTCGTCAGTCCTGCTTATATGCTAATACATGTATTGTAGTTGTGCAGTACACAACTGATACGATAGAATGAGCTTAGTGGCTAGCTACATAAATATCTTAATGTTAGAACTGATCTATAAAGAACTCAAGGTGGTGCTGCTTGTTTGGAATACATTGCAGGAATGGTCTTTTGTGAAACCTGGCAGATTACATATTGTCGTTTTAGCAGACAATCTTATCCAGAGCGACTTACGTAGTAGGTTAAGATTAAATGTTGTCCATTTCATACAGCTGAATGTTTACTGAGGCAGTTGTGGGTTTGCCTCAGTAAATATCCAGCTGTATACCCTTGCCCAAGGGTACAGCAGCAGTGCCCCAGAGGGGAATCAAACAAGTGTTGGAATTTGGTGAAATTGCTTCAGTATTAATGTACTTCCAAGCTACCTATTGAAAGTGTTAACACAGAGAACTTTAGTCTGGACCTCGGTTGAAGGAGAGAGAAAAGACTATTTTTGGATGGTCTTTGATACAGCAAGGCTTCACGGGCAATGGTCAGCTCATCAGAGTTTCAGATGTTACGCTCACAAAGTCTTGTGCTCAGTCTCACTCCTTACATACTCCACAACCCTCTCGTGGTTCCGTTCCTATCCCGTCTCCTCTCGAGGGCAACCCAACAGCAACATAAATAGTTACAACTGTTTACGTAAGCCTTGTGGGATATTTGATTTTGCTCGGCCTTGCCGTGGCCTGGAGCCTGGCGCCTTATTGGAAAAACATTGCTTCAAAGGTATCCTTGGATTGACAGTGAGCACACACTGACCCGACTCCTCTCTGTCACAAACAATGACAAGGGAGGCAAACGTGGGAGAGTAGCATGTGGGGTTCAACTGAATGGTGTGCACCTATATCACCCAGGACAGGCCTAAAATATGAGGAGGTCACACGCAGAGCCCAGGGTATGAGGCATTACAGTTGTGAACTATCCAAGCACACTTAAGTGGTTAAATATGAAGTGATTGAACTGATAACAACTATGTGAGTGTATGAAATCATGGGCCTCTCAGTTAGTCGGCCTGCACCACGTACACACAATCACAGTGTGCGTGTGCGCGTGATTAGTTCGATATAGCAGCATCGCATTGGTAACCTGGATGTGATCACCCTAAAAGCTACATAAACACAATTACCATTATACTGTAATCACTAAATAATCACCATTATTCTTCACAAGCAACCTTTCAGTCAAGAGTACTGCTCTTTACCACTACGCCACATTTCTGCCCAAGATCCCTTCTTTAACAAATGTTTGTCAAGGACAGCAAACGCAGGCCAACATTTTGTGAAATCTGTGTTTTTTCGAAGGGCGGGGAAACGACTGAGGATGACGAGCAGGCGCTGATCGCCTCCTACAAGTACGTGGGGGCCACCACCAACATCCACCCGTACCTCTCCGCCATGGTCAACTACGCCCAGCCCGTCAAGTTCCAGAGCTTCGAAGTGGCCGAAGGCAAGTGTCGCGAAGGAAGAGAGAGAGAGAGAGAGAGAGAGAGAGAGACCTGCCCGTCAGCCGTGCGGACAGCAATGCAAAACCCCCGATGCGTGTCAGAGGACGGCCCTTAATCTGAGCGTCTCTTTAATTTTTGCTTTAGACACACTGTTACTGTGTAGACTGTGGAATGATTCACACGGAGGCAGTACAGCGCAGGAGAGTATGCTATAACTTCATCAGCATACAGAGCGCACCAGTATCTCCCCTAACAGACCCCACTCACCCTCTGACGCCCTCTCTATATATGTGTATATGTCTGTGTGTGTATATGTCTCTCCCTCTCTCTCTCTCTCTTTCTCTCTCTTTCTTTCTCTCTCTCTTTCCTTCTCTCTCTCTCTCTCTGTATTTCATGTCTGTATTACATCTTGTATTTCCCCCCCCTTTTCTGTTTTTATCTCTGTGACTCATTCATTCTCTCTTTCACTCCATCTTTTTTCTGATTAGTCATCTCTCTTCATCCTTGTTTGTATTTACATATGTACTTTATTTGTCCATCTTTTTCCTCGGTTTGTCGTCTGTCTCTATCTAAGCACCAGTATACCCATATGTACAAATACATATGTACATATATAAACATGGGCACAAATGTACTGTCTATATCATATGCTTTATATGATATACACTGTAGCCTCTTAAGTCACCTATTGAAACTATGCTGGTGAAGGCCGCGTGTGGTTAGTTGACTGCACATTCACAATACCTCCTGCATGTCCGAAAATAAGGGGGTGTGTTTTCAGTAGTTTCCTATTAGCATAATTGATTCTCTGCTTAACTGGGCCAGATTCCTCAATACACATTTTTTTAATCAAAGAAGGCCTTTAAGTAAGAGGAACAAATATGATCACATTTTTATCTTTTTTCTTCTTCTTCTCAAGAGTAGTTTGTAATTGGTCCCGATTCTCTTATGCTGGGATGTATTCAAGAGGCACAACACACAACAAATTAAAACTTTTGAAAGGTCCATGGGTTTGAGTGCCATATGTTTTGTAAAATGGATCCATAATTGACTGAACTCTATTGATTACGTGAAACAGCCCATAAAAGTAGTACATAGCATACTACAATAGAAACAGTAACTTTCCTTACATTCTCTAAACGATTCTTCTGGATTCACTAGAGAGCCATGAATAAGTTGGCTTTTGAGATGTCTTTGTTGATTTCATAGACTATTAATGTTACATATTCTGCTTTTGAAATCGGAAATTCAAAATCACGATATTTTGTCTCATATCTACTAAATGCTAAATGTCAGAAGTTGAGTCGTCGTATCCCTTTAAGTCATTTATGTCAGCCTTGGGCTCGATTTGGTTCTTGTGCTACCATGGGCTTGAAGTTGTGGCCATTGCTTTATGAATACAACCCATCCCTCAATGTAGTGTGTAGTGCACTTTACAAAACTGTATTGTCTTACTGCCAGGATACATTCTTGTTTCCAGCGATATGTGTTTGATGAAAGGAGTGATGTCCTTTATCATTTATACCACAAAGAGAAACATTTCCCAGGTTAATCGAAATCGTATTACAATAAAGTGACCCCTGTATTGAGTCAGATCTGCTAAACCCATCTTGAGGGAAAAATTCACTTTGTTGTCATACGACCATATTAATCTGGGAAGGTTTGTTATTGTTGATAGAATAGTACTATATCTGAAGATGGGTTTGTGGCATTGGTTGCATCCAGGGGTTAGAAAGATCATTTAGGTGTCAGACCAGTAATTTACATCTGCTCACACAGATACAGTTTACATGCATCAACAGAAGCAGCAATAAGAGCTGTGAGGTGATGTTTCCACTTGTGTACTTAAGTATTCTACTGGAATCTCTTTGTGTCTGATTTGTTGTTTTTAGAGCGGAATATCCACCACAATATGTCATCCTTTAATGAGTCTGTGGGATTGGGGTACCTGAAGACCAACGCTTTAGAGTTTGTAAAGTATCCTTTTCGATGAGTGATGTACTGATGACTGAGTCATCCACTTTAAATCAGGACATTTTCACATTTACATTTAGGACATTTTCATTTATTCGTTCATTTGGCAGAAGCTCTTATCTAGACTGATTTTAAAAAGCTGGTGATGATGAAATGTGATGCATTTGAATACATATAAAAGGTGCCAGAACAACAAGAACAGATGTACATTACTGCCAGAATTACACTAAATCTGCATCAAAATATAAAAATTGCAAAAAAAAAAAAAAAAACCTTGTACGTAGCTGTTATGCTTAAGCAATGATCACCGCATGATGGTAGAATAAACAAAGAACCTAACAGTTAACAATAAAAATGTTTCCTTTCTCAAATGCACAGTAAGGGATAAAGCAAGGTGCATTTCAGTGTTAGTGAAGCTTGAGGCCTACACGGCCCACAGTACTGGTGTGAAGCTCAGGACTTTTTGTGGCTTGTTTTCTGGTAATAATAAACATCCGAAAGGACGCCCTCCCATTTGGATTAGCAAATGTGCTTTTGGGTTGTAAAACAAGGCCTTTCACAGCCTGAGTGGTCCCTGTGGAAATGAGGGGGCACAAGCTGTTCCAGTCTAAAAATAACCCCCAATCCATGTGCAGTCCTTCACCCTCTCCCTTTTCTTTTTCCTGAATGAGACGCGTAGCTATAACAAGCGACAAATGAGTCGAATCTACCCCAAAGGAGGCAGAGTGGACTCCAGTAATTACATGCCTCAGATCTTCTGGAACGCCGGCTGCCAGATGGTGTCTCTGAACTTCCAGACCCCAGGTAACGCGGGCTGCATGTCTGCACCATGTCATGCACCCCCACCCACCCCTAATAACCCCCATCCCCATCACCCCCATGCCTCCAACACCCCCCCCCATCCCCCTCCTATGGAGCCCCTTGCCTGCCAACAGATGCTGTCCCAATGCTGAGGGCACTCTAGCAGTAGCATATGGCCCTCCCCCACGCAGATCCGCCTCTGCAGAATCAGCAGGCGTGAGAGCAGAGGGGAGGGGCTGACAGCGGAGCGGCCGGGCAGAGCTGATATGCCGTTCCGGGGGCGGCTAGGGGGTAGGGGAGTTCCTCAACCCTGAGCTTTGTGCACCAACAGTACAGCTCATTCAAGACTACTAGGCACTTGGGAAGTAAAGAGGTATGCAGAAGTGACTGATGCCTCTTTTGAGTTATACCTTTTACACTGTAGAGCTGGAGTAATATTGGCTTGCTTAGGTTCAGGGTCCAGGTGGTATTCCATTATCTTTTCTTTGGTCATCCACAACCATGTCAGCTCAGCATTACTGGTGCTGGCCTACGTACAAGTGAGCTGTGGGCGGAGTCAGAAGGCTGTGAATCTACACCGATTCCATCAGCACAGCACTTAGAGCTGACAAGGTGAACACAACAGCGAAGAACAGGATTTCTGATGAGGTCAAACAACCAGATGAGGTTAGAAGTAATGATGAGCGTAATGCTTTTTTTGAGGAAGGTCTTGGAATGCATTTCAAGTCCAGGTAGTTGTGTCGACCTGTGCAGGCCCCAGCATTTAGCATGATGTCCTTCTACAGTCCTAGTTGTGATGTAATACAGTGGAAAAGCAATGGTGCTGTACTGGGGTCAGCCAGCTTGGCACCAGCTCAGGAGGGACTGGTTCCAGCTATACAGTGAAAAGGCATCATGTAATGCAAGGCCAAAACAAATACATGCTGTTTCAAATTGAGCTTGCGCTAGGACCATGCTGATCCGTTTAAATCTGAACGCGCACTACCATCCAGAGCTGATCCCTTTCAGTTTCAGCATGTGCTGCGCTAAGCTTATCCAGCTCTGTCTGAACATGTGTCGCCGATGTGGTTCAGTGGCTCCGCCGAACGCGCAACAATTTAACGGCGCATCAAACGATGACGATGACAGCGTTAATAAAAACGCCCAACATCGAATGCCTGTGTAGAATTCCGGTGTTAATTTTTAAGAAAATAAATAATCAATAAATCAATAAATATCCCGTCCTCTGTTATTTCAGATTTGGCCATGCAGCTGAACCAGGGAAAGTTTGAGTATAACGGATCCTGTGGGTGAGTGATGGCCTCGCTGACATTATCTCTCCGTATAGGAGCACCGCACCTCCTCGCTCATAAATTAACTGTGTCATATTCTATTAAGCAGCGCCAGAGGCCCCCGATAACTGCTAGGCGCATTAAAGAAAATGGGAGAGCACAAAAGACTGTCTCATTGCTTGGGGATGTGACACAAATCTCGGCAATGGGCACTGCGTTTCCAGCGGTGCCCCGGGGCGTGCGTTTAATTCAGGACCAAAAAGTCATGTGTGTCACAGTGCTCTCTTCTTATACTCAGGATTACAGTGTATTAATGTACTTAATTGAATCATGGGAAATATTTTGTTGCATGGTCTGTAATTTATTTCATCAGTGCTTTATGATGAACACTGCAGTGTAGTGTAGTGTAATGTACGTATTTCAGGGGAGGAAAGAACAACTCACCTCTCCATTGTTATGAACAGTTAGAGTGAAAATTCAGTTCAATCAAATTAAGTTGATCTACTCATTGATCAACTCTGTACATTTCAGTGGTGATCAGTTGAGTAATAGGCATAGAAATTGGTTTTGGTATAATTCTACTGTACCTGTTTCTGAATCTGTAATTATATTGAGTATTATTGCTAGCGAAATAGTAAACCTACAGTATATATAACTATACTGGCATTTTGTTTGAGAGAGTGCAAGTATTGCATGTCATGAAACTCCAAGAGCACATCTCTGATGTGTCTGTGCCAATGTTTGCTTGACAGAAGCACCCGGAAAAAAGCAGCTGTTGATGGGTTCTGTCTCTCTCCTCTCTGCTCAGGTACTTGCTGAAGCCGGACTTCATGCGTCGCTCTGACAGGATGTTTGATCCTTTCTCAGAAACTCCCGTTGATGGTGTAATTGCAGCTACCTGCAGTGTTCAGGTGAGTCCTTTCTTCTGTGAATTTAGTTTAAAAATGTGCAAGAGGGGTATATAGGTAGTGTTCAGTGAATATTGACTTTACTAACAAAGATTCTGTAGGAGAATGTCTACACAATTAACCAAACTTAGTCAAACTGGTTCTGTACACAACTATAAAAATCCCACTTCCACCTCCTGTCCACATCAGCTGTTCACAGCATCCCTCCTCCAACCCATCTCCCCCTTTTCTTTTCCCTGTTTATGATGTCCACACGTGGGGTCAACAACCTCGGCCCACGGCCAGGTGCTGTCCCTTCGAGATCCAGGCCAAATAAAGTACCGCTGTAACCTCATCGAACACAACATTGATTGATTGATTGTATGGAAATTCCTATCTAGTGAATTATAGTTAATTAAGCAAGGTGACAACAGGAAGCATCACAACATCCTAAAAGTTTGTATGATATATGAGTGTACTCTGATACTCGCTGCTAGTGAATGATTGCAGATTGCATGTGCTCAATTGTAACGTGTTGTTTGTTTTCCACAAAAAAAGGTGTTTTCAGGTCAGTTCTTGTCGGATAAGAAGATTGGCACATACGTGGAGGTGGACATGTACGGGTTGCCCACTGACACCATCCGCAAAGAGTTCCGCACGCGAATGGTGATGAACAACGGACTGAACCCGGCCTACAACGAGGAGCCATTTGTGTTCAGGAAGGTCAGTCCATGTACTGTACCGACACATGAGCCAATCTTACACGGAGGCCCCGCGCTAACTGCATGTTTGCCAGCTGTGCATTCGTCGACTGTGAATTTGGATTTTACGCAATTTATGAATGTTATACATTTTCACCTGCGGTTGTCCATCCACAGTGAGGTAAGCATTTAATTAGATCATATCTGAGAGATTACTGATTTTTCTGTCTTGGGCTTGCATCTGCATCAATTATGATATAAGGAGTTATAGCTGACTACGGGGCAGTAGTCACATTTAGAAATTTATAGTTTTTGCTGATAGTTTATTATATTCATCTTTATCTTTACAGATATATGCATCTTTATACTTGTGTTGTCTTTGTATTTCTGTGTTATGCCAGTAAACCCAATGTTGTGTTGGACGTTTAGCACCGTTGCCATTCACCCTGATGTTGAACTCTGTAAGGATAACTTTGGCTTATCCCCAATTTACTCCCGATATGGTCTAGATTTGAGCTAATTTAGAAACATAGCTCACAGGGTAAGCGTGGTACTACTGTTTTCCTATAAATAACTGTCAGGTCTCACCTCATAACAAATTCTGCATTGCATTGCTTCTCTGTTATGCACTCTGCAAGGTGCTCTGTGGCAGTACTTTTTTTATACACACTATTGTTAGTACATTTTGATTGCTTGATTGAACTGAAATGGAGTGGACTGGGTTTAAAAGAAGGCATCAGCAATATTCAGCAAATAGAAGGTTGCGGGTTCAAGTCCCAGCAGGGTTTTGCTGTCCTACGCCTGCTTGCTATAATTAGCCATAAAGTGCATAAAGCGGGGTAGTTTGCCAGACTGTTCTGTCAGCAGCTGGAGCTCTTGACTCCCATTGTTCAATTCCTCACTCTCAGCATTTATGAGTGTTTACACACCTCCATTACAACAGTGAGAGAGAGGAGGGGAGGGGCGAGAGGCATTTACATACCTCCAGCATTAGCGAGAGGGAGTGGGAGAGTTAGGGAGGTTTTGGTGTTTATCTTTTTTTCCCCTAATTATGCTGTCCTCTTTTGTTCTGAAATGGGGAGGGGAGGGAGAGTTGGTCTTAATGTTCCTGTACATAAAATGCTTTCACAGCTTTGGATGACTCCAGTTATGCCCATGAAACCCATTCAATTCCTTTGACTGCTGTAAATAACTAAGACCGGGTAGACAACCCAAGTTACAATATTGAAAATAACTCAAATCGAAGATCTCACAGAAGGGTGTGTGCACCAGACCACTTCAGCAAAGTGATGGTAAAAACAACAGCAGTAAACCGCAGGAAGCTGTGGTTAAATTTGAACTTGATACTGGAAAAGAACAGTGTGTTAGTTGGGGCTGAAACTTGAATTCAGCATCAAACAATATTTACAAACTGACAACAGTATCAAAGCAGCCTGGGGCCCCTGTTCTCCCTGTGCATATCACTACAAATAAATTCCTGCTTCATACAGATCATCTGGTTTACTTGGGTCCATAAATCAGTTGTGACTGGCTTTGATGTAGCAGTACTGTCAGAAAAGGGCACAGACAGTTTGGACTAGTAATGCGGATTTCAGGCAAACAGATACTTACTTTACCGAAGGCAGCATAGCACTGAAACAGTGCACCAGCTGCAGCTACCTTGGGTCTACGAATCAGTGCACCAGGGAGCCTCTGTAAATACATTAAATCAATTCTGCAAAACAGAGGTCCTAATAAAAATCTGTTGGACAGAGAGAGAGAGCTGAAAGAAAAGAAAATAAGGAAAAGAGAAGGAGAAGCAGAGGGAGAGAGAGAGAGAGAGAGAGAGAGAGAGAGAGAGAGAGAGAGAGAAAGAGGAGGGAGGCGTTTGGGTCGTGCTGAGTGCAGCAGATTCCAGCCCCACTCAGCTGTGTCTCCAGTGCAGGTGATAAATCACAGCAGCAGTCACTGGCCTTCATGCCGCAGTGCTGGTGAAAACTGGCGCTGCCCTCCCGTATCTCCTCTCTGAAGAGGACCGCTTCCTCCCCCCTTTCTCCTTCCCTCTCTCCCTCTCTCTGTCTACTTACTCTCTCCCTCTCTCTCTCTCTCCCTCTGTCCCTCTCTCTCCCTCTCTCTGTCTACTTACTCTCTCCCTCTCTCTCTCTCCCCCTCATCCCTCTCAGTTTCGTTGTCTACTTACTCTCTTCCTCTCGCTCTCTCTCTCCCTCTCTCTATGTCTCTCACTGTCTCTCTCTCTCTCTCTCTCTCATCACCCGCTCAGTCTCTCTCTCTCTCTCTGTCTCTCTCTCCCTCTCTCTCTCTCTGTCTCTCTCTTTCCCCTGCCACTTTCACACTGTCATTAATCTTTCCTTCTCTCCTGGCTTATCTTCAAACACATCCTCAGCCGGCATCCCGGTGACCGCGTTTACTGTATGTCCCCTTGTTCCTCAGAGCAGTAATCTGTCGTACGTGCGCTGTGTTCTGTTCTCGATCCAGTAGATGCTGCGTATCCAAGGTAACTGCTGTTTCAGTAGTCACGGACCGGAGTCGCCTGACAATAGGAGAGTGTTTTTAGATCCCCTCCCCTTGCTTATTGTGTGAGAGGCAGCGTTGTGGGGTAGCCGTGGCACTGACACCAAGACCATTATCATTATGAGACAATAGAAGTGTCTATTAGAGCAGCACAGCTTTAGTAAACCGCATGGTATAAAGCAGCATTACATTATATTACATTACATTTCTCCAGTGGATGTAGATTGCTATAGAAAGAGGTAATTTTATGGGGCATCCAGCATTGTTTTGTGAAATGCCTGCAAATACTTGCCCTGGCTGTAATGCCTTAGCAATCTGCCATCTTTAGGCAGACTCACAGTGTGAGACTCAGGGTGGGGGTGATTGGCAGGAATCTAGTCTAACAGTTGACAAGCAGTCGCAATGCTAAATTAACCATGTGTTTTTTTCTGCTGCTGCGCCTTCTATCACTCAGAGAAGAGGCACAGATGATTTATACTGTTTTCTTGGCACAGGTAGCTTAATGTTAAAATGTGAAACTGTAAAACAGAAGTTAATTTATTTATACTGTGCCCACCCCTCACACAAACACCTGTGGTTCCAGGTGATCCTTCCCGACCTGGCAGTGCTCAGGATCGCTGTGTATGACGACAACAATAAGCTGATTGGTCAGCGGATCCTTCCCCTGGACGGCCTGCAGGCGGGGTACAGACACATCTCCCTGAGAAACGAGGGGAACAAGCCTCTCTCCCTGCCCACCGTCTTCTGCAACATCGTGCTGAAAACCTACGTGCCGGATGGATTCGGAGGTGAGGGAGGCTCACTGCACGGTTAGCAGTGAACACTGTCCAGAACGCTTCAGAACAAGAGTGTTGTTTGTGGAAACAGCCCAACCTTCCATTTTTTCGTTACACGATAATACTCGAAGAGTTTGTTTATATGTGTTCAGTGCAGTGGTGTACGAGCTGTTGTCACGGAGACAGCAACGTGACCAGCAACGTACCACCGGAGCCCATTGTAAAAAGAGCAAGGCTCCATTTTATACTCCCTTATTCCCCGTTCCCCTTCACGCCTGAACCGAATTCATGAGGCACAGGGTCACACCACTTGGCTGGGCACGTTTATTTCATGTGAGAATACTAAATAATAATATGTGAAGGTAAGTGCTTGTCCAGTGGTGTTACCTCTCACTGAACCCATCTGCAGGATCACCAATACTGGGGCACTTATCATTGTATGAAACACACAGGGCAGCGTCAGCGGAGTAACATTTTTGTCTTTTTAAGCTAATTAAAAACAAAGGAGAGGTGGCAAGTGTGTTGTTTTCACAGCACTGTTTAGTTTATTGTTCAGTTTTGTTTTGGTTTTTGTTTTTTTTTTTTTATTTGTTTTTTTGCTTTTTGCTTTTTTTGGTGGGGGGAGGGGCTTAGGGTTTCTTATACTAGTGGGTGCTGGGGCTGATCCACTCATACACAGAAAGCAAAAATTTCACTGGGAGATGAATTTATCTGTTCAAACGTGAAAATGGATTTTATCAAATGGGAGGATAGAATGGAGAGTGAATGATAATGTAATCTCATTTTTTTCAGGGGTTTTTCCTGCTTTTTCATTATTATTTTTATCTCACCCATATAAAATGCAGACAGAACTGGTTTTGGTAAATGAATAGTGGAAGATGATGATGGTTAATGACATCATAATGATGCTCTCTGTAAGACACGCAAGGCCCCAACACATTTCAGCTGTCATCACCGAGACCTCTAAGGCAGAACACTCTAGAAACATCACACGAGGGGGTCATGCAACATTAAGTCCAGAGGTTTCAAAGTGTCGTTATGGACATCTTATAGATCATAAATTTCTTTGATTCATAAATGCATCCAAAATGCTTTTGTTTCTGTCTCACCCAAGGGGGTGCAGTTAGCTGCTTCAGCTCTCATGAATATTTCATTGCTTACTTTACCCGTGGTAGGAAGAGTCACCTGGTGAACATTCTTGTTGATTTTCTTGGTGTCTCAATTCATCTTTTACTTTATCTACATCCGCAGTGTCTGAGACTGCAGTGTCAGCTAATCTGTTTTTATCACGCGCTGTAATTAAGCATGTTTCTGAAATCTCATTCTAGCCATTGTGGATGCGCTGTCTGATCCAAAGAAGTTTCTGTCCATCACTGAAAAGAGGGCAGACCAGATGAGGGCCATGGGGATTGAAACAGTACGTCTTGCTTTCTGATATAATTTGTAGTTCTGAGTTCTGGAAACAGTAGTGGTCTGGAGTGTTGCTGATATCAGCAGAGCGTCTACCAGTGCACCTCTTGATGTTACCTTCTGCCAACACCTCTACCTATTTGGATGAGCTGCTCATTTTAAGCCACATTCACAGAAAAGTTGTTAACTCGCCTCTTCCTGGTTTAACAGCTTGTACTGAGAGAGCAGGGTGACATATTTTATGTGGTTGTGTGTGTCAGGCTGAAACTGGATTTTTGTTCCACATTGTAATGGTTTTACCTTAAACACGACAATGCATTTTGTTGAATCAGACCTGAGAAGCGGCATTATTCCATTCCCTAAATGGGCTGCTTTATTAATATCATCTCATATTAGAGCAATATAGCAATAAATATTACCGGTGTGTCATTAGAATGTAATAATAATATTATTAAATAACAATAACTGTGTAATATTGTGTCATTACGTAATATGTGTGTTTTGTTCTTGATGTACAAAAAATATCAAGTGGTATTTGGTGTGGCACCTTGAAGTTAAGCTCAGAAATTGTTTATTCAAGTCTTGTTTTTTGGAATATCACATATTGAAAATCTGATGCTTCTCCCTGCACACTGTTCAAAAGTGCCAGGAGAGCGTTAGGCTCACTTTCAGTCTGGGAAGCTGAATTTGCCTTCATGTGAATTTGCCTTCATGTGAATTTGCCTTCATGATTTGTGATTTCACTTACCTGTGAACACTACTCTGATCTGACAAATAAACCTGTCCCCAACTCCCGCCTGTTTAGAGTGACATTGCAGACGTGCCAAATGACAGCTCTAAGAATGACAAGAAAGGAAAGGTGAACCAGGTGAAGGCAAGCGTAACGCCACAGACCAGCTCAGAACTGGGTCAGACATCCATGTCTGGACAGACCAACGCCACGGAAACCAAGAAAGGTGGGTCCAATAACGGCTTTTCATTGATCACAACATCATCTGCCATTTTGTTCAGCAATAACATTTACTGTGCTGTGCACCAAACTGTTTACTCATCTGTGTACCACACTGTTTACTACAGTGTTTAGGAAGTCAAGCTCTTCCAGCCCTGATTAAATGTACATTAGAGTGTCCCATGGTTACTGTATATACTACAGAGTGTTCCATGGTTATTGTTGGTGTTGCAGCTGGTCCCATGGTTGTCATGTACTGCATACTGTATGAAATACAGTGAGTTCCATATTACTATAGTTTTGGATTTCAGCAAAAAAACTAGCAGGCTTTAACGAAGTTATCTTAAAATAGAAATGTTTAGTGCGAGATGTGTAGACTCAGCGGAATGCTTTTTTTTATCCACCTGTACATGACCAGCTTCTGATTATTTTTAAAACAGGGAGTTAAACTCAGTACATGAAAAGATCAGTTTACCTGTGCTTCCTGGTTTTACAGGTGTCAGGAATCGTAAATGGATATTGATGTTTTTCTCTTTCAGATACGGCAGCTCAGGTGCCTCAGGTCAGCATTGAAGACTTGAAACAGATGAAGGTAACAGTCCGTGTTTGAACGAAGAGCAGCCTGCATGACCCAGCCTGCTTGCATGCTTCTGCGGTCAGGGCTCACTTTGGCCAATTCACAAAAACATGCGCATGCACAGACAGCCCTCGTTTGAGAGAGAGATCCACTTTACAGTGACCCGCATTTCTGACATTTATCAGTGTTATCAAATCCAAATCAAATCCTGTTATCAAATTCTGCGATCAGACAGCAAGAATATTCCTTCTAAAACCTTTTAAAGAATTCTAACACTTAAGTGCTGTGTTAGGGTGAATTGTCACTTTTTTACAATAAAATCCATTATGTTTACTTCTGAAGTTCTCTCTGTTGTTAAACAGTAACTAGCTATTATACACTGAATGAAGTGGCAATAACTATCATGAACTGTGAACTGTGGTTTAGTTTCACTTGAATGACCTGGTAAATATTTTGGTCATAGTTTGTGAAAAGCACAAGACACAACAATTTACCATTTTTTCAGTTTCCTTATCTGAACTTGAGCTTTACCTGAGCTTGTATGAAACGATCTGCCTCATGATATTTTGCAGATTAGAGATGAGAAAAGTGAACACCAAATCTAAAACTAAAAGTGTTGGAAGAATCCAAACTTAAAGCTAAATTCATTATTCTTGGTAGCTAATTAAACAAAGTGATTCGGCTGATGATACATTGACATTAAACAGTGGAAAACTGTTCTGACTCATCCCTATAGTGTCAGAAAAAGGAGAGATCAGACCTTCAATCAGTTTCTCTCTTTCTGCACAGCAGTCACTTCTTAATCATGGACTGTCCAAATTTACAGAGTGTTCCTGTTGAGCTCCGTGGATTAGCCAGATGTCTGACTCACCCGCAATACTTACTGTGCTTAGACTATAAATTAGCTGAGACGTTTAATTGACAACCTTTCCTGCTGTTTGAGTAGCATTAAATCTAATTTGCAGTGCAGTTTGCCTTTAATTTAAACAACAAACTTATCCAGTGGTACTGTATTTTTTTCCTTTCACACATATCAGGCACATATGTGAGTTCAGTCTCTGAACTTGTGTAAATACAAAAATGTAGCACTTTTTTTCATATTGTTAGTCAAAAGAGAGAATGGTTCAACCCTGCCTCTTGGATCATTCCACACACATACAGAGCATCTTTTTTGAAGAGATGAGTGAATCATTTTAGTGCTTATTGTCAAAACTATTACTGATTTTTTATTCATGTATTTTTTCCCCAGACATACATTAAGCTCATAAAGAAACAGCAGAAAGAACTTAATGCTTTAAAGAAAAAACATGCAAAGGTAAGAGGTATTTTTTGACTTTTAATCGTTTTTTTCCTAAGCAAACCTAACATGATGAACTTGTATACTTCTGAACTGTGAAACATATTTATTTAACTGCATTAGTTAAATGTTAAGATGTTAAATGTATTACCTAAAGTTAGTTTGGAAGTGTGTGAGTTATACAGTAGTTAGTTAAATATGTATAATACTGCTGCTAATTGTAGTTCAGCAGATATATGAAGTATTTTATTAACTGGGAAGCCATTAGTCATAATTAATTATATCCTTCAGATGAAAGAAACCTAATTAATTTAATTGTGGCTAACCGCTGATAAGGAAGTCCTCGGGTTTCAATTTTGTGCAACAGTCATCTGCTGAACTTTATCAAACAGGAGCTGGAATTTGGCCTGGTATATTTGGACTTTGTAGTTAGTCTGTGATACTCTAAAGGACTCTTCAAGCCCATTTAAAATAGTGAATCATCTGTATTTTTCCCACAAATTATGGAGATACCAATTATTGTCTTTTTTGAGAACTGTACAAGCATGATCCCATTTGGCTAGTTGTTTGAGCTGTTTGATATGTTGTACCTGATATTCATCCAAAGGAAAAGACTGGCAGGGAAATTTTTTTTGGAGCCATACACATTTTTAGACTAGTGTATCACTTAAACTCTCCCTTTATACTCATCTTTGTTAGTATCATGTTGGACACATTGCAACATGCAGTATAAATGAGTAGTAGAAAGTTTTCCAAGAGTTATTAGGATTCATGCTGGTTATGCATAATGTCAGAACATTTGTACGCTTCATTCTGTCAGGCAAGGGTGGATACATCCATCACTTTCCCTTTGCTACACTACTCACCGGCACCCTCCAGTGATTTGTCAGGTGCCTTGTCAGTTGCTTGGATGACATCAGAGTGAGGTGTGCCTAACCTCCAATCAGCATTCACTCTCCTTTAGTGCACTGTGTGGCTTGTAGTTTTGAAAAAAAATTCCATTAGCTGCATCAGCTCATCAGATCTGATCATTTAGTTTAGACCTGAAGTTTTAGTCTCCCTCTATTTAATCAGACTTCAAAGCATTTTCTTCTTTCCCTTTGAGGAATAAATTTCGAATACTTTTTTGTTTCTGACACAACAGATATCAATAACTTCAGCAACTGCAGTACTTGTAATGTTCCATGAGGGACAAAAGCACTTACTTATCTTTGTTGCTCAAAGATCCAATTCTTAACGAATAGACTCTTGTGAGAGGATAGTGCTAAACTTGATGTTAGTCCCTCTTAAAAATGCACTTGTAGCAGTACTAGCTTGTTTTTTGGCATACATGACAACTTATAATAATAATTAAAATAAAATACACTACTGGTGTACGCTGCCCATTGATATTATGGGTGGCTCCTGCTTTTATCTTTTTACTTTTTTTTTCTTGGGAATTATGCATCGTGGTCAGCCAACGCAAGTGTTTCCTACAGTCGCTGATGTCTGTAAGATACCCCAGATAGAGGCCAATTCTCTTTGATCTGTCCTCGGAAAGTGGGTCCACCATTAGCATTACAAAGTTCATCTTGGTACAGGTCTGTAGAGGCTGGGCCGGTAATAGAGCCAAGCTTCTGCTAAATATGCAGTGGGGTGTTTGTTTTTGAAAAGACTTAAGGCCGCATTTACCGAGGGTTCTTCCGAGGAGAGTTTTACTGAGAATATAACGCTACAGATCAGCGTCATTTCAGCTTACATAACGAACGATAAGACATTAGCATTAACAGTTTAAAAACACTCCATTCAAAGAGCCTTTTTTAACTCCTCCCCCCCAGCAACCAGCACTGGATGTGTTAGGTAATGAGTTTGGTAATCTCATGTTTTGCAACAGTATTTTTGTTTTTATCTCTCGTTTTTTTTTCCTGTTACTTGTTATGGTTCAGCTTTCTCTTTGAATCGAGCATGCATTAAGCATATTCGTCCCTGATCTCAGAAGTGTGAGTGTGCGTGTCGTGTCTGCAGAGTGGCAAAGCCCCCTTTTTATCAAGCACCCAAGCATACTGCATGTATGCAGTTTGGCTCACAGAGCAGCATTATTATAGAACAGTATAGATGCAAAAAAAGCTAAATTGCAAAAAAAAGAAGATAAATACATTTTTAAAAACAGAAACTCAAGCTTTAAGAAACTTACGCTTTTTAAAGATTATCTCCACACTGTCAACCATGGAGGTCTTTTTAACCAGCATACACTTCACTGTGTAAACTGTTTCCAAATTCCTGCTAACTAATATATCCTTACATCACAACGGCAGTCTTTTGGGAGCTAGGGGGTGCTTTTGAGGTCACAGGAGCATGGAAAGGAGACTCACTGCATGTAAATGGTTGAAGCAAGATCACAAAAATGACAATTCAAAAGTGTCAAAATTAGAGGAACTCCAAAGCCGAGCTCCCATCATGCATACATAGCCCAAGAGAAACACCGCCTTCCCTGTGTTTGAGTCAAAATAATTAATTAGTCTATTTCAATGGCATTTGATGAATTATGGTGGCCAGTAAAAGACTTCAGTGGAACACGTTCATCACTCAAGAAGACAGAAATGCTGTACTGAATTGTACTTTGTTGGCGCTGCCAACATGAGTGTTGCCATACGTGTTCATGCGTTAATGTGCAGATGTCCCTGAGTCTGATGTTAAGTGACTCCTTTAATGTACTTTAGTGGGCTCAGAGCAATCCTTTGACATCCGGTAATGCCTGATAAGTCTGGCAGTGAAAGACACTGAAATATACCCTGTGTAATTCTCAGAAAGCTATGTGCCTGTACCTTTTGGGGGATAGAAAACATGGTCGATCTTCAAATGATCCTTGACATGATTTACAAAGGGTTGATGCTTAAAGGAATGAAATTAATTATTTTGATAAAGATTAGATAATGGCTGAATTACCACCCTTTGTGTGTTAAGCATTTTTTATTGTCTTGGAAATGTTTGAATTGGAAATACACCAGCTTTAGCCTTTGATACAGTGATACCGTAGATTGTATCTTTGCTCTTGAAAATGACACCCCATTGAAAACCAAGCCACAGGATTTATATTTGTATTTTTCTTGACTATGAATGTGTTTAAATTCCAGGACCACAGTGCCATGCAGAAGTCTCATTGCACCCAAGTGGACAAGATAGTGGCTCAACATGACAAAGACAAACTCACTCATGAAAAGCTGCTGGAAAAAGCCATTAAGAAAAGGGGGTAATTATGACTTATGCTGTATTTCAGCTGACCTAAACTAACTGTGTCTTAAGGTGCTTTTGACTCAGGCAGTGTCATTATTCTCTCAATTTCAGAGAAAATAATTGCCTTGAACTGAAGAAGGAAACCGAAATCAAAGTCCAGACGCTGACCTCCGATCACAAAGCAAAGGTAGACTGAACTGTATTCTGCCCTGTTCTCCTGTTTGGCCAGTCAAGTCTGTTAGACGATCAGTAGGCTGACAGGCTAAGCCCCTGCCCGTACCAGTTAAATATCCCTGATGCTAGTGTAGATAAGGAGTAGATGTAGTAGTTTGTGGAGACGGAACACTACACTGCTCAGGGAACCTGCTGCTGATTGCATGAACACAAATGTGGTTTTGAATCTGCTGTGGGATCCAGATGTAAGGAGAGCACGGGGGGGGTAGTGTGTGTGGAGCCTCACGCGACTCCTGCTTCCTGCTCTCTCTCCCCCCCACCCCCACCCCCTCCAGGTGAAGGAGATGGTGGCGCAGCACACCAAGGAGTGGTCTGAGATGATCAACTCGCACAGCACGGAGGAGCAGGAGGTGAAGGACCAGCACGTCCTGCAGCAGTGCGAGCACCTGAGGAAGCTGATGGTGGCGGTCCAGGAGCAGCAGACCCAGCAACTCAAGCTGATTCACGAACGGTGAGCGGTGGCACTGCACCGCGCGGCCTGACTTACACCGCGGCAGCCATGCAGTACTGCCTGTACTGCTAATAATAACACCGTGACCACAGGAGAGAGCTCATAGCGCTGCCTCTACTTAGAAGCATCTATACCACTGTGGTGGTATGTCCGGGTGGCAGTGGTGCATAGTGATAAAGACCATTGCTCGTAACCGAAAGGTTGCCAGTTCGATTCCCTGCTGGGGTGCTGCCGCTGTACCCCTGGGCAAGGTACTAAACCCACAACTGCCTCAGTGAATATCTGGCTGTATAAATGGATTACATGTAAAAATATGGCCTATGTAAGTCGCTGTGGATAAGAGCGTCCACTAAATGACAATAATGTAAATTACCCCACAGTCTGACACTGCAGCAGCCCCGTAGTACTGCCTGTACTGCTTATAATAACGCCGTGACCACATAAGAGAGCTTATAGCACTGCTTCTGGTTATAAGCATTTATACCACTGTGGTGGTAAAATACCATGAAACCACCGTGGCATGGTTTATACCACTGCAGTCATGTAGATACATTACAGTAGTGGTGTAGTAGTGCTGATACCTCTGGCTATACATTAGCTTTTGGCTCACTTAAGACTTTCAGGAGGTCTCTTACTACTCAGGCAATACAGAAGAGATTATACCACTCTATTCTGTGGCCAGAGGTTATACCAATCTAGTCATTCAGTAATGCTTATACCACTCTGGCCATAGAATAGAGATTATACCACTCTAGCCTTTCAGTAGGTCTTATACCCCTCCAGCCATACAGTATAGCTTATACCACCCTGGCCATACAGTATATCTTATACCACTCTGGCTATAAAGCAGAGTTTTATACCACTCTGACTATACAGTAGAGCTTATACCACTGCATTGAATGTTGTATCCACACTGAAGCAGAGTTGTTTTGGGGGTTCAGAAGGAGCAAAGCAAATACATCTCCATAAATACTTAATAAACGTGGATTTTCCTGTCAGATTTTTTTTAATAAACTGTGCTGGTCAACAGCTCAGCCGCTCTGGGGGGAGATGTAGACCTGAATTGGTGACATTCCTCTGGTTTTGTATGCCACAAGGTGTCTTTCCAGTCCATTAACCACGGAGCTGGCAGTTTTCCAAAACCTGAGACAAAAATAGAACATTCACTGTGCTAAAACCCAATTCGTTATAAATGTCTGAATCTTTTAAGAAATTTCGCTCTAGAATTTATGAGCTTCTGTAAGTTAGTTGAAATACAGCATTGTCTGATATTCTTGCATTATACAAGGAAAAAGACGTGGAGATTTTATTCTTATCAAATCTGTGTCGATATTATTTGCAGCTTATGCTTTTTGCTGCTGTTAGAAATCCTTATTGATTCCCTCACTATAAGCAAAGTAGAGTAAATATGAGTATACACACAGCTTCACAAGTGTGTTTTTGTTAATGAAATTAATGCTGAAAGATATGCTTGCAATGATACTGAGAACCTCCTCAGAAAGAAAACAAAACTCAACATGTAAACCACCTTTTTCATAATACATTTATTTAAAGTGTAAGGCAGATCCTGTGGCTAAAATGATCTTTTTTTAATCCCTCCAATGTAATCTCATTTTGACAGTAATGGGTTTTAAAGATAATTCTGTCCTCTTTGAAACAGCGGTGTGGTTCCGTCACAACAGGGGATGAAATCTGTAAATCCAGCAGCTGACAGATGCAAAGTATTTGCATGAAATAGCAGTGCAGGAGGAAAAATAACTCGGAACAGTATCCAAGGATATACCATATTACATCCATTCAATTCTCTGTGAAAGTTAATTTTAGTATTAACAGGGCCGTTGCATTTGCCGGTGAAACACTGAGCCTGCAGAAGCATGCATGTGTTCATAGCTGCACATTCCCTATTACAGGCAGAGCAAAGAGATGCGAGCCAACCAGGCCAAGACCTCCATGGAGAACAGCAAAGCCATCAGCCAGGACAAGAGCATCAAAAACAAGGCTGAGCGGGAGAGGTATGTCACAGCCCCCTGTCAGAGACCAGCCAGTGCTAGGCAGGTTGGAGGTGTGTCGCATCCTCTTCTCAAAGTCAATCCAGCACTTGGCAGGCAGAGACAGGTGTGTCACATCTGTCTCTCAAAGCCTATCCGGCACGAGGCAGGTAGAGACAGGTGTGTCACATCTGTCTCTCAAAGCCTATCCAGCACGAGGCAGGTAGAGACAGGTGTGTCACGTCTGTCTCTCAAAGTATGTCCAACACTTCTACCCCCACCCCCTAACACCTGCTGCTACTTGCATTTGATGCTAATTTTATGTGTAGTATTACGAAGTATTATAATTTGTGTTCTAGGGACTGTTGTATCGTGGTATACTTGGCTTTTGTCAGAGTGCTCAAGTTAACTTGTGGCAGGGCTTGACATGTTATGCTCACACTCTGGGAGTGTTGTCAGCCCGGTCTGACACTGTTGCTCGTTTAAATTGAATGGTTACACTTATGTTCTATTGTGATGGAAGTTGCTCTGGGTAAGAGCATCTGTTAAATGCATGTAATGTAATGCAGTGTAACACTAGGTAGGTAGAGAGAGGTGTGTGTCACATCACCCTCTGAACAACCATTCGACACTAGGTAAATTTTGAGAGGTATATCACATCTGTATCTCAGAGACCAAAGATAAGGCTCTGTCTAAACTACAGTATGCAATCTGTAAAGACAGGAGGTTTTGATGTGAAAAGCAACACACTGGATACTGTATCTATAAGGGACAAATCTTCACCCTTCAGAATGTAGGTATTCTTTGCAAAGTGCCAATCAGAGATTTTTTTTTAACAAGCCTGTGGCAGTCATCTAATGTTTTTTGTTGTTTTTACAGGAGAGTACGGGAATTGAATAGTAGCAACACAAAAAAGTTCCTTGAGGAAAGAAAAAGGGTGTGTAGTTTATTAATTATTATTATTCATTACAATTATTATCCTAATTCATTTGTGTGGGAATACCTGAAGTGAGGCTTTGCTGATGCATGTGATTTGGCTTGATTGACAGCTCGCCATGAAGCAGCTGAAGGAGATGGAACAGCTGGAGAAGTCTCAGCGCGAGCAACTGGAGAACCTGGAGAAGGTGAATGAGCAGGTAGGGAGAGCTTTCCACCGCTCCAGATTACACAGCTGGAAACACAGCAGTTCAAGGTGTAATGTAACCTCTACAAAGCTTTAGTCAACAGAACCTGTGTCTTTGAGGTTAGACTGCAGGAAGGGGAATGGGGCTTTCTCTGCACTGATCCAGTATGCACTGTGATGGGACTCCAGGCCACTTTAAATTTCAGATTCCAAAGCTACATGTGAAACTGTACATTCTGGTTCCATAGCTACTGTAGCACAGCTGAAGTTTGGATTTCCTGGCTAACATCTTATACCAGAATATGCAGCAATGTCTACAGTTCTGTCTGTTCATAAATGGTAAGACACAAACACCAGCTTATCACTGTAACTTTAAATATATACATGTTTTTGTTGTTTGTCTAGAAACTCCAAACACAGTCCACATTAAAGCGTTGAACCATGTGATTTTTTTTGCCTTAAAAGTCAATATTCATGTTAGTGTTAGTGCTGCTGTATATTTCCTTTGGTTGGTGTTCCCCAGTGGCTATTGTCCAGCATACTTAAATGGGCTCTGTACTGTATATCAGTGGAGATGCTAACTGTTAGCTAACAGTACTGCTCTTTGACAGTCAAGGCCATTTAACATTATTTTATATATGGTATTGTGCTTCGCTTCCTCAAAAGCATTTCAGTTTAAGGTCAGGAGACTCTTCATGCTTTTTTATAGAGTCAGGTCCGAAAAGGCTCAGCTGCAGTGTTAATCAGTGGCTCAGGTAGACAGGTGGAAAACATCTATGACCATAAACAGAGCTGTCATCTTACCCAGCTGACTACTGCACCAGTTCAGCAAAATGTCATACTCATCTCCGTTTAAAGTGCAGTCGTCAAAGTATATGGAGTTTTAGCCTCACTGTGTGTGAAAAAAGTCTTCAATTATTTTTATATGGGAGTAACTTCACGTTCTCTTCACTGGGTTCCTGCTAATTCTGATTTAAGTCCTGTGATTATTATTATTATTATTATTATTATTATTATTATTATTTTGCTGTCTGCCATTTCTCATTGCTTATACATTTGTAAAACGCATTTTGCCTGGCCAATTTTTAAAATATAATTTGCTTTAATTTGTTTTTGTTTTTGTTTTATTGTTTTGTTTCATTTTTTTGTACAGCTTTTGAAATCACATCATGCAAAGTCTCAATGTCAAGGTAGGCCATAAACTGACCTCAGACCTGTGCTCCATATTGTCTTCTTTCCCAGTGATACTGTGTCTCACCAGTAGGCTTCATTCAGTGAATTTTTTTGTGTTCTAAGGCACATGCTGGAAGAAATGCATGTAATTGCAAGTCAACAGTAACATTGCAATTTCACCCCAGTTTTACCCCATTATTACCGTGTTACCATGTGCTGATAGAAAAGGGGAGCTGTTTTTTAAATTGCCTTAAAAACCTGGTTCTTTGAGAGGAGTTATGTCTGCCCCATGACAGATATTCAGGAGTGTTGAGCAGCAACGTGTGGTAACGTGGTGCTCAATACCAAGCATCCATCTCCAACACAGCCAGGGCACTTACATTACATCTCTTGAACTATATGAAATGGCCCAGTAAAAGATTCAAGTATACTGGGTTTTTTTCTCCACGTGAAATTCATCAAAAATTAAAACATCTTCACAGACTTGAAAAGCAGTAAAAATGGGGATGTTACTGTAACTCAAAGTATTGGGTGAGAACCAGAGACACCAGCTTTGCTAAAACATGTCCCAGAATATTGGCTAGATATCTACATATGAAGCTTTATTGCCCCCTGCATCAATTGCCCTGACAAACCTTCCTGTGGAATGAAACAGCCCATTTCATGGCTAATTTACTGCTAAATCAAACTACTGTGCACATAAACAGTGTTTGGAACATTTTTTTTTGTTTGAGAGTATCTGAAATATCCTATAGATAAATGTTTGTAGCTTCGTAGCTTAAATGCTGAAGGGTACAGTGCACTCCAAGGTCAGGGCACCCCAAACTCCTGTTTCATAAGAGCAGTGACTCAGAGGAGCTGTAGATGGCTGTGGTCAGAGTATTTGCTGGGTGGCTGCAGTGGGGGTTGTGTGAGGGTGCTGTAGGTAGCTGGGAGGGTGTAGTGTGCATCTCCAGCAGGACAGTGTAGGATGTTCGTCTTGTAGGAGGATGTTGTACGTAGCTGTCAAAGAGGGCTGCAGGAAGGGGTAGTAGTTTGATGTGGCCGGTGGCTGCACTGACTGGGTATAGGAGGAGAGTGTAGTATGTAACTCTAGTGGGAGAGTGTAGTGTGTATCTCTAGTGAAAGGGCATAGTGTGTAGCTCTCATAGGAAAGCGTAGTGTGTAGCTGTAGTAGGAGGGTGTAGTATGTAGCTTTAGCGGGAGGGTGTAGTACGTATCTCTGGTGGGATGGTGTAGCACATATCTGTAGTGGGAGGGTGTAGTACATATCTCTGGAGGGAGGGTGTAGTATGTAGCTTTAGTGGGAGGGTGTAGCTGTCTGCGCTGATCCCTGTCGGCTGGGTCGTTACAGGCGAAGGACATGCAGCAGATGGTGAAGCTGGAGGCACAGATGGACCGCAGGCCTGCCACAGTGGTGTGAAGTA
This sequence comes from Megalops atlanticus, assembly GCA_019176425.1. Lineage (NCBI taxonomy): Eukaryota > Metazoa > Chordata > Actinopteri > Elopiformes > Megalopidae > Megalops > Megalops atlanticus. The sequence continues at coordinate 5,785,239 of CM032892.1, read as the reverse complement.
CCCCCACTGACTGAGACCCCCCGCCTCCTCCCCAACACCACCACCAACAGCAGCACCCATCCCACTGGCCCCGTGCCGCCCCGCCCCGCACACAGCCTGCAGAGTCTCCTCTACACCCCTCTCCCCAGCCCTGTGGAGCTGCTCCACACAGACAAAACCTTCTGACATAATACTTAACACTGAGCTCCGGATGCAGACCCCGCCGTGAGGAGGTAACCTTCGTCCTGAGCGAGTCACCTTCCGCCACCTCTATATGGAGTTTTATTTATTTAAGTTCTTTTTTTTTTTTGTTGTTGTTGTTTTTTGGCGAGCTCGATTTTATAGAGATATTTTTCTTAAACGCATTGTTCTCTTGGCAATACCAACGTTTGTTGGAGGTGATATTCTGTTTTACCTTCTTACCAACGGTTTTATGTAATTCAATTTTAGGCCTAACATGTTCAAAGAATATTTTAAAAGGTTTTTTTGTAGTTTGCATTTTAATGGTACCACATAACTACTGAAGCAGCAGTACCGAATAGAGTGAAAAGGAACTTTGGCTCATTTCTTTTGTCAGCACAATCTTAATAATTACCATACGTAACAGTTAAGTATTATGTCATGAGCACTTTAAAAACTGTAGGCTGTGAAGGTAAAAAATGTAGCAGTACACTTGGATTATTGGTAAGAATGTAAAATGCCAGAAGCCTGCTGTATGGCTCAATGATGGAGGTGCAACATGTATAAAACAGAATGATTTGTAACATCATGCATAACGTCACACACTGTTGTTCTTAACATTTTAACTTTTTTATTGTTTTTTTTTTCCATTATCTCTGACCACCTTTTATTTATTAGCACATAGATCATTGTTTCTGCATGTTCTTACTGAGACCTAATCAGTAGGACAGCTGTTGCATAGAGCCCAGTTATTTACCTTCCGTTTGGAAGGGAAAGTGAAAGAAAAAATGCTGACAGCTGCCGGAAACTCTGCTCCTTCACAGACCTTCAGAAGGCAAAGGCAATACTGAGAAGCAATGTGTTTTGAACAGAAAAAACAGTTTGCCCTTTTAATGATTTATCATGCCGTTTCAATGGAAACCAATCGGTGGGTGATCAGATGAGATCAGACATGCTAATTAACTGGCAACTAAACTCTCATGTCCCTAATCGGTGCACTGACAACAGCTCTTACTTTCTGTGTGAGAGTATGCGTTTGAAATGAGAACCCATTTTTTCCCCCTTAAATGTGACTTTTAATGAACTTGAAAACCTTCTGCTTTAGGTGAGATTTTACAGTAATGGTAAGACCTGCATATGTTTATTGTCAGAACAAAAACCTAATGATTAATTTGGATAATCAAAACCATGAAACGCTACACATCTTAAGCGGATTAAGGGAAAAAGGTATGCAGATACTTTACACAATATTTGTGGTTTGAAAATGAAGTATATAATGAAGTTAGCATTTGTAGCATCTTTGTTACCTACAGAATGCCAAAACATTGCTCTGAGACAGTGGAAATGAAGGGTAATCGTTCCTGTGATCTCACCTCTCCTGGAAACCACTTGATTTTGTTGTACAGCGAACGTTCCAGCATATTCCTGCTTCACTCAGATAAAATGCTCTGTTTCAACCAAACCTGCCGCAGTTGTGGTCAAGTGTGGTCCTTCTGAAAACGACAGCAGTGGATATAGCTGGGAATTTGGAGAGGGTACGGCGCTCCTTAAGTTCACTTCTGTGGTTCATGTGGCATCATCACGTTAATATAGAGAACAGTCCATCACTGTCGAAAGGCATACTGTGGATGTATGGTGGAACTGTAGCCTTATCCCTCCCACAAAACATAAAAGGTGCTGTAGCGTCCCTGAAAAATGTTTTGGTTTTTCCCAGTGGCTTCGGGATCGAAGCTGGGAGAGGTAGTGATGTCACCCACACACTGACCCTCCCTGCATGACCGCTGTTTGACCGCTGTTTGACCGTAGAGTTGTTGAAGATCTCATGTGGCGTAGTTACGGAACGCACAAACCCATCTGTGATGTAACTCATTCAGCAAACCCTGTGTTTGGGGGAAAATGCTCATTGTACACAGCTGTACACACAACATCACATCAGTGCACACATTAGGATTGCAACAGCGTACACTACTATATCGGTGTACCCTGCTTTAAAGAAGCGTGCAGTTCAAAGCAAAATTACGTCAGTGTAACGCTACATGGCATTGCATTTCACCCAAAACACTACGTTAGTGTTCCCTGCATCACACCATGTTACACTACATCAGTGTACATTGAATTTCATTGTATTGCATAAATGTACAGCGCATTACAGTAGTGTACACAAAATCAGATTAGATTACCTCCGTACACCCCATTTATTACATCATTGCCCACTGTATTACGTTGGTTTATACTACATTACCTGATAGTTCTGCCCACTGTATTACATTGGTGTGTATTATATAACCATAAATCATAGTTCTGCCCACTACATTACGCTGTTGTACACAACATTAGAGTACTGGTGGTTCTGTCTGTGATTCAGCCAGCCCACTGTGCTGTCACTTTTGTGTTTCCCGTCTGCTGAACCCATACTTTTGGCATGTCTGAAAGGAGAAAGCCTCCTATCTCAGACACTCTCCTCCTCTTGTATTTGTCTGCTGCATCAGTGCCAAGTACTGTACATCATAACCACGGAAAGAAGTCCAGTGAGAGAGAGAGACAGTGTGGGCCCAATACAGGGAATGTCTTTAGCTATAGGCAGCTGTATTCATATTATTTATGCCCAGTGGCACGACATGAAACTCAATTGACCAAAAGCTAGAAGTAATCCTTTCTACTAAAGTATGATAAACAATACAGTAGAATCTACCACTACATTATTTCTCTTTTTTACTGTTGTAGTACACAATAAATATATAGAGAGACACTTTATTGTATATACTGGAATGTATGTAGTTTATTATTTTTTGACCAAATGTGTTCGGCAGTATATCAATAACTTAAGGGCTCTGGGATAATAATGGTATGTTTGTCTCTGGGAAAGAAAATTATCAATCATTTCGGTTTATTTTTATTTCTGTCTCGATCCATCTTCCAGCATCATACAGTAACTATGCTTTTAGCACATATCTAGCGCGGTGGTATAAAGTGCTTTTAAATTTTAATTCCATTGCTTTCAGATGTGCCACTCAGCGAAAGTCTGGTTGGACATTTCAGTTATTTTACAAATAATAAATGCCAAAATAAGGGGTTATTTATATATATAAATATATATAAAATATATAAATATGGAAATATAGCAAGTAGTTTAAGACTATATTAAGGTTTGTTATTAGATGATCCTTTACACTTGTATGTTATTTCTGTTGTGTGACTACATGTAACTTTTTTGCTTTGTAGTTTGTTGTAAAAGCAGATTATTTTTGCAAATAGTGTTGCTTTTACTTTATCAGGTTGTTTCTCCTTTTTATTTTTGTTTTAACTGTAGCTTGGTGAAGGAACATCATGTGAGTGTGTTTTTGTATTTATATTGTTATCGTTGAACTTCTAGCAATGAAAATATTGTTGTTATCCTGCTACTTTAATACTGTTTTATAGTATATGTATCAATAAATAATCCAAAAGTAAAATTGGACACTTTGCTTTGCAGCTCTTTGCTTCTGCTTACTGTTGAAAACATGTTTCTTCTATGTCTGAGCTCTGATTGACCTCTTATTGTTAGCAGTAAATCATTCAGGCACTGTCAGCATGCTCAATAGAATAATAAGTAATAACAATAATATTAACATTAATTACACTTATCTTTGCGCAGTAGTTTTTAAGTAATTAATGTAAAAACAACCAAATTAGGACATACAAAACATCCTTTAAACGTATTTGTTGAGAATATATATTTGATCAAGTATCATCCACATCCACAATATAAGTGCAACTGTGAAGACACCTAGAATTTACCTGTATACTGTATTTCTTTTGATATCCCTGAAAACTGGATTATGGGTAAAATGGTGTCCACCTGTTACAGAGGTAAAACTGTTCTCCAGACAAAATGGTGTGGTGGGTTCACCAAATGGCTTTGTTTTTCCATTTTTTTGCTTTTTTTTCTGTTGCACATTGGCTGACATGTGGAATTTTATGAAAGCAAAGTATTTTTGTATTCACTTGTAAATGAAATCACTTCAAAATTGTCCCTCTTTCAAATGTGAGATTATGGTATTTTCATCATATTCATTCAGATATTTATGGCTTTAAATATTACCCATGTATGTTTCAGTATTTTGATAAATGGAGTAATTTAAATATATTAAAATGTTACACTGTTCTTTCTCCTCACATATAACTTATTCACAGAAAAGAAAAAAATTGAAGCTCTCACAATACACCTTAATATAATCAGACTGAATATTGTAACTGATGCGATGTAGACCATTTTTTCACTGTCATGTTACTTTAATGATATTAATCGAGGTTTAAAAAACATGCTCTGCATATTTATTTGTGTAACTACATTATCTGAAAACCAAGCCCCTGCTCCTTATCTGTAGATCAGTAGAAAGCCCATTTTGTCACCTACTGCCCTCACTCCTGCTATTGACACGCTAATTGAGATGTAAATAAGCACTTGCCTGTCATGCCGCTAAGCGTAACTACAGTAGCTTGAGAGTTACTGTGTCTGCCCTGTACAGTAGACTCTTACAATATATCAAATGACCTTTACAGTACATCAAATTATTATTTATTCAGGAGCTATGAATTTTAATACAATAGACATTGCTGTTGTTGAGGGTGTAGGGGTGCAGTTCTTTGGCCTCGATTCCAAAGAAGGGGTCAGACTCCGCAGTAGGCCGAAGTTGCTGACCCCCCCCCCCCCACCCCCAATCAGACATCATACACAGGAATAGAAATAAGGGGGAGATGCAGTGAACAGTTGATAAGAAAAGTAAGTGGTGAGTGCTGTTTTTTATACTTGAGGATAGGAGGGGTTGGTTCATTGCATAGGAATTGTCTAACAATTCTCCTTCTGAATCATGATTTGGAACTTCAGTAAGTATTAAAAATTTTTGTTGTCACATTTGTTCCTATTGCTGTATGCATTTATAGCGTTGTGTGTTTTGAAATACATTTTTTCCCTCCATGTGCCAAGATGCAACTCTGCCCCTTTGTACAGCTTTGTGAACCTGGAGAAGGCCTTCAGAACATCCAGCAGTCTGACCTGTGAGTTCATCTGAGGGGGAGTTCCTTTTAGACGTCTAACTGTAGCATTGTGTCTGTACAAAAGCAGGTTACGTTAGTCCACTGCTGTCTTGTATTTAACACTCTGAAGTTCTATTGCCTCTAATGATCTGAATGAGTTTAAATTGAGCTCATTTGAATTATGGGAAACCAGGAAAATATATGGGTAACTGTAGCCCCCACCTTGGCAATCTTGCAAACAGATGTAATATGTCCACCCTTGGATGATACTAAAATGGAAATATTCCCAATGGGCTGGCAGTAGGTTGAGTTTCTGCTAGTCAGCTTGTTGTGGAGGCATCTCTGCATGCTTCTACAGTCAACACCGATAAGAATGACAAAAAAGAGAACCCAAAGCAAGCAGCATGTCATCAACAGTCCGTGCTCCCTCCCAGCGGGAACTGTTGGTACAAGAATAAAATGCACTTTTACTCTTGTTCATAGGATGAACAAGAAATTATTGATTTTGGAAACCTGGACATTGTCATGCTCCATGCTCCATGTCATTTGGAGAAGAGTAATTGTGATTTGTTGATGGGTGTAATTGGAATAATGTCAATCAGGTACTACTTTAGTGCAATACTTAAGAAAAACCTTTATATTGCCTCCTTGGGATTGGTACAATAGTAGAGTCTTTACTGCTGTCCAACTTCCCATAGCCAAATTAAGTGCAGACCTGCTTGTTGTTAACTGTTTTGGGAAAGTTAAACGGTCAAGACAATGAATATATGTTTAACTTATATTGATAGAAAATGTCTATTGGTCCAAGTTGTTATACTAACAATATGCATATTTTCAATAGGAGCCAATCAAAAGTGCCAAAAGTGTCAGCCATTAGAGTGCTCGGCACTTTCATGACTGCACTGCACTGCAGTTAACTGTACATTTATAAGCTCATCGGTGTCCAAAGCGACTTGACCCACTGAACTCACCACTATTGGGAGTTTCCTTCAGTCTCAGGGATAATGCTGCTCAAATTTGGAGATGTAATCATTTGGAGAAGTACATTTAAGAAGGAAAATGGTGCAGACGTCAGTTTCTGCACACTTGGTGCGGAGTTAAAAAAAACGGTTTCGAAGGAGTTCAGTGGTCGGTTTTACAGCACTAAGATAATAAACCCGCCATCGGTGCCTAAATGAATGCACATCATAGACACTCATCGTGTCGGTGGACTCTCTGAAGTACCTTATGATAATTACACCAATTATATTGCCATTTGAAACCGGACAAAGTATGTTAATGATATTAGTGCTGTCATGGTAACCGGGATGCTTTGTTTGTATAAATAGTGGACAAACTCATTTTCTACTCCGATGAGCATCAGGTTGGTAAGGAGAGAGGTTTAACAAACTTGCTCCCCAGCTGAAAAAAAGCTTCATCCCCGTGCCTAACATAAAGGTGATCATGTTGAAACTCTCCGAAAAATCTAGTGGGCAGACAGGGGCAAAAATTCTCCTTGAGGCCATATCAAAGGATAAGGTCCACCTGGCGCGGTTCGTTCTAGATGCCCTGGACGGTGAGATTATCGACTCCAAGACGGAAGGAGCCCCGACTCCGCTCACCTCCTCCGTCCTCCTGCCAGACACGCGCGCCAGGTCCAAGTTCATGAACCTTCTGCTGCAAAGAGGCGCGAGCGTAAACTGTCAGGATGAGAGCGGGCGCACGGCTTTGAGTTACGCCTGCGAAAAGGGCTACCTTGACGCCGTGAAGATACTGGTGCAGAATAATGCCGACCCAGAACTAGTAGACATTTGGGGAAACACTGCGCTGATGTATGCAGCCGTTGCGGGGCATTCGTCGGTCGTGGATTTTTTGGTGAGAGCGTTCAAGAGATTGGGTCTTCAGATCGACCGACAAAACAAAGTTGGCAACTCGGCGGTGGAGGTGGCGAAGTATCTGGGGCACCGAGACTGTTTGTTTGCGCTCACGAGCAAAGCCAAGAAAAGCCATGATAGTGCCATAAGCACGCGGGGAGAATTCGACAACACCGTGGACGAAGATAAGCTCGGGAGAAAGTTGTCAGATGCTTTAGAGATAAACGGTCCGCAAAGCAAAGCTCACGTGCGCGCAGAAGGTGAAAGCGCCGGAACGACGGATGAGGTTTGTGTCGTGGGGGCTCCCGACCGAAGAAAGTCCTCACTTTTACGATGTCGCTTGCTGTCCATGGATTCCATAGAGGAGTTTGAGGCAGAGGGTGAAGGTACGCCCTCTTTGCCTCGTGTGGCTTTTTCAGGCGTACTGGCTCCAAAAACTCAAATCCGGCCCTTAAATGCCCAGCACGGAGTCAACAAAATGAAACGCGGTGAAAAACCAAACTATGATCATTTTAACCTGCCGCCGTTGCCTGGAAGTTCCGACAACCAGTTCCCCGTGTTTTTCTCTCCACGGCCCGTCAAGAACGCACCAAAACATTGCGCGTCAACTTGCACTGGACCCTCCACTGCCAGCCCTCTAAATAGTCCGCTTGGTATTTTGTTGACCCCTATCATGGGAACCAAAGCCAGCAAAGAAGAGACAGACAACGAAAAATGTAAGAAAACAACCTCTGACTTTGGTATCCGACGATTTGACGACAGTTACTACCAGAAGCGCTGCAGTTTGCCAACAAGTATTCTGAGCCCGGTGCCTCCTGAGCGTTCGCGCGTGTCTTTACGCAAATCAAAAACTTTGCTGAAAAATTTACCACTGAGCTGTAATGAGATGCCAAGTAGTAATGCGCCAGGAGCTTCAACAACCTTCACGGTCCTGGGAAACAAACTGTTGCGGCGGTTCACTTTCCCGGAGTTCAAAAAGACCGGGAAAGACCTGCGCGGGGACGGGTCTGCTGATGCGCTGTCTGGAAATCCCGAATTGGCAGCGCGAGGAATGCAAAAATCCGACACTTTTCCGCTGATCAAGAGGCACCCGCAGGTTGGAAGTAAACCCAGCATCGATAGTATCAGTGCGGTGAAATGCGAATTTGACTTTCAGTTTAAGACAACTCCATCTTGATAGATCATAGTCTTCCCGTATGCAGTCGCATTAAACGAGACTTAAGTGCACGCAGAAAGCGATGGACATGGACAATTCTGGGTGTCCAGACATTGTACATGCATTTTCTATTTCCTCAAGGTTAGTTTGATGTAAGTAATTAAATTGCTTGTCAGCACTGTAACTTTAAGACTAAACTGAGTGTACCAGCTCTGACAATCAGCCAGTAGTAAGTGGAGAGAGGATCTCTGCTTTAAAACGTTAAAGAGTGACCATTTTATTTTGTGAAGAGCGCAATGTTTCTGTGTTTCCAAAGGGGTCACATTTAATGTCTTTCATTCGCTCTCACAGCTACCTGCTATAAATGCACGCATAACTCGCTTGATTGGAGTAGCGCTCTTCGCGGTCGGTCAATAAAACAATCTGTCGCTTTAAGCGCAATATGCTGTGGCATAAAATGCCCTTTTTTTCCGATAGTTGAAGAATATAAGCGTGTTTGCTTAAGAGGCAATACGCTCTTCGCAAAAATACCCCTTATAAATGAAACACGTGCTCTCTCCTTTGTAAATTTCAGTAAATGATTTGTGGAAAAATACTGTATGCTACTTTGACACAGAAATAGATTTGCGTTTCATTTATATCAGACAAACATCTCCTTACTTGTATGACTGAGGTCACAATAAATAATTTTGCATATATATATATATTGTATTTTCCTTGAAATGTTTAAAGCCTTGATCGTTTATGTTTTTGTATGGTCGTATTTTGTTGTATTTGTATTTTTCTTTATCCTGTCTGCTTTCTACCAACAATGGAGAACAAATAAAACCATATGGCAAGCACTGGTTTTCATTATTTTGCAGCATGTTGTATGTTTAAATTCTTTCCTATTGGTATTGCACGGGCACTAGTGTTGGGATCAGTCTGAGTGTTGCTGTTGTGGAACAGGTTTCTTGGTGCATTAAATTGACCTACCTTGGTGCTCCTTCACGTGAGATGTGATTGGACGCACATGTCCTTATTTTACCATCTGCATTAATGATCCATTTTGTGCAGGGCGCGTGGATTTTAGATCCGTGAAGGTCAGGGTGTAGGTTTGACAGTGTAAACATGCGGAAATGCAATCAAACTCCGTGAGACTCAGGGTTATTCCCATTTGCACATGCGCGTGTACGTGTGTGCGCGCCCGCGTGTGTATACGGGAAATATCTCCACAAAAAGATGCGGAGAAATCACGAACGTTGGGGTGGGAGGTGGTGGTGATGGGGGCCGGGGGGCGGGGGCGGGGGCGCTCACTACTCTCAAAGTTTTGTCATGTGACTAGCTGCAAAGTGACACATTCACACACTAGATCATACATGCTTCCTCTCAGGACATGTGTAGCAAACTATGAGAGGCTACAAATCAGCACGCATTAATAAACAACGTGTAGATTTTTTTATGTTTGAGACAAGGGCACTGACTGAAACGATTTTTTCTTTTTTTCTAGGTTCATTGATACATGACAAGTTAGTTTGTAACCATAATATTCATTCGATGAAAATAGGTGTGGTTATTTTTCTAATATCCATTTAGTCCGCATGAGGAAACATGAGAGGGAAAACACAACATTATTCAAAGTGTGCTGTTTTAAGTGACAGCTTGGGTAGGTTTGCCGTGGTCGCAGCTTTGTCTTCGCACGGCTGAGCTCACACATTAACAGCACTGCATCGGGAGCACATCACGATATTGCCATCCGGGCGCACAACAGCTGCAACCTTGCCCAGAAGCAGAGGGTAACGATCTCCCCTCGTCTCAGCTGCGACGGTAGGCATGGAAATAACAGCATTGCGGGACTAGCTCTGATGATCTTCATGGAACAACTTGAAAAGAACTTCCTCCGCTGAATCGTTACCTTGAGTCACGCCGCAGTTCCTTCTCAGCTGTCCTTCCGTAGGCACGACCAGAGCCGTCTCCGCGCCCAGTTAAACGTTTTCCTGAATCATTTCTTTCTTTCGTTTCACTGTCAAACGTGCCTGCGTCTGTATTTAGTGTTTAGACGACTAAAACACCACCGCTGCGAATGTAGGCTGGATGCTACCTCACGCATACCTGGGCAGCTGCTGCATGAGCAATGTTGTGAGCGTGACTACTAGACAGTGAGCTGAGACCGTAGTTCTCCTTTTCTTGTAGAGGTTTTTTTATTCAAAAGGCGCTAATATCAGCTCTCCCAAGCCAATCGACAAAATGACGGAGCACATCGGATTCAGGACCTTGGACAGCGCAGGAATTCATCTGTTCACGCTCGCTATTTTCAGTAAGGGGCACGTTTTAATTCCTTGTTATTGCGATGGTGCAATTTGAGACCGTTATTTCCCACGTCCTGCTCTGGTGTAAACCCAATGAGCTGATACATGTGTAATATCTATGGAGTACAGTAGAGGAAATGTACCTGCACCTTTTAGCTTTAACGAAAGTGATATATCTTATGTCAATTGATTACATTATTATTATTATTATTATTATTGTTGTTGTTGTTGTTGTTGTTGTCCCCAATGGGCCAAATTATTTTCTCATTATGTTCGACCAGCTTTTACAACTTATATGTCCTCGTAGGTGAATGTTTTGCCTTTTTGTCCTTTCATTTTTTTTCTAACTAGTCATAAACTCTCCCCACTACAGGCATTCTTTCTCAGATAAAGGCAGAGCAGGAAGTTGAGAATCTCTCAGGGTTGTCTACAAACCCCGACAAAGACATATTCGTGGTGCGGGAAAATGGAACGACTTGCTTGATGGCAGAGTTTGCAGTCAGATTCGTTGTTCCATATGATGTCCTTGCACTCAATGGTATCGACGTAAGCATTCATTCAACTTTATTTATGTACCTTTTTTGGCCCCGGCTTGCTTTTGGCACTAATAGTGAAACTTCAGTGTTTCGTATCAACAATGAAAACAAGGTTTACATGCAATACAACATTGCCTTTTATGATTACTGTAAAGACTAATTTTTGTAAGCTAGATTCAAGTAATTAAGCATTTTGTAGTTGTTGAAGTAAAATAAAGGCATATTCCTGTATGATTAACGCAATACCTTAATTAATGTTTAATCCATTAGGTTAAGAGAAACAGCTTGAAGATGTCGCTTTTTTACATTACCGAATTCATAGTCTACATAAAAGAACATTTAGATACTAAAATAAGAGAAGCAGTCTGATAAAGCGCATTTATTTTAATTCAAAATGAGGTCAGTGGAAACACTTTGACAATGAGACCACCAGGAAAATGGGGCTCTACCATTTGCGTTAAAGCTCAACAACACATTTCTCAAAGTTACAAGAGTGCAAAATAATCAAGTTTCATGGTTAATGTGTATATTTTTCTGTTCCCAGTTGATTACAGAACAGGCATCGCTCGCGCTCCCTCGAGGCGCAGAGATTGAGGGGAAATGCGGGAGTACGGAAGCCGAGCTCTCCATATCATGGATAAACGACGCCTACACTTTTCGCATCTTCTTCCTTAAGGTGGGGGGGAAGACGTTAGTGCCTTCTATATAAAGCAATTATCTGAATACAATGGCATCAACACGGAGAGAATTAGATGAATTTCTGCGTGTGCGAGACTGTTGGAATTCAATTTGGATTCCAACCAGAATGTTCTTGTTTCGAAACCCCGAGCGACGGAGGAGCGCTGAAACGTTTCTCTGTCTCTGTTGTGTTTGTCTCTTTTCAGGAGGTACATAACCTGTCAAAGGGGAACGATATATGGAAGATTAATAAGGTTCAGTTAGTTTATGACACCTCTGAAACCTCACACTTCATCAATGCATATAACCGTAAGTATGCCTTCAGGGTGTGTTAACTAAAACATGCTGACTCCGTGATATTTCAGTCACTATTATTATTATTATTATTATTATTATTATTATTATTATTATTATTGTTGTTGTTGCTGCAATTAATGTTACGTTTTAAATTGTCCCTGTTAAGGAGATCTACCAATATACTTTATCATCAAATTGAGAACTGTTTTCTTTTCAACGAAAAATTTCAATCAGGACATGGATACTGACTTATTTGAAACCACTTCTCTTGTTAAAATATATGTCCCTATTCATAATGTCACAGCTTTTTTAAATAACGCCACGCTTGATTTTATTAACCACGGAGGAAATTCGATTAAACCATTTTTGCTCTATTAATATTTACTAAAAATGCTGTGCTACGCACTGAAAATTTTCCGTTATACAAAGCAGAGGGGACGACTGAAACCGCTTTTCATAATGACGGTAAGAGCTTTCAAATAAAAACAGATACTTGTCCGGTCAAAACTCAACAAGACATTTAATCATTACTAATTAATTAGATATTAATGGGGGTGTAGCAGGACACTCCTGATGTTAAGTGGAGCTAGAGTATTGTTTAAGTGCAATTAAAAAATTTCATCCCCCGCCTGAAGTACCAAGCGGGTCAACAACATTCTCTTCACGTCCCTTTACCGATCCAGCTATCATATTTAGCAACAATGACACAAATTCTATATTACATACAGCACGTTTTAACTTTTTATTTACTATTTAGCTAGAAAAGGTATATTCATATCTGAGATTTCACCCGAATATTTGCGCTTACCTCGGGCGTTCTAATTTTGAGTGAAATTGTAATGCTCAGTGAAAATTCTGTTGTCCTGCTGTCTTCCTGGTTTGGTGATTCTGCATGATTTAAATAAATAGGGACCATTTTCGGTTCTAAGCGTTAACTTAGCGCACTGATGGTTTCGCCGTCAGAAATGCTCTGCAGTCGGCAATAACTATAATTGAAATTGCCATGAAAGCCCTTGACATGATACAGTATGAAGTCGTTAGTTATAGGAACAAAAATATGCAATTCATTACAAACCAATTTTATGGAGGTTTTTTGTTTGTTAGTTCGTTTATTGCGGTTTTCACGCAAGATTTCAGTTGACCAAAAGATAATCAAGATATTTTAGAGCCAGTAATCGTGTTTTCCAATGCATATTTAGTACAGTGCACACCAATATTTATTTATTTCTTTATTTTACAAAATTCCCTGATAGGTCTGTGAAACTGCACCATATTTGGCATGTAGCATTTTCACTTACAATTGATAATTATATTTATAATACTTATATGAAATACTTATAATGGATTTTATAAAGGATTTCAGGTGTAATCTAACTGCAGTTTTCTCTCTCTCTCTCTCTCTCTCTCTCTCTCTCTCTCTCTCTCTCTCTTGTGTGTGTGTGTGTGTGTGTGTGTGTGTGTGTGTGTGTGTGTGTGTCTGTCCAGCGGGGAAACACACTGCCAGCTCGCATCGTCTCTCGGCCTTGGTGACCCCGGTGGGACGCTCATACGAGTGCCAGGCCCCCCAGACCCTCACACTCATCTCCAGCGACCACCAGAAAGGAGTGACCGTCTCCATGTCCGACACCCAGATCCAGCCCTTCGACATCAAGAGTGACTTCACCTTTAGTGAAGGTACTTTTCCCTCAAACCTCCCACCAACAGTCCAACTGTAATGCACGTGGCCTGCACGTGGCCTTACATTCAAGTCCATCTAAACAGGCCTCGTAGCGCTGATCAAACAATCACGAGTACCTTACCATCTTAGCATTTTTCAGCTTGACATTTGATCACTTGCTATTCTGTGTCTGCACCCTTGTTCATCAGCATTAACATGCACTAAAATGCCATGGAAGCATTGTTTGAAACTCTGGATAACAGCATGTGCCAATGTTATATTCAGGCTTTTGGACAATGCCTCTAAGTATGAAACCCAGGGAAAGTGTTTTGTTTGATGTACCATTCATGCAACAGGCAAATTCCCCTTTCAAAGCTGATTTAAAATGCTTTCCATGTCTAATCAAACACTTTCCCTGTGGTGTCTTTCCTTTCAGCGAGAAAAGAGTGTAGCTATTATTTTTTGTTATTGTGGCAATGACTTTGCACATTTCACTTTAATTCTTCAGAAAAGCCTCTAATCCAGTAATCTTCTTTAACACATATGTTCTTCCTTTAGGTAGAATTTTCTGGATAGGCAACACGCAGCCAACTGAGTGTCAGTAATACCAGTTAAAATAGCATGCCATGTAGGACACCATTGATTGAAGTGTTGTAGCTGTAAACAGCCTGATGATAATCAAAACCAAGGGGAGGGAAGAGCTAGGAGATGTGTTTTCAGTCCCTAGTTCATTGCAGCATCTGAAGTTACTGTGCTGTTGTTATATTTTCATCTCAGACAGTAAAACTAACATTCAAAAAGATGTGCTGATCTTTATGAAATGTGGACAGTGTATTTGTGGCCCAGAACAAGCCAAACTGGACTGTGGGCTATAGTGGCTTTGCGAAGTACAGAAACCTCCTTCCCTATAGCTTGGGATCCCATGGCCTGTGAGTTAGGATAGTCTTCATGGGTCACAGATAGTGGTCAAATCACCATATTGGCTGGACCACTTAACCCTCTCCCACGTCTCTGCTTGGTGCTACTGATGAACTCATTGGACAGATTTCTTTTTGTCCTTTTTAAGTTTTACCCTGCCATTTTCTAACTTGCGGTAAATGTCTGTAGAGCCTGTGGTTAGCTTGTTCTATCCAAACTCCACACTGTAGCATCATTATTATGCCATTATCAGTGCTATCATTATTCACAATGGTGGTGTGAGCGATAGTAGTGGGGCATGTTTAAATTACTTGGTGGACTCCCTCACCCAGTTTGACATGCAGTGTATATGACACTGATACCAAGAAGCATATGGAAACAACACAAAGAAATATTCTGCATTGGGAGGAAAATTGGGAATTAAAAATACTTTTGTTTAAAAATATGCTTTGATAGATTTTTTTTCAGCAGGTAAAAACAGGCTAAAATTTCTTTGGCTCTACAGCTGTTATGTGAACATATCCCAGATTATCCATCATCTCTATGGCAACAGGGTTTCATCCATTTTATTTGCTAAACAGAGCATGTCTGTGTTGACTCACCAAATATATATCACAGAAAAAAAATCAAGAACAAGATGTAAATATTGTTGTAATTGTGGTCATTTTAGTAGAATATGTGGAATTTAATTTTAATATCAGACACAGGTGTTTCATTCAGCAAACTGTTCAACTAAACTGAAGCTCAGTTAGACCCAGAAGTGTATGTCTGAAGCAGAAGCATAATTGCTATGTTTTACCATGGTCAATTAGAGGTCCTAATTGCTCAAACTGTTGTCCAAAAGTCCATATTTTGCATGTTACTCTGCTGAATTGCATACAAATAGATATCAAACAGCAGTCGGTTAATACTGAACAAACATTATTCTGAAATACCTCTAAAGTCAGAAACATTAGATACCGTTATTATCATGATCAAAGTTCAGCCAATGGGTTTTGCTCAGTATTATTATGCATGCACAATTTCTCCAGCATATTAAACATTTCATTGCAGTGACGGACTGCAGATACCTGTCATATTCAGACATTCTTTTGAAAATAAATACCTGCACAGAGTAATGGACATTTTTTATTTATCACCATGAAACAACAGTTACTACCAGTAACAATTAACCTGAAAGGGTTTTATTTTTCTCAACGCATCCTGAGAGATGGTGCAGTCTGTGGCTCTGAAACACACTCCACAGAGTGCATTTTAACTGCCAGATATCTGCAATGCGCAGTCCCGCTGATTGGTTGGTTAACCCACCCAATTGTAGCCAAGTGCAATGCTGCCATTGGCCAAAACATGGGAGTGATATCATCACACCAGCCCCGTTACACATATATCAGTATGTCCCACTGAATGGCCTGGTTTACAGTCTGCAAGCACAGCAGAACACATTGTGGCAAGTAAAAAAAAAAACAAAAATGATTTTGTTCTGAAATTGTATCATAAAATGTCAGTCGAATGGAAGTCTTGATTTAAAAAATGTTTCTTTCTTGTTCTTCAGTCTTGTTTTTTTGTGATTAAGAAAGGCGAAGGTGAATTGCTTTTGCCTGGTATATCCACATCGGTGCTGACTGGGACTTTTTTGGGGGAATTTTTGTACTGTGAAGAACACAGACTGCTGTTTGGATGTCATTAAGTTTATGGGCGTACAACCCCCAACCCCCAGTTCACAGATACATGTGTGCTCTGGCTTTGTGTTGGATAAAATCAAGGTGATTTAACGTGTAACCTCCCTACCTGACATTTTAAAAGCTATTTGTTAGTATGCATTTAATTAAAAAAATAACACAATTATGCACAATTACACACATATAATAAATTATGCACATATATAATATGAACATATTACTATTTAACTGGTAAAATGTTACACCTTTACGTATCTTTTCCAGAGATTTCCATATCTCCTTCAGCATTGTTCCATTGTATGTGCTTACCTAACCATTTTACAATACAACACCCCCTTTCGATAATAATTGCAATCTCCTCATGCGTTTAGACCACAGCTCTCCTTTCTCCTTTTGGGTGTCTTTATTTCACTTCAGTCCTGAGTTCACTGATTTTCCCACTGCTGGCAACATGCAGCAAAAAGACTGTAGCACTCCACATATGAGAATGTGGCGCTGCGTGTGTAAATGCTGTAGCTGTTAGTGAAGTGTGTGTGTGTGTGTGTGTGTGTGTGCGCGTGTGTGCGTGAATATGTGTGTGTGTGTGTGTGTGTGTGCATATATGTGTCTGTGTATGTGAATGTGTGTGTGTGTGTGCGTGCGTGCGTGCGTGCATGCGTATATGTGTGTATGTGTATGTGAATGTGTGTTTGTGTGTGTGTGCGTGCGTGTGTGTGTGTGTGTGTGTGTTTGTGTGTGTGTGTGTGTGTGTGTGTGTGTGTGTGTGTGTGTGTGTGTGTGTGCGTGCGGGCGTGTGTGTGCGTGTGTGCGCGCGCGTGTGTGTGTGTGTTTGAGTATGTGTGTGTGTGTGTGTGCGTGCGTGCGTGCGTGCGTGTGTGTGTAATACCATGCGTGTGTGTTAGTGCTGTGTGTTAGTGTCATGCATGTTACCAGCGTGTGTGCTAACGCCGTGTCGGTTAGTGCTGTGTATGTTAACGGTTTGTTAAGTACATCTGACAGATGAAGCCATCAGTGACAGATGGATTAGCACCGAGCCCCAGTGCACCGAATTATTGTCCAGTTGGAAAAGTACAGTGAATAATATTACACTGCAGAGCCAGGATATATTTAAGATTTATTTAAAACTTTTTTTTACTATCCTTACATTTCTTTAACAGTGCGAAGGTCATTAAACAGGGTTTTGAAAGTAAAATAAAAACCCAAATGGAGAGCTATGGTCTAAATGCATGAGGAGTTTGCAATTATATTGCTAATGCTAAACATTTTTGCAATAATATTTCATACATCAAAATAAAATGAAATAAAATTGAATTTCATACAAACATAAAACACATTTAAAAATGATACCAATATAGTCAAAAAACGGTTAAAAATGTATGCATTGTTCAGCTCTGTGCTGTGAGAGGCTGAATGTTCACCTTTTCTACCCCACCAGAGAAATGTTTTTTTTCGGGGGTTCATTCACATTTGAAAATGAAGTGTCTGTTCTTCAGTGGATGTAGCTTCCCGTAGAACCATAGCAACCATAGAACCATAGAACCATAGAACCAAAGGACCATAGAACCTTACCACCGGGTAAAGCCATAGTTCAGCTAGTACTGGTCTGGATGAGGAACACCAGCAGGGCCATCCTGCCCTGGCCTGCAGTTCAGTGCACAGATACACCTCCTTATTGTTTTCCCATCAGCGCTGTGTTTGGGGGGAGCCGGTGTGTTTGACGCGCACAGCCGATTACAGCAGTCATCATTCTTTATTTGGCCTCTGGCCGGGAGTCCCGACACAGCCCCGCTCAGGTGCGCTTCCCTGTGACTGAATGTCAGGTCGTCCCGGATGGGGCATTCCATCCCAAGCGCCGCAGTGTGCCTCTTTGTCCTTAACTTTGAGTCACAAAAATGCATTTATGCATTTCGGTTGGCTGCTGCTTTTATCCAAAGCAACTTACAAGGCCATTACGGCAAGCAACATCAGCGCAGGTAACAAGGGGTAACCATGGGCAACAAAGCGGAGTCAAAAGTAACACGTGATATTCGGTGAAAAGATAATACTCAGCTCACATACAAGCAAATGCTGCTAGACAAAATGCATTAGTTATTTCGTGTGATGCGCTTGAAATTTGCAGCAAGCAAAGCACGCTTTTCTGTTTTTTTTGTTTTTTTTTTCTCAGTCGCAGACAGTATTTTCTGTTAAGTCATGGGCGGAATTAACCGGTGACCTGTGACAAAGCACAGTTAGAAAGAGCAAAACGTTCTGCGGTTAGATTGAATTCCTCAGCACTCCGTCGGCTGAACGTAAACCAGCTGTCAGCGATGGTGGCGATTGTCACCCACTGAGCCGTGTGTTTTGGCGCGCTGCACTGTCAGCTCTGGGCCGTGCAGTGTGTCATCCATCTCTTTCTGTCCGCAGCCTACAAATGCATCACCGACCAGCGCGAGCAGCTGGAGGAGACCCTGCCCCTCATCCTGGGCATTATCCTGGCCCTGGTGATCGTCATCACCCTCTCCGTCTACCACATCCACCTGAAAATGACCGCACACCAACCGCAGCTCCCCAGGGACCGCTCGCTCTACAAGAACATGTGAGAGAGAAGGCCTCGCGTCGCCCGTCTGCTACGCCCCAACGTCCCAGAGGGAATGCGACACCACATCGCAGTGTCCCCTGGCCCTGGGCTTCAGACAGCTTTTTCGTTTTCCTTGTATGGTCAGAAATCCTTTCTTTCTTGCTTTCAAGCCTGTAGTTTTTCTGAGTTCCGACATGCGTTTCATTACCTTGGTTTATCTATAAAAAAACAGGCTGCAAAAGAAGCTAGCAGACCCTACAGCCCATGGTGTCTCTTCATGCTGGAGCTTTTCCTGTTTTTGAATGCTGTATGTCATGGTGGAAGTGGACAGTGTTCGTGTGGTTATGCAAGTGTTCAGCAGCGACTCCCAGAATCATTTCTGCACTTACTGTGTTTTTCACTCATCTGTTTTGGACGACCTGCTTCCTTTTCCAGATCTCAGTCTAAAAATCAACATGATATGTTTATTTGAATGTACAAATATATAAAATTGTGTAAATAAAAAAACAAAAAAAATTAGGAAAATAAAATTCTGTATGCATCCAAAAGATTTTGAGAATTATGATCATGGCAATAAATATGTTTTAATTTATCGCTTATCAGAAAAGAGTACGTCTATGTCTAAAGAATTTAAAACAAGAACATTTTAAGTATATTTTAAGAATTACTATGCATAAGGACAAGAGTAACATAATGGAAATTTAAATGTGTGGAATTCTGTTTGTTGAAATAAATTATTCAACATGTTTCCTGTGTACTGAACTCTACATATGGGGTTTTTCTTCATGCATTCAATCATCTACACCTATTCCACAATTCGTAACAATTCATAATTTATACACTTTATTACTTTATTTTTCCTTTATTAACTGTCTTCAATTACCCAAATTTAGGAGAAAAAATTGATATTAACTGCAGTCTCTTCTAACAAGCAAGTTATTGTCTTGTGACAATTACTCTGATATCATTGGTCATGTTTGCCATAATTTACTTGTGATGGAAATGTATTAATCTCAAATATTCAGGATTTTTTTTAGAAAAAGATGTAAATCCACATTAAATCCACCTGTGATGGATGGATCCACCTGCTTAACTTTGAATGCCAGACTCATGTACTACATACATTTCTTTCACTACATTTATCCTTAAGTGACACTGGATTGTGCATGAGGCAGAATCTAGGAAAAAAACTCCTTTTTGGCATCATTTCCTCTTTTTTAGTCTGTGAGCATCACTGTGACCTTTACTGTGATAGTCTTTGGAATTGATATTTTTCTTTGTTGGGGCTGTTTGTCTGTTATAACTATCGTAACCAACCACACAACAGTACACACACACACACACACACACACACACAGCTATGGAAACAGCTAGTAGTCCAGATAATCTAAATCAGCCACATTTAGAATGGTTTTAATAATAGGAGAGGGCATGTCTACATGCTCAGGAATTACACAACATCATGTCTTTCCATACAGTAACGATTACCCAAATTTATGATTTTTTTTTGCCGATTGATGGCTGTCATGTTAAATGGCTTTGATACTTTAGAATTACTTGTCACTCCAAAAAAAAACTAATCCAATTTGTTTCATCACAGAAGTTTGTCGGTCTGATATTCCTAAAATTGATGACTGCACACGCCTTTGTAGCGCAGCACGCAAAAAAAAAAAACCAAAACAATAGGCGAGAGGAACAGTGTATATAACGATCAATATGACTTGAACCCGGGGAGAAATCAATAGCTGAATTATGCCCGTGTTTCCTGGGGACGGTGGAGATGGAGTATCGATCTGAGCATTTGTCTCGCTCCTCCCGTCCAGGGAAAAACTCTAATTGAAAAGAAACGAGCAGGAGATGTCAGGTCAGCCAGACATGCCTCCAAATTTCGGACAAAGTGGAGAGTTTTCACAGGCATTGGTCAGAAACTGGGCATGCACTACTCTGAAACATCTAATAATGCCTTGTAAGAAAGACATTACTTATGCAATGGCCCAAAATTTCCTTAGAACACTATTTTTTAATTATACCTGTGCTGCCTAGAACATAATCTATAATGAGTCTATAAAACAATCCAAAACTATGATATAACAATAAAATAAAATTATAATAAATAATGTTATAACCAACCTTAACCTAATCTAATTTAAACTATTCATTTAATCAATTACCTTTCAAAGGGTTCTCATGTGGTTGAGACAATTAAGCAAGTTGTTATGTGCCGAGTCCAAGTCTGAGCTGTAATGGCGGAGGGCAACTGGTCTTGTTCCACTAGGGTATGGCGGATTTTGTCAGGGTTTACTAGCCTTGCCATCATGGAACCATCATCGTGCTCTAGTGGCATGTTGGGTGCTTGCAAGTCACTTGGATGATGTTGGTAGAGATGTGCCTATTCTCCAATCCTCCACGTCATTTGCCAACAATGACTGGGAGGCCACAATGGCGGAACAATTTGGGTTCGTTCTGCCAGGGACAGGGATGGGTAGATAGGCCGGGTTTTCCTTGTCTCACTGCTCTCAGGCACCCTGCAGAGTTGGTCAGGCACCTGTGAGTTGCTCAGTTGATGTCAGCTGAGTAGCTCCTATCCTCCAATCGGCTCCCACTCCAGCTGTGGTGTGCTGCCTGCAGAAAACAGCCGTTGGCTATGTGCGAGTGCATGAAAGGACTGCATCTGCCTTGCTTCAGTGCTCCTGAGCAAATGGCTGCTGTGAGACAAGCCTAATGTACACTTAGTGATTTCAAAATGTGTTGCAGGAAAAAGAAAAAAACAGTAAAAACTGCAACACTGTGAAAAAAACACTGGTGCAGATTAAATCTGGCTCTCATATTTGAAAATTTGGATGTGGATCATTTGCTGAATTTTGTCTAAAAACATATTGTAAACCTGAAGGTTTGATACTAAACTGTAATTCACATCTGTTTTGGGGAAGTACAGCAGACAAAATCAACATACTGCATGCTTTCAGTGTTTTTGTTCTTATTTAATTGAAAACCAGCTTTACTTATAACAAACATGCAATATCACTCTACAAGCAACAGCACGGTTATGTATTAGTCATTCAAGTTTGAACATTCATCAAGATTTAAACAGCAGCAAACGTTAATGTGTTCATATTTACAAAAACACATTGAATGATGAGTTCAAATTATACCAAAAGCTAAGATTGAGGGACTGACTAACAGTAGGTGATCAATTAGAGAAAACATCTGACAGTAATTGAACAATTACATAATTATAAAGTCTACAGTAGATTGGAAAAAGTTTCATGAATGGATGCACTTTATGCAGAAACATGAGTTCATTTTTTTCTAAAACATGGTTATTTAAGTATTGCTAAATGTAATTGATGATACTGGCATCAATTATTCAGTTACACACAGCAAAGGGAGTTTTCCATTTGATCTGGTGCAATTGGTTTCTTATTCAACTGCATGAAAGAACTGTCTATATTGAATTACAAGCTGATTTCCCAAAATCTTTGATACTATTGATTAAAAATAAAAATGCAATGATAAACAACATAGGAATATTGCTCGTATGGCATAATCAACATCGCTGTCTGCTGATATTTAGAAAAAAATAAAATAAAAAAGACTACACTACTGAAAAATAAATTTTCAATTCAAAAATAAATAATACTTTAAACATCATAGAAAATTCTTCCATTACCCTTTTCTTCCAACTTTGCCCAGAAATTCTGTCTACAAATGTTATTGTGTGATAATAAATATATTCTGGTTGTTTTTGGTAACAGATTATTGGGTTGGTTTCTTTAGCATCTCTTTGCTTTTTTAATCAAAAAATGGACTATAAATAGTAGGAAAGATCTTTGCGGAAACTCTAATTATATTTAATACTGCCCATATCACAATGGTTACATCACAACAAAAATACTGAAGATTATCAAAACTGTACAGAGAAAATTACAGTTGATCTAAAATACATTACACTGTTAGTGTTAGAAGATAAAAGTGAAAAGATATTATTATTATTATTATTATTATTATTATTATCATTTTTACAACCAAAGAACTACAGCCTGTCCTCCTCCGAGTCTGAAACGGCCCACAACTTTCAGTTAAGCGCAGCTCCTCGAACAGGCCCCGAACAAGCTGCAATCTGTTATTCTGACAGCCGAGTGGCCGTTCCCAGGGCTCTATCGACCTTGCTCGTCTGAGGGGCAGACCATCTTTCCGCATCCCCTTAAGCGCTAGTCGGCGGCTAACCCGCTCACTGCACCCTGTGAGTCTAACCGCACTGCCTCTCAAAGAGAAAACTGCTCCAAACGCCCGCCACACATGCCTCTGCTTTACGAGAAGACTGGCGTTAGCACGCCCTTCACGGAACGCTGCGTCCAGAAGCAGGTATCTTATTTATTTATTTACTTTTTAAAACAGGAGCTGACAGGTTTTTCTTTTTTCCTTTTTTTTTTGTCCTACACTACGCTATGGTAAAGGTGTCAGTGTTCAGAAGTTGAGTTTTTCGGTGAAGGTTGGCTCCGCCCTGCTGGCCGGTCAGCGGTGGCGGTAGTGCCTCATGAGGGGTATGATGCAGGAGGGGGGGCCGGACAGCTTGAGGAAAGGGTGTTGCAGGAGCTCCTGGGCGGTGGCCCTCTGAGATGGCTCCCTCACCAGCATCAGGTCCAGGAAAGCCCGCAAGATGGACGACACCTACGGGACACGGAGTAACAACAACGCCATGATACACCATCTTCACGCAACCATTTCCCCTTATCTTACACAGGAAGGGCAACTGAGGATGAAATTACTAAAAACCAAGCAGTTAAAATAAGTTTGAATATTTCACTGGCATATTAGAGGTTGTTTTGGCAATAATTTGAAGTTTCTCACATTTACCAGCATGATGGCAGAACTCGCGTGACAAAAGAAAGAAATAAGAAATGAAGTGAATCAAAACTGTTGTGTTAATATTTCAAAAATATAATTATTGAATTGTAAAATACTTCAGTTTTGACAATGAAACTGTATGAATTATGCTAAATACCAATAAAGCATCTAAACTAAATTTCAAGTCATTATTCTAAGGTAGGACCAATGTTTGGTACACAACCTTTCCTATTATTTCCCACCATTTAAGTTTAAGATCTGTATTCCAAGTAATTTCTGAGATATATGTGTCAAATTAAGATGAAACTACTCATTTATAAAACCATAATCATTGTGTGGCGTCCATGCTGAAGAAGACAGAGATTCAAATAAAGGTGAGATGTGCCCTCTCATAAATTAGACAACACGCTAACATATAAAGCCTTTATAAACAACGTGGGCGTTCCTCAGTGGGGTGACTGGGGTCTCACCTTGTGGGGCTCTTTTAACCTGGGGGGAAGGTTGTCTCGGATCCTCCTCATGGCTTGGAGGGGGGGCTCATTAAAATAGGGGGGCTCTCCGTCCACCATCTCTATCACCATGATCCCCAAGGACCAAATGTCCACCTGAAAACAGCGAGACACACTTTAGCTTTCACAGATAAAAGGTAAGCTTTTACAACCAATGATTTTAATTATTTTGTAATCGCCTGCTGCAGTAATGCAATGCTTTGCCTCTGTAAGGCTTTATTTTAAAAATGTTATTGTAAATGATCCATTTAGACAGCTAGTTTTCACACTGAGATCTGCAGTGCCAAAATACATAGTTAATTTGTAGCCATTAGAGGCCAAGGAGGACATTTTCCCTTTTTACCATACTGACACATAAGGGTTTTTTATGTTTTGTTTCTCGGGAGTGAATCATTAAAATGAGACCTTACTACATTTAACTGTTAGATGTTCCATTAGGAAATCTATCTGCTTAGATTAAGCACAGTCTGATCACATTTCATTAATTCTGCTGCTGCCTACCTCTGTTCTTTTCTGTTGCCAAAGTATTGTTACACCATGCAGCTGAAGCAACACTTGAGTTACCTCATTCTTGGGTAAATAGCATTGTTACGCCTGGGATTTGAGCCTGAAAAAATTTACATTTACAATAATGATGCAAGTGCTTACCTCAGTGCCGTAGGGCAACCTTGAAATGACCTCTGGGGCCATCCAATAAGGAGTGCCGACCAGAGACTTCCTCTTTGGAACTTCCTTTGACACCTGGGCACAGAACCCAAAGTCTGACAGTTTTATCTGTGGGAAAAAAAAAACATATCACAGCAAACCAAGCAGAGTCAGCAGAGGCTCCTAAACATGTCAGGTGCAAAAACATTCACACCGCTGTAATTACTCACAAACGACTGTCTTACGACAGTAGTTTGTGTATTGCCGATGAGTTGACATAATCACAGATGAGCAGACTCAAAGACACAGCCAATTCATCACTCTTAATTAGATGACACGTTTTGTCTTTTCAGGAAGAGCACAACGACAGTAACACTCACAGTCCTACTCTGCCATCCACAGCCTAAGATGATCTTTGAATACATGTGCATCACCACAAACTGGTCCAGACTGAAAGTATTCTCATTATAATAGGTGCTGGTAGTGTTGACAGTAGATGGCAACAGTTTATAATGGTTAAAAAACACAGACAAGCATGCTCAGAAACTGCCGGTGAAGGTCCAAAGATGAAGAGTTAAATGAAACTCACTTTATGTTTTTTTTGATAATTAAAAATCATACATGCTCCAAAAACACCAAAACTTCTCTTGCCTCTTTTACCAATGCTACACAGCTATAGAGTATCACTATAACAATACTCAGGTTATAATTCAGAGCCCAATTTTAAGAGGTAATGCTCAAACCAAATGATGTGCCAGCCAGGACCATTTCAGAATGATAACAAACAGTACATCGACAAAAGAGCAGAAATAAAACCCACGGGTGAAGTTAAAACTACAGATCAAAATACACCGTGGAGTATTTCTGTAAATGAAGTGAGGTCTACATGAAAAGACATTTCAGCACCCAACACAGTTATCACAGAATGCTCCAAAGTTCTGATGTGATCCCCTTTTGACAGCAGCTACGTGGGCGTGAGGGTTTGCAATCAGAAAAACAGTAATTGCAGCTTTATATCTCTTGTTCCTAATTGCTGCATTAACTAACAATGAGTCAGCTGCAGAAAGGCGATCCCGATTTAAATAGACACTCTTGCTCATCGCACAGAACAATGAAAGACATGTTCGGGATGATTACAGTTTAAGGAGAAGTCCGTCACCTTCCCTATTTCCAGCTCACCAGCTTACGTGAATCTATATTATGGATTTTAAAAATACTTGATACTTTAAAAATACTGTCTGAGAAACCTGAGAGAAATCTTAGTAATAACACTAAACAGGACTAAGGACTGTCCATCAGACAAACAGCTGATTTTTATTACATTATACTAATTCATACTATACTCTATGCCCCAATGCATGCTTCTTGACTGCCAGAAATCACAAGGTGATGTCATCAGTCATCACACAGACAGTAGATCACAAGTGGATATATGACACAGTGCCCTGATCTCTAAGTGAGGTGGGGTACTGTCAGAAATAGTGCAAAAGCAGTGTACATGAGGGGGAATATAAATTGTAAATGGGGTCCAGGACGGTAACCAATTTAAAGGTCATGAGACATCATGAATGGCATCGTGTGTGTGTGAGCTACTAGATCCTGTCAATCACTGATAAGCATAAACGAATAAAACTACTGGTTCTAATCACGCGGAGTCATTTTGTGGAGACCACACAAAAGCTCCGCAAATTCTGAAGTTCATAAAGTTTAAGTCTCCCATTCACATTCAAAGAGGAGTTCTTGGCCTTCCTGATTCCAGTGTTACATTACATTAGTGACATTTAGCAGATGCTCTTATCCAGAGTGACTTACACAGGTTACAATTTTTTACATGTAATCCATTTATACAGCTGTATGTTTACTGAGGCAATTGAGTACCTTTCCCAAGGGTACAGCAGCAGTGCCCCAGCAACCTTTCGGTTACAAGCCCTGCTCCTTACCACTATGCTACACTGCTACCCATCACAAGCCTCAGTAATTTCTGTTAAGGAATTAAGCAAAATATACTTATTATATTGTATTTCTTTGTTTTGAAAAACCAGAGGTGGATCTCCATAATGAAACTGAGCAGGTGAGGATTAAGGACTACGTTGGACACACTGACCCGTCCGTCGCTGGTGAGAAGAATGGAGTCACTCTTGATGTCTCTGTGGATGACCCCTTGTGTGTGAAGGTAGGACAGCGCCCTCAGGACGGACAGACAGACAGTGGCAATCTGTTCCTCGTTCATCCTGCAACGGGAGGAGAGCAGATTACAGTAGGAAACACTAAAGCCTTACTGTAAGCCACCTTTAAATGCTGGGCTTCCTGACTGTTTGCATTTTCAGTCCAAACAGATGGTTTGGGTTATTTTTTTTAATCTGTGAAGTTATAAATTACAACACTGATATAATTTCTTATTTAAGTCCCAAATCCCACCATTTCAGCCACTTCAAAAGCAAACTAACATGAGGTTTGGGCAGATATATTTTTGTGCATGAAACGTCTGTGAGAGTATGTAAGTTTATCTCCACAATATTAGTCCTTCATTAGCAATGCTAATCAGCTTCAGTATGTCCACCCTGATGAAGGGACATGCAGGCTGTCTGTTAAGGTATGGAGCAAAGTGTGTCAAAAAGAAGAGGTTAGACTGCCATTTTGCTATGCTGCACAAAAATATCCATCAACACTGCTGGCAGTTTCCTCGCCTCAGCATTCAGATGATATTATTAAACCTTGGAAAATAGAACAAATTTGATTGAGAATTCATGCTCTCCCCGGTTTCTTATTCACCAAGGTCTGCCTCCACCAACACAAACACCAGAATCCCAGACCTCAAAATACACGCGTAAAACCAGAGTGAAATGAATCGATGGGATTTCATCTTAACACAACAACAGTTTCATGGTTAATTAAGGCATTTCTGTTCAGATGGAGTTCAAATAATTTTACAACAAAATTGTTTTGTGTGTCCATATTCATAGCTTTCCTGTTTTCACAGGATAAGGCCAAACTCTCAGGTAAGAAACCTCAGTCAACATGAAGTTTAGTGTCTTAACAGAGACTTTTTCATACTCACTTTTCATATAAATGCCTCTCACAAAAACACTACAAACACTGAAACTACTGATTATGGTAAATGTGTAGTAATTCATGACATACACCAAGGGTGATAATAATACAAATGGTATCATCTTATGAGGGTTATGGGATTTATGGTGGTTATAAAAATTCAGACAAATATTGACTTGCGTAAGTCAATTTTGCATATCAGCAACAATGCAAATACTGATGGAGAAAATTCTGAAAAATTAGGGGTTTCAAACCTCCCACCATAGCAGGGTTCCCTTATCTCCATTATTCGAACAAAACATTAAATCTCCTGCCATTGTAGAATACAATCCTCTAGAGCTATCGGGTTGGCCATTTTTAAATGGATCAGTGGTCAGACACTGGTTTGAATAGTGAATTCACTGAAAAAAACACTATGGCAAAAGGAAAGAAATTAATTCACAGGACATGTTCTCCGTCACAGGTATCTTTACAATGTAACCTCTGCCCCAAGGGCTGAGTGGAATAGAAGATGTAGGAGCCAAATGTGGAAATAGGCCACAAAAAATCTGTCATGGTGATTTTGGTGGCATTTAGAGCCGATGTTATCCGTGTTGAGGCAGTATCCGTAGCTTATGCTCCGGGTTTGAAGCTTGAAGCCCTGGCTGTTGACATTTTGAGAACTCATCTTTGTTTCTAAAAAACAGCTCCAGGTGATTTAAATGCTCCCTGGGTTCTCAAAATTGGTATATGTTTCTTCTAGCAACAGTTAAGTAACAAGTAAGGACATGCAACAACAGTAATTGTGACTTTACTCTAAAACAAGTCCCTTCCAGACACAGATTTTTCCTGAGGTAGCTACCTTTGTAAAACTCCCCATAAATCAGTCTAAGATGTATAACTCCATAATTAATACATCATGCTTAAAGATATATTTTCATCTCAGCTGCTTTGCAATCCTAATTTAAGACATAGGCAAGAGGCCATATAATCAGACTAATACATACATAAGGCTTCATAATTACAAAAACAATCACTTATTACAAAAGGTGGTATGAATTACTACAAAATTTCAACTAAGATCCTGCCCTGGTGAAAGCCAGGAATCTCTCCCTTTAAACTATAACAATATCTAGGCTTAAGGATGAGCTAGATTTAATTCCACTTAAAATGGGCTATTCAAGATGCATTCTCTTCTACAACGAGTGAAGCATGTTTAAAAAAAAAAAAAAAAACTCCAAAGAGCGCTCTGGGCTTCTTTTTCCTATTCAGTGAGTAATTACCACTTGGCTTGTCCATACGGGCACAGGGATAAGCATTCTGCCTGAATGAACCAATCCCGAGAGTCAAACATTAATGCGAATCTGGACACAGGTGGTGAACCGGATTCTCGGTCTGTCCAAAGTCCCAACTGTTTCCTCTGACAGGGCTCTGCGTTACCTCTGGCCTTTCTACCATAGACAGGACGGATTAACGGTCGGCCATTTGATTTCACCCACCTCTGTCCAAGAGGCCTCTCTCCACACAGGATTTACAAACAGGGTTTATATATATATTAGATCATGAGGTTACATTTCATTATTGTCATTTGGTAGATGCTCTTATCCAGATGAACTTACATAGGTTACAGTTTTTTACATGTTGTTAATTTATTTAGTTGGATATTTACTGAGGCAATTGTGGGTTGCCCAAGAGTACAAGAGCAGTGCCCCAATGAGGAATGGGGCCAACAACCTTTTGGTTTCAAGCCCTGCTCCTTACCACTATGCTACATTGGCGAGGTTCAATGACAGAAGTAACAGGAATCACCTTTAAGGAAAACTGATTAACTACAAACGCAACCGGCAGGAGGGTTTAGCAAGTTGTACAGAACAAACCAAAACAGGGAAAGAGACAATCAATGACATATGTAATCCAACTGCCCACCATTGCACATCAAAGCTATACGCTACATGCAATAAGTCTTCCTGCTTCTCAGATCTCAAAAGGCATTGTTACACAAGGCAGTGCAATAAAGAAAAAAAAAAGACAAGAAGTTCACAATGAAAATGGGGCTCAAACTTCACTGAGGCCAGCAGATTTGCCCATAATTGAAATTTATGAGCAACACGGACACCTCATGCTAAGCGGTTGAGTCTAGCGGTGTTCATCATTGTTTCCTGGCGGCGGCCCAGGCAGTAAATGGTGGGGGAGTACTCAGCTGGAATGAAGGGGGGTGCAGAGCACACCGCACAAAGAAACAAGCAGCTACGCACCGCGGATCTAAACTGAGAGCAGGGGGAGCACTTACACGCTCTGAGAGACACCGACACACGCAGCGATGACAAAGGCCTCAGTGCAGTTATGGACAAAAAACAGCCAGGCTGATTTATGCATATGGTAGATATCCAACTTTTAAGGACACAACAGACACAGTTGGAGTACAATTATGCTCCACCTGTGCACAGAGGTTGTATACTATTGTCTATACTGTTTTAGTATTAACAGTTTCTTGTCATTTGAGGCCATTAAACTGGATATACTGAAGCACACTGTTTACAATACAACTGATAGTGAACAAGCCTAATGCTGCACTATGTATGTCCACTGCTCTTCCACTCTGGGTCATAAGGCTGTTTTTTTTTAAAAAAAGTTTACAAAACAAAACATTGTAACTAACTGTATGTTGTTTTGGTGTATATATTCTAGAGTAGGGATGTGCATTGCAATGAGTCTGACACTGTAGTTCAATATTTGAGGCCTCCCTAGATATTCCAGTTATTAAACTGCATTCTTCCAAAGCACTGCACAAGTCTTTCCTTCATTTCATGTGAATAATGACTCTGCAGTTACTAACACTTTCAGGGAGGAAAATTAACAATATCAATGAACTGTGTGTTATTTTATACAAGGTTTCCAGGCTTTCTTTAATGAATATTGATGAGAAAGAATAAAACTAGATTTTTCTTCATTTTTTGTTAATGAACAATTATTTAAAAACTGATTCAAGCAATTGATTAGTGATCCCATGGCTGAATGAATATGAAAAGAATTATGAACTGGAATATAAGACTAAAGAGTAATACTGTCTTGGCCAAAGAACATATCTCACTTTACCTTTAAGATATTTTACTGTACTTACTATCCCATGAAGGAAAGTAATGTTGTCTTGGCCAAATGTCTTACATTGCTTTTTAGGTGATTTTATTGTACCTGCTACCTCCTGAAAGAAATCAGTGTGGTGAGAAAATGGCTGTTTCAAATTTTAGGCAACATTTTGGACAGGCTTGTGTGTATGAGCACAAAGCAACAATTGGGTGACTCTTAAAACCCAATCACAATCCCATACCAAGAAATGTCCAGCTGAGTAAACTCATTTTCGAGTTTATTTTACCTTCACCTTTTTATTTTTGGTGTTCTTTCCTCCTTTGGATTACACTCAGTGATTTAGCACATTACGTTACATTATTAAGATTTAGCCCATTGTTATCCAGAATGATACAGCTGGATATTTATTCAGGCAATTGTGGGTTAAGTACCTTGCAGGGTACAGCAGCAGTGCCCTTGCAATACAGCAACAGGGAACTGCACCAGCAACCTTTTGGTTACAGGCCCTGTTTCTTACCACTACACCACATTACTGCCTCAGTATAGTTGTACAGGTTGCAAAACCGGTGCAAGTGCTGGCAGTTGGTCCCAACACAAAATCAACCACATTTTGAGTATAAAAACCCTGTTCATAATTCAATAAACAAGTGATTGATATGTATATATCACTTATAAAAATAAAATGATTAACATGCACATTAATTAGTTTATTTTTAAGACGCAAGATCTCGCACAATAACCAAGTGATGACTATGTATATTCATGCGAGGTAATAATGGGCTGGCAACAGGGAGCGTTGCCTCAGGTAAATACTCCAAATCCGTGAATAGTGAGGGGGCCTTTGCACTCTTTACTTGATTGAACAATACAAATCAAATAAAGAACAATGAGCTGGACACAGTCCGTTCAACGCCGAGCCCACAATAGCAGCGGGGGTTCTCCGTGCGGTTCCTGTTTGCATTTGCATGGCGCACAGACTCCGGGGTCTATTCAGTGGGGAGTTCAATTAGCATTTCAAATGGCAGGATAAGGAACACGACAGAGCGGCTCTCTGGACGAGCTTGGGGGAGTTGGGGGAGGGGGTGTTGGGGGGTGTTCGACCCTCCTTAAAAACTAATGAAGCGCACGATTTCATGACTTGCACTGGCAGGGCTGCGTGTCCTCGCGAAAGCCATGCAATTACCGTCCAACACCGTGCCAACCGCGGCTGACACGCAACATAAATGACTGTAATTATTCATGTAGACAAACTGTACTTATACACCGCAGTGGCGGTGGGAAAGAAAACTGCAAGTGAAGAGCTTATGTTTGAAGTTTGAAACTAATGCTTTGGAAGGATCTAATTGCTTATTCGATTATATAAATTCTTTATGAACTGCCTGCATTGTCAGATCTGGATGATAGAGCAGTCAGGTGTCAAATATGATTTGATATGGTGTTCTCTCTTCTGGTCTGGGCGGGAAGGTTTGCCTCAAAACTCTCAAATAAATCCAATGTTTTCCTGCTATAGCTCAACTGTGTAACATCAACCTGTGCTTGATTCTCATTACTGTAAAGGATGTCATTCTCATTTTTCACCAGCTTGTCAGGTGTTTTACCCTGTGCTTCTCTCAGAAAATTACAGTACTAAATATAACAGGAGTGGGGCCTTGAAAGTTTTTGTTTTTATATATAGATATTATTTACATGATGTAGATATATAACACAAGTTTCCATCGGTAAATGCTGTGATCTTTTTCAAGCAACAACTGCACTGAAAGCTTATGCAGACTGGTGCTGCCCTTAAATGCTCACTTGTCAAGACTTGCTCCAACTGTGTCTAATTTGCAATGTCACTGCACTGGTAACACTACCTCAGATGGCTCTCGGTTTATTTAGAAAAGCTAGATTATTCTGGAAAGCTTGATTAAGCTTGACCTCTGACCTACACCAGTACAGTAGGACCAGGTTCCCGCCTACCTTGTATGAGTGACGATGTCTGTCAGTGCCCCACCCTCCAGGAACTCCATGACAACCCACAGTTCATCCCCAACTAGGTAGCTGTTGTACATGTCGACCACATTCTCGTGGTGGTAGTCTCTCATTATAACCACCTGAAACAACAACAACAAAAAAACATTTTATCACATGCATGAACTACAGTAATGACCAAATATATTCTCAGAAATCAGTACTTAAAATAATTTATTCATATGCACTGTATGGTGTTATTTAGGTCAGATTAGCATATTGCTATGCTAACAGATTAGCACATTGCTCTGAATCATTGAGAAGCCATTAGAAAGGACTTAGAGGGAGAAATCAATTTAGAATATGATTAACAACAGCAAATTTCATGCTCACAGATTTAAGATGCATACGCAAACAAAGTAAAGGGCAGAACAACTGTTTGAAACTCTGGCTTGTATGGGAGTAGTCTTAGGTTTTGAAGTTAAATATGTAAAATTATGAAGAAGTTTAAATTTCTCTTTAAAAGTAGGATCTTATTACATACACATAATAGTCATACACTCACGTTTGATGTTTTGGATTTTTTCTGGAAACTTCAATTAAACAGGATTAGGCTCAGTTCATTTTAATAGGATAAAATTTAAGAATATTTTCTTACTTGTATAAAAATGCTCACCCACATCTACTCCCACTCACAAACACATGTATGCATGTATACACATTTTTAGACACACACTGCAAGTACACATACATGCATGCATGTGCGCGCACACACACACACACACACACACACACACACACACACACACACACAAAATCACTGGTTAAGTATCTTGGTATATACTCTTTGCATTAAGAAATACTGTATGTTTTACTGTGTAATGCAATTATTAACATACCAGCAGAGGTGAAATAAAGGAATGTTCTACAGAGAACACAGTAGTATTTTGTGTCATGCCATCCATACAATTTAAAACACTTACATATTCCAGTCTTTAAAAAACATCACTTGGTTGTTTACTGGTTTTTAAGAAGCCACAGTAATGTATTCACTATTTCAAGACCATGTGCTAACATATGATGAAAATTATACACACGTAAGTACACACATAAAGGCTGACAATTTGGCAAATTTTCAGTTTTCCTTGAAAAAGCGCAGCCTTCCAATTCGATGGTTGCCAGGGAAACATATGTGACCCCCAAAAATACAGAATCTAGACCAGACAGGGTACAGTGTTCAGAGGGAGTCTCACTCTCTCTTCACTGGTAGAGTTAACCTTGCGTGCGGCATTTAACCTGAATAACCTCAGTAAAATATCCCGCTGTACAAGTGGAAAGAACAGACAGACCATGCTTTAATGACACAGCGTGTTCCTGGAAAGACCACTGTAAATGAGATTATCAGGAATTTAACAGAACTTTTACTCAAAGATTTAGGAGGAGGGTTTAAAGGCAATCCCTAAGCATCTAACTAAATCTAGATTAACGGGTTTCACCTACTGGTATTAAAATCCCACCTACAGTTTCCATTCGGTGACAGCTGTTCAAAGCATCCCACCCCATCTCCACCTTTATCCCTGTTTATCATGCCCAAATTTGGGTCATACACAACCTCATCCTAATGGGCAGGCCCAATGCCTTCATCAGACTGCGAGCCATACACTGATATCTCTATTCCTACCCTTATGCTCTCCAACAGATACATTTGCACTGTATAGAAATTCATATCTGCTGAGTCCTGCTCTTCCCAAGTGCAATGCTGGAAGTGAGAATTACATTCCAAGACATTGGCTTGGAATGGTGCTTTCTTTCCCAAAAGGTGAGATAAATTTGGGATTAAGCCAAACATTCCTAAAATATTAATACTGCAGAAGTGTTGCACATTTAAATATACTTATGCATGAAGTATAACAGAGATACACATTATTGTGAAATGGGCTGTATGCACTGTGTGATGATTGAGGAATAACCTATCACAGATTACAGAAAAGTAGAAATCATGTGTCTTGGGACAGGTATTTATTATAAGGTGAGTGAGGCTCATAAGAAAAATAACATGAGCTTCCCAAATGAAAACAACCAACGAAAATAAGAAACTAAAGTTTCTAAGATTACTAAGATTTCAATAGGCTCTGTTTTCCTTTTTAGACTTTCATAACTTTGCCCATTTTTTCCCATTTTTCTGACTTCCCACCTTCATCATAAATCAGAATCATGTATCACAGAATGCAACTAATGTCTGCGGTTTTACAAATGACATAAATACAGATGGCTGTGAAATGGGATCTGAATATGTAAAAAACATAGTTGTGGCATCTGTCATGCAAAGAGAATGAGGAAAAGAGAGAGAGAACATTAGCAGGTGAGAGATGCGGG